>JBAIZL010000001.1:147237543-147710043 GCA_036971475.1 Prosapia bicincta | reverse complement strand
TGGTTGAGAAGCTAGATCTAGCTACTTGTACTCTAATTTTTACAGGGCTCGATTGAATACTTTCCTTGGTCGGATGCACTCCTAGGCTCTTTCTTGTTCTCTCATCATTCCACCAGTACCATGGTGGGTGATGGTTATAATGGCACTTTCGAGGCGTTACTCTGTCGCATGGTATTAGTGAACATAGGCACTACTTCCTCTGCACTGTCAACTTCACTGATACCAGTGTGCAGCACGACTTGGAATGGTTCCGCAGCAAATCTGTTTCCTTGTCATCCTTTATGTTTCATCAATCGATGTCGATGTCCCTTTTTTCGACTCCCTGTCGTTACATCCTGGCTGTTTTTGTGCACGCGCGCGTGTGTTTGATTAGCAGTGTAATTCTAGAGAAACAGTTAAACAGTAAGCACCTTATATTTGAAATAAATATATCCATTCTTGTAAAAGATATCAGGAGTTTATCTAATCGCGAAAGTTTACAAGAAGTCGTTTTTTCATTTGCGCTTAGAAGTCAATTTTAAATGTTCCGCCAACTTTTAATAACTAATAATTCCAGATTCGAATTCAGCACTCTAAAACATAATGAAACCTAACATTAATTAGTGGACATTCGTTTTCATGTTTTAAGCTAAGAGCTTTTTTGAGACGTTACCGTAGACCTATAGGTAATATTGTGTTTTTTCAAAATAAAGAAAATATTTTAAAAAATATCGAAGTGCAATTCGTGTGAAAAAGACAATAGACTTCTTTATGTAAGTACTACTCATGTGATGAAATCCTCCCTTCGCCTAGAAAGACTCGCTAATTTTAGAATCTGTGTATAGTTTGCTTGTGCTAGACATCCTGGAGCATTCCTATAAAATTATACCTATAAAGCTGTCAAATATTCTCTTGTAGCTCTTTCATTCCAGTGTTGTTGGGCAGAATAAATGAAATATAATTAGCAAAATAATCAACGTTCATAGGGACGAGATAAACCAATCATGCCTCTGATTCGCATTAGCTATTTTGATAGAGTAAATACAGTGCAATGAACAAAACTAAAATTTTTTTTCGTATTACGTGTTCATTCTATGATACTGTTCTAACTAACTTCCAAGTATTACCATCTTTGCAAAATTGTAAATATCTTAACACTTGTCTCTCACTGTAAAAGGTACGACCTCGACTGGTAATATTTTTCTGGTTGAATAATTCTTGTGGTTTACTTAATTGGCATGGTAAATGTTGAAATCGAATCTTTAAACTTTGTGACAAAATCAATTCATCTAAAACCATGTTCCTTGAAGCCTTTTATGAAAACCAAACCTAGATGATCCGGAACTTAACCTAGGGGCAAGATTTAGGGGTTGCAACACATACTACCCATATTGAACTTGTATTATTTAATAAACAATGTTTATTGGTTTCTCTTATTTCTCCTTTAATAGACAATAATTTAGAACCACATAACTTTTCATGTTAGAAAGAAGTATTGACTATTATTAAACTCTTTTTCCTGGGTGTTTGTTTTGATAGTGACAAGCTGAAAATATTTCTGTAAAAATTATTGTAATGGCAACATTTTTGTGACGCTATGAATTACATATTTGTATATAATTTTTTTGTTTGGAATACTGTAGGCTACTATAACGTGTTATGTATTTTTGTCCTTTTGAGATAATAATATGACTAATAGTTTTTTTAACACTCTGCTGGTCACGTCTTCCACTTTTACATTACTGGTCGCATGGAGCATGGAGTGCCGCCCATCATTTTTCGCCTATTTCAAATGGGTATTTAGTAGTAAGTGATTAAATTTTACAACTTCTTTAAAAGAAACCTGTTTGAATATACAAAAAGAACAACTACTTACAATAACTTGTTTTATCTTGTTAAAAAAAGGATAAAAACTTTTACATTTCTCCAGTTTCACATTCTTGATTTGAACAGTCATCACACTTGATAATTTTTTTTAGAATGGTTTTTACAAATAAATCTGGTGCATTCTGAACAACGCACTGTGGTTTTTGTATTTCGTTTTCTTGAGCAGCAAACACATCTTCCATATCCAGTAGAGACAGGAATATTTGGTACCACGTCTCTGTATGGACTAAGGAACAGCGCTATGTCTTTGGGGAGTTTTTTAATTTGTGCCCTTTCTTTCAGGTGATCTTCCACGAGAGCATGAAAATGGTCTTTCACAATTTTTTTTCTTCTGTCATTACTATCCAGCTTGTTAAATTTGTAAATTATAAAAGAATTTATTTACACGATATCCATGTGTCTAAAAAAAAGTGTCATTGGCTACTGTCTTGTTATTCGAGAGGATGAGTACAGGGGGGATAGCTGGTCAACTGTATCGACTCTGCCCTTTTTTCAGAGTTGTAATCCATTATGGCTTCTGGTTTTCCCGTAATGTCATTTATGGCTGCGTCATAGTGCATAGACAAAAGTAATAAAACAATTTTTTTTTTGGATTGCTCCGAATCCCTGGCCTCAAGATTTGAATAACTTCCGCCTCATCAGAAAAAATATTGTTGTTTATGTTGACGACTTCTTTGTCAGAATCATCTAATAATTGTGAAACTATTCTCTCGTAGTTGGGATTACTCGTATAAATATATTCTCCATCGATCCTGTCCCTATTTAAAAAAAATGTAATACCTACTTTATAATTTTAGAAATTATTTGCTAAATTGGGTAATTAATTAATAAAATTTTAAATAGCATAATTTTATTTGTTTTAAAACAAAATTATAAAAAATAATTGAGAAATATAATAAGAATATACTGGTCGCAGGGAGTATTCTGTGCTACAACGAGGATATGTCCATGATAAAAGCCTGTTGGGAACTGAATTAAGATAACACTAACTAAAATAGATTATTCATTCTATTATCAATATAGTCAACAACAAATACTAGGAATGGCAAGTGCCTCCTTTCAAGATTGTAAGAACTGATAACGAATAAGTGAAAAGTGTGCCGCCACGCAACCGGCGGAGGGTTAAAACACAGATGACACAGTAAGTTATTTGTGGAAGTAAGGTACGATTTCATGTGAAAAATTAACCATAACTGATTTTTCAATTACGTTCTTTATTTAATTTCTTCTGCATACGGAAGTCATTAAGATGTGCTATCTGTGAGGATATCACATTGGGAGGCCCAACGTGAACATGAGTTGCCTAGTTAAATTTTGTTCAAAGTTCACAAAACTTTCAAAAATTCACTCACGTTCAGAAATTCCAAAGCTATGGTTGAAATTATGAATTATTAATCTCCAAGAATCTCTTCGTTCGCTACATTGACAACATTCTGTGACTACATCTAGTCGGCCTGATCGAGGTTTATCACAGACATTTTTCGTTTCGTCTTTGAAAACTCTCACCCACTGATGCGATCTTCTTATTGAGATCTTACACTTCACTTACTTGTCAATAAATTTCCGCTGCTGAAACATTCCTTGCTTTGAAAAACTAAATCACTGGTCGTATATCTCAGTCAGCAGGGTAAATCAATTTTTGATTTGGCACTGTAAACAGCATGCTGATACAAATACACACAAATGGCGTCATTAACGTGCAAGGCATGTCTGGAGAAAATGCTCCCGTTCGTTTTAATGTTTGCGCTACATTAGAGCGGCTGCGGCGACTTAGACTTTACTTTCTGAATAATCTACATTATATCAAATACTTAAATTATATTTACAGTGTGTGTGTGTGTGTGTTTGTGCGTGTATGTGGGTGGATGTGTGTGTTGTGTAAAATAAGTGTAATTTGTGTTTATGCCGGTCGGTAAACATAAATGTGTTATTGTTTATTAGTTATGAATTGTTTTGTGATTGTCTTCAATCAATTATTTTGAAATACCGAAACTATAGTAACCTGTTATTTTAGGATACCACCATAGAACATCTGTTTCTTAGATCTTTTTTTTATCAACGGGTCAGTTGATAGTAAATTTTGCAGTTGTAGTAAAGCGTTATATAAATCAACTCTAATTGGAATTATTAATAATGAATATTGAAAGTGATAAATTAATAATTATGAAAAATTATGATGAGTTTGGTAATATGAAACATCTACGCCATGGCCAAAAATTAATAGAATGGTTGACTTTTTTGTAATATTTTGCCCTTTTTATATATTTAGCATTTTCTATATTTTTGTTGTATTATATTTTTTTATTCCTGTGCTATAATATTTGTATTTAATTGTTTATTGTATAGTATCAAGTAATGAAACTACTGTCAGTTTTTTATATTATTTGTGTAATTAATATAAAATAATATTAAAGAGTGATAGGAATCAATTGATCAAATAAGTACCACTGTCATTAAATTTTGCAGTCCACCATGGGTAGATATAATGTCTTACCTTCTTATTAAAGAAACTTATATATAAGCGTCCAAGATACCTGATATAAATCCAAGACTAGAATTAACTTGGAGTACCACTATAAATACTGCTGATTAACTACACTCTTAACTTTTTCATAAATCGAATTTGTAGCAGTTTTTTTTGCAACACTAACTTTATGTTTTTGTTTCAGCAAACCGACTGAACGAGTACATCAGTCATTATGAAGCAGTGGAATATGATGCTGTTGATTTGCATCGTGCACACAGTAGAGCGAAACGTTCGGTGACAAAGGAGAATATAGTCCATATGCAGTTCAAAGCGCATAATAGAGCATTCAACATCCGGCTCAAGAGAGATCTGACTACGTTCAGTGACAAACTGCAGGTGGTGGACTATAAGAATGAACCTATCTACAATGTAGATACTTCGCATATTTATCAGGGACAACTTCTAGGTTAGTAAAAAGCTAAAACAATACACAATATGTGTATGTGTATGTGTTAATCTATGTAGTAAGTTTACTATGTATTAAATTTAGTACTTTTGTACTTTGCAAATGGAGCTAGAAAATGATATAATGTTTCCAAATGAGGTTGAACATGAATAAGATCAAATTGTTGTATGAGTTATTAGAAAATTCAATGCTATGAAGATTCTTCATTATTATGTTGTGATATCTACAAAGCATTTATAATGGTATCAAAAATGTAATTTGTTATATTTAACTCTTAGTTCTCTTACCTAAAAGAATAAATAGTAAAAGCTAGGTAACTTAATTTTAAAAAAAACATATACAATTTTCTCTTTTATGTAATTTCATTTTGTTTGCTCCACCTAAGTGTCATTTATTAACTATTTGTATAATTTTGTTTTAATTTCAAGGCATTTGGTATCTTCTGCCTCAAAAGGTAATGTTTGGGGCTAGCGTGAACTATATTAATTTGCGTTATGAACAATATAGGCCCTCTCAGTGTCACATCTTTAATTTCTAAACCCTGGAGTCGGAGCGCCAAGTCTCACAGACCCGGAGCAGGGAAATTTTGTTGCCACTGTTGGTAGCACTGTGCTAGAAACCCCTCCGTCCATATAGCTGGCCAATATTAAGTGCCAGTCAAGGTAGAATTGTTGCCACTGCTCTACCTGCCTTTGTTTACGATTCGGGGTCTCACAGACTTGGCGCCCCGACTCGTGTGACAGTATTTTTTCTATTTCGGGTCTGTCAGACTAGGCGCCCACGTTTGTGTAACTATATTTTTAGTTTGTGTAGATAGTTTTCTTCGTATTTAAGTGTTGTAAATAGTGTATTTAGCGTTCAAACGATACTTTATTGACATGAAAATGGAAAGGCAAAGAGACCATGAACAAGAACGGATTAGGGAGTTATTAGAAGAGAATATTGACAAAAATAGTGATAGTGAATTTATTGACGTATCTGATATAGAAGAAGAGGATCATGTAGAAGTATTTCATGAAGATACAGATTCCAAACAAGATGGGCAAGATTCTGAACACGAAATGGAAGTTGATATTCAACGCAAACAGTTACAACCGATGGGACCATCTTACATTGGAAAAGACAACACTACTATTTTGTCTAAATAATTTTTTTTCTATTGTTATAATCAACGATTTAAAATATTAACCTTCAAATAACTTGAATTTTATGTTCATTATTAATTTTATAATTTTTTCATATACAATTACTCATATTTCATTATTGTTAAATAAACGTGTTTATTCACAATATAATTGTCCATTTTTATATTATAATGCCCTAAATCTCTTCATTAGGAACTATTAACTACAAAAATAATGGTTAAAAAGTTTAACAAAAAAAACTGTGCTTACATTAATAAAAACCATTATGGGTCTGTGAGACTAGGCGCCCCGACTCCAGGGTTAAACCTCCGAACCTATATTTTATAAGAGGCTTAAACTACGTTGTTCACTAACAAATTCAGTACGTTTTCACTAACAAATTCTACATTAGGCAAACATATTATAGCTTTAAACAGAGATTCAATGAATACATACACTGGGGAATTAGCTTGCAGCTTTTAGCAGCGATTAAAGAACTGATAGGCCACACTTACATAGATATTAACCACTTTCCTATATACTGTACACCAACAAAAAAGAACTGCACCCCAATACACTAAAGCCATATAAAATTTACAAATACGCCAAAACATTAAATGAAAAATCTTAAAGTTTCAAACACTTTCGTCCATATTATAGAAAAACTTGTTCTCTAACCACTGCTGCTAGCCAACATCACTTCCTAGTCATCAACCTAGACACTGACAAATATCTCTTAACGGAATCAAAAACTTTTTGTCTGAGTAAGTTGTTCATGAATTAATTTATAATATAAGTTTAGTAAATCGTTAATTTGTAAAGTTCAAATGTTAGAGGTTTGCTGATTGTAATGAACAATAAAATCCATTTCTTTAATTTCATTTTCTGATTCGGTATTAGGAGTATTAGATGAATTTTCTTCATTTTGAAATCAAACTGTTTTAAATTAAATGAAAATTAAAATAGCTCTTGGTTTACAAATATTTTTTCTAACAGAATGCATAAAACTATGGTTCCTGAACTGATTTCATTGTCAATACTATATCATACAAAAATAATTCAACTTAAAAAGTTGATTATTTTGGTCCAAAATTTAGTTGTATACATAAAACTAGCATAAACCTTCATACAACATAGCTTCAAATTGTATGTGGAGAATCGTACCTATTACAGGACGGTATCATAAATTTGTAAATAAACATTGTAACTCATTAGGTTCAATTCTGCCAAAAGGATTTGCCAAATTTCCCAGCCAATTTAACTTTGTCTGTTACAGGGGAACCAGGAAGCCATGTGTTTGGCTCCATCTCTGATGGCGTCTTCGAAGGGAAGATAATTTCCCCAACAGGAAGTTACTATGTAGAAAAATCTAATAAATATTTTCCTAGTAGTGCAAATATCAGTTTCCATTCTGTCGTTTATAAGGAAGCTGATGTCGAGGATCCGTATGCTCAACGGCGTACAGGTACAGTTGCCATTTTTTTTACTGTAACACGGATAATAATATAGATCTGTTGTGATATTTTTTTATTGGTTGTGTTCATAAACAAATTGTACTGTTTACATAAAAGAAGTAGTACAAAAAATACAGAACTGAGCAGAAAGAAAAACTACAGTATTTTATATGAGCAGATAAATGCATATTTTACTTTAACCCTAATATAGACAAAGTAATTTAGTAAGATTGAAATACTTTGTATGCAGAATGTACAATAAGTAAGTAGGTGCTCTTATTATAAACACATTTCCTAAAGTCTTTATTTTGAGATTTTACGAGGGTAAGTCAAATATTATCCGCAATATAGGTATATTTTTTGTTTACGTTGGCAGTACTGACCTTTTGCGTTGATGACGCATGCTTTGTTTATTCGTTGTTATGTCTATGCACGTTACAAGCTGCTAGGTTAGTTTCGTTATCGCTGCCGTGCTGTTAATAATGGCCGCTCCACTTTCTATTTGCACCAAAGAAGAGCAACGTTCAGTGATCCGTTTTTTGTGGTCGGAAGGTGTATCAGGGGCCGAAATTCATCGAAGACTTTTGGTACAGTACGGGAACAATTGTTTGCCACAACGGAGTGTCTATGAATGGATTGAAAAATTCAAAAATGGTCGCACAAGTGTTACGCAAAATGAAGGAGCTGGACGACCAGTTACCGCCATAAACGAGGAAAACATTGAGCGTTCACGTGAAATGATTCTCTCAGACGACGTGGCAAATCGTCTGCAAATTAGCCACGGTTCTGCCTACGAAATCATTTACAGCAGACTTGGGTTTCATAAAGTTTGTGCAAGATGGGTTCCAAAACAACTGACACAGTTGCATAAACAAACGCGCTTGGACGTGTGCAAAAAACATTTGGATCGCTATGTTAACGAACGGGACAACTTCTTAGACAGGATCGTTACTGGTGACGAAACATGGATCCATCATTACGAGCCGGAGAGTAAACGGAATGGATGGAAACATCCAAATTCGCCATGCAAGAAAAAATTCAAAACCCAACTGTCCGCAGGAAAACTTATGCTTACGGTTTTTTGGGACTCACAAGGTCCATTACTGGAACATTATCAGGAAAGGGGCACAACAATAAACAGTGTACGTTACAGTGAGATGCTTACTGCTAAGCTGAAGCCTGCAATTCGTAGCAAACGCCGAGGACTGCTGTCAAAAGGCGTTGTGTTGTTGCACGACAATGCCCGTCCGCATACAGCTGCCCACACTGCAGAAACGCTTCAGAAACTCAATTTTGAAGTATTGGATCATCCTCCATATAGTCCCGATCTCGCTCCATCTGATTTTTACTTGTTTGGTCCACTCAAAGAGGCAATTAGGGGCCGTCGATTTACGACAGACGAAGCATTGAAAGAAGCGGTGCATTCCTGGCTCGCATCTCAACCCAAAACCTTCTTCCACGAGGGCATCAGGAAACTTGAACAACGTTGGACCAAGTGCGTTGAAAAGCAAGGGGACTATGTCGAAAAATGATGTACTTGTAAGTTTCCTATTTGATTTCAATAAAATTTTATAACTATATTGCGGATAATTATTGACTTACCCTCGTATGTTCGCTATATTGAAGCGATTAATATTAAACTATGTATAACGATAATATGCATGTAACAAGTACACAAATTTCTTTTCCTTTTCACAACTACAATCAGTAATAAGGGGGTAGAAGGTTTATATATTTAATTCATAAAAGTTCACAAAACAAGAATCAATGTTTTTTTTTGAAAACATCCTTGCATTTGTTTGTAACATCCTAAAGGCCTCCTAAAGTTGTAATACTTCATGATATTTTTCCATTAACTCTTCGTTAATCACGGTTGATCTGACAGATCACAAAGGGATATTCTGCTTTGCCAGATCTTGGAGAGTGCGACACTGCATTTAATTTCCTAGTATCTTCCTAGCTTGTTGAAATGGAAAGATCAGTAGTGTTTTGACCTTAGCCATACCATTGAGTGCTCTTTTTGTTACGTTTTCAATCTGTCAGATCACCGCGACCGAGGTCGTTAGTTTCTCCTACATGGACTTATAATTATTTTGAGTAATAAATTAATTTTAATGTCAATGAATATAAACACTTCGGAGTATATTACTCTTTTCGGTGCTTGCTGCAGCGATAACATGGATATATGATATGGGAGTTCACCGTGAATACCATTGTATAATTTAGTTTGTTCACCATAGATAGTGTTTTTTTCATTACAAAATGAAGCACATTTGGAAGAAATTCATTGTAGGCTTGAAGCCCAAGATGAGGAAGATATTAGCAATACTTTAGTTTTGATTTTAGAAGAAACAGATACAGATGAAGACATCCCTGAAGCAAAATAATGAAGTTGAAGATGTTCCTGAAAGAAGTGATGCAATGAACCCGAAACTTCTGATGAAAGTGCGGCTGACGCTACACTAGTCATCACTCCTAGTTAGTAATGATGAGAATTTTTATGTTGCTCATCATTAAATTATAAATAAGAGTAGATACATGGAAATGAAAAAACCTTATAATGAAGCAAGAAAACATGGATCACAAAACATTATTGTTCAGCTTTCTGGTGTGAAAGGAAAAGCAAAACATATCAATTCATTGATCAGACTGATAAATACATTAACAAAATGTGTTTTTACATTTTATATGATATTGACACAACTGTATTTTGTTGCAATAAAAAACTAGTGCAACTTTGAAAGGCTATATATACTTTTTTGTATTCTGATAGTGAAATTTTCTTATAAGTTTGTAAGTTCTTTATGAAATTTTTAGTAACTATTTTTATTGAACTCTGATAAATTCATATTTTGTTACACTGAAAAACTACACAATATCAAGAGCACAGTGGTACAATATATTACAATAAAAATATTGAAAAGTACCCCAATACCACAAAAATAATCAAAAATAACAAATAAGACAAGTTACTTAAGATTAAACCCTTATGTACATTTCGATGACCATGTCATCATCATCAGAGGGTCTAGTTACAAAACACAATCTAGCACACAAGAAGTTACAAACTAGAATGATCATTCTAGTTTGTAACTTCTTGTGTGCTAGATTGTGTTTTGTAACTAGACCCTCTGATGATGATGACATGGTCATCGAAATGTACATAAGGGTTTAATCTTAAGTAACTTGTCTTATTTGTTATTTTTGATTATTTTTGTGGTATTGGGGTACTTTTCAATATTTTTATTGTAATACTGAAAAACTATTTAAACTTTGAATACTATATATATTTTTTGTATATCTGTCCGTAATATTATAACATTAATTGTTATTAATTTTATTTTGTTATTACCCTAAACTACATCTATAAAACATATTCTATTATTTAGGGCTAAAAATTATCAAATTTAACATGTTTAAATTTAATAGATTTAAATACCTGATCTGTCTGATCACTTCGTCTAACATGACCCGATTTGTGCCGCGCCTAAGGAAGGGTTAATTGCACAAAACGTTTATGAGGCCCAATTTTGGTTGTAGCTTTGCAATAAACATCATCTATATGTAAAGCAATTGACTTAGTAGTTGCTAAAACGGAGACTTGTTATTAGAAATTATTGACAGCTTAGGGACAAATTATTGACAAAACAAATAAGGGACTACCATATGCCTGTTTAGTTTTTAACCTTAACAAACTAACCTTTTTTTTACTAACATGTTAATAACACTGTTTAACTTATGTTGCATACAGAAAGACTGAATAAAAGAAACAAGTTCACTATGTTTAGTAAAATGAAGTACACATTCACATTACTACTGTTTCACAAACAAACCAGCCTAGTCAATCTGTAGCCAACAAAAGGACTTTGAGCAAGAGTGAATGCAAGAGCTATGAGACATATTTGCACTTTTAGAGTTTTGTGCAGTTTCAGACAGTTAAAGTAAAGGGAAATGTTGTGGTAAAGGGTGCATGTTGAACTGGTTCTGAAATATAGCAGTAAATATATTTACAAAAAACCCATGACTTGTCATAAGTTTTAAATTTTACCCTTCTTATTCTCAAAATAGTAAGAATTTCATTTACCTCCCTTGGCCTTTCAATTCTTAAATTTATCAAGAGAATTTGAGGTATTGCCCTTGAGAATTTGTCAAAGTTTATATAAAGTTTTATGAATATAACAGATCAGTCTGTAGAGTATACTAAATCTCAGGTCTGAATTTCCATGTTGTGGCTTGAAGGAAATTAAAGTGGTGCCTAGTGTACTAGGAGTTATTTCCTTCATCAAACATTTCCTATAAATTAATTTTAAATATTTGTTCTCTGATAAATTGTTCTAAAATTTTTAATTTACATATTTCTCAACAATTTTGTACCTAATAAATTAGCTATAAATGAAAATGTTTGCTATAAGTAATGAGTTTGTAAATGTTGTGTTATCTGTATGCACTGCTATTTACGTTACAAATTGGGGTTTACTAAACAATGAATTTTTTAGTTTTTTAAAATTTTTTGTCATGAGGGGGTTTTTACCCCATGTCTCTGGACCCCATTCTTAAAATTCCTAGTTTTTCAGTAGATCAATTGGAGTTTGATTAGGTTGTATTATATTTTGAAAGTAAATTTTAATTATTTTGTATTAATGTTTCAGGGCACATTCCTGGATGTGGAGTCACAGACTCCATTAGCCAGTGGATGGAAAGGATCCAAAATTCAGTAGTAGAGGAGGATGACGATAATCCTCATCAATATACAGAACAAAACAAAAGTAAAACAAACAAGTTACCAAAGAAATTTGTAAAAAGTGATAGTGTAGTTATAGACAAAGCGGTTAAGAAAAAGTGGCATCAACATAATCCATATGAAAGTGAAATGCCATTCGAGAAATATAGTGAGGAAGCGAATTTGGGCCATCGTAGTAAAAGGGCAACTCGCCCTAAAGAAGAGAATAAAAACACATGTTCATTGTTTATACAGACTGATCCATTAATATGGAAACACATTACGGAGCAAGTAAGTATATAAAATAAAAGCAGTTAATATATTAGATTTGTTTCAATTTTTTATCAAACCATTTTGGTTTATGAAAGCCTAGATTATTACCCATCAGGTGTAAAAATTATTTTAGGAGATTATAAAATTATAAGAATGTTTTTTTGCCAAAAAAACATTTAAAATTCATAAACTTCATGTACTAGTCCTAGTTTTGCTTTTAATTTACTAGTACATTGAAATGTAAGGTGAAACTTTTAAGATATTTACATTTTTATGCTACATCAGGCTTCAAGTGCCACTTCCATTGGAGGATTTAATAAAACAGGAAGTCATCGATATAAACTCTAAAATACCGTTGAGTACAATTAACGGACATTAAATCCTTCACGGGCTGTGGGCAGTCCCTTCAAATAAACATATAAATTATTAACAAATATAAAAGTAACATTAAATAAATCGTTTACCTGTTGTGAGTCGTTACTAGGGCTTATGTGTTACCTCTTACTGGTTCCTCGGGAAGTTAAGCATTCGGCCGGATGCAGTTCGTTGGTTGCCAGGAAGGCGTCTTTTCTCCCGACTCGCTAGTCTGGGTCTCTCTCAACAATTCATCTTATTTCATTCTTAAAACTATACCGTAAATATTAAACTTTGCCCGGACAGCTGTTTTACAATCGGTCAACAGTCGGTCTCTCGCAGCGACAATTAGAACCGTTTGCTCTCAGAACCATTTGGTAAAATACTAGTTTGGCGGTAATATATAAAAAAACCTTTACAGGGTTAAGGTATATTTATTATTTATTACTAAAACTCGGAGGGACCTTATCGGTGTAGAGCACTTAGCTGTAGCCTTTGTACCCTCTCTTCCCATCCCTACCACAGGACTAGCTTAGTGGATACCTACCTCTTTGCAGAAATCAAGTACCCACCTGATGCTAGATCTTCTGATATCCTCTGGTGTACATACCTGCCAGCCAAACCACTTTCTCCTTGCAGCTCCCAAAGCAGGACACTCACAGAGTACGTGGATTGGGCTTTCCTCTTGGTCCTCGTCGCATCTCTTGCACACAGGGGACCTAGATTTTCCAATTTTGTATTGGAACCCCCTCAGATTCCCATGGCCTGTAACCAGCTCTACAGTAGCTCTGAGTTGATGTCTACTTAAGGAGAGTAGTTCTTTGCCCCACACATCTCCTGAGTAACCCCACAGTACCTTGGATTTGTTACACCCCAAGGTTACATTCCATTCTTCCCTGCACAACCTGTCTATATGTGCCGTGATCCTCTTGCGCCCCTCCCGAGGCGGCATGCCCACTGCCCTCAGCAACGGTCCTTGGGTTATACACCCTTGTTTTGCTAAGGCGTCAGCTCTCTCATTCCCTATCCAGCCAGGATGTCCTGGAATCCAGGTTATGTTGAGTGAATTATGCTTACTCAGCTCTGCTAGAGAAGCCATAGTCTCAGCCACCAACCTAGACCTGGTACTAGCCTTACCTAAAGCCTTCAGAGCTGCCTGACTGTCCGAGCAAATCCAGATGGTCTTGCCCCTCCTGCCAGACCCTATTATTTCCTCAGCACATAGTTTGATCGTGAGCACCTCCCCCTGGAAGACAGAGTTGTAGTCAGGGTTAAGGTAATTCTCTTGACAAAACTGTTGTCTGTGTGTGTGTGTGTGTGTGTGTGTGTGTGTGTGTGTGTGTACATCACACACTTACAACAATTAGTAATTAATATTGAAAAGCTCTCATTGAGCTTATTTAGATTATCATAATTACCTGCCATTGCCAGCATCGTCACACTCCCTGTTAACACGTTTCGGGCAGTGTGAGGATGCTGGGAATGGCAGGTAATTATGATACTCTGAATATGAATATAAACCTCAGCCGAAAATTAGAAAAATATCACAGCTCTCATTGAGCGATAATTAATATACATTTCTATTCGATTAATTACCTTTCTACCATTCTATTAACTATATAATAGATGTAATTTACTGAAGTACACAGTAGCAAATATATAAAAACCTGTTTAACTTGTTTATGATTACAAATTATCAACCAGAATATTTGGGTTGTAGGTGAATTACGACCCTGAGAAAACAAGGGAAGAAATTCTTTCACTAATAGCTCATCATGTCACTGCAGTCAACTATATATATAGAGATACAAAGTTTGATGGACGAGTCGAACATAGGAATATTAAATTTGAAGTGCAGAGGATTAAGGTAAAAAAATACTTTATGCAATTATAAACCAGTTTAAGATATACGAGGGGTATTCTTAAAGTAAGGGCCGTTTGAAAATAAAATAAAAATAAAAATAAATTTGCAAAAACTAATTTTATTTTTGGAATCTACATACTATTATCTATTTTTCTACATAGTTTCCAAGTTTTTGTAAACACTTATCATATCGCACAACTAAATTTTGGAAACCTTCTTCATATAAACTTGCCGCCTGCTGTGATAACCAAGAATTCACGGGCCGTTTTCAATTCGTCGTCATCGTCATAACGGCTACCGTCCAAGTGATGTTTCAGATGACGGAAGAGATGAAAGTCGCTCGGCGCAAGGTCAGGGCTGTAGGGTGGGTGGTCTAAAACTTCCCAGCCAAAAGAGTCCAATGCAGCTCGAGTCTGAGTGGCAGTGTGAGGCCTTGCATTATCGTGCAGAAACAAAATTCCTTTTGTGAGCATGCCACGTCTCTTGTTTTGAATCGCTCTGCGCAGCACCCTCAGAGTTTGGCAGTAGGCTTCTGCATTTATTGTCGTTCCTCGCTCCATAAAGTCGACCAGCAAAACACCATGCCTATCTCAAAACACGGACGCCATGATCTTGCGCTGTGACAAAGTCTGTTTGGCTTTGACCTTATGGGAGATTGCGTGTGTCTCCAGTCCATGCTTTGTTGTTTCGATTCGGGAGTGAAATCCGAAACCCACCTTTCGTCTCCAGTTACGATCCGACTCTGCATGTCGTCACCATTTTCGTCATAACGTGTCAGAAAATTCAAGGAACTCTCGAGTCTTTTGTGTTTGTCCTTCTCCGTCAGGAGTTTAGGGACCCAACGCGAGCACAGTTTCTTAAAGTTTAATTTTGTATGAACAATTTTGTAAATCACAGACCTCGAAACTTCCGGAAATTCGTGTGAGAGAGTAGTGATCGTGAAGCGTCTGTTGTCACGAATTTTCGCTTCAACTGAAGACAGCAAATCGTCTGACATTAGAGATGGACGGCCAGAACGAGTTTCGTCATGGACATTGTTGCGGCCATCTTTGAAGTCTCGAACCCACTTACACACTTTTCCTTCACACATGGCATTAGCACCGTAAACTTCAGAAATCTGTCGGTGAATTTCTACAACAGACATGTTTCTTGCCGACAAAAACCGTATAACCGAATGAACTTCGCAAGGGGCGGGCGATTCGATAACCTTGAACATTTTGCAAGCACAGAACACAACGCACAAGTTAGCTACACAGCTGAAACTGAGCGAAAGTGTTGCCAAAGCATGCCGGGACGCGACGCAAGCGCTCGTTGCGGCGTGCACGCGAACTATGAGGGAATATAAACAAACGGCCCTTACTTTAGAAATACGCTTAGTAAATAAAAGAATAAATATGCTACAACTTACAATTATAAAAACCTTATTATCATACGCGTTTCAGTGACAATATGTGATCATCTTCAGTGATGATACACAACTTAAACTTAATCGAATAAATAAACATAACCTATTTATTAGTATTTTCAATTAAGTTTAAATTGTGTAGCATCACTGAAGATGATGGCATATTATTAACGGGTATAAAAATTAAAGTTTTTGTAATTGTGAGTCGTAGCATTATTATTCTTTTATTTATAACTTCCACTTACAAGCCAGCTCGAATATTGTTTAACAGTTTAAGATAGTTTATTGCATTTTAACATGTACATTTAACAATCATTTACAATAATTTTTTGAAATATGTTTCTGTACAAACGTTTTACTACACATTATATTAAAGTAATTCCAGGCCTTTTAAATTCCAGGAGATGTTTTATTATTTCAATTTTTATTCTTGAATTTTATAGTCCATTATGTTCGGTGAATCTTATTAATCACTTAAACAATAGTTTATGACTATCCGAACTTTGAATTTAGTAAATTTGTTAAAACTTACTGAGACAGAACGTTTTCGATCACTATGTGCCGATCTTCAACAGTGTCTTCTGCTTGGAGATGTTGGGTCAAGCGGTGATGGTTTTAAAGGTAGGTTTTTGATAGAATCAAAGAGTATGTGTGATTTGTATTGTGTTTGTTCGTTTAATATGTTTGTAATTTGTGTTTTTGTGTGTCTGTAAATTTCATATTGTTCTAGTGTCTTGAGATATGGTCCTTTTTTATTGATGTGTAGGATTTCTAGGTTATGGTGAATTTCTGTGTATTTGTGTCATGTATCTTTTATGTGGCTGTAAAATATTGAGTTGGTGTTCTGTTTGTGTTCCTCGACTCTTTGTTTAAAGTTGCGACCTGTTTGTCCAATGTAGAATTTGCTACATTTGTTGCAGTTCAGTTTGTAAACGCCTGGTGCTTGTAGTTTATCCTTGTTGTTGGTGTTGTGTTGTATTTTGTATTGTAACTTGTTATTAGTTTTGTATGCTATTTTGTATCCTATTTTTTGAAATTTGCAGGCTATTTTGTTTACTGTTCTGTTTATGAGTGGTAATTTGATATATTTGTTTTCCCTGTCTGTAATGTTAATTTTAGTGTTTTTTTTTTGAATTTTGTACCATAGTTTGTCTTATTATTGTATTGCTGTATCCATTTGTTTATGCTAAATATTTAATTGTGTCTAGTTCTTTGTTTATGTTTTCTGTGGTCATTGGGATTTCTTTAAGTCTATGCAGCATGGATCTGAAGGCAGTGTGTTTGTGTTGGATAGGGTGGTTTGAGGTGTTGTGGATAAATGTGTCTGTCGTTATGGGTTTCCTGGAAATGTTGAAATTGTGTTTTTGTGTGTGGCTTTTTGTTATGGTTAGGTCGAGGAAGTTTAAGGATCGGTTGGTTTCAATTTCTGAAGTGATTTGGAGTTTTGGGTGTATTTTATTAGTGTAGGTGAGGAGTTTTTCGCATTGACGGGAGTTGCCTCTGTATAGTGTTATGATATCATCGACGTATCTGTGCCAGTAAATAATTTTGTGTGCGTGTCTATTGTTTGTGAGTATTTTGGTGTTTTCTGTGTGTCGTAGAAAAATTTCGCTTAGGACACTACTGATAGGACTTCCCATGGGTAGACCATCTGGTTGTGAATAGAAGTTTGAGTTGTTGGTGAAATAGTTTTGTTTGGTGATGATTTGGAGCATGTTTATGATTTCAATAACGTGGGTTTTAGGTATGTTGTTCTGTACCACCCTATCCTACACAAACACGCTGCCTTCAGATCCATGCTCCATAGACTTAAAGAAGTCAAAATGACCACAGAAAACATAAACAAAGAACTAAACACAATTAAATATTTAGCATACACAAATGGATACAACACCACAATAATAGACAAACTATGGTACAAAATACAAAAAAGAACACTAAAATTAACACTACAGAGAGGGAAAACAAATACATCACGTTACCATTCATAAACAAAACCACTAACAAAATAGCCTGCAAATTTCAAAAAATAGGATACAAAATAGAAAAACAAAACTAATAACAAGTTACAATACAAAATACAACACAACACCAACAACAAGGATAAACTACAAGCACCAGGCGTATACAAACTGAACTGCGACGAATGTAACAAATTCTACATTGGACAAACAGGTCGCAGCTTTAAACAAAGTGTCGAGGAACACAAACAGAACACCAACTCAACATTTTACAACCACATAAAAAATACAGGACACAAACACACAGACATTTACCATAACCTAGAAATCCTAAACATCAACAAAAAAGGACCACATCTTAACACACTAGAACAATATAAAATTTACGGACACACAAAAACACAAAGTACAAACATATTAAACGAACAAACACAATACAAATCACACATACTCTTTGATTCTATCGAAAACCTACCTTTAAAACCGTCACCACTTGACCCAACATCTCCAAGCAGAAGACACTGATGAAGATCGGCACATAGCGATCGAAAACGTTCTGTCTCAGTAAGTTTTAACAAATTTACTAAATTCAAAGTTCAGATAGTCATAAACTATTGTTTAAGTGATTAATCAATTTTTATGTAATGATTTTGAATATCAGCTGTTATTTCTAATAAAAGGGGGGATTCATAATATTATATTTATATTTATTCTACAGTAATTAAATTAGTTTCTGCTTGAAATTAGCTACATCTTCACACAATATTAAAGCTTGTAATATGACTAATTATTTTGATATGCAGCTGCAAATAGCACACCAAAAACAAATCTGTCGATAATGAAGCAAAACGTTGTATAAGAAACATATTTTTCTGAAATTCAGCAAAAGCAAGCAATGTGTTTTTTTTTTTGTCACTATATGGTATTGCCAGTGTTAATTCAATCTTCAAATGTTTATGGGATAAGTATATGTTGATCTTGTACGTAATAAAAATATTCATCATAACAAACACTTATTTCTTATCACAATTTTAATTAAATGATATTTTCGAAGAAATTATAAAACGGACACAATAGTTTTAACCAGTGCTTGATTTGTAAAAAAAGGTGTTTTCAGTACTGTGAACTAAAGAGTGGTGCTGGGAGGGAGTGTGAACTCTAAAAACAACATTTTACACTTTTCTGAAATTTTTGTCAAAATTTTAAAAAATTAATATTTTTGGTGTGAACCTACACTTATATGTTCACCAACAATCTTATATATCTTGCTTTGTAATTTTGTTTTTACAGTTTTTTGAAATAATTATTTGTTATAAAATTTTCCATAGTTTAGAAAAATGTTTGTTTAACTTTTAGTTTGACATCATATTTATTCATTTTCACCCATGACACATCTAAAATTCTTTATTCTCATTACGTCACAATGTTCCTGATTTATTTCATCTTCAATAGGATTCTGCCTAAATTTTGTTTATAATATCAATCTGAAAAAATATTTCAATGGTTCAAAAAATTATTACTCTATTTGAACAGTTGCCAATAGATATGTTTTACTTTATAAACATTTGCAAATAATATTTATTTTTAGATCTCAATATATTTTTTGTGGATAATTTCTAGGATACATTTCTATTTAAATTTTAAAAAATACACTTTTTAGATTGATGATGACATTCCTTGTAAGCCAATGTATACAGGCGAAGCCAATCCCTTCTGCATGGAGAATATAGATGTGAGCAATTTCCTAAACCTACATTCCTTAGGCAACCACGAGGACTTCTGCTTGGCTTATGTCTTTACATATAGAGATTTTACTGGAGGAACTTTAGGGCTAGCCTGGGTAGCATCTGCATCAGGTAATGTAAACACAAGGAGCTATAAAATAATTTATATTTCAAAGCTTAAGTTTAATATTTATATTTATTTAATTCAATTTAAATAGAATTACTTGAAGTATATTCTTAAAAATGTATTTAATTAAAAAATTATAATACAACTTTGTTTGAGACGGTTTGGTGAAACTTATTTTCATTTTTTTAACTTAATTCTAAATAAAACGTATGGTGTTTTAGCTATGTATATGGTAACATTTTTATGCCTGAATTAAATAGTGTAACTATGTCTATATATATAGGATTTGTTGGACTAGATAGGAGAAAACTGCAATCTCTTGGAAATAAATAAATAGACACATATAAGAACTTATCACACTATTGAAATATTTCGATCACACAATGATCTTTGTCAATCAAAAAAAAGAGATTTAATGAAATCTATTTTTTTGATTGACAAAGATCATTGTGTGATCGAAATATCTCAATAGTGTGATAAGTTTTTATATGTGTCTATTTATTTATTGCCAAGAGATAGCAGTTTTGGACTATTGTCACTAGGTAAGTCTGTCAGTCTCCTATCTAGTCCAAAAATTCCTAAATAAGCTTTGAGCTCTAATAGAACTAACATAAAATATATATTGTGGCATATATTTTTTTAAGAAACTTATTTTCAAATACAGTTGTCAAAGTTCAGATATTTTACTAGTAAATATTTATTTTCATGAAACAATGTGCAGAAAAATTAGTACAACAATTTTATATAAGTTTCATTTTATGTAGGTGCTTCCGGAGGAATTTGTGAGAAGTATAAAACCTACACAGAGACTGTTGGAGGAATGTATCAGTCTACCAAGAGAAGCCTAAACACTGGTATTATTACTTTTGTCAATTATAACAGTCGTGTGCCTCCCAAAGTATCACAGTTAACTTTGGCTCATGAGATAGGTCATAACTTCGGTTCACCAGTAAGTTAATATAGTTTGACTATGAGTTGTAAAAACAAATTAAATTGTAATTATAATATTCATGTTTTACATTACTTTCATACATTCGTTGTTGTCATTGTCATTCTTCAATGCCCTTCAAACTAAGAACTGCATGATCTTTCATATAACAACAGACAAAACTATAAATTTATCCATTGAAGTTGATAAATTGAGTTTGTTACTATATACAATTATATGAATTTCATCTGCTCTTAATTAAACCTGTCCTTAATATATTCTCATGTGGTTAAATATTCTGACATGCCTAAGTTCAAACGGTAATAATATCTAGACAGTTACTATCACATTGCCTTTCTGGAATACGGATTTCCTCAAATATTACAACTGTATACTGTCTTGTTCATAAATCATTCCTGGAATATATAACGGATCAAATATGGCAATTATATGCCGTCTTTCTTCCTATATAATTTCTGAAATTTGTTAATTATTCTTAATAATGTTCCAACCTTTCACTTGCATTATTAATTTCACTTATACAGTGGGGGTAACCATACAGGACCCCCCCCCCACAGAAAAGAATGTTAGGCTCCCTTAATTTTTTAAAAATATTTTACTTTTTTAATAAATTGCGTATCAAACCAATTTTTAAGATGCAATGCAAAGTCTATAATTTTTTTACTTATTAGGCCTATTCCATTAATATCATCTATGACTGAAAAAACTATTTTAACATTAACTTAATAAGCAACATAATTACATAAATAAGTCATTGATTAAATTGTGCGAGATAGAGCTGGGCATCGGATAACAATAAACAACATAATTTCATAAACAAGTCATTGATTAAATTGTGCGAGATAGAGCTGGGCATCGGATAACAATAAACAACATAATTTCATAAACAAGTCATTGATTAAATTGTGCGAGATAGAGCTGGGCATCGGATAACAATAAACAACATAATTTCATAAACAAGTCATTGATTAAATTGTGCGAGATAGAGCTGGGCATCGGATAACAATAAACAACATAATTACATAAATAAGTCATTGATAAAATTGTGCGAGGTAGAGCTGGGCATCGGATAACAATAAACAACATAATTACATAAATAAGTCATTGATTAAATTGTGCGAGATAGAGCTGGGCATCGGAACATTATATGAGGTTATGTATTTTTATCGTGTCCAACGATTTTAATATAGTATGTCCTTAAACTAAAATAGTAGAAGTTCTATACTGATTTAGGATATAGAAATCTACAACTGAGAATTAGGCCACGTCTCCTTAATCCCGGTATTGTTGAAGAGCGTGTGTACATGGAGGGTAATTCAGGGAGTAAGGAGAGGTGGCCTAATTCTCAGTGGTATATTTTTATATTAAATTGTTATAGAACTTCTACTATTTTAGTATAAGTAGGTGCTATGGCTATAACGGTATACGATCGTCTTATACCAAATTAGTATAGTTTTCTAATACTAAAATAGCAATGGTTTTCTTTCAGTGCAGTAGCAGTGTCCAGTGCTGCCGATTGTAGTGTGTTGGTAGCCAATAGGTTGTGCACATGGTTAGAGTTACTATGCTTGACATTTTAAAATTTTGATGGGGGAGTTGGAGGACCCCGTACTTATTGTCGCCACTGTACTTATACAGTAGACAGAACATTAGTGGGTATTTTTGTTCTATTATCACTCCATTTATTTTGTTTTGTACTTATTTGGGAATTTACATCATGTTAGCTTTATGTTAATCAGCCTGTGTAAGAAAATTGCTAAAAAAAATATTTAAGAACAATACACTTATTTTGTGAAAATTGTCATACAGATTCAGGTTTTATGCAAGTAGGTTAAAATATTTATTTGAATAACCGTTATAAATATGTAATGAAAAACGTTTGATATTTTTATTTTAAAATATAAATTTTTTTCTGAAATTTATTGTAGAATTTTATTTTTGACCAATTGATGAATCTGCTAAGTAATATGAGGGTCAGTATGCATAGGTATAGGCCAATTAGTTCTGGGTAAGTAGTTTTATATAAGCTTAAAAAACATTAAGGTTTAAGGTTTTTACTGATATTTTGTATCTAGACTTATTATACCTAAACTAAGACTGTACAAAAACAATTAAACACTGTGCAGTAAGTAGAGAACAAAAAAAGATTTTTCTGCAGTAAATGTTTACAAATATACCACTCGCTAAATTCCGAATGTAAGTCAATCGTACTACAGTGGATTCCTGGTCACTGTGGTGTGACTGGAAATGAGCAGGCAGACACCCTTGCTAAAAAAGGTACTGAAATAAAACAAGAACAAAAAACACAAGTTTCTTATAACACAATAAGATTACAAATTAAAAAAGCCATCAAAATCCAACATGTAAAAGATATAGTGGAACGTACACAAGGAAAACAATTGGAAGATGCCATAACGACAACACCTGAGGGTCCTAGAAACGTAGCGTTTGCCACTTTCCGCCTCATTACAGGACACGACCTTCTACTAAAACACCTATACCGCATTGGACTAGCTGAAGACCCCTACTGCAGCCTATACCAACAGGAACAACACATGGATAGAAGTCACCTTAAGGTGTGTCCAGCAATATCAAAGACAACTGGGACAATATGAACAATACTGGGAAGCACGAGGTTTATTACAGAGTGTATAACTAATGTTATTTTGTATTTACCATTAGAATAAATAAATAAATGTTTACAAATATAATTGTTCAAAATGTTTTCAATTATTGTATTTATTTTTATGTTAATGTGAGACCATTAATTTTTTGTTTTTATACTATGTCCATTGGTGTTATAGCATGACTACCCAGCAGAATGTAGACCTGGAGGTCTAAATGGCAATTACATTATGTTTGCTTCTGCTACAAGCGGAGATCGACCCAACAACAGTAAATTCTCCAGCTGTAGTGTTGGTAATATTAGCAATGTTCTGGATGCTATAGAAGATAAAAAGAAAAGAAACTGTTTTGAAGGTAATAAAAAATACAAATAAGACATTTTCTATCCTTAACAGTGTTATCTTAGACATTTATTAGGAACCAATGAACAAAATGAATGCATATCAAATTGTATTTTTGTTCTAAATGTTAAAACGTTGTCCTTGCTTAATTATTATCTTCAGTAAATGTATCAACAAATGCCCAACATCTTATTATTAGGATATCGGTAACTAAGGTGAGGACACCAATATTTTAGTTACAATACCACATTATTATAATAGACCATATTAAATCAGATATCACTTACAATGTGTTTTGAAGATAGATCCCACCATTCATTACACTAAAATAATACCTAATTTTGAGTATTACCTATATTGTCTGGTTTTGTAAATATATTGCTTACAAGAAATTTATATGAAGCCTAGTTAATATATCCTAAAGTTAGAATAATTTTGTCAGAATAAGAAATTTTTTTTCCTCTATGTTGAATTATTGTTATTACACTTTAAATGTTTTGAAAAAAATTAATTTTTTCATCATGTTTCATTTTGTTTTTCAGTATCTGAAGGTGCTTTCTGTGGGAACAAAATTGTTGAAGCAGGGGAAGAATGTGATTGTGGCTATGATGATGATGAATGCACTGACAAATGTTGCTATCCTCGTGTAGTAGGAGAACTGGAAAGTATAAAAAATGTTACTGCTAAAGGGTGCCAACGAAGAGCGTTCACAGAATGCAGGTATAGAATATATATTTTTTTTAAATTGCAGAAAAAATTTATTTCTGTTATTTTTGGACAAATATTATATATATATATATATATATATATATATATATATATATATATATATATATATATATTTAGGTTAGTTTTGGTTGGTAAAGATTATTTAGATTTTTTGGACTAGGAGACTGACAGACTTACCTTGGTAAGAGTCCACTCTGTAGTCTTGAAATAGAAATACATAAAAGCACTTAAACATGATATATTTCAACCACACAGTGGTCTTTGTCAATCGAAGAGAAAACAAAAAGAAATATGAGAGAATGAAATAAAATAATTCATGTTTGTTTAAGTGCTTTTATGTGTTTCTATTTCAAGACTACAGTGTGGACTCTTACCAAGGTAGGTCTGTCAGTCTCCTAGTTCAAAAAATCTAAATAATCTTTACCAACCAAAACTAACCTAAATATATATATATATATATATATATATATATATATATATATATATATATATATATATATATATGAAGTTGATATATTACTATTGTAAATACTTTTATCCACCACTAAGTGCAATAATTTTACCTTGTTGTGATGAGGCACCTTTCGGTCACTTGACCATTGTCAAATCACTGGAAAAATATCAGTGATTCGACAATGGTCAAGTGATCGAAAGGTACCTCATCACAACAAGGTAAAATTATTGCACTTAGTGGTGGATAAAAGTATTTACAATAGTAATATATCAACTTCATAAAGTCAGTGCAACGGAAAAATAATGGACAACGTAAAATATCAATATATATATATATATATATATATATATATATATATATATATTTAAGATTAAATAATATACACAATTACAGGAATAATTTATTGAACAATACATTCAATGCTTTTGTTGGTTGACATTACCAACATCCTCAGGAATTACAATACTAAGAATGACAAAAGAACTGTCTAACAAATATGAAGTTACTATAAAGCATTACACAGTTGCCAAATCTATTACAATATTGCCAAACCTATTCCACTGCTGCGACATTATATACATTGAATACAGTATGGAATTTAGAACGTATTTGAATTTGTTCATCTATCAATATTATGCTTATATATTTCAAAAGCTTCACATACGTTCATTTTTAATTCTTTATTTATTTCTTTTATAATGTTCATATTATTTATATTAGGAAACATATGATTATTATTAATACAATGGGTAGCGAAATTAGACTTATAAATATTTGGTTTTAAAAAAGCATTAAAATGTTCTTTATACCTTTCTTTCAATTTTTTCTTTGTTTGTCCTATATAAACTTTATTACAAAATTCACATTCTAATTTATAAACTCCATTTTTCTCGTGTATAGGCCTACTATTTATATTATTATTACGGTTAATTATATTTATTATTCTATTATTGGTTCTATATGCAATTTTTATGTTTTTTTTTAGTAAATAGTTTGAAAATATTTTTTATTTCAAAACCAGTGTATGTAAAAGTACTCCATACATTAGTATTATTACTATTGTAATGAATATTATTCTTTATTTGTTTTTGTAATATATTATAGTTTAATTTATCTACTGTTTTCTTTTTGTAACCATTTTCTACGGCTCTCTGGTATATTATGTTTTTTCCCTCATTTTATTTTCATAGCTCATAGGAATGTTGTTCATTCTATAAAGAAGATTATATAAAGCAGCTATTTTCTGATTATATGGATGGTTGGAATAATTAGGTATTATTTGATTGGTTTGTGTAGGTTTACGATAAATCATATATTCTAAACTCGTTTCATTTCTAATTATTGTGATATCTAGGAAATTTATTTTACCATTATTTTCCATTTCATATGTAAAATAAATACTATTATTAATTTTATTTATTTCATCTAATATATTTATTAAATTAATATTATTATTATTTAGGAATTTTTTGGACTTGATAGGAGACTGACAGACTTACCTAAAGGCAATAGTCCAAAACTGCAATCTCTTGGAAATAAGCACATATAAAACACATATAAAACACTTAATACACTTTTATTTGAAATATTTCGATCAACATGATCTTCTTCAGTCAAGAAAGAGAAAAACAAAACTCTCTGGTTTTGTTTTTCTCTTTCTTGACTGAAGAAGATCATGTTGATCGAAATATTTCAAATAAAAGTGTATTAAGTGTTTTATATGTGCTTATTTCCAAGAGATTGCAGTTTTGGACTATTGCCTTTAGGTAAGTCTGTCAGTCTCCTATCAAGTCCAAAAAATTCCTTAATAAGCTTTAAGCTCTACTAGAACTAACCTAAAAATATTATTATTATTTGATACATATAACCCATCATCCACATACCTAAACCAATGACCATTTTTATCATATTTTTTTATAATTGCATTTATATTACTATCTATTTCTTGTAAAAATATTTCAGAAACTATACTAGATAAAGGGGAACCCATAGCTAAACCATCTTTCCGTTTATAAATTTTATTATTATATGAAAAATAGTTTTGATTTAATATTAATTTCAATGTATTAACAATTTCTAAAATTAATTTTTTACCTTTTTCATATTGAGAAATTTTAGATTTTATTATTTCAATAGTTTATTTGATAGGAACGTTAGAATACATATTTTTAATATCAAATGATATCCATTTCGTATTTTTATCTATATTGATATGATTTAAATGTTCAATAAGATTAATTGAATTATTATTATTATGTTTTACTTTATCCTTAAGAATACTGGCTATAATTTTTGATATTTTGTAAGATGGAGCATTTATAAAATTTATTAAAGGTCTAATTGACTTATCTATTTTGTGGAGTTTAATAAGTCCATTCATTATCAGAATTTTAGGATCATCATTTATATAATTATGAAAATTATTTTTATTAAATAATGTATAAGATGTGTTTAATTTTAGCTTTATCGCCATTTTACGTTTCGTAAATTGTTTTACGTGTAAATAGTATTGTTTTCTTTTAATAAAATTGAGTTATAAGTTTATAGTATTTTATTTGGGTTATAATACTTTGTTTTTGTGCAAGACTATAGTGTTGTTATTTTGAACTGTCTTCAAAAAAGAGCAGATTTCATCATAAAATAGATTGAAGAAGAGGATGTAAGGGATGATGACCTTTAACAAATGATGTTGCCAATCTAAGTGATGGTCTGTCTGATAGAGGCGTAGAAAACTTTGACATTAAGTATGACGAGTGTGTTATAACACTGGAATAATGGATGTTGATGTAGCTAACCAGGCTGAGGCAGCAATTGATCTTCTGAGTACTGCCAATTTTTAACACTATATTTGGTTTTGGATTCAATCCTAATCAAACATCTTGTTTCTTACATCCCAAAAAGGAACAAAAATATCATAACAATACAATCAGAAGATGATATCTTGAATTAATCCCTGGATTGGTAAAAGAAAATGTTAGGGGCAGGACTCCACAATGTACCTACTGTAGAATAACGAAGAATCATTTTACAAAACTGAGATGCCATGCATGTAATAGATTACAGAGAGTATACTAGATCACAAGTGTCAATTGTGCCATGAAAGAAATCAAACTGCAGCCTATAAAAAAATCTAAACATTCCCTGAAAACTAATTTTAAAAATTTTCTTAGTGTCAAGCAATTTTAATTTACATATTACTTGGTAATTTATACTCATTACATTAGTTTTAAATCAAAATGTTTGCTTTATTTAATGACTATGTAAATGTCAAAAGTGTCTTATGCGTCCAACTAGTACGTTACAAACCGGAGTGGGGCCAATTCGTTAATATATATAATAATGGTTAATTTGGTTAATAATAAAATTAATAATATTCCAATTTTTAATATTCTGTTTTATTGCTATTTATCTTTCTATTAAATAATTACTGTTATACAAATAAATTATAATTTATTTTTTTTTTCTTATACAAATTAAGTTAGCTTAATCCTCCCTTTCCTCTTCGAGATAAGTCTGCACCCAAACAGTATCTTAATTTTCTGGTTTTATTTTCCAGTCCCAGTCAAGGCCCTTGTTGCAGCAGCGAGACATGTCGTTTTGTTCCTGCATCACACAATGTGCGCTGCAAATCAGAATCTGACTGTAGTTGGTCATCTACATGTGATGGCCGTTCACCCGAATGTCCTACTCCTCCACCTAAAGAGAACAAAACTAGATGCAATGAAGGCACTCAGGTAAGAAGTTTACTCCCTTTTGCTCAACACCTAAAAATAAGGTTTTTTATTTATTATCTGACAGTGTTAAAAATATCTTTTCGTGAATTTTTAGTGTAGGTGAATATACAATAAAACCTTTTTAAGTCTTAGATATCCAGAATAGGTTTGTGGAAAATGTAAAAGTGCATTTTATTTTGAGCTATTGTCTGTTTGGGCTTAAAGCTGTGGTGTATTGCTGGCAATAATGTATCGGTCAAGCATGTAACTGAGTTTGCTAAGGTGGTGCATAAAAAGTTAGCTTATGTATAAGTTGAGTACAATAGCAATTTACCAGAGTTTTCCCCCAAAACTAAAGCGTTATTATACTATATATATATATATATATATATATATATATATATATATATATATATATATATATATATATATATATATATATATATATTCTTGATATTTTACGTTATCCATTGTTTTTCCGTTGCACTGACTTTATAAAGTTAACATATTACAATTGTAAGTAATTTTATCCACCATTAAGTGCAATGATTTTCTCTTCTGTGAAGAGGTACCTTTCGGTCATTTGACCATTGTCAAATCACTGATTGTTTTTTTTTTTTTTTTTAATGGTGGATAAAATTACTTACAATAGTAATATATTAGCTTCATATATATATATAGATTTTTTGGACTAGGAGACTGACAGACTTACCTTGGTAAGAGTCCACACTGTAGTCTTGAAATAGAAACACACTTTACCAACCAAAACTAACCTAATATATATATATATATATATATATATATATATATATATATATATATATATATATATATATATATATTTAGGTTAGTTTTGGTTGGTAAAGATTATTTAGATTTTTTGGACTAGGAGACTGACAGACTTACCTTGGTAAGAGTCCACACTGTAGCCTTGAAATAGAAACACATAAAAGCACTTAAACAATGATATATTTCAACCCCACAGTGGTCTTTGTCAATCGAAGAGAAAACACAAAAAGAAATATGAGAGAATGAAATAAAATAATTGTAATCACAGATTGTGTAGAGTAGAAATCAGATGTCACAGATGCACAGATTAAAGATATATATATTGTTTCCATGAGCATATGAGTGATTATAGTTTATATAAGTCTGTCAGGGGAAAAGAGATAAGGCTATTTGGAAAAAAAAAAAAAAATGGATTTATCTGATGTTGAGTTACGGATCCACCACCACTACCACCTGATCACCCCATTGAACTTTACATCAACTTTATCATGCAAAGCATCACCGATATAAATTTCACTAAAAATCTGAAGACTAAACATAACCTTACCAAATTAGAAAAAGCGGCAATATTTTCGTTGAAAAACAATAAAGATATTATGATTCTTTCAGCAGATAAAGGTTCAACCACTGTCATTATGAACAAAGAAGACTACATCAAAGAAGCAAATAAGCAACTGTCAGACATCACAACATACAAAATACTTACAGATAACCCCACTACAGAATTCAACAATTTACTCTCGGACCTACTCATATATACAGCTCCTGAACAAAATATTTCGGAAACATCTCTAAAATTATTATATAATAAAAACCCCTCTACTCCTCAATTCTATATATTACCAAAGATCCACAAAAACATAATCCCTCCACCTGGTAGACCAAAAATTGCTGGCTGCAATTCAGTAACGGAAAGAATTTCAGCTTTCCTCGACTCACACCTTCAACCCTTAGTAAAGAACCTTCCATCACATACCCAGGACACCAATCATTTCATAGATCGATTCTCACAAATATCTGTACCTCTACCCCCGGTAACTATTTTGGTCACCATAGATGTCACCTCTCTCTATACCAACATCCCTCATGCACACGGCCTATCTGCAATAGAGAATTTTCTAAACAAACGCCCAGGCAAGCCTTCTCCCACTACACCTTTTCTTGTGAACCTGACCAGGTTCATCCTCGAGAAGAACAACTTTCAGTTTGAGGGAAGGAACTACCTTCAAATAAAGGGAACAGCAATGGGCACCAGAATGGCACCATCGTACGCAAATCTGTACATGGGATTGTTGGAAGAAAGTTTTCTAAAGACACAAACACACCAGCCATTATGTTGGTATAGATATATAGATGACATCTTCCTAATTTGGACACAGGGTGCTTCAACTCTTGAGGCATTTTTAGACAGCCTGACACAATTCTCCACACTTCAATTTACCTGGGAGAAATCTACAACAGCCATCACCTTTTTGGATGTAGAGGTAACACTCCAGAATGGAAATATCAACACAGGAATTCACATCAAACCGACAAACCACCTACAATATCTCCATTTCGACAGCAACCACCCAATAAACATAAAACGATCCATTCCATACAGTCAAGCAATCAGGGGTAAGAGAATCTGTTCGAATGATAGGGAATTGGAAGATTTTAATAGAAAGATATCAACAGCCTTCCAGAGAAGAGGATACCCAAAAAAACTCATTGAAAACCAAATTCATTCAGCACAATCCTCGGTTCACCATAAACCACAAACAGAACAAAATAAACTGTCTTTAATAACAGACTACCATCCTGGTCTACATAAACTCAACAAGATATTGAAAGATGGCTTCAAAATTCTTCAAGCTTCCGTCCACACCAAAAATCTTTTCACCGATCCACCGCAAATTTGGTACAAGCAACCTCCCAACTTGAAAAACATCCTAGTACATCCTAAACTACCAGACCATGATGCAGAGAAACCACACAAACCTCCTCATAGCTCCTCATGACCTAGATGCAAGACGTGTCCAATACACCCCTCAGCAAATAGTTTCAACAGCCAAACAACAAAAATGGTCTTCAAAATACAGGGTCATCATAATTGTACATCAAAAAATGTCATATACCAGCTACAATGTAAACTTTGCTCAGCACAGTACATAGGCCTGACCACGGATGGTCTGAATATCAGAATGAATGGCCACAGACATGATGTTAAAATTATGAATATGGATAGACCAACAGCTCAACATGCTGCGAGTCACAACATCACAACTTTTGATGACTGCTATACCACAAAAATAATTAAATCACTCCCCCCTGATTGCAATCCCTCAGAACTGAGAAGGTGGGAACTATCATACCAGTGGTATACCAAGTCCAGAGAATCCCCTAACCTCAACATCAGAAAAATCCATTTTTTTTCCAAATAGCCTTATCTCTTTTCCCCTAACAGACTTATATAAACTATAATCACTCATATGTTCATGGAAACAATATATATATCTTTAATCTGTGCATCTGTGACATCTGATTTCTACTCTACACAATCTGTGATTACAATTATTTTATTTCATTCTCTCATATTTCTTTTTGTGTTTTCTCTTCGATTGACAAAGACCACTGTGTGGTTGAAATATATCATTGTTTAAGTGCTTTTATGTGTTTCTATTTCATGACTACAGTGTGGACTCTTACCAAGGTAAGTCTGTCAGTCTCCTAGTCCAAAAAATCTATATATATATATATATATATATATATATATATATATATATATATATATATATATATATATATATATATATATATATTTAGGTTAGTTTTGGTTGGTAAAGATTATTTAGATTTTTTGGACTAGGAGACTGACAGACTTACCTTGGTAAGAGTCCACACTATAGTCTTGAAATAGAACCACATAAAAGCACTTAAACAATGATATATTTCAACCACACAGTGGTCTTTGTCAATCGAAGAGAAAACCATCGATTGACAAAGACCACTGTGTGGTTGAAATATATCATTGTTTAAGTGCTTTTATGTGTTTCTATTTCAAGACTACAGTGTGGACTCTTACCAAGGTAAGTCTGTCAGTCTCCTAGTCGAAAAAAAAAAAAAAAAAAAAAAAAAATATATATATATATATATATATATATATACATATAATATTTCTTTTCACAGTTTTTGTGAAGTGTAAAGTTTAAAGTCTTTCTCTAAAGGAGATTATTATAAGTAGGATTTCCTTTATTGTTTTATCCAAACATTTCCTGTGTGTGTGTGTGTGCGTGCATGCATGTGTGTGAGTGTGTGTGTGAGCATGATTAGCTGATGGTAGTGATAAATATTTATAAAATGTCAACTTATTTTCTAAAATGCCTAGCTTTTTAAAGTGTTTTTTAAATAGTTTTTCCTAATTACATTTTCTTTTTCTTCAGTTGTGTATAAATGGAGATTGTACTGGATCAATATGTCTAGAATGGAATCTTCAGGAGTGTTTCCTCACTTCACACATTATACCCAACATAGACAAACGGAAGTTGTGTGAGCTTGCATGTCAGAATGGAACAGACCCAGACTCCTGTAGAAGTACGTCAGAGTTTGCACATGTTGTAGGACTACCTCCTGGTGGGATTAGTTTACGACCTGGGTCACCATGCGATAATTTTCAAGTAAACAAAAAGATATTGTTCTATTAAAACCAGTTATAATTTTATTTTGTACTAAACCTACACTTATACAGCACAAACACTTCAATGCAAAAATCTCATCATTATGTCTCACTGACTCTGCTAAACACTTGATTCAACTGGTAATGAATTGTTCCAAAGTAATCATAAAGTCTTTAGTTATTTCCAAATATATCCTTCCGAATTAGAATACATAAACTAATTACAAATGAATAAATAAAACTGCTATAAATAAACAAAGCAATAGAAAACCCCTCTACTATTTACATTTATATTATAGCCAATATGTATTAATGCAAACATTTAGTGAGTGTAAGATCACATTAAGCATTTCTCTTACTACTTTTGGTCCTTTATAAATGACTAATTTGCCTATACCATTGTATGCGATAAAACTATGCTTGTGGTGTGCATCCATTAGAATCACAATAATTATTTTCAATCTAATGTACAATTATTCTTGGTTGTGTTAGAGCCAGAAACATAGTAACTTCAAAGTGAAAAGAAACCCAGAACACCATAATTACTTGCGTACACATTCACTTGAAAATATTATTAATTTCTTTTATTTATATTTGATTTGCATATTAAAAATGGTTCTGGAGTGTCTACTATCACATTACATAGTTATAACTTTCCTCAGATTTGGAAATAGTTAATTTGTAATAGGTAATTTGATCTCTGGAAGGAAGTGAACACAAATATTTTAAAAAACGTATTTCACTGACATGATGCTAAAAATTATTACAGTGGAGTCTTGCTTATCCGTCGTAAACAGGCCGCCATGATGTCAGATAAGTGAAAATTTTGTATAAGGGAAAAGTTAAAAAATCTGGTAAAACAAAGATGGTTTAAGTTTTGCAAATTTTAAATACTTGCAGTTTTAGTCTTGTACATCTTGAGGTTTTTTGTATAAATTATATTGTTTTCTATAAACTTGGCAAAAAAACCACTACTTACTGATTTATTCAGCAGTGGACTCACACCTGAGCAATAGTCTTGTCAGTAATTCACAGCATTGAATAACGTGCTGACCTAGCGAGAAATGCGTCTGCTGAATAAATCAGTAAGTAGAAGTTTTTTTGTCAAGTTAATACAAAAAAGTGAAATTTTTAATGTTTTAATTTGATAATGTACCGGATTGGAAACACTTTGCTTAAGGTTTGACTGGTAGCGTATAGTAAATATTAAAACTTCGGAATGTACATACTTTTGTAAAGAAGTATAAGTTGTTGTCTTCATCTGTTTTACTGATGTTTCCTGTTTTCTTGCTGCCAGGTATCGCCAACTGAGAAGCATCATTATTTTGGCACTCATAGTTTCTCATTGATGCACGTTAGCGACATCTAGGGCCTTCACTGCATCTTCATGGAATATTTTTGGAAGATTAACAACAGGTTCTCATTGTCATTGTCATTGCCATAATTTTTTAGGAAATCAACAATTTCTTCACCTGGCATGTTCATTGTTTTCCTCCAAAAAAGCTTGAACCTTCTCGCAACCAGGAATACATTGGGCTAAAAGAAGAGCCCATTTTTCATGAATTTTTAGATCCTTTTCATCTTCCTAACAACTTTTTCCATGACAGCCATCATCGCTGCATTTACATCAGTCTGCCACCATCAGTTTGTTCTAACAATTTATAGTAGCTTTCTTCGATAATTTTTTAAAACTGTTTCTAAGACACCCTGTTCTATTGTCGTGCATACTCTAGGGTTACGTTACACATAGTGACAACTAAAACTTGATGCTTTCATTTGATGAGCATTTTTTTTTAAATTGTTGCAGGTTTCTGATACGCGAAGGTCATATAAGCGAGTCCAACTATATAAACAAAAACATATATGTATAACTATTTCATAACTAAATAAATTCTTGAATATTTGAATAGCTTTTATTTTTTATAGTCTTAACAGTGCTTATGTACTTAATATATACAATCAAATTTTAAATAAATAAACATTATCAGAGTTGAAGCTTTATTCCTAACAATGTTATTTTATAAGGGTATAGCAGTCTGATTCCAAATTCCATTAATCTCACTCAACCATAGGTTCGATAAATTATAAAGAATTTGTTCAACATTTATTCAAAAATTAAATCTTTATTAAAGATTAATTTCAATTTTTTTTCACAGGGTTACTGTGATGTGTTTTACAAATGTCGAGCTGTAGATGCAGAAGGACCTTTAGCTAGGCTAAAGAATCTGCTATTCAACAAACAGACACTTCAAACTGTTGCTCAGTGGGTTACGGTGAGTTTACTGTGAATTAAAGCACAAGCATTTTATCTGATAATTCTTAGAAGTCAGAAATACACCTCATGTTTCATCAATATACACCAGAATATCTGTAGTTTGAAATATGATAGGATAAAAAAAACTATTGAGTATGAACTTTTATAGATGGAAATTTTGTTACAGAGCAATTTTGATAAAGTGAGCTATTGAATTCAGATTACAATATTGTATTATTTTTGATGTTTCATCTATGAATTGGTTACATAAAATTCAAATATAATCCCTAAACCTTATAAAAGGTTAAAATTAATTTTCACATACATTGGTTCATAAAATACTGTCACAGCCTAATAAACTATTTATTATTATTAAATATTATTTATTATTTTGTTTAACTACAAAAAAGAAAGTAATCCCACTAAATAAATTTTACAATGGTACTGTATTGCGATGCAAATTTGTTTTATAGATAAACCTTACTTTTTAGAATTTAGTTTTTCAACACTAAAATCAAATTTCTGATGGTGCTAAAAGCTTTAAATAATTCTTTCTTTATCGTTTTAGTAAAAAAGTCAATTACCGGTAATTGATATTAATTTTGCGATAACTTTGAATTTTTTAATTTACAAATTAACCACAGAAATTGTTGAAATAGGTTTAACATCAAGAAAGAGGTCCTAGTGTGTGTTTTATAGTTTGACTGAAAAATATAACCTTCACAATGAAATGCAAACTAATTACAGTCACAAATCTATTAATTGAGTTAAAATTCTAATTTTCAAGTAATTCAAAATATCAACATTTCATTTAAAGAGGTTACTTATACTATAAGACCAATATACCTCTTTATGTTAAAAAAAATTGAATTATTCAAAACAGTATATATAAATAACTGGTAATTTGCTAATATAAACTATATTATTTAAAAAGGACTACAGGCACGTTATAGTTTTCCACTGCTGGAAATATTTAAAATAACACTGATGTCGCGTGATGTCAGATCTTACCGGATGCCTGATCACGGGATATAGCGTGGCCGTTGCTATCCAAATTCTAAGTGAATTATTATAGCGGCCACAGCGAAATTGTGCGTAATACTTATATTGGCCACTAGAAAAGGGATTGACCTTTTTGTAGTGGGGATGGCCACCAGCCATTTTATTTTGTTCTTATCAGCCAGTGCACACAATGGTAGTGTTCGCATAAGGTAACATTCTAATAATTTTGTTTAGTTATTCATTGATTTAGCATTTTGAAGTTCAGTTTTTAATTATTTGAGTGTTGATTTTGATTTTTTAAATATGAGTGACCAACCAGGACCTAACTAAAATTGAAAAAGACAAACCGCGATGTCTCAGCAACAGTAAATGCAACTTCTAGAAAAGATTGCAAAAATTGCTATAAAAATAAAAAAGAGGATAAACACCACAACTACGTGTAAAAACTGCCCAGGTGCTCCACCATTATGTTTTGACTGTTTTTTTTAATTGCATGATTGCAATGCTAAATTTTTTAACATTTTCAACCATTTTGTAAATTGAGTGAATTACAATCTAGAGTGAGGTTTTAAAATTTTGCCTGAATATAAATGTCAGCTAATTATAGTCATTACAATTAATATGTTTAAGTGGTTTTTATTTGTAAACTATGTACTCTTTTTGCCCGAATTATATATCACGCGATATCGCGTTTTTTGTCCATACGGACAGAAATCGCATTATGTATGGCCAATCACACTATATCCCGTGAATGGATATTAGAGACCATAATAATAAAGGTTTGTAAATATTATATTTACTTATTTTGAGCACGATATAATTAAAAAATAATTGGCCACCACACAAAATTCCAATTTCGAGCTTGGCGATGAACATGTTAATTGCTACTTATCACTGAGTAAAAATGTTAAATTTGATGTTAAAGTTACTGTAGTTCTAAGAATGGCGAGGTGTAAGCTTGTAAGGCCGTCGTAGATGCAGGTTGTGATTTCTTAAAGTTAAATGAAAACATTAACTAAATGTTAATTACAGTCTTTGAACCAAGGCAAGTTTTAAAAGTAATCAAATAATAGGTAAACATGTGTGTTTCCTTTTCTCAATTAAAGGAAAACAGAGAAATTTATAATTACTGTTATCCTTGAGGTTTAGTTTACATTGCAACAACTCTTCAGTCATTTCTTGTGGTTAACGTAGATCAAAGAAACGCCAGTTATGTAGTGGAGAATACATTTCTTAAAACATTGGTGATTAAATTATTTGCGATATAAGTGATTTATGGCGCATAAATTAATTCCTAATGTCAATTGAATTGTATTTTGTTACAAAAATATTCTCACTTATAAAGCACTAAATATTATATATTTTAAACGCATGAAATTTTATATTCATTATTTTGTAAATATGTTGCTTTATTGTTTGTTAATTAATTAATGTTTGTTGTTATAATGAGTAAAAACAAATTAAGGTTTACTTATGGTTTGAATTTTGCATTAGACTCTAGGCTCCTACTATGGTTCACTTCGGATGTACACAAAAATACAGTCAACTCCCGATTATCCGGGATAATTACCGGCAGGGACGTCACGGATAATGCGAAATCACGGTTAAAACAAATACCATAATATCCACAGCCCTACTTCTACCCAATGACTGTAAAAACAGCTGATAAATAGTATCCCCTCCGTTGTACCGTCACTATTGTACAGTTCGTTTTGATCAGAAGCAACGCATAGACTGACCACTGATGAGGGTAGTGTTTACGTTCGACTCGAGCGATCGCGTAATTCTGCGAATTTGGCGTTCGGAATATTCACCGAAAAACGGCCGCTCGCGCTCGGGGTTATCGTACCTCCATGCATCACGTTCGATGCTTCGATGTGCTCTGATCTGATTGGATGTTGGAGATAACGCATAATTAGTGATTCGCGCGTCATAGAACTGCGTGAATTTATAAAAGGACAACAAGAAATATAACGTAAACTCAGACATGTTGACCGAAACTCTGCCTGCTAGTGCGCGTCGCGTGGAAACAGGTAGGAAGGATTTAGGACACGGGGTGGCGACTGCTGGCGAGTTGACAGTCTATAAATTATTCCGTAAATGTTACTGTACGCCCCAACGACCGCCCGCGCTCGCATCCGTCCGCCGCGTTCACATTTGACTCCTCCCGCCCCACTGCTTCAAGTGGAGCTGACGATCCCGGTTGATCCGCAACCCGGTTGATGCGGTCGCGGATAATCGGGAGTTGACTGTACTCTAATTATAAAAAAATATTTACATATACTGTGTTTACACTAAGTTTTTAAATTTAGAACTTTACTTTATTATGGTAGAGTTTAAAGCAACCTTTTTCCGAATTTAATGCAACTTTACAATGTCCACACTAATATCTACCTCAGACGACTGCAGATTATCCACAGTACTTCACACATTAAGCATCACCTATTCCGAGTGGCAACTGGACTGAGTTGACAGTCCACTTGACATAAAATTTGATAACGAATTTATCTATCTTGTCTGAAACGCCTGATATTAGGACAACTTATTGGATATAAATATCTATCCTTATCTACACTGTATGTTTCGAGGACATGTGTCAAAAACAAGTGTTTTTACAAAAACAAACTTTTGTTTTTACTTTTGTTAAAACTTTATAGGTTATGTTTAATATTTTTTTAGTTAATTTGATTTTTGTTTTTTCACTGAGGATGATAACAAATTAATCGTTGAAACACGTATGAAATAAAAATTTTTATATTTGTGAGTTGTACCATTTTTTTATTCTTTAATTATAACTTTCACTCACAAGCCAGCTCGGATATTATTTATATTGTCAGTGACATTTAAATATAGAAATCATTGAATTAAATGCCATTTTATAAACTGAATCAACTACAGAACTTTAAAAACAACTCAAAGGTTAAGAAATCTGACTTTATATATATAAATTTAACTTTGCAACACTGTTTCCTCACTATAATATACTTAAACAAGAATCTTACTTGGTATATATGCAAGTTAACTTTCAAGGACTAATTATGTGTCCTCATTTTCAAGCATTAACTGAGATATATATATATGTTCGTCATTTATTGACAATAGGTAAGATTTATATTGATATTCTTTTTCTTAATACATTTTCTATTTTACAAACTATTTTTGTTTATAAATTTCCTTGTGATAATACCAAGAAAATTTGCTAAATAGAAGAAAATTACTGTATCAATAATCCTCAAAACGGCTTAGTAAAAATAGCTTCATTAAACAAAACGATCAATAAAATAGGTCTTCTTTGTATGTAATTTTGTTCAATAACTTAAAATTGATAAAGTGTAATTGTTTATGAACATTTTACACAGGAGTATTGGTGGGCTTGTATGCTGATGGGAATAGCTTTTATCATCTTCATGGGTATCTTTATCAAATGTTGTGCTGTTCATACTCCATCTTCAAATCCTAAAAAACCTCCTGCAAGAAGACTTACAGAGACATTGCGCAGGCCTATCCACACATTACGGCGGATGGTAAGTAATAATAACAATTTGGTTATAACAGGTGTATATACTATTGTACCTCAATAATTCAAATTTACGGATCCATTTACAGTAATACCAGACTTAACGCTTCTTGTTTAGCACTTATTTATTTTAATACTTCTACAAATTGCCTTCAAAATCACCATAGCTTTTTATGAACATATTGTAGTAGCAAAAAGATTGGAAACTGGTCATCCTTATCGCTTTCTAAGGGAGCGGAAAATGACAGCATTTTGCTGCAATTCCAATTATTCCCCATATAAATAAATATCCTATTTATAATTTTTATTGTGAAAATTGTTTAGGGTTCATAACCTACTTTGTCTTTTTTACTTTATCATCTATAACTTTATCATCTACATTTCGACAAGTCATTTAGTCTCAGTGTTGTTAAACAGAAGACTCTGAGTACATTGAATTTCTATTTTGTTCAACATTGCCAAATGTCAAGTTACAACATCGTAAGTAAAATTCATGGGAAGAGTTTAAGGTTAAATTTGAAATAACAAGTTCTAAGTTGGCTAGAAGTGGGAGAGCAGTTGACATAGCAGTTTATTAAGTTTGCCATCATCTAGCATCAGAAGACTTTAAAAGAATTCTGAGAAGATTAAAGCATCTGCAAGGGCAACAAATCTGATTAACTTACTAACCCGAGTTAACTCAGAAAATGCATTTGTTCTTTAAATTACCAACCCGAATTAACTCAGAATGTTTTTTTTTCTTGTATGATATGTTTCACAACGCAATAGAGATCGATAATGCTCATGTCACTATATCCCAAACTATTTATAGCCGTGATTAGCTGACACTTGTTTACATTATTATGATAACAACTACATTTTCGGGCGTCCAAGCATTTTATTATTGAGTCTTATTAACAGTAGTCAGTTCATTCACTCATGTTGACAGTTATTGTTTATGCTTGCGTTACTTCATAAATCTTAGTTTATTTTTATGCTCGTTGATTTTACCGGATATTGTGCCACGTTTCCAAATTTGTTTTGTTTTCTTCAAACCTATACGCCCTAGATCAAACCCAACACCATTTTGGCCTACAAAGCGTTATTTTTCAGAGAGATTACAAAAAACTGCCAAAAAAACAAATCCAACAAAACAATGTGTAGTTTGTGCTCAGCCACCTGATGCAAACGGCAAAAAATAAGGGCAGAATCAAAGTATTTCTACCCTGACTTTGATATAGCACTTTGTGTTACACTGTATTTCAAAATTTACCAAACTTTTACAAATATATAAAAGACAAATTTGTACACATTTTTATATACATTTATATAGATATTTATTGAAAGTGTATATATTTAATGCATATTGTTTGTGTAAATGAGTTTATATTCACTGTACTACTGTTAGACTACATTCAAAAACAGCAATATTTGTGATTGCATCCTACATTCTTTTGTTATACAATCAATTCAAAGTTTTAACTTATATGCATAAATAACATTTTATTTTATAAGGTGGTACTAAATTACTCTTCCATGTTATATATCGTTTATTAAGATGTGTTTCTCAAATTCTGAATTAACTAAGGTTAATAATTAAGTGGTATTTATGAGCGATATTTCAACTCTTATTATATGAAAAAAACAGTTTTTCAATGAAGGTAGTTCTAATGAGATACAGAGAGGATTAGAAATTCACAGTAAAAAAATATGATTTTTTTTGGAAAGGAGTGAAAAATCGTTAAGTGGTTAAGTTATCCATTTCAGATGTTTAGTATGTAATAATAAATATTTAAACACAATTACAACAAAAAAAGTAATAACATACTACGGTACTATGTGTATTAATCAAACGCTTGTGTATGAGGTGATGTTTCAACCCTGTATGATGCTGTAGGGCTTCCGAACACATCTCCAATACTAAAAAGGATATTATTGTACCAAAAAGGTTGACATTTTAAATGAGGCAAAACAAATTAATTAATTTCATATTACATTGTTTAGCACAAAAGGTGATGAAAATGAGTTGTTTTCATTGTGCTGTGCTTCCAGTATAAAAAAGTATTATAAGAAAAAACCCAAAAATAACCAGACACCTGTATTGTATTAAAAAAAAATAATAAACATTTTTTTCCAATTATTAATGGTAGTCACATTCCAGATACTCTCTACTAATAGTAATATATTGCTTCAAAAAGTCCCTTGCACAAAACACTTTCTGCAAACTAACGTACTTATTATTTGCTACTATACTGTGTACAGATTTTTATTTTATGGAATCAAATTCACAATAGTTAATGTTCCTACTGGACAAATATTTTTCTGTTCTCTATCATTAAAGTATCAAAATGTTACAATGCTTATCTTAAAATATTTTTCCAACTAATTTCACTTTTATACAAAAATAAAATAAGTAATGATTCATTTGCGAAGCACTCTTATCTTTTATAGGCGCAAGGTTAGTGGCTGATGTGGAAATAGTATTATTTCCCTCTCTGATGCCTACATACTGGTATTCATGAAGATGATTTTTTGAGGGTAGTAATTGTTTTAGTGTTATATCTTCTTAGAATTGATTATACAGGGTGCAGCAAAAAACCTTTCAAGTTTTAAATGAGAAATTTGTTATAAGTACAAGCATTTGTAGTGGTATTTCTTTGCAGTACTCCAGGAAATGTACCTCAGAATATCTCTATAACCAAAAGGTAAAAATTAGTTACTAATTCAACACACAATATTTCTAATATAAAACATTAAATATTTATTTACAGAGACATTCAAATGGAGGTATGGCTCCAAGGGCTGGTCCCAGTAGAGGTCCTGCACATGGATATGGTGAAGGTAGGGGGCAATACTACCCTCCAAAAGGTGAGTTAAGGCTAGTTTTAAATTAAAATAATTTTATGTGATAACTTTCCCTAAAATTTTAACTTTAAGCACTACATGTAAGAAAGGATCATAAGGGCATCATTCAGGTCTTACTAGATCTGAATCACCAGTAAAGGAGTACTATACATTGACCTTGACCAAATAATATTCTAGTGCAGAGTTAGTTTAAGTCATTATAGGTTAGTATTTCTCTTAATTACCACTAACAATATTTTCTCATCCAGGCCGGCAAAATCAACATTCAACTTGACAAATGTGTAGCAATAAAGTAGGTGTAAATCATTTTGTTGCTGTTGGTTGAGAGGTTAAAGCAGTTCAGATGTTTTTATCAAACTATTAACCCCATTCAACTTGTTTTTTTTTCAAGTAAAAGATTAAAATGAGATATTTAAGATATATAAGCAAAGGCAGATGTATTTTCATGTGAAAATCTAATACTCAAATACAATCATCAATGACAGTCTCCATTTCTCACCATCTCAGATGATGAATTATCTCTGTATATTTGATTTTGAGCAGTACTTGGGACTAATAACTCGACCCCAACTTTCTATACCATATATAATTTTTTAAAGTTTTTCATCAAAAAAAAATATTTAACTCCTTGTCGATCCTTCATAGTGATATCAAGGATAGGACAATTATGTTTCTTCAATATAATAAAATCCTATTTTTACCTTTTAGAATGTTTACAACTGGTTTCAAAACCGCAGAGTATTTTGAAATTGATTGGCAGATTTTCTTGTAACATAATTTCTTTCGACTGAGAAATGTTCTAGTACATTTCATGAAAACTACCTGAACTTTTTCTTATGCTCTTTTATTTTTCAGACCACCAGGTTCACAGACTCTTGATAGATTGGGAAACAAATCCCTGCATTTTGCAATTAACTAAAGGAAGGGTATTGTATCGGTTACCTGACCACCAGATTTAGTTTTTGACTTGAGCAATGAAAAAATAAAGATTTACTATATTTATTCTGCAGAATGGTCTATACACCATCTTTTTTCCAGCCATAATGAAACATCTATCAAATACCTATAAGTCTTGGCTGAACAATTCTAATCAACCAAAAAACTCTGAATCGTGCCCACGATTGTCAGGACATCTTGAGGTTTTACCTCAACATAGCATACAAATCCCTCTCTGATTTTGTCTTGACTCTCATCATAAAACCAAAATCCAATACCAGGCTTTTCTTTGTTTCCTTGTTTTTTTCTTGTAGAGGGCAGCTGGCCCCCTGCCCCTCACTGGATATTTCCATGCACGTGTATCTGTTTTAAAATCCATTACCAAGGTAAGTCTGGCTGTTTCAATGAAACGTTGATAGTATAATGTTTGCATAGATATATTGCATGATTTCTACTGTAGATAATGTTTATAAAACATTATAACGTTGTTGGTATAATGTTTGCATAGATATATTGCATGATTTCTACTGTAGATAATGTTTATAAAACATTATAAATATATTAAATGGGTTAAACTTTTTTAATATTTATTGGTAGTGAAAAAAATTAATGTGTCGAAGTTGCAAATGATGTTGTCACTAGACGATTTTTTATTTAATATACCAGAAGGGAATTGCAATCTTCCTAGTTGTTAGTAGTTATTATCTGGAATGAGCACTATTTCTGAATTTGTTGGACAATAAAAATACAAAACAAGATGTTATGCCGTTGATTACAGAAATTGATTAATATGTGGTGAAAGCATAGCATCTGTCGCAAAGCATTTTAGTGTTGATGAGTCAACAGTGTCTTACATTTAAAAAAAAGTGAATAAAATATAAGGAGAAGAGTCTTGTCAATCGACAGAATTACCTCTAAAAACCGGAAAAAGCTTTGACTGTATGGATAGAAGATCAATCTCAAAAAAAAAAGATTTCGCTGAGCTTGATTTTTATTCATGAAAAAGCTAGGCGTTTGTATGCACATTTTGTTCAAAGCGGTAGAAAACAAACCAACAGTCATCATTTTCAGCATGTAGAGGCTGATTTGACAAGTTCGAGAGACAGTTTTCTCTTCCTAACGTGAAAATATCTGGTAAATCAACATCAGTGGACCATGCTGCTGCCAACTCATTCTCAACGAAGTTCAAAAATCTTATTTCAGAGAAAGGCTACTCGGATGAGACTGTACTCTTTTGGAAAAGATTGCCTTTACAGACTTTTTTGTCTATGGAAGAGAAATCTGCATGGGGCTTAAGGACGCAAAAGATCGTTTGACTGTTCTACTGTGCTGTAGGGCTAGCAGTTACATGATGAAACCAATGGTAGTTTACAGATTCCTAAATCCTAGAACACTGAAAGGGAAGGTCAAGGATCAGTTGCCAGTACTATTCAAAGCGAACAAAAAGACATAGATAACCATAAAACTGTTTACAGAAAATTTCCATTATTTTGTTACAGAAGTGGAACAAATAGTTTTTTTAAAATTGTTCCTTTTAAACTTCTTCTTGTTGGAAGAACTGTGGCAAGACTGTGTTAAGCAGGACAATGTTACGACAGATGCTCGCAACATTGTAATGATATTGTCTCAATAGCCCTTGGAATTAACAGTGAAGATGTTGATAATGTTTTGAAAAGTGCAACCAAAGATTTGACGGAAGAAGAGCTGGGAGATCTAATAAAAACTTATTTATAAAAAACTGTCCAGGGTACCATCCAGTATGTAAAAACTTATTGGTCACAGGGTTATTGAACAAAATTTCGTTACTCTTTTCAAAAGAGTAATATTTTCAATTGTTATATGATTTTAGCTAATATACTTTTTAGACACAATATCACATTATTTACAATTTTTTACAGATATTTAACTTTTATTTATTAATATTATTTTAGGACACCAAAGTCTACATTTACTTTACTGTTGTTACCTATCACACTGTGTTTTTATTAATTTTGTAAGATGGTATGTCTTTAATTTCTAGTTTTTGTTTGCAAAATTTTTCAGTAGATTTCATTTATTGATTTACATATCGTATAAAACATTTTATTCAAAAATCTTAAATTTATTTACATCTTAGGAGCATTACACTTATTATGACAATGAAAGACATGAAAAAAGAGAGGAAGGAAAAGGTAAAATAGAGAAAAGTTGTAGTTTATTATTTCAAAGAGCGGTATTTGCCGGTAATGATAGGTATAATAGAGGAAAGAATGGTTACCATTTACTTGAATAAAGAGAGAATGGCTTGCAATGGGTGAAGAAAATAAGACTGTGAAAAGGTCGGGAGACTAATAAATGAAAAAGCAAATTAATGTGGAATAAAGATTTAACACAATGTATAATGTGTGTACACTAGTGCCATAGATGAACAGGGTAAATAGTGGAATATTTGGTTAAAATAGTGATTTTTTTATTTTTAGTTTAAGAGAAAATATGATACTTGTAACAAATGGCTCTTATTTACCCTAGAACCAAAAATTATAATATTGTATCAGATCCTAGTACTTCAAATTATTGTACCACTAAATTATTTAATTAACATCACTCCTAACCTTAACCTAAAAATTATTAAAACCAATCAAATCTAAATGGACATGGTGTTAAAATATCATATTAAAAATAACTGTCTAGAACTACTACTGTGTCTAAACCATAGGCCCCCGAGTTTTAGAACTATAAATTTTATTCTCCTAAACTTTATATCTTGAAGTAAAGCGAGGATTTTGACTAACTCAACTAAACTTTCATAGCAAAACAAAATATGTTTAGATATTTATATTTTACTAAAAATGTTACAGCCTCAGCACCACCTGCTAGCAGATCGGATCTTTATGCTGGAGCGTACTCTGACAGAAATGCATTTCACATGCGCCAGCATAAAGTCTGACTGGGTAAGTTAACATTTGTAAGTAAGGGTCTCAACAGTAACATATTTAATAGGTCAGTTTATGTATTATCTCTTAATATATACATATACATATATATACATACATACTAGTGTTTTAAATCTATTTCTTTAAACTTATGTGTTTTAAATAGCAACAAAAACAAAAAACATCTTGCTAACAAAACCAAACATCTGTTTTATAATATCTACTAAAATGCACACAAAACAAACATTTCCGTTCCAGCAACTGTTATATCACAGATCTATTGTACTTGTTGAGACAGAAAGCAAAAAAATTATTAGATAAAACAATGTCTTGAACCGTGAATAATATCATTGATTGAGCTTTAAAAGAATACGATTTACCAGGAATTATTACAACTATTTTTCAGCATGTTAGAAAAATTGCAGTAAAATGCAGTATGTTTCATGAAAAAAAAAATACTTGAAAAGTTAATAACAAAAAATGGTTTTTACCTACATAGATTCAGAAGTGCTTCATTAGCTTGTTACATATAGCAAAAGATTACCAGAGTTTTAGTTCCCACCTTGAAAAATTAATCTTGAGGCTTTTGGGATATTAATTAACAGCCAATAATAGTGCTTTCTCGAGGTTTTTTACGTGAGAAAGTGAATAAATTATTTTTAATAACTATACCTTTGGTAGTTTTTCAGAAATTTGCTGTAGAACAAAATAAGTAGGAGTAAAAACCCTGAATGCAACCAGTAGCCTTATTTTTACTCTTACTGAAAAGCCAGGCATTTTATGCACAGAATATCAGTGGGTGAAATACTTAAGAAATGTGAGTGAGTGGTTAACTTAACACTTACAATGAAGGTCAAATTTTCCTGTATCATTATTGAAACACTAAGAACTCCAACATGTAAGCTTACAAACATTGTATGAATTGAAGAATAAATCCTGTAGTCACTGCAATCCCTTACACAAAAATATTAGTCACTCGTAACAACACTAAGTCTAAAATAAAGGTAGGATCTACTGCCACAAATGGTTAGGTAACGCAAGTTATTTTAAGGAGATTATACTAGTGCAGTTTATTTGCAAGTGTATTATTGCAATTATACGAGTACTGGCGGTTATTCTTCGATCACAGACGACTTGTCACTTTTGAAGACAGTTTACATGAACATAGTGAAGCAGTTAATCTTGGAGAACTAAAGTTACATGGTGAATATTGGTTTTACGAATTCTGGTATACAAGGTCCATATTTTATTTTCAGAGATCTTCATTGAGTAGAGGGAGCCACTATAACATTGAATGTTTATTTGTTAGGCAGAGATATATGTTATTGCTTAGAAGAAGCAACTAAATCATAAAAGCAATTCCTATTTGTTATGCACAGCTGTATAACGGGCAAGCAGAGGCGTATTTGTGCATGATTTGTCCAATCAACGTGATATTTGTATCACAACGAACAACACCAAATTGGAATTGAAATCTACTCAACAATACCCCTGTCCTTTTTAGGTTTTTTTGTAATATAACATCAATAAATAGGGAATAAACTCATGTGGGTTTTAAATAAAACTTGTAAAATATAATTTTAAGAAACTTTATTTAATAAATTTAAGTAAATTTCAAAAGAAAAATAACATGCAATTAATATATTTTTCAAAATAATGTGTAAAACTTATATTATGCATTAGAACTTGGCTTGTAAGATAGAATATATATATATATATATATATATATATATATATATATATATATATATATATATATATATATAGATTTTTTGGACTAGGAGACTGACAGACTTACCTTGGTAAGAGTCCACTCTGTAGTCTTGAAATAGAAACACATAAAAGCATTTAAACAATGATATATTTCAACCACACAGTGGTCTTTGTCAGTCAAAGAGAAAACACAAAAAGAAATATGAGTCTATATAGCTCATAATGAAAATATTGGAAAGAACCCCAATACCAAATAAAAAATAACAAATAAAACAAGTTACTTAAGATTAAACCCTTATGTACATTTCGATGACCATGTCATCATCATCAGAGGGTCTTATTACAAAATTACATTCTAGCAAACAAGAAGTTACAAACTAGAAAGTTCATTCTAGTTTGTAACTTCTTGTTTGCTAGATTGTAATTTTGTAATAAGACCCTCTGATGATGATGACATGGTCATCGAAATGTACATAAGGGTTTAATCTTAAGTAACTTGTTTTATTTGTTATTTTTTATTATTTTTTTGTGGTATTGGGGTTCTTTTCAGTATTTTCATTGTAATATATTATACCACTGTGCTCTTGATAGTGTGTACTATAGCTCACACAAATACATTTTGTAAAATCGGTAAACATATAATTGTAATAAGTTGAAAAATATTATAAGTGGTTCTAACTGTTCAGGCTAAATTTAATCACATGTAGCACTTTTTAAAGTGCAGAACCATACTAAGTTTTTTCTCTTTTCTAATTAATTAGTATAATGTGAAGAATCAAAAGATATTTCAACTTATGTTTTGTTGAAATTGTTAAAAAACAATAACTTTTCTTGTAAGTTCCTTATACTATTAGAACTATTTCATTTATCAGAATGTTGTACAAGAGTTACTAGTGGTGTTAGATATGAATTGTATTTCTACATGTTACAGATGTACCCAGTTTAGCAAGAGGACCAGTCTTATATCCCAATGGTTTTACCAGCGCATCTGGTGGTTGACCAACCCTTCTTTACTGTTACTAGCTGGCAAATTTCCCTGACTGTAAAAGACATGTATAAAGTGCGTGAACTCCTTCCATCGTGTCCCACCTTCTTTTGTATTATATATAATATATAAATAAATATAAATATACGTACATATGTACACAGTATATACAGGGTGTGATGAGATGTTTGCGATTCATGTTTGAGAATTTTTTTAATGAAATATATTTAATTTGTTAAGAAACCAAGACTGATCCCATTTTGAAATTAATAAATTTTCCCAGAATTTGTAAATCTCTTTGAGTAAAATTCAGTTTTATGAGTTTTAGTTCATTTGTTACTTAATAAATAATTAAATCCTCTTAAGATTAATCTAGCCTTGTTCTTTGCTAGGGTTACTCCATTGTGCTTAACTGTTTGACTATTAAAGGCTAGGAAGTGTACACTCTAACATATGTCTTTTTTTAAATGTCTTGTATTTGATTAACACATTCAGCACAGCGGCGATATTGGAGATCTCATCAAACTACTGTCTGTTGTTTCGTTAACTTCCACATATGACAGCAGTGGAATTATAGAAATGCTATGCAGGTTGCATAGGTTGTCATTGCATTTAATTATCATGTCCGTTGTTTTCATCTCAATAATTTTATTTCTACCATATACAGGTTTATTGGGGACATCAAAACAGTATATTAGACATTAAAATATTGTTTTATTTATCAGGACACAATAAAAAAAAGGAAATTTACATAAAATATCAACTAATACAAATGATAAAATATTATATGACAAATAATAAAACTAAATAAAAAAGACAGAAAAAAAGAAAATTTATATAAAAATCTAAAGTACTTACAACTAAAATATTCTACATACTAAAATTAACCACTCGATGTTAAACTCGGAATATTTGTTTATGTTTGTGTCATGTATTTCACAAAGGGATAGAGATCAATAATGTAAACGGAGACATAGATAATGCATATGTCACCTCCAAGACTATTTATAGCCAAGATTAGCTGACATTTGTTTACTACAATCTTATGATGACTCAATGACTCATATTTACAGTAGTCTGTTCCCACCTGGAGTAGGTTCATTCATTCTAATAGGACAGTTCATGTGTTAGTTCAGAAAGATTAGTTTATTTTTATGATCATTGTTTTTACTGGATATTTTGCCGCATTAAGTGGTTAAAACTAAAAAAACATTAAAATATAAAAGTTAAACCAAATTAAAACTGTTCATAAAATTCTCTGAAGCATTGTTTTAGTTGAAGCATCAAAAAGTCAACTTGGGATGGTCGGATTTAAAAACGACTCAGCCACAATGTTCTCCAAACTCTTCTGAAGCACTGACGTAAAAATCAAACCTTTATACAAACACTTATCGACACTAGAGAAGTTTTAATTAGACTAGCAATGAGCGTGCCGGTGCGCTCGCCGTCTCTCAGAAGGGAGTCGGGGAGCGCACCGGCATGCCCTCAGTGCCTTGTAAGGGAACCCAGTGCGTGCCAGTGTGCTAGCTGTGCTGAATGTATTAAATAATACGGTTATTTGATTTACAGGCTCAATTGTATTTTACTCTTATGTTTACTAGATGATCTTTGTTTAACGCTTTGATTAGCATTCACATACCAGTACTTGAAATCATGCAAAGACCAGCGAGAGCATTCCCGTATATGTATGTTCTACCATTTCTCTCAGATTAGCATTGGTGTACGTTTACGATTTGTTTTCCTGTGTATTGTGCTGTATTCTAGGTTAAATATTTGCAACTTTCTGGACAAAAAGTACTACACAGAGTGCATAGTCGTCATTCTTTTGTGTCTAAAGTCTATGGGTTTTCCCACGTATTTACAGATTGTTTTGAAGTTTGTGCAGTTTTTACAATGAATAGGCGGTTGAATAATGAAAAAGTTCTTATATGTTCAAAGACTACGGTTTTTCCTGTTTACAGATCGTTTTGAAGTTTGTGCAGTATTTTACAATAAATAAGTATTTTACAAAAAAAAAGATTAACAGATAATTTTTAGCAAAGAAATTGTCAGTAAACGTAAGATAAAGTTTGAAAATTGGAGAATTTTTTTAATTAGAAAAAAAAAACTAAAAATCTTTTAAAAATATGTTGCTCTCAGCAGCCATATCAGGGCAGGCTCATGTTGCTAATCAAAGGGTTAAGGAATTATGCACCACTAGATAATCATGCTTGCAATTAATAAGGCACAACATACATCCTTAAGACTTTGCTTTTGTGCTTTCAAAATACTAATTACAACTGTTAAAATTTTTTTAATAAAAATTATCATTTGATATTTAAGAATTATTTTTATCAGAATATTATAAAAATTGCATAATTTTATCGTATTAACATAAAAAAAACATTACTGTTAAAATTATAGTTATAGGTAGACATTTTCAGTTATATTTTTAGCTGTTTTATTTTAAAACGTATTTATAGTGGTTTATAATTTATTCATTGTGAACAATGTGTTCATATGTATTCTCTTTCTTTCTAGACTATATCTCAGTTACAAAAGAACTGTATTATGAAAAACAATTTCAGTATAATACTTTTGCTTGTTACCTATTACGTATTTTAAAAAACAATTACTTTTTCAAAAATAATTTTCGTATGAACTTTACAATCAGTTACCTATAAATAGTAATTATTAACTACCTTTTATTTAAATTGTGAATTTTTATTTATTTTTATAAAAAATTATTTACTAATTATATATAAATTCTAGACATGAATAACAATAATAACTTGGAGCAACAGTGGTGTAATTTTCAATTATAAATAAATAAAACCTCTTAAAACACAAACTTTTTATTTATGTCCTGATGTATATTTAGATTGCAAAGCTATCGTCTTGTAATTTACTCTGCAATCAAATGTATATCAGGGCATAAATAAAACGTTTTTTTTTGTTTTAGAGATTTTATTTATTTATAATTATTAATAACATGTTTAATGTTTCAAAGTTAACAAATATAGTTTTTAAATATTGTACACCAAAATACAAGATTAGAAAAAAGTACTATAACGAAAGACAAATTATATAATTCTGAATTAAATATTAGTCTTTAAAAAAAAAGGATTATATAAATAAGCTGAATAGCTAAGTAAAAAAAATAAGAAAGTGAAGCCTGATTGTTTAAAGTTAGCTTATTAGAATGGTTTCTTTTTTAAAATGTTTAACTAAAGTTTTTCATAATGACAAGGAATTCTGAGACAATATCAAAACATAATTCTAGTGATTCATTTCTTTTATAACTCATGAATATATAGAAAAGTATATTATTCTAAGAAAAAAATAATTGCAGCAATAAATAACCTGTATTTTTACGGATTAATGAAAATTTTATAATTTAGTAAATCATCTAGTTTTTTTAAAATTTTCAGGTCCTAATAAGTGCAGTATAAGATAATGAATGTTCTTGGGATAAGAGACAGTGATGTAACTTTTATTGGAATTGTTGGATTGATGAGTAAAATAAAGCTGAATTAAATAGACCGTGCTTCAGTTCATTGTTTTCAGGTTTAGTAATGAAATGTAACTTTAGTTTTTTACTTGATTAATTTCTTTTTTTAATTTTTCTACAATTGGCATTTTTAGAAGACTGTGTGGGCATTGATACCCTGTATATGACCATAATTTGATCCAAAGAAATGTAGCAATACAGGAAATATGTAGGTGAATACAAATTTAACCTCATCAGGAGTTTTTAATTCCAGGCCAAAGGTGAGACTAATGATCACCTAGTCTAGCCACTTTGTGTGCTCAGCCAGAGTGTAACTCAGGCTGCGGTTATCAACAAAATATTGGTTTTGCATTTTTCAAAATGTTATGTTACAAGTCCATGTTACTTCAAATAACTCTTTTATGGCTCATTTCTTACCATCTGTTCAACTGTAAATAAAGTCATTTAAAATTGCTTCATAGTTGTCAGTTGAATAGAACCACAAAGCAGTTCATTTGTCTGCTTTGTTCTGTAAAAGTTTGTTAACCAATAATATTTTGAGCTTTTATACAATCGTAAGTAACTTTAGCTATGTTTTCTTTTGACTGTTTATTTTAACCCTTTGAACGCGTATTACGTGATTTCTCATAAGGCTGAAATCTCTGCTAGCGTGTATTACGAGAAATCACGTATTCACAATATTTTGTCTATGGAAGTCCTAGTTGTTTGTTTAAAGTCCATTAAAATGTGTGACAGTGTTTGTTTGGTGTAAATAAACTCCTCAGCTACATTTATTGTTCTTGGCCACGTGCTACCGATCCACATTCTGTTGTTTTAGCCACCAGGCACCATTATGGGGTCTATGCATGCGCGTATGACGGGTATTCTCGGCAGGACTGCCAACTGTCGTATTTTGTGTTGGCATAGTGATTACTATAGTTGTTTACTGTTTGTGTGAGTGACCTTTGTTTGCACTGTAAGAATAATTTATTGTTTATGATTTAGTGAGTAATAATATTAGTTACTTTAATTTTATTTTAAGTGGATTTATTGATATCTTGAATTACCTAGTGTAAAAATATAAAAACAACTAGTTTATAATTTTGTTTTGTTCAATTACATCTTTAGGAACTCAGAATTAAATAGAACTGTGAACATTTCGCAAAAAAAGTTGTTTTTATCTAATAGCACGTAATCTGTTACTTGCCCTTTATATGTCCCGCATGCTAAGGGTTAATAGTTGCCAGAGTGTTGTTATTTTCCTAGTAATTTTGTGCATCTTTATATGCAAATGAAATATAAAGGCGTCATGAATGTTTATTGAAAAACAATTCAAACTGTTCTTGGAAGAAAATATTATAGTTTTTCCGACAATATAGATAGGCCAAAGATATTATCTTTATTCAGTATGAAAGGTTTTTTTGATTGTGATCCTGAGTTGACAATCCAGATTATCACACTGATTTTTAGTTTTCGCTGAGCTCAGCTCAAATGAAAATCATTGTTATCAAAGTACAATATAAACATTTTTAATACACATGTCTGAGGAAGGGATTTTGTCTACTTTGATTATATGGTGTATAAATTATATAAGATAAGGAGTTGTATATGCAAAAATAATGACTCCCACAATGTCACAATTTTTTGTTCCATTTTCAGATATATACGAGGGCTGTTTTTTTATCAACTTCCGATGTGGTATAAAAATAAAACTAGTGAGAGTAATTAAATAAATTTATTATCAAGAGTTAGGTACATTATTAGTTACTTTTCAACATAATCGCCTTTTAAATTGAGGCATTTTTCATACCTGTGTACAAGCTTCTTAATACCTCTTTCATAGAAGTTTGCCGCCAGTGATTTGAGATGGGTTTTCACGGCGACTTGCAGCGCGTCGTCAGTTCGGAAGCTCTGCCCTCCTAGCATCATCTTCAGTTCCGGGAAAATGTGATAGTCGCTCGGCGCTAAATCAGGGCTATACGCCGGATGGTCAAAAACGTCCCATTTAAACTCGTCAAGAAGACGTTTCGTCAAAGCAGCACTGTGAGCACGGGCGTTGTCATGAATGAGCACAACTCCTGATGTGAGCATTCCTCTCCTTTTGTTCTGGATAGCTCTCCGCAAACGTTGTAACGTACCACAGTATCCTTCCGCATTGATTGTGGTCCCTGGCTCTAAAAACTCCACAAGCAAAACACTTTTTTGATCCCAAAACACGGTGGCCATAATCTTTCTGTTGTTGAAAGTTTTTTTGAATTGTTTGGGTTTGTTTGGAGAGTTTGAATGCATCCATTGTTGGGACTGCTGTTTCGTTTCTGGGGTGTCGTATAGAACCCATGTCTCATCTCCTGTCACAATTTTGTTCAAAAAATCATCGCCATCAGCTCGTAACGATTCAGAAAAGAATTCGCCGAGCTTTGTGGTCATCAGTCAACATCTTTGGCACCCATCGAGCACAAAGTTTTTTGTAGCCTAACTTATCAGTTACGATTGTGTATAGAGCTGACCTTGAAATATCAGGAAACTGATTGGATAGCTCCGTAATCGTAAACCTCCGATTGCTTCTTACACTTTGGTCAACGAGGTCTTGGTTTGCGATCGACTTTCGTCCTTCGCCCCCTTCATCATGAATGTCAACTCGTCCATCTTTAAATTTCCTACACCAATCACGCACTGCACTGTCACTCATAAAGCTTCCACCGTATACTCGTTTCATTCTACGGTGAATTTCTGCTGCGGATAACCCTTCAGCTTGCAAGAAACGAATGACACTTCGCAACTCACACTTGGCGGGAGATTCTATCAAGGTAGCCATGTTTATGTGTCACTGGATAAACTGGTAATGGCGTCGGACGCCCGAAAACGAGTGAGGTTGTAGTGGGAGAGGTGCGCAGTCGATTGTCGTGCATTACCGGCCGATACCGCTCGCCCTGCCGTCTAGCGGAACAGTCGGAAGTTGAAAAAAAAAACAGCCCTCGTATTATAATTTGTCTGTATAGACTAAGGTATATAAAAATGTATATTTTGCAAAAACTGATGTCATTATGTGTACTTTGATATACAGCTTATTTATTTTGACAATAATTACAAAATTAAGATTTTATGTAAATACCCTGAAAATTGGCAATAAGTTGTGACCATTACAAATATTTTTGTTCTGTAAACAAAGTATTGCAAATTTAGTTTAATTATATCCTACTACTAAGTGACAACATGAAATTACATGTTTTGTTAAATATTTACATTTAGATTTAACTGGTCCTGAATATTACCTTGCCTTAATGAATTAATTTCATATTCATTTTGTATTATGTTATACTTTTGTCCATACATGAAACTAACCCTCTTTCCTCAAAATTCCCAAATTATTTAAGGAGTTCAAGGTAAAATTAGATAACATGAGTCAAGTCCTTTATTCACTGCCTTTTGATAAGATTCTATGAAAAGATTAAAACAAGTAACTTAACTGTTTGCCTTCAATATAGACAATGTAATTTTTTTTGTTTGCTCTACCATATGCTTTAGAATAATATTAAATAAGTGAGTTTAATAATAATATATTATGATGAATGTTGTGCCTAAATAAATTTTCTATAAGCTATGACAGAATTATTTTTCTGTGAATATGTTATTGCATATTTTAAAAAATAAGATATGGAAAACAATATATAATTTGTATTTCTTTATAACCAATTAAACTTCAGAATAATTTACAAATTTTAAAAATATGTTTTATAATTTAGTTTTATAACATAATTAATAGGATGCAATATTAGTATTTTGTTCTGCATTGTAATTATAGAAGTGAAATTTAATAAAAAAATTAGAGTGTAAAATTGTACCTATAGGGATAACAGACAAAACTTTACTTAGAAAAGTGATGATTTTTTTCTATCAAGGGAGTTGAAAATTAAATATTTACATACAACCTATTTTTTTCCATATCTATATAATTTCTTTGACGATTTATTTAATCAAAACTAATAAATTTAAATAATATTTTCAAGCTTAAAACTGAAACATTGATGACATCACACCCTGTAGAAAGGTATGCTTTAGCTTATTTAAAATTATTTTGTTTTAACTTAACAACTTAGACATTGTATATGTAAAGTCTCACGTACAAATGTGTTTATTTAATCCAAAGTCACTTTTTGTATATAATTTGTATTTGTGTCATTTTGTATTTTTAGAGTGAAAAAGTTTATTTTTAAGAAAAAACGTTTTCAAGTATGGCGGGCTTAGCAAAAGCATTAACCTTTTTATAAATCCGCCATAGTAAAGATTGTTCTTAATACGATAATTTATTTTAGTTCAAACCTTAACCGAGTGGATAAATTATTTAAATTCAATGTTTTTAGGTAATTTGTTTTAAGAATTTTTACTTTGTTAATGATTTTTAAAAAATTGTAAACAAATTCACTGTAAAAAAAATGTTTAGACAGTTTTAATATATTTTTTTTTTACCATACTTTTCTTTCACATTATTTTTTAAAATGTATATATATATATAAATTCACATTATTTATGTGTAATAGTTTTACTTTGTTTTTAAGATCCTAAACAGCCAATCTGGAGCCATTTAGATATGAAAAAGTACACATTTTGAAGTAGTCCGTTTCACACTTGATAACTATATCCGGTATTACTATGACCAAGTATTAAGAGTATTTTTTGTATTCTAATATTAAATGAATTTTATTATACGAGTTAACTAGTGTCTTGATAAATAAATTTGAAACTATTGACAATTAAAAGGATGCCTATTGTAAAAGGATGTCTAATGACAAAATGTATGTTTAAAACCTTTTTATTTAAAGGTTATAGAGAATGTTTAAGGCACAAAATAACAAAGGATTTCCATATTTCCTCCTTGTGCCATACATATATGTGTACTTTTACACGTACGAAGTCTGTTCAAAAAATACGCGGACTGTTTGAATTTTGTGGCTCAACTTAGTTTCAGAAGAATCCGCTTGGTGTTGCTAGGTTTATATAAATCAGCTGATTAGAACGCGGTATTTCAGTCGCATATATCTTCATTTGTTGATGAGTTACACCCAGTTTTAGTAAAGATTGTTTTTTTTTCGTTTGTCGAATTGTAAAATGGACAGCCTGAAGGAGCAACGAATTGCTGTGAAATTTTGTGTAAAACTAGGGAAATCTGCAACAGAAACATTTGCCATGCTTAACATGACCTACGGCGATGTTGCCATGAAGCGTACTGCATGTTTCAAGGGTGGCCGACCATCTATTGATGATGATGAGCATCCTGGATGTCCTTCAACGTCAACTGACGACCCACACGTTGACAAAATCAACACCCTGGTGAGTGAAAATCTACGTCTGACCATTAAGGAGCTTACCGAAGAGTGTGGGATATCAGTTGGATCTTGTTACGAGATTTTGACCGAAAAATTGAAGATGCCCCGCGTCGCTGTGAAATTTGTGCCACTCCTGATGACCGACGACCTAAAAGCCAATCGCGTCCGGGTTTTTCGGTAACTGCTTTTTCTGACTTCAGTCCGCATATTTTTTGAACAGACCTTGTATATGTGTACTTCTTATATAAAAAAATGTTTTTGGTAAAAATAGAGATTTAGAGAAAACAATTATAGTGTAACCACTACTAACAGCTACCATTCCACCTTTCCTTTTAATACAATTCTCAATAGCAATCAAAAAGCTATAAAAATGTATTTTTTCTTACCTTAACATATAAGAAGACCTTTTTTTAATTTTTAACTTCCAATTGATATTTTTAGAAATTTATTGATCTTTGAAGCAATATGTCACAAGGGATGATGAATATATCAGTAGAATGACTAACATTTCCCACAGTCTATTAAAGTTTTAAATTTGTGTCTCCTAAATTATAATTTTTCTTGTAACAAACTTTCTGTGAAGGAGTTGAGCTTAAATATTAGCACGTATTTATTTTATGTGAAATAACAAGAAGTTAAAATTCCAGGTCTGTAATACAACAAATGTTTGGTAAGAATATATACAGGTACGACAAAAGTGCATGGACTGATATAAATGCATGGAAAGACGTCATTAAATACTATTAGTACCGCCAACTGATACTGGTCATGCTATGACAGAAATGGCAGATGAGAGCCTATGGCAGTATATATGCATATGTACTCCAATATATGCCATTATAGTGAATGCTAACAAAATAATTTTATTGAAATATAGATAAGGGTGAAAGATATGATGGTCCATGTATAGGAAAATAGAAATTTCTTTTACAAATTATTTGCAATTATTTATACTTTTCATTTCTTATCATGCCATATAAATCTGACTTTCTACGTGCTATTTAGCACAATAAAGGATTAAGAAGATTACAAAATTAAATATTTCAGTGGGTAACACCTCTTACTATTTAGTTTTATTGTAAATTTTCTCTGTATTGTGCATTCAAGCTTTAAATAATTTCTTTTATGACATCCTTTTTATATTTTGTTCTTGCAAAATTGCTTTTTGTTTGTGTGTGTAAAATAATTATTGGTACTCTCTTGTGTCTGATAAAATCAGGGAAGAACAGAATATCTTGTTTAAAAGCAGGCTATTGTCACTTTGTAGCAAGGCTATGTTGGATGACTGAGATAGTTTAAACTTCAAGTAATTTCCTAATACTTAGTGAATATTAATTAATCACTTAAACAATAGTTTATGACTATCCGAACTTTAAATTTTGTAAATTTGTTAAAACTTACTGAGACAGAACGTTTTTGATTGCTATGTGGCAATCTTCATCAGTGTCTTTTGCTTGGAGATGTTGGGTTAGCGGTGATGGTTTTAAGGGCATACTCTTTGATACTATCGAAAACCTGCCTTTAAAACCGCACTGCTTTACCCGACATCTCCAAGCAGAAGACACTGATGAAGGTCACCACATAGCGATCAAAAACATTCTGTCTCAGTAAGTTTTAACAAATTTACAAAATTTAAAGTTTAAGTAGTCATAAACTATTGTTAAAGTGATTAATTTCCTAATAATGTCAAGGTAATTAATTTTCCTTGTACCATATTTACAACTCTAAATACATCTATCTCCTAGATCTAATACTATTTACAGAGATTTTGTTTGTATTGTTTATATTCCTTTGTAAATTTGTACGATGTATAATAGTTTCCCCACAAATGGCAGATAAGGGCATTTGGCAGTATATATGCCTATTCACAGCAATATTGTCTGAACAAAGTATAATATTTAATGACACAGTGGTCTTTGTCAATCGAAGAGAAAACACAAAAAGAAATATGAGAGAATGAAATAAAATAAAAAATGTTTATTTTATTTCATTCTCTCATATTTCTTTTTGTGTTTTCTCTTCGATTGACAAAGACCACTGTGTGGTTGAAATATATCATTGTTTAAGTGCTTTTATGTGTTTCTATTTCAAGACTACAGAGTGGACTCTTACCAAGGTAAGTCTGTCAGTCTCCTAGTCCAAAAAATCTAAATAATCTTTACCAACCAAAACTAACCTCAAAGTATAATATTGTTAGTTTGTAGAGGCTAGCCAAAATCATTTTATTTTAAAATAGATATGGATGAAAGTTATGATGCTCCAGGTATAGGGAAATAAAAATTTTGTTTACAAATTATTTGCAATTGTTTAATACATGAAATTTTTAAAAGAAAAAAAATGTAGACCAATCCATACAACTGATAAGTAAAATATCAATGTCAAATATCCCTACATTTTTAGTATCCACAATATTTGTTATACTGTTACATATAAATGATAACAGACAACTGTTCGCTAGTGTTTTAAAATGTTAAAAAAGCAGTAAGTTCAATTGTTTAAGACTGCAAAAAGGCACAATCAAGGTTGTCTTGCAGAACATAAAACCCATTTGACATTTTTGTATTGAATCTATATTTTCATCAAGTAAAAAGTAATTTCTCAGTCTTTAAATGTTGAACTCAGTGTCACAAATAATGCAAAGTTTTCTGATCCAAAACATACTAATATCTGTATTATACCAAGTTTTCACTATGCGCTTTTTAAACATTTAGTGGATTACATATGTGCTTTTCAACAACTTAAAGCAACTGTGGCATAAATGTTTATATTAATTAAAACAACCTCTCACCACAAATTCAACAAATTTTATTTTAACCTTATGTACATTTCGACTACAAAGTAATCATCTTCAGAGGTATTTTTACAAATAACTGTAAAAATAACATAGGTTATTTGTAAAAATACCTCTGAAGATGATTACTTTGTAGTCGAAATGTACATAAGGTTAAAATAAAATTTGTTGAATTTGTGGCGAGAGGTTGTTTTAATTAATATATGTGCTTTTGTTGAACAATGACAATAAACTATATACTGATTATACCAACACAAGTACTACAACCACTTGAAAATGTTCTGAACTTAATTGGTTAAAATCATTGATTTATGTAATACAAGGTATCCAGAAAGTAGGTTGTGTCTTACAGTGAAGAAAACAAATACATATGATGCAAAAAAAGAAATTAGTTACCAGGATCAAGGTCTAAACTATAGGGAGAGTGGTGATTGTTCCCAGCCAAAATCCGGTAAAAACTGTTTGTTGCACTCTTGTTATCTACTAATACAAAATTCTACTATTATGTTTTCCAAAAACTGCACATAAATTATAAAATAATTTGACTAACTCAACAAAACGACTGTATCAAAAGGAAATACATTGATGATTTATAAGAAGAAATAATACATACATTAGTATTTTTCCACTAACATGAATAAAAGGTTTTTTAAAAATGTATACTATTTTCATTTATTTTTTCAAGACAAAAACCGTTTAGACTATATTTTCTTTTAACCCTGGAACTGCTTACTACTTAATGTAAGCTGTTTTCTGCATTTTATAAGCTTATTCTAAAAGAATTGTAAAAAGGTTAAAATTATTGAAAACTATGTTTTTTGACATGTTACAATCTATAAATACTTACTGTATTATTAAAATTAGAAAAAATATTAATTTTTTTTAATAAAAAATTTGTACAATTGTTTCATTTTGTCCTGAAATATAGTTAATTTTAATTCTTCTATATTTTGTTGTATACAGTTTTGAAAAGAATTTGTAGATGAAAAAAATGTATTTATATATATATATATATATTCTTGATATTTAATATTATCCATTGTTTTTCCGTTGCACTGACTTTATGAAGTTAATATATTACTATTTTTGAGTAATTTTATCCACCGTTAAGTGCAATAATTTTACCTTGAGTGATGAGGCACCTTTCGGTCTTTGACCATTGTCGAATCACTCCGAGTGATTCGACAATGGTCAAAGACCGAAAGGTGCCTCATCACTCAAGGTAAAATTATTGCACTTAACGGTGGATAAAATTACTCAAAAATAGTAATATATTAACTTCATATATATATATATATATATATATATATATATATATATATATATATATATATATTATTGAAAACATTATGAACACACAAAAATTAGACACGGTACACTTATAGTAAACATCACAAATTGGTATATTTACAAGCTTATTTTGGCAAAACATTTAGCTAGATTTGTATTCCCAAAGTTTTTACTTTCTTATTTTTATTATTTACATAGTTATAAAAAATGGCATTACATTCAATATTGTCATTAAAAAGTAAGTTTTTAAATACTATCATATATTACATTTCTTCTGGTACAAAGACAATAACACACAAAACAAATTCACTTTGACAATCACCAGTTTATGAGAACATTTATTTTGGTTCCAAGACAAAAAACTACCAAATCTTTAAAAAATATTTATTGTGTCTTGAAATTACTGACTGCAGTGTATATTTAGAGATGAAAACCAATTGGTCAGGCTAATTATGTGATTACAGTACCAAATAACTAGTGAGAATAAGAAACTGTCTCTAACACTGCTGTAGAGCCATTGAAAGTCTCTTGACATTTCTAGAGTTAAATTGAAGATATAATTATGTAAGTCAGATTCTGAAAATGGTTCAATCACAAATAGATGAAATGATAGAATAAAAATAAAACAAATTGAAAAATATCAAAAGAGATCCAGAAAGATTTCCTCAAGTTTGTTGCGCTCATCTTTGAAAAATGTGAGCCACTGACATGAAGTCAAGTTAGAAATACCTTCTTGGATTTTCTTGAAATAAATGGTTAAATTTTTGTAATTATCAATTTATGGGAAAATACAGGCCAAAAGGTTAACTCTCCAAAAGTTAGGTTTTTGTTTAAAAGTCCAGTGGCAGGTTCTCTTGCAGAGCAAGCAGTATCATAAGGTCCGACTTGGTTCAGAACTGCTTGATTCAAATTTTACCTGCATATGATGGTTTATTGGAACGTCCAGATTAACAGCCAAGTGCATGCGACTTGCTGGTAAGTTTCACTGCCGCAGTGTGTAAATGCTTGTTGATCTTTTTGAGAAGTATTTTTTTTAAACTCTGCCCATCATGTTCAATAAGCTTATAGGTCTGTATGAGACTTGATTTGTGTTGATTATTACCAGGTTTGGAGAAAACTAATAACTTGGCCTAGGGGAAGTGTTAAGTTCAGAGATAACATTGTAGACATTGGTTAAGTATGTGATTGCTTTCTCAGTGAGCTTTTTCAATGGGGTCTGCTCTAAGAGCATTCAGTTAGTTTGTGAGATTACCCACATCATATCGGGGTTGTACGCAGATATGTGTTGTGATTCTGTTGAAATGTGGCTTCAAAGCGAGTGAATGCTGGCAGCAACAGTTCTAAGTGTTTTATCCATCTAGATATTATTATGGCCATACTGCCATAGCCACAATTTGTTCTATCATAGCAGTAAACTTTAAAGTTTAGCAGTGAGAATTTACCTGGTATTTTACATGTGATAAAATCTACTTTATAGTTGTTTCTTTGCATATAGCGCAGAAGCTCTAGATTTTTAGATTTAATGCTGTTGGTATTCCAAAACATAACCAGGAGCTTGTCCATGGTTGATGGAGGATATATATTGTATGAAAGTAGTTAGGAATTCAGAACAGATATTGAGAGGTGATTTCAGGATCCTAACAATGAATATGCCCAGTCCGCCCATGGAAGCTTTCCAGGTTGTCAAAGTTTAAAACTTTCTGGAAGGGTTCAAGTGTGGTTTTTGAACAATCCAAAGGAGATGGCCTGGCAGGGATATGGACTTGGATAGGTTTTTATAAGGCTGGGCGAGGTCTTACCCTGGGCTTTTCCTGAGTCACCACTGGCTTAGCCCACCCAGAATTCTTGTAAACTATAGTTGTTTTCTGTCAGTGTGGAACTAACAGTGTAATTAAACTATTGAAGGTGATCAGACATCATGTTTTAAACACAATTCAAGATCTTATATTAATGATTTGTAAGTATATACAAATTCTTAGTACACATTATTGTAATATCATGTAGCTTACTTCCAATGCAATGATTCCAACTGCAGCAGTTCCTCTTACATCGCTTTATCTTGGGTTTGATCAGTTGTCATTTTAACAGCCACTAAAAAGGTTTTAAACTATTTTACTCTCTAATTTCATAAAATATCTAGGTAGCTTCACAGTCTAGGTATGTAGTCATTAGTCACATAATACAGGTATAATCCTTACACCAATGGTCTAGTCCTCAGCCATGTAATACAGGTATAATCCTTAAACCAATGGTCTAGTCCTCAGCTATGTAATACAGGTATAATCCTTGAACCAATGGTCTAGTCCTCAGCTATGTAATACAGGTATGATACCTACACAAATAGTTTAGTCTCCAGTGCTATGCTGGAGATTCCATATCCAAAAAAGGTACTGTCCCATTTAGGAGAAGTACTCCAGAAGTTCTGTATTTGTGAAAGAAAGATTTTAACTAAATTTATCATGCATTATCATCACCAGTCACACTGTGGTCATCATGAATACTGATAAAGCTATTTTAAATATATCCTCTATGTTTCAATTGGCTTTCATTCATTATTCCTGCTCCATAGAAATCACTTAAGTTGGGACATGTAAAGCTAAATGTCGGAAACATCAATATTTCATGGCGATATATTTACACTTGAAATATAAAGAGACTAATAATTATTTTTGGTTATATGCTAACGCTAAAAAGACTTAAAAATCGCGGGACAAGAGCAGTTTAATTTTGGAATTTTGTTATCAGATGTTATTCTTATACAAAAAAGTTGAAAGCAAAATAAATTAAGAACCCGTTGCATGTATCATACTTTTATACTAAGTATGTGGGATAAAAGTCAACGGGCGAGGGGCAGTGACTTCTATCGCACAGCAGCGAGGGGTTTCAACTTGCGAGATTAGTCGGGGTGTAAGAGTTGATGGGTGGCTGTAAATTCTTGGTCTCTCTGGGAAGAAGAGAATTTTGGGAAAATAATTTTAATTCTCTAAAGAAAACAAAAAAATTTATATATTTGTAATTGAAAATGTATTTTTTTTACACAATTAGAAAAAATGTATTATTTTTTATTTGGTTACTGATTTTAATTTTCGTATTAATATTACATTTCCCTTTATAATGAATGGGATTTTTTCTATTATTTTGTACCAATATATCAATAGCTTTTAACGATGATATCTAGATATTGATATTCACTGATAGTTTAATTGATAATATGGATATTCTCTTTTCGATGGGACAACCCTAGATATCACAAGTTGGCCATAAAATTCAATTGTTTTTTTTTTTTGTCAACAAAACCCTAATCACAGACAGCGGTATTTTCTTTTGTAGTGTACATTTAAAAATTTAACAGGGAAACAGAAAACACTCGTACTGCTCGATGAATACTGAATCTAAGAACAATATGCCATCAAGAATGCAGCTGCAGCTTTTACTTTAACTCTCTAGTAGCCCTTACATTTACATTCATAGATTTTACTGTCATCTCTTAGGTTTAAACTCTATAATATTAAGACTGAACTCATAATATTACAGTAACTTTTTTTAATACTGAGACAAAACATTTTCAACTGCATTAAACATTCCTCATCTTCGCCTAGGATCCTCAAAGATGTGTTGTTGGGCTGTTTTAAAGGCTCAATCAAACCATTTCTTTGATTTTTAAAAAAAAATTCAAAAGAGACTAGCTGTTTCTTTTTGTACATTTTTTGAAACTTTATCAATATTTTCAAGTAATATTCGTCTCTGTTTGTAATCTTGGACGAATACGTATCATTTCAGATAGACATTTCATAACACCCAGAAATAGTTTTTTAATAGGCAAGAAAATACTTGGTTTTCTTGCCACACTATAGAGACGTTAATATTGGAATAACAACAATAATCTTAGCAAGATTGGACCGACAGCTGTAGAGAACTTGTTTTAAAAAGTAATTTTTCTCAAGTATTATAAATTTGATATCACTACAAATCCCTCTTTTTCTGGTAAATATTTTTGTGTGTTGAAAGAATAAACCAATGTACAAATAAACATCTTGCATGTGCAAAACGTGAGTCCAAAAAATACAGGTTGGATAATTTTTCAAGACCTTATTAAGGTCTGTATGAAAACTTAACATTCATTGGAAAACAATATCAATATCCTAAATAAAAGAACCTCTTATGCACAAATAAATATTTTTATTTAAAACATTTCACTTGCAAACCAATCATCTTCAGAGGACATTATTACAAAATTAACTACTCACTATTGACATTCACTATTGTAGTACACACTACTTAATTACTTATTTTTGTAATAATTTCCTTTGTAGATAATTGTTTTGGGTTGAAATGTATGTAAAGATACATATCAAATAGAAAGTTTCATTCATGTTTAAGAGGTTTTATGTATTTAACACGTTCGCTACCGAGCGGCACATATAGCGAGCAGGACCGGCGGTAAGAATTTGATCTTTCCACACAGACCATGTTAACGTGGGCCTGGCCTTTATTACAGACCAAAAGTGGAAGTTGTTTTTAGTGTTTTTTTAGGATACCGCATATATGAGCTGGTCTGTCTATAGCTTATATCAAATCTTATCATGTTACGGGCTTCCCACTACATAGCCCCTCAAATCCAAAATCAAATATGATTTTAATGAAAAAAAGTTTTTTTAACCCTTTGGACGCCACGGCCCGATCTATCGGACCAATGGTGTGTAGGCGAAAACCGCCAAGGTCCGATTCATCGGACCGACGATGTGTAGGCGAAAACCGCCAAGGTCTGATCAATCGGACCGCCAGGAAAACATTATTTTTAAGATGTATTTAGGCACTTTTAAAGATTGTTTCTATTGTTTTGGACTTTCGTTGAAGTCACTAACACTACAGGAAAATAATTTTCACAATGGTAGTACCAGTGACCTTGGCTCAGCTATTTGTTTTTGTCGTCATGGGGGGGGGCAAAGCAGATAAGTCACATACTCATATATAGCGCGATGTCGTTACTCATGAGTGTTTTCTCATTACTGTTTGTCCTTTTTTTTACAAAGGCAAAAGAGATACAGATAAAAATAATGGTAGTGTCAACAAGGAACCTGGGTATACTGTCGTTATGAAATTATTAGACATGGAAAATTACTTGAATAAAGGATTTCACGTATTCGTAGATAATTTTTTTACCTCATTTCCACTGGCCAAGGATTTGTATTCGAAGATGACTCATTTGACAGGCACGTTACAAATAAACAGAAAAGGAATACCTCCTATCCTGAAGCAAAAAATGCCTGTTGGACAAACAAAATACTGTCGCAAAACATATTTGCTTTTGGTTGCCAGCCGAATGAAAAAATCCCAAAAAAATCAAGTACTTCTCTTGTCAACAAATGCGTTTTTGACAAACTATTTTTTGTAGTAGAGTTGTGAAAATTTGCACACAGTATGATATTTAGTTACTAAATTGAATAAAAACTTATGCGATGTATAAAAATATTTTTTTTACTACCTAATTTTTCATCTAAAGTAGATTTTTTGTATAATTTTTTTTCTGTTAGGCATTATTGATTTATCACTTTTTTAATTACTAAATGTTGATAGCCCAGGTAATTATCTATAAAACAAAAAAAATCATTACATTTGCATAAAAACTAACGAAAGCACAGAGCGAAATGTAAACCGGTGCAAAAACGTTCAAACAGGCCTTGGCGGTTCTCGCTAGTACCGCTGACAGAGCGGCTGGCGGTCAGGAGTTGGGCTGCGGCCCGAGCGGCTGGCGTCCAAAGGGTTAAGTATGTAAAATTTAATAAATTATAAAAAGTATATAGGCTATTAAATTTTGCTACTTACATGAAACAGGGCTTAGATGTGTAATATATTAGTAATAACACTATATACATGTAAAAACAGAAATGTCATACAAAGGCTAATATCAACAAACTCCCAACTAACTGTCTTGGCTAGTCATGCTAGACAGATTGTTTATCTGTTTGCTTTTTAAAAGATACTGACATTATAAACAATATTGTATCAGAGACAAAATATGTTTACATTTGTGTTCCATATACAGTAGGCCAACAGAATATTTACAAACCCACTCTTACTTGTGACAGGTTTACATCCTGTGTTGATAAATGTCATTTATAGTACATTCTTTGTGATTCTAATAGAATAGAATGGTGCACGAAGGAATAAACAATGTGTCAACAACTACCCATATGTGAGACGGTCCAGGATGAGAGACTGTACGGCGCATATGTGAACCCGATGGTATATACCAATAGTTATTTTGATAACATTGCGGTAGCGAACGTGTTCAATTAAAAATTATGCATACTTCTGTCAAGTTATCAATAGCAATATATACCGCCACATATTGTTTTGGTTTGATGGTTTTCAACTTAGTGAGGTTTGTTGTATAGTTCATAAAATATGACACAACTACATACTGCATTTTAATAGTATTAGTAGCCTGAAATTAAAAAATATTTGTATCATGAATATTTGTAAAATTGCTGTATTTTATGTTATAAGGTTCATCCCTGTAAGAAAAATACTAATATACCACGCTTGGTAGGAATACAATTTCCAAAATACAAAAAATCAAATGTCTTGAGTTAAACAAAATCACATTAAAAATATTTTTCTGTACCGATCAATCATCAAAACCTTGTCAAATTGAGTAAGTATTGGTAGTTAAATATTAACTACTAATTTTAGTATTAGAAGGGAAAAATTATGAAAAGGGATAAGAATGCAGGTGAATAGATGGGAAAATTTAAAAATCCCCTGTGGAATACTATTGACAATTTAACTGTAGAGTAGACGTTAGATAAATCATACCAGGGCATATAAATTTCATTACATTTCACTTTTTCTGATGGGTGGAGTGAGAAAGAATCCATATATGTAATACAATGAATTAATACTTCAACTATACGTTAAATCATGAAAATAGTTTCAAGAAATTCAAATCATTACAGATTTTATGTTTTGCATAATAGTTACTTAAAGCCATTACACTGCCTAAAATTTTCAACTTTAACCTATTAATAAAGATATTAAAAACATTTGTTGATTCCATCTTCGCGTGAGCTACTAGTAATCCCTTACACTTTTTAAAAAATGTTTCAATTTGCCTATAGTAGCACTTACTTTGCTTGTTGAGGACGGCCGTTTCGGGAGATGTGTCCCTTTGTCAACTCAGACCGTAACTCCGAGTTATGGTCTGAGTTGACAAAGGGACACATCTCCCAAAACAGCCGTCCTCAACAAGCAAAGTAAGTGCTACTATAGGCAAGTTAAAACATTTTTTTAAAAAGTGTAAGTGATATTAAAAAGGTTTTATGTAATGAAATAAAGTTCTTGTTAAATACAGGTTTGTTAATAATGTTAAAAATAAATTAGAGTCATTTTATTTACAATAATTCCCACAATTCACAAAATCATAAGGGATAAAAATAACAAGTTTCTTATAATTTAATTTGTTTTTACACAAATATAAAAATATTTAATAAAATATACATACATTGATATGATTTTTTTTAAAAGATAACGGGATAAAAATAACAAGTGTCTTATAATTTAATTTGTTTTTACACAAATATAAAAATATTTAATAAAATATACATACATGGATAGGATTTTTTTAAAAGATTTGTGGTTAATTAGAAGAGCCAGTGAGAGAATGACGAGCAGAACTCAAACGCTGCAGCACGTTCATCACAAGTTCTCGCAAGGTCTGTTAACAAAAATCAAGTTATTGAAGAACCATTAAAATAACAAAAGACTTTAATAAGGTTTAACTTCCTGAAAATTGAAACTAATATTTGTTTATATAGAAGAACTAATGACGTTCTTTTGCAATCTCTTTCAAAAAATCGTTAGCCGCCGTTAATGCTGTGTTGAAGCTGTCATCACATCCCTCAGTACATGTGGACCATTTTATGAAGAAACTGATAGCATAAAGTATAAATTTACAAGTATGAGTTTTCTTATTTACATGTAGGGAAAACATCTTGAATAATTCTATTGTAACTCATTATGAAATACCAATTTGTGTTTCAAAACCATTACTGCACATGCTATTAATGGTTGTTCGGGCCCAATTTCCAAAAATCCGTTTCCAATAAATCCGCAAAGGGACGGTCGGCAAAAATTGTGCCTAGGGGCAGCACCATGGCTTATGTGAGCTTACTTAACATATATACATTCTCATATATAGCGACCGCGGAGAACGATTGGTATCATTCTAGTTTGTAACTTCTTGTGTGCTAGATTGTATTTTGTAACAAGACCCTCTGATGATGATGACATGGTCATCGAAATGTACATAAGGGTTTAATCTTAAGTAACTTGTTTTATTTGTTATTTTTGATTATTTTTGTGGTATTGAGGTTCTTTTCAATATTTTTATTGAGATATACAGATAACAGATTATCAGATATAACAGATAACACCTACAAGAATTTATATTAAAATATGAATTTAATTCCCATGATCATCAAATGGTTATTCATGTACTATCTTGAACTAATCAATTGATAATTTTATTCGTCCATTTTCTTATGTACCAGTACGCTAAGAATTTTTGTTTTAATGTTGCACTTCATATTTCTCCTACCTGAGGCTTGCAATGTTCCTCCAACCAGCTGATCACACATGCAGAAAGATCACTGAAATTATTGACGGAAACATTGCTAAATGTCATAAACATCTGATCCACTATGCTCTGGAACTAATGAAACAAAATTTTAAAAATAGTTCTAAATTTTATAGTACATTGAAATTTTAAAGAAATATAAAGTTATTTAATTTTAAGTAATTCTATTTGCAAAACAAAAATTTATTGATACTAGTAAAAATAATATGCTTACCACCTGAAACTTCAGTTCATCTGATACTCTAGTTTCTGTTCTTCCTGGCTGAGTTTGATGGGCTTTTACCATGTGTTCATAATTTCCTTGCATTATCCGTAGAGCAACAACTTCTTTTCGTAGAGCATTCCGTTCCTCTTCTTGTTTCTTTTTCTGCTGAAGTAAAAACTGAAAATATACATGATGGTTAAGTTTAGTGAGGAGTAAATACATTAAAAACATCTTTCCTGATAACAAAATGAACAACAATAACTGAAAAATATGCAGATGAAAGTTGCAACCTGAAAAGAAACATAATTGTACAACAATGGAAGATGAGGCAAAAAAAAAAATTTAATGAGTTTATTATTTAGTTGTATTACTTTTTTAGTAAGTAACAATTATAAATTCGGATTCTTTTTATTTGAAGTCAGTTGTTTTTCTTTTTATCATACTTGCTTTAAAGACTAAAAGGGCAAGCCTCCTTGTCTCCTGTTTCACTACCAGCGAGGACTATGATTAGTCATGTCCCCTTTGAAATATTTTACTTTTAGACGTTAATAGATTCATAAGTCCATGGTACATTCGTTGTATGCATCAATTGAATATACAACTCATCTAAAAATATTAATTATTTTCTACTCCATACTGTCGAGTTTTATTTACAAACTCTTTTAAAGTATGTCATGTTTTTTTTTTGTCACTATCCTGTTATTTTCAGTATTTTATACTTAACTGAAAACAGAATGGATATAAAATTTTGTGCAAGTTTCATGAGTAAAATTAATTTCCGATTCCAGATATTCAAGTTCTAAAACTTTTAACACACTCTTCAATGTAGAAAGGGTGAGGGTGGATGATAAGTATTATGAATATTAAGAACTATTTTTTGTAGAGCACATTTTTTTAAATCATCGATTATGACTTAAATTTTTCTTTGATGAATCTTACCTGGTGTACTGAATGTTTCATTTTCTTCTAGTCGTTTTCCCTCTGTCAATAATTTCCTTAGCAAATGAATTCCACAAAGCTTTGCGACCCACACACACAATCTTCAGTACCGAGCATGACATGTTTGGATTTTCAGAAGATATGTTTTTTAAATACATTCATAATAATGCATTTAGTTTGACTTCCGAGTGCCACTCCTTTGCTAAACAGACATGTTGTCTTTGGTTAAGGCATTGTTGGTATTGAAAAATACATTTTGGTCGATACACTAGTCCAGGGGTTCCCAAACTGGGGGGCGTGGAGAAAGTCCAGGGGGGACGTGACGCCCAAATGAAATAAATAAAAAATTACAAAAATAATTTCCTCAGATCTTTGAAATAAAGTCTTTCTAAGTTTTCATTATTGTTTTTGTTAAGTTTCAATAAAGTTGTGTGGTGTGTGCACCGATACCTCCGTTTGGCCTTTCCATTCTGCGTTATCGCATTTAACAGTGAACAAAAAAATCTACGTGTAGGGGGGCATGGGGGGTCTCCAAATAACCAGAGGGGACGTCGTACAAAAAAGTTTGGGAACCACTGCACTAGTCACTGTCACACCTACTAAAATGGTAACAGAACTGTTTGCTGTGTTATGCATTCCAGCGAGTCAGTTGTCAAATCCCCCCTCCACTACCTTACTAACCACACCACTGTTTCTCCTGCCATAGTATCTCAACCTAATCTGTCTACTGTGCATGCGCTTACAAAACGTTGAATCTAGTAAGCCAGTAAGTTGTGTAAACCTAGAAAGTTCCTTAACATAATTGCCCATCTTAAATATTCTAATATACTAACATTATAAAACAATTAGAAAAAATTAGATATCCTTCTTACTCTATGATCAGTCGACTTTAGGATTATAATTGAAACCTATTACTTTGATTTTTATTTTAAATTAGTGACGATTTTCTTTTCTCAACATTTCCTGAATCATGTCTTTTTAAGGCTGAATTACCTGAGCAAATTGCCTGCAGTAAGAGCCTACTTTTAATCTTTAATTTGAATCTTTTACCTAATCTTTCTTTTACTTCTTCCTCGCTTTTCAGCTTACAACTTCTTTTTCATCAATATCTTACCTCTCAGTAGGGAGTTTTTTTCTAATTTTTTTTTTTTTGGCAATATAAAAAACAATTGGCACTCTTTCTCCTTATATTCTTCTTCTTTCTTTTCCTGTTCTTTCTTTAAATGTTGTTTTTCTATGTAATAACTTAAAAAAAAAATATATATATATATATATATATATATATATATAGGCTGACTTACCAATATTTTAAGAGCGCTTTGTTTAAATGAACCAAATGTACCTTTCCATCATAGATTTGATGTAAAGCCCCCTTAACATGAAGAGTTTATTCAGACATACTTGCCCCATCAAGGGTTATATTTCTCATTGAGCTTGAGAGGCCATCATCTGGCTGAACCATGAGAAAGAAATATAGATGCTCCGACATCCTTAGAAATAAGTGGTTATTTCATCTCCCCTGCCTTATCAGTTTTCTTTAAAAAAAACTTGTTCAAGTAAACATCAAAGCGATTATTCTTGCTAACAACCTCACCTTCTTACCTAAGTAGCTTTCATTCATCATGAAGGGAGGCTATTCAAATCAATAGACAATGCTTTTGCCACTTTGGTTACACAGTAGTATGATGATAGTTACACAAATGATAGTCACTCCTGGTAGAACCCACTATTTGATCTTCAATTAGAGTATCAGCCAACCTATTTTCAATAGTTACAAAAAAAAACTTTGTTGAAGCTCTTTCAACACCCAAAATCCTTACAACTATCTCCCTTGGTTATATTTTCTCCTCATACTCTTGACCTCATCAATTTCTCAATAGTTAATAGGTCACCTAATTTTCACTTTTCGTATGTAAATTAAATAGAAATACATCAGGGCTAAAATTGTACCTGTGAATAATCGCTTTATTGGATATAATAAATACTCATAAAATCTCCTGATGTGAAAGCTTTAAATTCAGTAAAGTATAAATTAACATAAAAAAGATTTACAGGCTGTAAATTAGATTTTTCAATAAATGTACCTTGCCATGCAGATACATTAAAGGTACATGGTTTAGATTTTTCTTTAAGTATTTTAATTACAACTTAACTGTAACTTGTCTGCTTTTTTTAGAGTCTTACAGAATGAGAACAAAAGATTTCATTTTTTTTAATAAAATTCCATGATTTATAAATACAATGGTATCATACTTCATACTGTTTAAATAAATTATACCATATTCCTTACAAGTATCTACTGTTTCTAATAGCTGGGAATCGTAGCATATTCCTGTGATCCAAGCTACACCTGGAAGGGCAGGTGTAGCGATTTCCTTGTGTCTGTGCTGATTAATACTGGATAAAAGTTTTGCTAGCGAATCTGCTATGAATTAGATTCTAAGAAATTTAAGTTTTACTGCCTACAAACTTATACCACTAATCAAGACTTTCATTGAATCATTTTTACTAATTATTCTGCAAGAACAAAGAACCACGTGGTCTCGAAGATTTTCAAACGCTTGTGTACAGCCTAACCAACAATATCAAATCTTTAATTTAGATATAATATTGTTTATAATGTGAGAGAATATAGTAAAAAGTTAAAATTTTAAAATTTATTTAGTTATTAATAATTACTATAATACAGTAACTCTTTCAAGACTGTGCTCTGTTCTCATGTGATTGTAATTATTAAATGAATACAATGTGTAGAGTAATAATTTCTTTAGAGGTTACAAAGTAATAGTGTATTATAATAGAAGTACTCAGTATTTAAGTTTTCCATTTTGAAAGTATTTGTGTAATACTAATCGAAGATAAATATCAGTAAATTTGTAATTATTGACATATATGAAGACAACAGATAAAGTAATAATTTGGCTTAAGGTTTTAATGTAAAGTATAACAGTACAAGAAATATTCCATAAGTGTAAATTGCTAACCAAAAGTAAATAAACAAATTTTTAGAAAAAGTTACATTTTTTATGGCCAAACATATTTAATGTTATTCCAAAATTTGTATAGCAGAATATTATTAATCAATACATAGATGTTTTTTTAAATTTTAACTGGAAAAACGCCTTTTATCAAAAGTATAATTATATCTGATTTTTTGAAGGTGTTGACTTCTGAAGGAGCTAGAATTTATACTGATAACATTAAAGTTAAAAGTCAAAATAGTAAACTCAAAATCTCACAAAAAATTTGTTTTTAATAAACACACACACACAATAAACTAGTTTCGGCGACGATGTCGCCTTCCTCAGTAGCCAAACACTAAGGAAGGCGACATCGTCGCCGAAACTAGTTTGTTGTGTTTATTAAAAAAAATTTTTTGTGAGATTTTGAGTTCACTATTTTGACTTTTACCTTTGTGAATAGTTCTCACTGGCTAAGCTCTAATTAACTAAACATTAAAGTTATTGAATTCCAACCATTTTTGACATGCCTACAACAATTTAACATGTAAATTGTAAGGACTATGTTTATGAGAAATGTTTTTTTTTAATCAACTGCGTAATATGCTAACTTTATAATTTTAAATGCACTAAGAATATAGGATTTAGTTCAGAATCCATGTTAATAATTTTGTAGTACAGGTAAACACGCATTCACTTTTCACTATAATAAAATTAAAAGCAATTTATAATTATAGTAAATGTTTGATCAGGGCTAGCCATCAGTACTAGTTAATGATGGCTAGTATTTGAAACCTTCGATTGTTTTTAAAAACTACACATTTTTAAATGGAATAAATAATTTTTGGCACTTACATATTATACAGAGGTCACTATTATAAAGTGTGCTGTGGTGGTTAAGCTAGGTTAGGTTATCAAAAATATTTTACTATCTATAATTGTTGTTCCGTGTTCAATACGTTTTTTAATTTCATTGGTCAATGTTTTTGCATCAAGGTTCAGAACTTTGACTAGAAACAGCTGCCCTACAATTCACAATGTAACAGGGAATCTAACAGTAACATATTTATGATAACCTATCCTAACCACCGCAGTGCTCCATATAATACGCAAGTACCTAATTTTCTTTCTTATTAAATTAATAATGTGTAAATTAATATGAAAAGTATAATTCATTCACAACTTTTCTTCAAAATTCATAAAAATTATGATTGGCTTTTATGCGAGATAATATCAAACTTTGTTTTACAGGATGTAATAGTCCATATAAATATTACCTGGATATAATCAATAGATTTCTGTAATACAGTGGCTTTACTAAGTTTGTAGCCAGAAGTATCATTCTGCTGGCAGGTTGGTACCAAATCTTGTAATGAGTCATATCCTTTTTTGATAGCATCTCTTCGTTTCTGTTCAGCCTGAGTGTGTGCTTCTCGACGACGTTCTTTGTAACTCAAAGCACAGCCCTTATGATCACTATCTTCATCCTCTACACATTTTCCGGCATATGAAAAGGAAAATTAATATTACACAAGATTTTCAAAGTAAACTTTAGTAAAGTGCAAAAACTTTTAAGAAGTTATTTCAAAAATATATAAATATTTTGCAATTAATTATATAATACTGTTATAATTTTACTGAAATAATTATACCCAGAGGAACTGCAATAACAGGTTCATGTTTATTATGTTTTCCCACATGTGTAGGATGGTCTTGGGACTTGTTCAATAAACTTTATACCATACCCTATTTATTTCACTCAAAAACCCATGAAGATGCTCCTTTTTGTGTGCATGTGTTTCTCACGTACATTAAAAAATAAAGGAAATTATTTTGCCTTGTGGCAAAAAATAATGAAAAGCCCTTTGTGAACAAAATAACTAATACCGAATAATATATAAGATGTAACAAGGCCTTTGTGTATATTAACTAACACAAAATAATATACAGTAGTCTACTACTGTAGACAGTTCTGATATGTCAAAAAAAGAATAAAAAGGTTTTCTTTTGTATACAACTTTTACTGCTGAGAGTTGTTTCCCCAGTTATATAAAACAAATTCATATACTCCTTTACAAAAGTTGTGATGAAATATACAGTAAACAACAATGACAGATTTTTTCCCTTTCTTTTTAATTTCAACTGGGAAAATGCCTTCTATCAAAAGTATAATTATATTTGATTTTTTGAAGGTGTTGACTTCTGAAGGATCTTTTCTGTTGATCATTATCAACAGATAATGATACACTACATTACATGCATAATAGATAAGATAATAACAAACTAAATGATCATAATATAATTTTATTCGTTAAAATGCTTATACAGTATAACTCGATTATCTGCACTATCTGGGACCGGAGCCAAACCGGAATACCGAACATTCGGATTACCCTGAGAATGCCTAAAAAACAGTGAAATAAAACATAAAACTCATACTGTTCACTACTCGTATGTAGTAGAAACGATGTTAGATATATATACGCATCTATGTGAGTAAACAGGTCGCCGTGACACCTCTCGAAACTGCACTGCATCATATTTTACAGTTCCATTCACGCACTATGCTGGGAATAGCGCCTGGCTACAATTACATTATAAAAAGACAAGTATTTTTAAACGTACAGTATTATGTCCAGAATTAATATTTTAACGTCAATCATTAATGTGTTAATGTCAAAAACAATTTTTAAAAAATCAGAAATATCACAAAAACCTGTCTGAATTATGCAGAGATCCGGAATAAAGAGGTCCAAAATATCAAGGTTCTAATGTACTGAAATATAGTACCAAACACAAATAAAGGATAGTATTTTACTATAATTTTAACAATTTATAAAATTCTTAAATTTTGTAGTCCATAACGTTCGGTGAATCTTATTAATCACTTAAACAATAGTTTAATTTCCTGATAATTTGTATTTGAATACAAATACAAACTATCAGGTATTTACAGATTAACATGTAACAATTGTCCCAGCAATTACATCGGTCAAACCGGCAGGTCATTCTATATATGCTTCGAAGAACACATTACCCAAAGAAAACAAACAAACCCAAAATCCAGCTACGCTAAACACCTAAAAAACACACACACACGGACATACATACTAATTTAAATGTCCTCCACACATTAAAACAAAGTAAAAAACTAACATCCTTAGAAAAATACGAGATATACAAACACTACGCAACAGATATAGAAAACATATTAATTGATCACACACATTTTGAAGCCAACAGCCTTTTCCATTACATGACACACAACTAAATAACCCACCCCATTCCAGAGTCATAAATTCATCCCGTTACAGGCTTTATACCTAACCAATGCCGCCAGTAGAGGGTTAGCTTCGTAAAAGGAACGAATGTTTTGAAACGCGTCAGCAAGTAAGCAATTAAGTATTCATTTAGTTAAGTACTTTTTAAATATAGTTTAATTATAAAGATTGAAATTTTTTTAAATCTTTAAAAAAACTATTTCATAGAAGTTGCTTGATGTAATCATCTTGAATTCACGCTGATTCAGTATAGAGGGTTAGCTTCGTAAAAGAAACGATTGTTTTGAAACACGTAAGCAATTACGTATTCGCTTAGTTAAGTATTTTTAAAATTAGTATTTCATAGAGTTATTAGTATTAAAGATTTAAGTATTCGTTTAGTTAAGTACTTTTTAAATATAGTTTAATTATAATGGTTGAAAATTTTTAATATCTTTAAAAAACTATTTTATAAATTTGTTAATATTAAAGATTTAGATTTTATGCTAGTTTTCAGTACTTACCATGACCACTGCTGCTACTCATGTTACTTCCAGAGTTATGGAACTGTGATTTTAAATACACTGGTATACCTCTTGTTGGACTTGATGGTTCAGTTTTCATGTCTAATATTCAAAATACTTTATTAACATTATCTCATTAACAATGCTAAATGAAGAAGCAAAGAAATGAAACTAAATGCAAGAATTTGTCAAGTAAACGTTTCATAGTAGTTTATTTTAATTTTCTATGGTAATTATATATGAAAGTTCACCAATACTTGACAAATAAGAGATTAACCCTTTTTCAGTTTTAGAAATGTTACTTGAAAATACAGTAATACTGGACAAAATGGGAAACAACTTTGATTTTTTTCATTTCCACAAATGTTACTCAAGAATATTCTATAAACCAGAATCAGTAGATTTTAGATGTCGCAAAACAAAATTATTGATTAGAAATTGTATATTGTAAGACATATGCGATGGGGATCTTTCACATGTTATTCAATTGGCCGTTAAAAAAAAGAAACATTAATTTTAGTTTTCGCAAAACCTAAATACTACTTAATATAAGTTATGGTATAATCATAGTCTGACTTTTCACACGTAATACTATAAAAAATATTGTACTTTTAACCACACTTTGTTACAGAATAGTACTAAGACTTTCAATAAAAAATATGTACAAAAATCTACTTAGGTTAGATTTGGTTATAAAATCAAATGAAAAAATCCTACATATAATTTGTAGCATTTACAAGAAAGTAGTTACTGCATTTGTTTACTATAAACAAAGGTTTTTTGTAACATTAACATCAATAAACATTTCTCATTTCACAAACATCTTTTTTGTTAAGCTTTAAATTACATGTTTATCCTTTAGAATAGACATACCTTAACCTGAATAGATATTCAGTTTAGGAAATGTGATATTAATAAGATGTAATGTTCAATGTTAACCATTTCCAGATTTCAGTATTATCATTAGTTGATAAATTAATTTTTCATCAACAAATCCATTTTACATATATACTTTTACATATATTATCATGTCAACATTTATACGTTTACTTTTTAAGTAAACATCTACTTTGTTTTTTTTCCTACACTGATGTTAAATTTTTACAACTGACAAATTTTAAGTAGTTTTTATATTTTACACCAAGTTAAACTGACTTTTTCCCTACAATGTACTTCTAAATATATTGATGTTATAATACATAAGAAGCAGTTTCTCCCTACTGCTTTTTTGTATGTACTTACATTGATGGTTTCATAATATTTTAAAGCAGTATTTATGTTTTGTAATGAATAAAATCAACTATTTATTAATAAATTGGAGCCACTGTAGTATATTTTTTTACTATAAATAAATAAAACCTCCTAACCACAAGAACTTTTTATTCATATTTGTCGATTGTGTTTTAATAAAATACTTAACAATACTTTACAGATCATCCAAAACCCACAATCCAAACAATACACTACAAAAATACAATTACAAAATAGCCTACTCCACACACAACACTCCCAATAAACAAATTTAACCCAACAACAAAATCAACGACATTTAAAACGCCGTTGGAGTTTAAAAACTATCTTGCAGTTCGTGCCCCGGTTTTTACCAGACAGGGAGGTCCTTCTACACACGTTACCAAGAACATATAAAAGCAGTAATAAACAAAAACTACCAATCAAACTTCGCCAATCATCTCAACTTCACAAAACATGACTACATAGACATAGCATCCAACCTAGAAATTCTTCATAAACAACAAAGAAATAACCGAAGATTCACAACCAAACAATACAAAATATACAAACATTTCAAACTACACCCTACACACATACTCAGCTCACAATTACAATATAACTCACATACACTTTTTGAGATCATAACTTCTAATGTTCACAAAGTACATCCTCACCCCCGCCATAATATATCCCCCCCGTAACACCCTAACCTACGAAAACATTAAGATCAGTTACACTGGTCTGAGTTGACAGTGGGACACATCTCCCCGAACGGCCATCCTCAACAAATATAAGTAAGTGCTACTATAGGCAGGTTTGTAAAATATTTACAAGTGTATTAGTGAACTTAGTATTTAAATCGTAATATACATTTTGATCACAAAGCAATCATCTTCAGAGGCTTTATTTTATAGTTTTATAACTTTTGTGATAATGAAGAAAATCGAAGTTGATACCAATTTTTTCAAGTATTACCAAATTTTTGTTAATATCATTTTTGTATTTAGACTGTATATTAATACAATTGGGTATTGATAAAATTCTTTTTCCATATTTTTACTATAACATTCTGGATATATTACCAAATATACAATGCTATAGGTTAATAGAAGTCTATAGTAAATGTATAACTAAATATCTATAATGTGAGTTTGAAGGAAATAGGGTATCCACTAAAAGACTTGTACATATATCGATACACGTAATAATAGGAGCACTTGGGCTATATAACATAAGTGGGTATTTACTTCCTGTTCCCATGTGTTTGATTTTAGCAAAAAAAATTATACCGAGCGACGCAGAAAGTCATCGGAGATACAACAAAAATAATGAAAACTCTCAATTAAGGGAAACAAATGCCTTTTTATCAAATTAAAGTTGGGTAAAATATTCAGTCCGGAGCAGTAAGAGGTACTATGTCCACGTATCAACGGTATGACATACTACGTATACGTATATTTAAATATACCTATAAAGTCTCCAGTTAGGATAGATTTGGTTATAATTTTATACAACATTACCTAATTAACGTCTCCTTCCATGGAGTAATACTTTTTACCAGGTGAAGTCACGTGATCTCTATTTTTACATGTGTATATTTGTTTGGTTAAACATACAAAATTACAACCAAATCTATCCTGGCTGGATACTTCATAGTTATATTTCAATACAGGAATATAAAATTAACCTTACGTGGGAATAACAAAAATAATAATTATCAATATAGCTTCAGGACTTGTTTCTGATTCATTTGATATGCAATGAATTGGGGGTGGGCGATGTACATTTTCACCAGCACTATTAGCACCACGTTTCACCCAGACCACACTTTATAGAATAATAAAACTCTACGTAAGTCGCAAAATTACTCAAAAGGATGAAACTAACACATTTGTGAGTTACTACGTCAAAAAAGTAAAGCCAACAGGGAATACCATTTTCCAAATTTGTAATTTTTGTGGCATGAGCGGGTTTTCATAATTTTTTTTTTTACCAGGTGACTTTCTGTATCGCCCAGTATATTTTTTTTTGCTATCGATCACGTGGGAACGGGAAATAAATACTCATAAGTGCTACAAATAGGCAAGTATAATATATGTACAAGCATTTTAGTGTAAAACTAGTAAGTTAAAGTTGGAATCCAATATTTTTAAATCGGATGTATTAAATACATAATCAAAATGGTTTACCACAATTTAAAAAAAAATAATGGTAAAAATACAGTCTAAATGACATCGGTTTTCTTAATTTTTAAAAAAATTTTAATTACTTGTTTTAATGTGTAGAACACGAATATTAACTTTTTCCTGTGGAAAATACAAAAAGTTAATTTTTTTACAGATTTTTAATGTTAGTCTGTAATAGCATGTATAGCGTGAACCGGGCGTACATTAGCTACAGAGCACTGCAGTACGGCAAAGTAAATTTATTTTAATACTAAACTTAAAATCTAAATATTTAACTTTTGGTTATAATTTTATACAACATTACTATATACCTATATTAAAATATACCTTTGAAGCATCCAGTCAGGATAGATTTAGTTATAATTTTATACAACATTACTATATACATATATTAAAATATACCTATGAAGTATCCAGTCAGGATAAATTTGGTTGTAATTTCCTAGGTAATTGTACATTTTCTGTATCAGCAGTAAGTCTAAATACTTACCAAATCTATCCTGACTGGATTCTTCGTAGGAATAGATAGTAATGTTGAATAAAATTATAACCAAATCTATCCTGACTGAATACTTTGTAGGTATATTTTAATATAGGTATATAGTAATGTTGTTTAAAATTACAACCAGATCTACACATAGTGCAGTGCGCTGTAGCTACTGCACGGCTAGTTCACGCTATAGGCCTACATCCCATTACAGACTAACATTTAAAATGTGAAAAAAGTAACTTTCTGTATTTTCTGTGGAAAAAAGTAGATGTTCGTGTTCTATACATTAAAACAAGTAATTAAAAAAAAATTCATTAAGACTATATTTTTACCAAAATAATAAAACCACATAAAATATGAGAAAATTAAACTGACTTAGGAGACACTTCCTCTGGGATGGTACAATGGATATACTAAGACCAAATGTCAGGCAAAAAAGATGGAGTTGTATAAAATAAATGAGTTAGGTTGTTGACAACCTGCACTCTGGCAATAACAAAATGTAAGCAATGTTATTATAGGATATAAGGTACCTGAAATGACATACTATATTTGTATTAAAATTTAAGACTTTGAAACTTTAATCTCACTTTTACATAAATTTTAAGAAATATTTCAATGTTTATAAATTTTTATACAAATTTTGTCCAAAGAAACATTAAAAAAAAGAAAATATTCCGCAGTAATTAATTTATAACTATTTGAGTGTGTAGATCAAACTTGATGGGAAACTGATGGGTCGTTTATAGTAAGTAAATTAGTAAATTTAACAGTTAATGGTTTAGCTTACCAGACATTTTAATCCTGTTAAATAAATATTGCTTAGAAATAATACCTTACATCACCACACAAGATATTGCATTTACCAACAGCAAAAAAGTTATAACATACTAAACTAGAATTATTTATGAAACAAATTGTAAATATGACAGAGATAACAAAATTTTAATCAAAGGTTATAACAGACCGTCTGATAATATACTACGACATCTGATAATATAATATAATAGGAACAGATAGGAACACGGAGTCATAGAGCAACAAAATCATTGGAGTATATATTACATACGTCTAGCAGTAACAACAACAAAAGTTGTAGTCTTCAAAAAAAGTTATTTATAATGACAAAGTATTTTTCTAAACTCATATAATTGTACCAATATTAAAACTGTTATTATTATTGTTTTCACTATAATCTACAAATATCACTATATTTGCAGGTAAAATAATTTTGAATGGAATTTCTAATTCTATTTTAATATTGTTAACTATTCTTCATATTATTTGATTTCATTTTTCACTTGAGCTATTAGTTTTTTACTAGAAACATTTGGACATATAATTAGCATGTTACACTTACCGATAATGGGGCTAATTTTTTTATATTTGAGGACTCTGTTTCAACGACATTCCGAATCTATTTTTATTAAGAATCATATATTTTATTAGACGGCTCGTGATTTTCCGAGTCAAAACTAGTTTTTGTGAGAAAACAGTTTTTAATTGGTTTCAACTATTTTAAATAGCTCTCAAATATATTATACTTAAATAAAATTAATCACTTTAACAAATTTAAGTTCGGATAGTCATAAACAATATTAAAGTGATTAATTAAGATGCACCGAACGTAATGGACTACAAAATTCAAGAGTAAATAAAATATAATCACAAAATTATAATATTTATTATAACGGTTTTAATTGAAATGGAGATTTTCGAACCCCTTTCTCCAATCAATCATTCATTTAAATATACTGGGAAATTTTCCCAGTATCCAATGTTTATTTTTCAAATCACCAGATTCCGATAGAATCTAATGTACTGATCTCAACCGTTTCGTTTCTTTAGTTTAAAACTATTTGGAAACTACTAGAGTAGTTAATAAAGCAGTAAATTATTTAAAATGTATCGGGCAATAATAATTACTTAAGATTGTTAGACGGAACTCTCTTTTCTAGCTCCTGTCGTGCTGTGTCTGAAAATAGCTCATTTACAGCAGTTTCATATTTGTGTAACTTGACTTCCTCTACAGCTTAGATTCACTTATGTACTTCGCTCATATAGTCTCGGAGCAAACGTTTTTAATGCATTGGCGATTTTTATCTGTGATAAAATACGCAATAAAAGTGCAGTAGTTGTTCAAATATTTATACATATGTTTGAATTGTCAAAGTGTTCTGTGTAATACAAATACAGCTGTTTATCTTGTTTGTGTCATCAGTCATCTGACTATACTATATACATATATATTATTTGCAACACAAAGGAAAAAGATATTTTAAATTATTTGTTAGTGTAATTTGAACGTTTGATTAATTTATTCTACGTTTAATCTTCTTACAAAAGTTGTGAACAGTAAACATTGCATCCTCTGTTTAAGTAAGTGGTTATATTTGTGTTTGTAGAAGTTTTGATTTTTCTTTTAGGAATTTTAAACAAAAGATTGAAATGAAAACTGGATTAGTTGTGATATTTCATTTGAAATATTTAATTAAATTCAACAAGAATTTTTGTGTAAAGTTTTTAGTGTGTAAGCTAAGGATTTTATTGTTATATAAATATTAAAAAAACATACTGTATATATACATCTCCATTGTTTATGTGTTCTTAATTCTTGACAGACAACTCAGATTTTTTTACATATATAACTTAAAAATACATTACAAACAAGAGAAAAGTTATTTTAAATGTTGCAAATCATAATGACTAAAATTTGGAGGAAATACAAGATAACCTATTTTACAAATACACTAGAAACTGTACAAACTCAAAATTACATGATGAAACAGCACTATATTTGGTATATTTTATCTCTACTAACATCTATTATTTATAGCTGCATGCTATTATTTATTTTGAACACACATTGCTTATTTTTATTAACAAGTACTTTAAGTTGATGGAATCTTCATGAAATGTATTAAGTGTGTTCAAAATAAATAAGTGGATGAAGCCAGTGATGGTGGATGTAAGTACAAATAAGATACATTTTATATGACCCAGCAATAAGTATAGTGCGGACCACTTAACTGTGCACTTGGCTTTGAGGCATTTTAGTAGGTGATAGGAGGAGGGGCAGTATAAATACTTTCCTACAAACATGATAAGTATCGAAATCTTGTTGCTGTTCATGACGAGCTGGTTGTTAATTACTTATTACACTTTTGCTATTACTTGCGACTAGACTTTTTATTAACTAACACTTGGAGGAAGCGTTTTTGTCTAATTACTTCTTCAGCCTCGTATTTTTGCCGCTAGGATTGCTGCAGTTGTGCTTCTTTGGTACCATTTTTTGAAAGTTAGAAGTGATGCGATCAAAGAGTATGTGTGATCAGTGCCGTGTTTGTTCATTTAGGATGTCATTTTTATGTGTGTTGCTATGTCTGTAAATTTCATATTGTTATAGTGTGTTTAATTTATGGCCTTTGTTGCATGTGTGGAGGATTCTCGTGTTATTTTCCCTACTATTGCATGAGTGTTTAGTGTTCATAAGGTGATTTGCAAAGGTGGATTTAATAGTAGTGTCCAGTGTGCTTTTGTGTTCTTTGTATCTTTCGGCGAAAGATCTGCCTGTTTGTCCAACATAGAACTTATTGCAGTTGTTGCATTTTAATTTGTATACTCATGAGTTATTGTATGTGTTGGTATTGTTATTAATGCTGTCTGATAGTCGTTTGGGTTTTTTATTTGTTGTTCTGTAAGCTACATTGTATCCTGCTTTTTTGAATTGGTGTGCTATTTTATTTATGAGTTTGTTTATGTATGTGAGGGTGATGAATTTGTTTGTGTTCATGTTTTGTTGTTACAAGAACAGTAACAACAATAATGGGTCCAATAGTTTATACATGATTGAGTTACAACTGAAGGACACTCAGTATAGATGTATGTTAAGAAACATGTAAATCATAATTGAAGGGGCTGGAAACTAATTTGTTTGCCAAAAATACACTAGCTAAAAGTCAAAATTTTGCAAAAATTCCTATGAGTAAAAGTAATATTTACCTTTTTATATATGTAAACTGTAATTCTCTAAGAAATAATTGTAAAATTATTTTTATATGATTTTTTTTTAACAGATCAGCATGAGAGGCGTTACTTTCCACGGAGTTAGTGTAAAAGACTGTATTACAGATGAAGATCAAAGACTAACACTGGCCTATGAAAGTCTAGAAGAAATACCTCGCATGTTGGTTGACAGTTTTGGAAATTTTGTTCGTACACTGGATATCAGCCATAATAAATTTAGGTCAGTAATTGAAATATTATTTTTTCGCTATAGCAACACCATTTTCTTGTATTCACATAACATTTATACTTTAATGTACTTAAACAGGAATTTTACTTGATATATTTGTGAGTAGACATTCCACAGCTATATTACATGGCTCTCATTTTCGACCATTAGAAGGCTGTCTTATAGAAGACTTTGAGTTGAGAAGAATTAGATTGCATTATCCAGCATGCTTAAAGTAGCATTTGCAGATGTTTAATTTTACCCTTTTTTTTTAACATCAAATATAAATTAAAATTTACATATGTCAATTTTAATGTGAGACAGTTTTCTTTGCTGTATATTTTCAGCAGAAATACTGAATGCTGAAATATCTTTCAAAATTTTCAATTACTCACAATTTATCATAGTGTCTAAGAGTTTCACATATAGATTTCTCTTTTATGCTAGGCTTACTTTCTTGGAGACTAACTTGGAAATGAAAAGTGAAAGCAAGATCTATAAAAAGATTAGATTCATTCAGTAGGCTATGTTTCAAAAAGTAGCCTATTAAAACATTTCAAAATACTTATACAGAATCCACAAATAGGTGTCAATTGAATACCTATTCTGTTTAGAATAGAATTACAGTAAATTTATTGCTTTGAAATTATTTTATAAAGATTATACATACATTTATTATTAAAAGAAGACTATCTTTTTCTTCTGCACTCTCCATTCCCCAAAATAAATCTCTGTCATCTTGTACAGATTATCTATTTCCATTAGAATTTTGGCAGGTGTCTCTGTAGCGGTAAAAACGTGATTAAGTTGTAGATTCTTAAAAACAGTGTAGATAAAAAGTTTCTTCATCTGGTGCTAATTCATGATCACTTGGTTTTTAACATTTTCTTCAATCTATGAATTCCTAAGAATTTCAAATGTTTCCACATGGTTGTCCACTGTTTCATATGTGTCAAGCTCATTTCCAAGGCAAAAAATTATTTTATTCACAGTGAGAGAGGCATTTTCTCTTCATCATTTTCACTGTCATCATTAAACTCAATAATATTAGTTAATTTTGCTTCCCTAAAGCAATTGGCTATCGTTTGCAGTGTTACTCTTTCCACACCTCGTACAAAATTGGATCCAATAGAGAAATTTTGACATAACTCTTTGAATCCATATGAAACAAAATCTTTAACAGTTGTTTGTGGTAAAATTTTTTAATGACTCCCTGATCCATGAGTTGAAGAATACTTGTGCTATTGACAGACAGGAAGATGAGATTAATATTAGTTAAATTTAACCTGGGGTAGCTGGACTGTTGTCAATCAAAGGAGGATGTTTCTATGTTTTGCTGAAAGATCTTTGTCTCATTTTCTCAATTCTTCTAAGATGTAAGAAATCATCAAAGAATTTTTGTTGGCAGAATAGCGCTTAGGAAGTTTTTTCATATTTTTAAAACATCTTGAGTGGAGACTTTTATCGATAACAAGATTTTTTTCCCGAACTTGTCATGTTAGCACAAACAAAAGCTACTATTTAGAAAGCTTGCCGCAAACACACTTTTCTTTTGGTGTTTGTTGGTAAAAAATACCAATTTCATTCCCATTGAATATGTCTTCATCTTTGTACGTTTTTCTAATTCTTGGCCAAATGTTTTGTATCTAATTGTCAGTTATTGGTCGATCGACACTTTTTAGCTTTACCACTAATTTTACCGATAGAGATAGAATGTTGAGCTTTAAAATGGTAAAGCCATCCATTTGAACAAATAAATTCAGTACCAAACTATTTACCAAATTCTTCAGCTTTTGATTTCATCAATGGCCCACTTACTGGCATGTTCAAAGTTCTGCGCTGTTTAAACCATTTTAAATATTTGTTAAACCTGTTTTAAAAGCAAGTCAGTGATATCAGTTTTCACATTTCAGAATTTTTTTCACATTGTGTCCACTTTCTTCAACTTTTTAAAATTTATGGTCATACTTTTTAAAATTGTACCCAAAGTCATTCAAGTAACCCAAATTTTCTACACACACCAACCTTCCTTTCTCCCTTTTCATGTGCTCTAGTAACAGAAACCTTCTCTTCAATCAATATAACTTTTCTCTTAGCTCTACAAGTGTCCATATTGTATTGACACAAATTAACAGTAAATAAAATTTTATAAAAAAATCCGATTACTGTGACTATGCTCAGTTTAAATGTTAAAGTGTGGACAAATTGACCGGAGAATTTTGTCCTTACAATATGACATACAATAACAACAATTGTTCCAGTTGAGTAACTAATCAACTTCTGCTATGCATTTCTAACGCTACATGCACTTTACCTTTTCTAAGAAATCTACAGTACTATGCGAATATTATTCATTTCCAAGAAAACAGTCATTGAGGAGGCAGCATTACATATTCTAGCGAGAACTATAGAAATATTTTACTGTGATAAATATATCTGTTTTCTATTTTCATTTTCATGAAGATTTTCTTATGGTACATCCAGGGTTAAGGTAATTTTCTTGATGCAGAAACAGAGTTTTTCGATAAGGAAATTGCGTTGTATTATGTCGTGACTACTAAGAAACTGATGTTACGGCCGAGATGACATTATATATACAGTAAAACTTGGAAAATTCAAACATGTTTAATTCGAAATTGCTGATAATTTGAAGTTTTGAGTCGGTCCCTTGAACTTTATATCCTATCAATGTAAAAAAATTATGAATTTTTGAAGTTCAACTTCTTTAATTCGAAGTTATTAGTTTGGTTATGGTCTCAAATTCCAGTGGACTAGTGATTGCCTTCCAAGAATGCTCTACGTTTAGATCGAGATCATGGGTATTCGCGCTGTGCGAAATGTATTTCCAGGGCATTCAAGCACTGTTGGGCCTTTGATGTGTACACTCATCGGTAGGGTTCTTTATAAGATTAACTTTAATTACCGGGACCTGTGGGATGGTTATAGCGGCAATAACAAATACATACTCAAGCCGTGTTTAACATAGTCAAAATTCGAAATTTTAACAGGTTCAACGAATATTTACATTGGAGTTAAATTAATATCAAAATCATATCAAAGCTGCAGTTATTAAATACGTTGATTTAAAAGGAATATTGTACATTGTGAACTAGCGTATCGTTTGGTAATTGAGCTGTGTTGGAAACGGGATTTCAATTAAAATGAATGTGATTTTTAACATTTAATTACACACATTTATTTACATTATTATATTTGGATTTAACTCTAATATTTTTTACTAATCATTTACAGTACAATACACACACACACACCCACATGTGTGTGTGTGTGTGGTTACATCCAAGTCCCGATATTTCCAGCTTCTGTATAATTCGTGACTATTTCTGTTTGAGCCTATTTTATCTATTTGAAAGGAAATGAGTCGGGCATTCATGAAATTTGTATAACCATAAAGAAAATGAATCGGGCGTTCAAGAAATATTTATATTAATACGTCATGCATTATTCCAAGAAATGTTTATATCAATATGGTATTTTCTTCTTCCCCATTCTGTTGTTATCCTGTTGCTCATGCTCGCTGTTATGTTGTGTTTGAATGTCCGTATCAGTCATGTATGACCGAAGGCCAATAAGCAACAAATCTCTTTCTTCATTTACACAAGTTCTATGAGAAATTCCATTTTGGCTCTGATTCCTATGGAAAAGCAAAGATCTTAGCCCAGAAACTTTAAAAAAACTATAATAAAATATAGTTTTAAAAAAAAATCCAATTATTCGAATTTTTTAGTATCTGAACGAGGTTTGGTTCCAATTGAGTTGGATAATTGGAGTTTTACTGTAATTTTGTAAGTTCTACATAAAAATGAAAAAATGATTAAATTGAAATTTATTTATAATAGTTATTTATAAATAACTATTTATTAAAAAAATTAATTTACTACAAATTATTCACATAGAGATCGTCAACTGATCCCATATTTAATTGCTCTTGTGCACGAGACAGACTGCATTCCGGTTGCAAACTCATTGTACTGTAGATTATGCCAAACTGGTTTCACAAACTCACATTGTAATACACTCGACCTGTGTACTTAATAGTAACAAAACTTTTCAAATATCTAAGCTAATGAGTAAGTAAGGTGAGTTAATCTGTACTGTAATTGCAAAATTATTTTAAAATACATTTGCAATTATCAAACTAGTAGCATAAGGGTTAACATTAGTTTTTTCAGCAACTGAATAATTGAAATAGGTACTAACAAACTGTTTTATAAAATTGATTGAATATGTGTTTTAAAAAACTCAAAATAGAAATACAGTCCAATCCGGGTAGTCTGAAATTCCCACTAATCCAAAGCGATTTTTAAAACTAAAAATAAATAACTGGCTATAAGAGAGGTTCAAAGAAAAATGCAACATTGATTTGTTTACTTTGCAATGATTTCAGTGTATCTATCCCTTTTGTTGTTTCAATGTTATGGCAAGCAGTTGGTTAAACTTGAATCCTTATAATAGCTTCTTCTTCTTTTAAAAGAAAACACAAAACCCTCTCGTTATTGGATGAGTACGACTTGATGTCGGGGTACCTGCTAAAATATTAGCGGAAGATTTCAGGATCGGAAATTCAACAATCAGCGACATAAAGAAAAAATTTTGTCATTTATATCTTCTATAGAGCAAGGTAGCAATTCGCAAAAAACACTGAATACGCTTAGGTAGAAACTGCTCTATACACATAGTTTCTGCTACAGCTATTGCAAAATGACCCTATATTTGGCCTTTTATTGAAGGAAAAGGTGAGATTCTTTTTTTTTTTTTTAACTCTACCCTAAAAAGGAAGAGTTTAAAGCCAGAGATCATTGGCTTGAGAATTTCAAAAAGAGACATGGAATTCAGTGACTTTCTATCACAGGAGCAAAAATGTATAATATATGGATCCTATAGAACTTTTCCATCAATAATTTCTTGAAAAAGTTAGTGAATTAAATTTATGTTCTGATCAGGTTTACAGTGCAGATGAAAGTGGCTTATTTGGGTAAGCTTTACCAAAGAAAACTTTAGTTCACAAGTGCAAAGACTATGCACCAGGGTAGAAAATGAGCAAAGATCGATTATCCTACCTTGCTCAAACAGCTCTGGAAGCCACAAATTACATCTACTGCTAATTGGCAAATCACAAAAACTAAGAGCACTAAAAATAGACTACTGCACTCTACTATTAACTAACTCTACTCTTAAGATTAGCATATACGTACTTTATAATACCATATACGTAGTACGGCATATATATAGCCGTATTTAGTCATAGGTATATGTAGTAAGCATACATTCCGGTAATCCAAAATGGTCATACATTTATTATTTCGGATTACCGAGATAGGACTGTATAACCTAATGAAATAATGAAAAAGCGGGTCATATTTCTATTGTGACAACAAAACCAGCATAAACTGTACTTTTTTAATCCTAATCTATATTTCTTCAGTTTCTTTTCTTAAAAGTAGTAGCCTTATTTTTTTAATGTTAGAAATAATTTATAAATGGTTATATAGTAACATTTATATTTGTTGGTACTTTAACCTATGTGATTTTTTTTCATTTTATCTACATCATGAGTTTGTTATTTGGATCATTATTATTCATGTCTTAAATTTTTCTATTAAACTATGTAACTGTATATGATTATAACAAAATAACATTTCTGATCACTCTAAACAACGTTCAAGTGTCTCAGACTTCAGAGGAAGATCTCTTAGCGCAATCACTTATATTATGTCTCAGTAAGCATTTCATGAATTATTTTATTAAATTATAAGTTCAAACAACAAAATTCTATGCGTACTTAAAGACTCTGAGTATTAGGAGATAAAGATAAGTCTTGTTTATTAAGTAATACTTTCTCTAGATTTCCAAGGCCAATGAGAAATGCATAATACATTTATTTATTATTCTAGCCAAGCATATTTATAATTGAATTGTATTTTCTAAAATTATTGTAATATAATGTTTTTCTTTTCAGTAATGTTGAATTCTTAGAAAAGTTTCAAAACTTAACTTCACTTATCTTAGATCATAATAACATCAGTTCAAATACAGTTTTTCCATTCATGCCACAACTCCAGCTACTGTGGTTGAATCACAACCACATCCAGCAGTTGTTCCCATTTATTCAGAATCTGCATGATAGTTTTCCACGTCTTCAACATTTAAGTTTAATGGGAAATACTGCAGCACCAATATGTATAGATTCTACTTTCTATCAGCATTTACAGTACAGGTAACCGTAGTACTATTTTACATAGAAATATAAGTACAGAAAACCTTTAGCATAATGTGTTTTTACTTTAGTATTAATTTTTTTAAATAAATAAATTTAATAATTAAACAGTAACGCCTAGAAAAGTGTAAAACCTCATGTAAATGATTGGTTTGAATTTTTTGTAGTTTTAAAAATATTAGCCAATATGACATCATTCATGGAAGTTAGGTAAGGTGAATACAGGTAAAATGAAGGTAGGAACACAAAAATTTCTCCTAGTACACATTTTAGGGAAGATATGACATCATGTTTGCAGGATCTTATACCTGAAAATAGACTGACTTTAAATCAAGGCGTTTTAGAAAAAACTCTTACTTAATCTATTTCACCCCCTTGGTAAAGTAATACTTGCACACTAATTCTTAATAAAATAGGAAAAATTACTAACTAACCGAAAAACTTTACTTTAAAATATAGACTAGCAAACTTTAATGGTTGTTGTCATAAGGTTATTGATAAGATTGTTAGGAAGCAACTGGATTTATACTTGCTAAATGGGGGTTCTCCAACACATTTAGCAGTATCTACAGGTGGATAATTAGCTGTTGACTTGTCAATGTGCAGTCATGCTTTGGTTATAGGACTAAAGATCAGCATTGCCTGACCTGCACAGTAGCGATTACATTCCTATTGAAATCTCTTTGTGTGACTCTTGACCCTGTTGTGTTCAACATTCCAGTCGGATCTTGAAAAAGCCAACTGGAAAAACTTCTCAAAAGATCTTGAATCACTAGACGTTGATTACCTGGCTCGTATTGATGACATTGTAAATACTTTTACAAAAACAGTTTTGAATGCCGCCGGAGAGGCAATACCCAAAACCTCGTCCAAACCACAATAAGTGCTCTGATATCCTTTATTTATAAAGAAAGGCTTTAAGCAAATTTAAGAGACAACCAACAAGTGAAAACTATAAAATTCTCCTTGCCCAAGCTCGGAGAATTTTTAGACATGAATCATGGTCGCAGTACACTAGTACAATTTGAAGAACAACATACAGATCCACCTACAGTATTGAAGAAATTACAATCCTTTTGTGGTACTGCCATCTCTATAACATTAATTTCAATAATGCAACTGGATGGAAGTTTGACCGCAGACACACAGTGTGAAAATTGCTTATGTACTGCGGTCATCTTTCTCAAAATTTTCTTCTTCTGCCACATACAAAGACAGTTTTCAGGTTTACAAACATAAACAGGAAGCTTTATTTTTCATCGTTGGATTTTCCGAAGATTCTTGTTTGAATATCCATTTCTTTATTGACAAACTAGAGTCAGTTTACTCGTCAACGAGGGTTATTCAGCTCCAGGCCCAGATGACAATGTATATTCCATGATGAAACATCTACCACTGCCGTCAAAACTAATTCTCCTTCCAATATACAACTGTATATTCAATGAGCATTGTTTTTCTGATCTATGGTTAGAAGCAACAATAATTCCTCTTTTAAAGCAAGTGAAGGACAAAACTAATCCCAGTTGATATAAACTGATGTCTGTTATAGAACAGTTAACAGAAAACTATGAGATATACAAACACCACTAAAACCATCCACAACAAATTTTAAACAACAAAACACACTCAAAATCTAATATTATATTTGAACACATAATTAACAACTACTCTATGAACAATAACACACCACAGAACACTAGTACACAACAGACTCACACTAATACAACACACCTGAGCAACTGCCTTGCCCATGACTTACAGCATTTAATAATGCACTGATCTAGTGCAAAACGCGTCTGCTGACAAATAACAGTAAGTAGTGGTTTTTTGATAGTGATAGTAGCAATAGTAGTACATGTTTAGAATCCCTAGGTTTTCTGTCGATAGTCTGGAGTAAGTACATCACCAGTAACACTTTTATTGTACTGAAACCAAAATCTTACTTGATGTATTTTTGAGTCTACTTTGCCTTATTTATAAAATATTATTTTATTACATACATTATATTTTCAATTTACCAGTTGCCTCTACTCCTCAAATAAACAAGTTTATACTGTATTTTTTATTGTCCTTTCACTTCACCAGCAAATTAATATTTGTATCAAAGCCTTAATATTAAACAAATATTGCAAGTTTGTAGACTTTCAAATCGAGCTATAAATAAAATTAAAGGCTAAGGTGTTAAGAAATATGTTTGAATGGCTTTTTAAATATAAATAAACACACAGAAAGATATCCTCCCAGTGGGTTCTCCTATCTCAGGTATCCTAGCAGAAACATTCCTACACCACATCTAACAGCAATATATTCTACAAAACAATAACTACACACATAAAATAATTTGCTACCATAGATATGTAGATGACATTTTAATATTATACAACAGCAACAAATGGCAAATCAAACAACTATATAATTACATTAATACCATACACCAAAACCTCACATTTACTCTCGAATTAGAAAACAATAGAATAAACTTTCTAGATCTTACTATCATCAAACACAACACTCGACACAATTTCAAAATATACAGAAAACCAACAACCACAGATATGGTCATACATAATAGATCTAATCACCCCACACAACACAAACACGCTGCTTTTAATTATATGTTACACCGCCTAATAAATATATCAATGCTAAAGAAAGACTATGACGAAGAACTTAATACCATAAAATACATCGCTCAACAAAACTGCTACCAACACACACTCATAGACAACATACTCAGGAAAATAAAACATAAACACCATCAAACAGCCACACAAACACACCACACAAAAAACAACAAATACATATCCCTCACCTACCACAATAAAGACATACACAAAATAGCCTCCACATTCAAAAAACTCCATTACCAAATATCCTACAAAACAACAAACACTCTAAGAAAACATACAACCTTTTCAAAAAAAAACCGTCATATACAAACTCTCAGGTATTTACAAATTAACTTGCAACGATTGTCCCAATTATTACATCGGCCAAACCGGCAGGTCATTCTACACACGCTTCGATGAACACATCACCCAAACAAAACAAACAAACCCTAAATCCAGCTACGCAAAATACCTAAATAACACCCAACGCACCCATACCGACATACACACTAATTTAAATATTCTACACACATTGAAACAGAGTAAATAACTAGCAACCTTAGAAAAAAAAGAAATCTAGAAACACTATGCAACAGACACTTTGAAGCTAATAGCCTTTTCCAATACATCACACAAGACACCGGACACCTCACCCACTGTCATAAATCCAACCCTGTCATACCGTTTGTAAAGAGCCAAAAGCCGCTAGTACAGGGTTAGCTTTGTAAAAGGAACGAACGTTTTGAAACGCGTCAGCAAGTAAGCAATTACGTATTCACTTAGTTAAGTAGTTTAAATTTAGTAGATTAATAAACTATAAAACAAAAAAATGGATTGAATTGATTTCAGTTTTTTTTCAAGTTATCTGGTGTATTAAAAGTAATTTTGAAAGTAAAATCGTCTGTAATATCTCACAAATTCCTAAAGTTTAATACTTTATTACATTCCAGGTTATTTGTAATCTCATGGTTTCCTGACTTAAACCATTTAGATGACAGACCTGTAACACCTGATGAGCAGGATGAGGCAGTACGTTTGTACAAGAGACCATTGATAGAAAGAATATCACAACAGGAATCAGTACAGAAACTTCTACGGATATTTACATCGGGATTGAAAGATTTGGTTTCAAGACCAAGAGTGGAGACGTCCAGTAGAAGATCAAATTTTGTATAGAAAAAAAATGCTGTGGCTGTTATGACTATTATCAAAATATAGGGTCTTTCATAATGATATTTTATAAAATATGTATTTTCTACATTTCAACTTTCTTGTATATAACTTTTTTCTGAAACTTTTAATTTAAAAGAATGTTTAGCTTGGTAAATGCGGTATTGAACCTTTTAAGGAAACCTTACTTAATTTCTAGCTGTATTTATAAGTAGTATTAAAAATTATTGTTTAAGGCCATATAAGGAGAAATATTTCATTAAAAAATAATAATATTTAAAGCTAGATTAGATAGTTTTATGTGCAGAACTAAACATGAAATTCTAGCCTAATCCATTGTACCACATAATATTATGATCTAAAATTTTTAATCCTTTCTTCAGTTTGCTACATTTAAAACTGCTGCTTTATATCATAGACCGTTTTAGGGCTATATTGTTCATGATCTTCACATAAGAAGTTCTGTGTTATCAAAGAAATAGTAGGTTTATATTCTGTATTTTGACAAAATTTTTAAAATCATAATTAAATTTAAATAAATGAAATTTCTCATGCAATTTAGTTTTTACTAAGCAAAATAAAACTACATTTGTTCTCATATACAATTTTTTCTTTGTGTACCTTCTGCATCATCCATGTTGCTTTAGTCACCTAATTGAAACTAATATTAAAATTTGTCATACAATGCATTTTGTATACTGTGTAATTTAAATGATATAATGAATAAGGAATTTCAAATACAGTAAACTCCCGATTATCCGTGGGCGGATAAACCTGTTTGCGGATTATCCGGGGTCTGCCATTGTTTTACAAATATCCAATTTTTATTCCAATCAGATTCATTATTGTTTTTTTTTAACCACTCAATGCGGCACAATATCCGCTAAAAACAACGATCATAAAAATAAACTAAGCTATCTCAAATAACGCAAGGATAAACGATTACTGTCCTGTTAGACTGAATGAACCAACTCGAGTTGGGAACAGACTACTGTATATAAGAGAATGACAAAATACTTGGACGCCCGAAAACCGAATGTGTATCGTAAGATTGTAAACAAATGTCAGCTAATCTCGGCTATAAATAGTCTAAGACGTGACATATGCATTATCCATGTCTGTCATATGCATTATCGATCTTTATGGCTTTGTAACACTAGTAGAAACAAACATTCAGAGTTGAATGTTGAGTGGTTATTATACTAAAATAAGTAGTAGGTAGTTTGAATTTTTTTGCGTTATTTTTATTTCTCTGTCTTTTTTATTGAATTTTATTTTTTGTCTTGCAGTATTTTATCATTTGTATTAGTTGATATTTTATGTGAATTTCCTTTTTTTTTGTTGTAAACCGATAAATAAAACAACATTTTAATGTCTAATACACTGTTTTAATGTCCCAAATAAACATGTATATGGTAGAAATAAAATTTTTGAGATGAAAACAACGGACACAATAATTAGAGCAAGACGACTCTTCACTGGTTCTCAGGAAACTTAGATCGCACATTAAAGCTAAATCAAGGCTCACAAAAAAAGAGACGAAAGTGACAGATTTTTTTGTTAAAAAGTGAAAGTATTATGTGTAAAGAAAATTACATATGTACATACATACTTACTTTTGACATATACATATGTACGTATTGTAAATAGTTAGACATATAAATGTACATGTTATAATCCGTCAACGAACGAATACATCGACATTTTAAATTATTTTCTGTATTTATTTTGTCCTCTGAAGATTATTTGTGAATTGCATTAACTGGGGTCATTATTTCTGTAACTTATGGTATAATATTCGATTATCGATCGTTTTGCGTATTCTTTGTTCATGGCGGATTATCCGGGGAATTCGTTATCCGGTGTTGCCGGGCCACCCTATTCCACGGATAATCGGGAGTTTACTGTATGTAAAACGTCAAATATAAACAAACAAAAGAGATTTTTTGCACTGCTTTGGAAACCGAGAGTCTAATTTGTTAATCAACAATGAATTTCTTTTTTTGGAAAAATACATTTTTAAAAGATTATATTACTGTTTAGACATTTAAAATTTTCAATAAATGAAACACAAAAAACAACCTAGTAATCACAATAAAATTAATTTATTAACTTGATGAACATTTGAATTAAAAGGTAAAGTCATCAAAGTAAAATACATCATGAATACTTCTGAAGATGGTTGCTTTGTAACTGAAATGTATATCAAGTGTTTTTTATAATGAATAAATTAATTTTATCATGATTATTAGGTTTTATTTTTTGTGTGTTTAGCACAGTTGCTCAAGAGAATAATTAGTTTTAAATAAGTTGAAAGGCAATTATTAAAAGTATTAATTGATATTTTTAAGTTAGCTTCTATTACTATGTTATATTGTAATTGATTTTATTTTGTTATCAAAGTTTATAAAAGTTATTGTTATAAAGGAATTTGTTTTCTGTTAATGGCATGGTAAGATAAATGTCAATAGAAAATAGTAATTAATTGTAATAAAAAAGTGTATCACTAAAGTTTTTTCTGTAGTTTTAAAATAAAAATTTCATTTTAAAAACCTTCTAAAACATGATCTATTTAAACTGGTTGTTTCTATATTTTTTCAGCATTTCTTAATCCATATAAGCATGGTCATTTTTTTGTTGTGATATTTTTAATTTTCCCAATATGGTCTATGTTGAACTAAAATTATTTTTTTAATTTGGACTTTTTCTATCCTTTAGTTTAAGTTTTATTACTGGTGGATCATTAATGACCCGCTGGTCAAATATAATATCCATGATAAACGTTTACCTTCTCAACAGAGTTCATTATGTACCCAGCTATTGAAAAAGACCAGTTAGACCAATTAGAAGATCTACAATTATAATTATTCCTTAATATCGATAGATATCCTTATAGAAACAGTGCCCTAATTTTGCGGCCAATACTAAGGTCTTATATCTTTGTTATTACAACATTGTACATAACAATGTATAGTCTTAGGTTATAATTAGTGCTCAAAACTTATTAAAAAATAGTATAGTTTGTAGGCCAATATTTAATCTAATTTTATTCCTGGCCTAATTACATTTTACTTTCTTTAATGTATTAAAAATTTTCTTTATATATAAAAGTAAGCTGTCAACATTTTTCTAGTTATTAAATAACAGAGATAGGCTATTTTATCAACACGTTTAAAACAGGTTTAAAAAAAAAAAATTACAAACTTTTCTTCAATCTTTTTTAAAATTATAACAAAAAGAAGACTACAACTGCACAAAAAGTACTAAAGAGAATCTAGTTATGAGAATGTTTAACAATATAATATTGTTAAATATAACAAGATAATATTTAAACATGAGAAGGGAATTTGCATGTTTGGTTTATGGTTTATGCATGTTTGGTTTGCATGAATGGCGTTTTCAAAAGAAAGAGACAAAACATTATTTTTGTGAGTAGCTGCTATATTGCCAAAAGAGAGTTTACAGTAATATTCATCCAATATTATTAATTTTTCAAATTTCCTAAATGAAATTATTAAGGTCTTTTCATTTTTGAGGAACCAAAATTAGTAACTGGTTAAAGTCAAGTCCCACAAAATTAACTGTTTAAAGTTAAAATCACATTTCAGTTTAAAAAGTTGCCCTTTTGAACAATGTAAAATCTAAAGAATAATTAAACTGTTTCTTTTGTATTTCATAGCAATGATGTAGCACAAAAGATGTTTAAAATTCTCTAGATAAAAGATAAAATTTAATAATTATATATAAACAGTTAACTGGTGATATGCATCCACTATAATGTGATTCAATTTTTAATAAACTAAATAAAATAATGACTAGACAATAAAGAGATAGAATTTATTAACAATGAAATGCAAAACCAATTGAAATAATTCATAATTTCCATCTTAATATATTAGTTTAACGAACATGAAATTCAACAATATTGAAATATTCTGAAATATAACAGTAAAATAAATATACCTTTTAAAAAAAAATTTCCAAGTATCTTTTAAATAATTATTTATATAAGTATAATTTAAAAGTTATAATAGAAGTAAAACATTTAACCATAACAATAAAAAGCTATATATATTTATAGGTTAGTTCTAGTAGAGCTTAAAGCTTATTTAGGAATTTTTGGACTAGATCGGAGACTTACAGACTTGCCTAATGGCAATAGTCCAAAACTGCAATCTCTTGGAAATAAATAAATAGACACATATAAAAACACACTTTCAATAGTCTGATAAGTTTTTATATGTTTCTATTTATTTCCAAGATATTGCAGTTTTGGACTATTGCCATTAGCTAAGTCTGTCAGTCTCCTATCTAATCCAAAATTCCAATATATACGTTACACGCATTTTCTCTTGATTTGCGTGTATGATGTTTTTATATAGTATGTCTTCTGTATATGTGGTCTGTAGGTTCATTAAATTGTTGTGTGTTTTTATAAATGTGGTATTTTTCTAGTGAGTTTAATTCTATTGAGTTATTATTTATTTCAAGTATGGTTAGGTTATTTTCGTAGTTTGTTATTTCATGTTTGATATGTGATATTAGGTATACCGCAACATTTGATACTTTTGTATTTTTATTTTTGAATGCTCTGTAATGTTCTTCAAATTATATTTTAAATGACCTGGTCGTTTTCCCTATGTAAAATGCGTTGCAGTCGTTACATGTAATTTTGTAAATTCGTGATAGGTTATGTTTTTCTGTATTTGTTTTGTGTTATTAAGATATTTTATTATTTTGTTGTTTGGTTTGTATGTAGGAGTGTAGTATTCTTTGTTGTATATATTTGTTAATTTTTCTATTTTGTTATTGGTGTATTTATATTTTAGGTAGATTTTTTAAATTTTTATTATTTTTGTGTTTGGTTGTAGTGTTGTGTTGAGGTTAGGTTTTTTGTAAATTTATTGTATATGTTTTTTTATAAGGTGTTTGTTGTATCCATTTTCGATTCCTATTTTTGTAATGTTATCTAATTCTTCATTTAATTTTTGTTTGTTATCTTGTGTGTATTTTATTGCTTTATTTATCATGTTACTGTAAGTGTTAGTTTTGTGTGTCCAGGGGTGGTTAGATTTGTAGTGTATTGTGGTGTTGTTGGAAGTAGGTTTTCTGTGTACTGTAGTTTCTATTTTATTGTTATTTATATTTAATGTAATGTCAAGATAGTTAATTGTTCTGTTTATTTCTGTTTCAACAGTGAATTGTATGTTTTCGTTGTATATATTTAGTTTGTTTAGTATTATGATGTGTTCGTTGTGAATGCTAGGTTGGTATATTACAAGTATATCGTCTACATATCTTGTCCATAGTCAAATATTATGTGTGTTTAGTATAGGTTTAATTATTATTTGTTCAAAGTGTTGTAGATATATTTCTGACATGACTGATGATATGGGTGATCCCATGGGGAGTCCTGTTGTTTGTTTATAATATTTATTGTTAAATTGGAAGTAATTTTGGTTACATATGTGTTTTGTTAGTGTTATGATACTATTTATTGTGTTTTCTTTTTCGTTATTGTGTATTAGTTTGTTTTTCATTATTTCTATGGTTTCTTCTATTGGGATACTAGGGCACATGTTGGTTATGTCATAACTTATTATTTTAGTGTTGTTGTTTGTTTCTATGTTTTTTATTTTATTAATTAATTCGTATCCATTTTTTATATTGTATGTGTTGTTGATTTGTATTTTAGATCTTATTATTTTGTCTAGTATTTTTGCGATTATGTAGGATGGTGCTGTTTTGAAATTTATTAGTGGTCTAAATGGTGTGTCGGGTTTGTGGATTTTTGGTATGCCTGTTAATATTGGTGCACATGGTTTGAATGGATAAAGTCTTGTGTGGTATTTCAATTCATTGTTATAGTTTAGGGTATTTCTGTGTGTGACTATTAGGTTTTTTATTGTATTAAGGTATTTGTTAGTTGGGTCTGGGATTTGTTCGTATTTGTTTTCTTCTATGTGGTTAGCCATTGAATTGATGTATCTTGTATTTTCTATTATTACTGGTGTATTTGTTTCATCTGATTTTAATATTAAGTAGTCGTTGTTTTCTAGTTTTTCTTTGAGTTTTATAATTTCTTTTTTATTTATATATTGTTTCGTTTTTTTGTTTTTTTCCGTTTTTATTAGGTTAATTTTATTATTGATGTTGTTTCTTATGGGTTCAGTGTTTTGGTGGGTAATTTTATGGATGTTAGATTCTGTGTCAACTATTAGATTTTTTATTATTTGGTTTTTATTAATATTGGGTATGTTATATTTGAAAGCATTTGTTATTATTTTTTCTTTTTCCGTGAATTGGGTTTCAGTTAAGTTTATGAATTTTTTGTTGTTAGAAGTGTGGTTTGGTATACAGACAGGTTTCACTGTATTTTTATATATATATATATATATTTTACGTTATCCATTGTTTTTGCGTTGCACTGACCTTATGAAGTTAATATATTACTATTGTAAGTAATTTTATCCACCATTAAGTGCAATGATTTTTCCTTGTGTGATGAGGCACCTTTCGGTCACTTGACCATTGTCGAATCGAATCAGTGATTCGACAATGGTCAAGTGACCGAAAGGTGCCTCATCACACAAGGTAAAATCATTGCACTTAATGGTGGATAAAATTACTTACAATAGTAATATATTAACTTCATATATATATATCCCAATGTTTCACCAGCTACCAGAGGTCTGTGAGAGCAAGTATTTTGCCTCTAATTCTTTTGATTCTAATGAAGGTGACATTGATAATAAGGGGATGACAATTCTTTAAAGTTTTAAACAGGATAAGTTGAATGACCTCAACAGAGATCTCAACCTGTTAAAAGAAGCTTCTGAATTACTAGCTTTTAGGTTGAATGACAAAAATTTACTTTTACTGGACAAGGGAAAAGGATCTGCTACTCTTCTCATCTCAATATGACAATCTTGTCATGAAATTAGAAGACTCTTGGAAAAAAATATTTTTCAGATGATGGCACTTATTAAGAGCTTGAAGCGAGGTTTGAAATGTATCTTCCACAAAATGGAAACAAATATGGTTCAATACCAATTGCTCACTCAACAAAAATGAAAGACGAATATAACACCATAGCTTTGGTTTTGGAGAAGATCAAGTATCATGAGCATCAATAGAAAATTTGTGGACTTAAAAATGGTAACGTTTCTCCTGGGACAGCAAAGTGGCTACACCAAATACACTTCCTTTTTGTAATTCTGGGATAGAAAAAAATGGTCCAAGAGGGAAAAACATGAACATTGGGGAAAAGAATATTATAAATAACCCCTTAGTTGGATGACAGAAAATATCTTTCTTGCTGGGCTTTATGAATCAGTTTGTAAAGACTCCTGATAAGATCGGATCATGCTTTGCATAAATAAATGAAAACGCCTCAGTTGAGTATGGTAAAAATTAAGGTAGGAATAATTGTCAACTCATTAAGGATCCTGCTTTCGTAAATTCTATGATCAAGACTGAGCGAAAAGCCTGGCCTTCATCTGTTGCAGTGCTCAAACATTTTCTAGGTGAAGACAAAGCCAAAAACTATTTTGAACTCGTAAACGAGATGATTGACAGTTTCAAATCTCTTGTCTGTAACATTTAATCACTTAGATAGTTTTCTGAAAATTTAGAAGTCACTAATAACAAATAAGGTGAAAGAGTTCACCAGGGTATTAAAACTATGGAGGACTGGCACAATGGAAGACTGGATACACACAAGATGGCAATTACTGCTGAGTTTAAAAAGGGACTGTTCAAATTTAAATCCGAGAAAATCCTTTTCTTCATTTTGTTTTTATTTCTAACCAACTGAACACTTGTTTTTATCATCCGAACTGAACACTTTATATTGTTGTATAGCTGATAGTACATAATATTACTAAATTTTGGGTAATTACTCAGTGGTTAATATCACATTTGATTATTTACCATTGGGGGCATGTAACAGAACTAACCCATTTTTTGTACTATTGCAACACTGGTCAAATCTTTCATGTGCATACACAAATACACAAAAACTTTTTTTATTGTCAATTATGCTTTTATTTATAATTTTCATATTCAAGTACCCTGACTCATAGCAAACATATTATCAGGTAGATCTACACTTGATACATCACTCAACGGAGTTATCACAATATGTAATTTTAACAGATCTCTGTTGGGTCCGACCAAATATGGTGAAGGTCTTGGTTTGCCACTTGGTTTTGTTAAATTATCATTTAACTCATCAAAAGCCAAAATATCATCAAGATTGAGAACTCTATCTTTTAAACTGAAGTGATGAATTCGTTGAGTTACAGCCATGACATGTTCAACGTTATCTTGGGTTCCAGTGATTAAAATTCCAACTTTTACTCGCAAGTCTTCTCCTTTATTAGGCGGATCTTTACAAGTAACTGAAATACGAACAGTACGCAAAACACTTTCAGGCACTTCTACTGTTCCTTGCCATACTATCAGAAAAAATTTTGGGAACAAAACTCCTTTTGGGTAGACATCTATCACCTGCAACAAGAGAAGAATATTATTTCCTTGATTTAGTGTCAAATTAATATACTAAATCTTAGTCTTATAGCCATAAGGCAAACATTCATTTTTGTCTTGTTTTAGTTACAAACCATACAAATTTTTTTTAAGATTAGATCCACTTTTCTGTTAAAACTGTGTGTACAAAAGCATCATTAACCTCACTTTCTTTTATAACCTTGATGTTGGAAGACTAGTAATAACATTATGACACAATACACTTCATTAAAATAATTTGCATTTAAGCTTGTTTGGAGGTTTACTGAAATATGGACACTCTAAATTAATATTCCGCTAATAACAAAATATATCATTCTTTAAATTGTGTAAAGTCTAAAAACTTGCTGAATGTTAGAAGTGGTACTGTTTTATATATCCCAACATTTTTGTCAGAATTTGATGTAGCCAATTGTTGAACATGCTTATCTTTTATACAAAATAAAAATCCCATAACTTCCTTAAGGTACGTTTCCATTACTACAAATTTTTATCGGGCACATGTGCCCGGCATAAATCCCGAATGGAAACAATCTGGCACAAGTCGCGGCACATGTGCCGGCGACCGTTTTGTGCCAGCTGGTGGTGCGACAAAACCTGTCCCTGCACAATGGAAACGGGCGGGCACAGTGCCCGCGACACGCGCACGCACAATTGCCCAAATCCACCACGTTGTCAGAGGATACACACAAACGTAACCTCAAACTGTAGTGTGCAGTCGCTCAGTGATTCGACAATGGTCAAGTGACCGAAAGGCGCCTCATCACACAAGGTAAAATCATTGCACTTAATGGTGGATAAAATTACTTACAATAGTAATATATTAACTTCATAAAGTCAGTGCAACGGAAAAACAATGGATAACGTAATATATATATATATATAGCTTTTATTTTTTTATAATATATATAAAGTATACATTCACATTTATAAATGCATAAATTGTGTTGTTAGTTTTTCATTCTAAAGTTTTCCTAACCTCTATAAGTTCAAAGAAAAAACAAAAGTAAGAAACCTTGTTAAAATGAACAAATAATTTGACACACCCTTGATGGTTTGTTATAATGAAGAGTTACTGTAATTACTTTTTTCCAGATGCTTTAACTTGAGGTAATGACAAAGAATGTAAAATTTTTTCTTCTCTGACTTACCCATTCACAAGTCTTTTCTCCAGCGTATTCAGCAAAAAATGCATGTGAGAAGAACACCAATGTTCTCGTATGATAGGATGGCAGCTGTGTAAAATTTTCAACTGTTAATAAGGAACTCCATTTATCAGCTGTGTATAGGCGTGGTGTGAATAAAAGCCTGCCTGTTTCAGTTTCTGACACTTCGGCTACTCTCTCTGCATGTCCTGCCCAATAAAAAATGTAAAAATACAATGTTTAAATTTTAACAAAACAAAATGAAAAAAATTATTTAAAAAAATTTTGTTTGCTGAGCACAAAAATTACATTAAATTTTGTCTACTTTCCCCAAGTCTATAGAATTTTTTAAAATAGTCTATAAAACTTCTGCAGTAACCTATGTTCACACATTTTAACCCTAGATAACATGTCTAAATTTTGTCCTATAATTACTTATGTATAGTCAATTTGAATCCTCTAATTTTGTTTTTAATTTGCCATCTAGTTTTTTTGTTAATGTGTTAAACATAGTAATACCCCTACTTCTCTAGCTCTTGGAAAAAATAGTATAGTAGCTATGAATGCTACTATTAAACAGAAAAACATTATCTACAATTTACTAGGAATCCTCTAATCAAGAGAATATCCAACTTTCTTAGTCAGTGTGTTAGACAAGCCCTCAGAAATATTATGCACTGTAGATAGAAATAGTGTAATTTTATTTGTGCTAATTGTAATTTTTGTCTACATTATTTTCATTTTTAACAAATATTTGCAACCTTTTATTAGTGGTAATTCCACTAAGTATAGGAATGTAGAAAAGTGTTGAACCACGGCTTGTTATACACACAACAGAGAAAGAGAGAAAACAATAAATTTTTCAATATCTCCAGAAAACCTGGATCAAATAGACTTTTTGTGTTCTACAACTTTCTCATAGCTACGCGCAAATAACATTGCCAAATGTAAGACATGTACAATATACTTACCAATCAATCTTTATAATAGCATCAATATCAAAATAGATTTCATAATTCAGAGTTATCATATTTGCAAATAAAAAAAAAACATATACCAACTGCTGAAATTTTTGCTTAGTACAATAAATAAACCTAACAGCAGACAGCATAAATATTAGATCGGATAGGCAGATATGTTATGGCGATGAAGAAAGACAGGTCAATAGTGCACCATGCGATAAAACAAGTGATGTGGACCATTAAACAACAAAAATCCTTGCTACAAATATTTAAATAATCTTGATGTACATTTTGCTATCACAATTAGCATCTTTAGAAGGTTATAAACATTCTGGGATCTAAAAACCTAAAACCTAATAACTACTTGCAATGGGCATCACTCCCATTTCTCCACCCAGTGACTATTATAAACAATACCAGCGCTACACATATGAACAAGGCCACTCCTAACACCGACATAACGTGACAGATTCAACTAAAAAACTAATATACAAAACAATGTGAATAGAGCAGGTATTGGTTACACCGGTCACTGGGCGGAGAAATGGGAGTGATGGCCATTTTGCGTAATGATTAGGGTTTAGGTTTTTAGATCCTAGTATGTTTGTAAACTTCTAAGGATGCTAAATGTCTTAGCAAAATGTACATCTAGGTTGTATTATTATCCACATTGTTTTGTATATTAGTTTTCAAGTTAGATCTGTCACATTAGGTCAGTGATGTGTTCTTCCTATGTGTAGCTCTGGTATTGGTTAAACTGCTTGGTCAGCAGAGTGGAAGTGATGCCCATTGCGAGTAGCGAGTAGTTATTAGGTTTTTAGACCGCAGTATATAACCTTCTGATGATGCTAACTGTATAAGTCAAGGTTGTTTAAGTATTTGTAGCAAGGGTTATTGTTTAATTATTATAACTACACTACTGTAGTCTGTATAGATTTTTGTAAGTAATATGGACACAAAATATTATTTCTACTGACAAATACTAGGAGGAGAAATAAACAAAACAGTTCACCTTACAGGTATATATAACAACTTTAATATAAATGTACTCTATATATGTATACCAGACAACAATAGTTGTCTTGACATTAATTAAAATATTTCTTTTAAATAACAAACCATACTGGTCACATCAACGTTGTCAAAGCCAAGCCTGAGAAACTAAGACTTTTCTGCATTCATATTGATAATAATCGTTAACTGATTGATACAATAATATTTACCTGAATGAAATGACATGCCAATAGCCATTCTCTCAATAAAGAACTCTTTGTATTGTTTTGTAAGTGGTGAAAGAAGTAGTTCAGCAAGCTGCCTTGGAGTCATCATTGGGAACCTGACATGTGACATAACTTCTTGTATCAATATTTCCATATGTGCGTCTAACTGTGGATCGCCATATTCGGCCATCTGCTGTTTCTGCAGTTCTAGCCAATAAACTACACATCTGAAAAACATATTAAGTTACATAATATGGAATGGAAAGATAAGAACAAAGGTGTTTAACTTTGTTTTAATACAAAAACAATGAAATTACACAATGTTAGATATAGTATATTTATATATAATATATATATATATATAGATTTTTTGGACTAGGAGACTGACAGACTTACCTTGGTAAGAGTCCACTCTGTAGTCTTGAAATAGAAACACAAAAAGCACTTAAACAATGATATATTTCAAACACACAGTGGTCTTTTTCAATCGAAGAGAAAACACAAAAAGAAATATGAGAGAATGAAATAAAATAATTGTAATCACAGATTGTGTAGAGTAGAAATCAGATGTCACAGATTTACAATTATTTTATTTCATTCTCTCATATTTCTTTTTGTGTTTTCTCTTCGATTGACAAAGACCACTGTGTGGTTGAAATATATCATTGTTTAAGTGCTTTTATGTGTTTCTATTTCAAGACTACAGAGTGGACTCTTACCAAGGTAAGTCTGTCAGTCTCCTAGTCCAAAAAATCTAAATAATCTTTACCAACCAAAACTAACCTAAATACATACACACACACACACATATATATATATATATATATATATATATATATATATATATATATATATGTGTGTGTGTGTGTGTGTGTGTGTGTCACTTGTTTATTATGCTGAATCAAAGGGCACAACATTTATGTCATAAGACCATGTGACATAGGATCTGATCCAGTTAAATTATTCTTTATGTCAGAAAATGTTATTCTAAACTCTAGTTACCACTTTGAAGTTAACATCTTTTAATAAATAAGTTTTTTATTTATATTCATAACTAGGTACTTCTTAAAATCTCAAATTAAATCATTTTTTGTGGGTTAAACACATTTGAGAAATAAGAGTACAAGATTTGTATTGTTTGAATTTTTAATATTTCTAGTTTTTGCAGGGTTATATGATAATCCCTTTTTAGTTTTCTTTGTGCAATTGATCAGACATCAAATAAGGTAAATATAAAAACAAGCAATTTACAGAATTTGATAATTAGCTATTGATTGTCAATTGACAGATTCATTTTAATATCTATAGACAGTATCTACAGGTGCAATGTTTTCAATATGTTTACAATAAATAGGGACCTTGTTTAGATACTTATAAATAACCACTTAGATTTATCACTTTAAGTTGTCATAAGTATTAAATGCACTGATTTCTTCAATGTTCTAGAAAGTTCATTAGGGTACAAAACAGAAATCTTCAACTATTGTATTAAGTGCTCAAAATATACTTTATGTGGGTTAAATACATACATGTTTGGTCATAGCTGCAAATAAATCTTTAATTGGAATAATTAACACTTGAAATATATTTTATATTATTTTAAAAAAATAATGTACTGTAATGAACCTATACTCTCATTTATATACATCAGAAAATTTACGTTAGATTTGGTAAAAAAACTTACATTAGATTTGGATTTATATTAGAAAAAAACTTACTTGTAAATTGACATTTCATTATGAACAACAATGTCATTTTGTAGTAAGAGTTTTGATAAAAGCTCGTGATGTAAGTTGCCAAAGTCGCTTGTTCTTGATACCAATTCCAGATTCCACTTCATAAAATTGTTACATGCCTAAAAATATTATGTTTTATGTGTAAAACTATTGTAATCCTTATAAATCATAACAAAATTGATATTTTAGGAAAATGTTATTTTTTTAATGTATTCAATATAGAAATTGATATTTCTCATTATCTTTTTTGACCAATTAAGAGCGCTCATACTAGAAGACAAATTATCATTTCAAAGATATTATCTTTTTTCTACACCACTTTATTTCTTCATAATTATCTTATTATCACACAATGTAATTAACTACTTTGTCAATATCAATGTATTATTTTATTGTCTGTTGCACTCCAACAGTCTTATGTTTTGCTTTACAATTTCTTATATTGTTTATTATTATTATGTATGATCATAGCAATTTTTTTAGAACCAATGTTCTGAAAAAAATATAAAATATTATCAAATACCAACACAATAATTTATTTTTAACCCATCGTGGATTAAATAATTTGCGTTCCGAGTGAGCCAGGAGGCTAAATTAGTTGCGAAATTATTGGTTATGCCAACTGAATTCTGTTGGACTAGGTTATTAAATTGATTATTATTTGTAATCATTATTAGAATAAAAAATAATTATGAATTTAAATATTTAAAAAAGTAAATAAAATGCTACTTACAGTTTGAAGTTTAGTGGTTGATTGTAACCACTATCATGCAGGTAACTAATTGTTCACATTTAATTCATATTTGTAAAAGAACATTATAACTAGAATAATTAGCAGTATCTCAATCTAATTGTACACATTTAATTACACAACTCATTGTAAAATGATCAAGTATTAATTACTGAATCTTGAGTGGATTCGCTCATAAAGAGAATCCATAAAACTAAATTATATTACTTACAACTTTTTTAAAAAAATGTTTTAACCTGCCTATAGTAGCACTTACTTTTTTTGTTGAGGACGGCCGTTTCGGGAGATGTGTCCCTTTGTCAACTCAGACCGTAACTCAGACCGTAAAGGGACACATCTCCCGAAACGGCCGTCCTCAACAAAAAAAGTAAGTGCTACTATAGGCAAGTTAAAACATTTTTTTAAAAAAGTTGTAAGTGATTACTAGTAGCTCACACGAAGATGGAATCAACAAATGTTAAATTATATTGTTTACAATTATTATTATTCAAACAAGTAATATCATGATATAAGAAAACTGGTATATGAAATACTAATTTTAATAGTTGACATACAAAATACAGATATTCATAGCTTACTTATTTTACAAAAAGCCCTACAGACATTCTTAACGAACTGACCAACATAAGAACGGGATGCTTCTAAGTGACTGAATGAGGAAGGTAATAATTGATAATCATTTCGATATGACGCATATTTACCTAAGTACTGATTGGAACTGTTATTTATTTTATTTTAAAATATACATAGAAAATTTATTTGGGTTAAAGTAAACAAAATCTCACTTGTAAGCCTTTTTATCGTAACTTTTGTAACAACAAAATTGATCTCCAGTGTATTTAAAATAAAAAGTAATGGTTTTTCTGTTTACAAGCAGAAGCAATGCAAAATTTTTACAAACTATCTGGAAGTGAATACATTTTATGATATCTTGCAAGTTAAATGTGAAATGTAAAATTAATTACTTTGATACTATAAGAGTATTTCCTGTTCCAGAACAATCCATAAACTGCATGATAACTATATCCTCTTCATGTACTTCATCTCCATAAACAAAAAACCTCAGTAGCAATGAATCAACAATACCGATTATTTTGATAATTTTAAAATGACTATTTTTAAATCAATTTATAGTATGGTTAATGATAAAAACATCTGAGCAGTTGATGCCATTTCTAGATAGGTAACGTTTGGAAGTTATTTGGTTATCATTGTACTTACATAATTCATTGTTAATAAAAGTTAAACACTTACATAACAGTAATTTTATTAATATATATTTTTTAATAAGAATGAAAAGGGAAAGACTTTAATGGTAAATTAACTTTTTTTCTAAGCATAAGTTTGGAGTTGCAATTTTTAATTGTAAAATATTAGATATTTTAAAATTTCAATTATTCATGAAATAGTATGAAAATTTGTAAAGGGTTATGCATAAACAGATTCTATATGTAACAAACTGCACAGAAAAGATAACAGGTTAGACCAGATTCTATTCCAATCCTCCTCAATTAATCCCTTAAGAATAAATAGAGAACTGAAGTCTCTGCTTAAAGTAAAGCTTTCATTGCTAACACAGCGAGGCAGACTATGAACAAAGAGCAATTGAGTTTATATTAGATGTAAATTTGCATTTAGAAGTAAGAGGTGGTTAAACAAAGTGTGTTACCTTGTTTCTAATTGTGCTTCATCATACACAAATTAAAATTGTTGAGCAATTATTAATATCAGTCATTAATGTTTAGCTACCAGATGGAAAAACAGGATTTTATTGTTCATGACAATCAGGGAAACTTTAATCTTTTCATTTAAAAATTTAACAACTTGCTAAACTTTCAGCTTGGCTTGTATCCTAACTTTCTGTTATAAAATTCACAGATTTTATTTTCCATGATAAACTTATTTTAATGTTTATTTACAGAATAAACTTTACATAAACTATAGCCAAGACTCATTGACGCATAATGCATCATGAATAAAAGAAACATTAATAAAGATAGACACTAATAAAGGCAATTTCAATGATAAATCAAATTTAGTAACACACTGGTTTAACAAAACAATTTTAAGAAATGAAAGTTGAATATAAGTACTAAAATAAGCCACAACAATGGTAACTAACACTACATTTCAGTACTAAAATCAGCTACATCATAGAGGCATTTACACAAAAGTTAAAATGATGTGATTAAATAAATAACTAGCTAAATAACTAGTTTGGTTTGACTATAACAAATTATAAAATTTAAAAAATGTGATTTAGTTCCTTTAAATATGAAAACTCAACATCATGATTATATCAAATAAATGTTCATCGATACAAATGTATTTTATTCACAAAAATAATGCCTGTTACTAAGCAAAAAAAAAAAAAAACATAGTTTCCTTCAGATATGATGATTTTGAAATCCAACTACAAATTAATAGGGAAGGAGTATACAGGACACTTAATACACAAGGAGAGATAGGAATGGCATACAGTGAGTTACTGGAATAGGAACCAATTATATCATCAAATCCTCTGATTGAAATTATTTTACAATACAATGATATGATACAAATAAATCATATATGCCTACTTACCTTAGCAACATTATAATGACCTAAAGATAATGTATACTGAAACCATGATACTAGCTGATTATGCTCTGCTGCATGAGCTATGTGGTTGCACATATATTCCACACAAATTGTTGTTAAATCCTAGGCAATAAAATTAACAATTCACAGAATTAAAATTATTAATAATTCCAGCCATCATAAAGTAGATAATAAATTCTACTCATGGTTCCTATTTAGAGATGTTAGTAATCAAAGGAGAATAAATAATTAATCAACATTATTATACATAAACTCATATGACATAAATACGTAGTAAAAAGGTTAAGCAGATTTTATACTATTTTTATCTGGACTCTGCCAGTTTGACCGTCTGCTTTTGTAGGCAATGTAAGCCAAGATTGTCTATACAAAATGTAATGAATAATACTGTTTTATTGTGAATTAGAGGTTGCAATGTGTCTCTATAGATATCCCGCTAGTTTGTATTGTTAAATCCATGTGTTGTAGGGTTTTACATGTACATTTTTGTGTTTGGTTATGTTTTTTAAAAAATGCAAATTTTTGGGGCAAAAGAAACAATAAAATATAATTTCATTCTGGTTTTCAGGCTCTTTTGCATCCCCAGTTACGAACCTTGTAACATTTGGTTGTGAGGTTAATACAATTGCTCTTTGGTAAATATTTTGTAGTGTGCTTAAAAATGTTTTGCTTCAGGAGTTCCTATAAATTTACTTTAATTATAAGTTTTAACAAATTTTAATGATGTTAGGGTTAATTATGTATTGTTCTTGCGAATAGTTTCTATAAAAAATAAGTAGAATTTTATACAATTGTAGTTTATACACTCAAGTACATAAGAGCCATACATTTTTTTGACAGAGGGCATATTTTCAACTCCCATCATAATTTCTCAAAATAGAGAGTAAATAAAATTAAAATTAATTAATAATTTTATAATTATTTTAAAACAATATTGGATATTACCATTAATATTATTATTGAGTAGTAAAATTGGTTATTTAATTTTTTTAAAGAAAACTTGAATGCAATCTTCTAAGTAGTATTATTAATTGATTTCCACTACAGACTCAAGCTTTCAAGTAATAAATATTTCATGCTAATGTGATTAAAATTAATTAACACAAGTTAATGTATTAAAGAAAGATAGAAAATACTTGATTTTTTAAAAAATTTTATTTTTGTTGAATGAGTAAGGAATTTATACTAGGATTAAAGGGAGAATAATTTAATTATAGATACTGTTACTGTTTTTGAAAATTGGAAATCACAATAAAAATTTGTTGTTTAAAAGGATTTGATCTATTAATATAAATAAATCAATTATTCAATTTTGTTAATTAAATTTTAATGGTTGGTACTGAACTATCTCAAAGTCATTTCTTAAAATGAAATGCAGTAATTGTATTGAATTTAAGATCAAATGATAGGTAAAAACTGTTACCTGATGGTGCAGAAAGGTGGAAAATCTAAGGGTTTTGTAAATGTATGGTGCTTTTTTATATTTAAAAATCACTTATTGTGAAATTTTACATGAATTTTTGTGTTACAAGTTTAATTTTTAAATTGTAATTTTTTTGGCCTGAAGTGACCAAAAATATTAGATTGCATTAAGCCTTTTTGCACTACCAGTAAAACTTTTAACTTTCTAGTATTTGATCATTAATTTAATATTACTACCTAAAATACTTTAGATTAATTCACATGGAGTGTCCATAAAAATATAAAGAAGAAATAATTACAAAATTAAAATTAATTTATATAAAATTATATTATATTACCTTAACGTTATATTTATCTGCCAATGCTAACACAGGCATTATTGTCAAATGATTTATCCTAATTTGACCAGTATAAAAATATTTTAAAAATTCACCGAAAATAGCAGAACAAGCTGGTGTTTCTTTAAGGACAACTCTACTCTCATGAGACTCACTCCAATGAGGATTCATTAACATAACCTAAAAATAATAAAAAATACAAAATTAAATTACAAATTATAATTATTATTTTAAAATAAAACTGCTTATAATGTTAAACTACATTTCTACAGATCTTTGCCATCAACTGAGAACACTAATATAATGTACAACATTTTGAGAGTATAATTCACTCTTGTTATACAACGTTAGTTGAAAAAAATCTTAAAATGAACAATTAAAACAAACCTAAAACTATAAGATAATTATTTACATGCATAATTATATTTATTCATTTTTACATTCATTGTATTTATTTGTCGCAAAATTATTTATATTAGTCAACATACTATGCACTGAAAAATGTAACAGTACTTGTAATTAATTTTTTAAAACCCTAATGTTGTATTGCAAATATCTTATAATTAAATATCGAAATCTTGTTACTGTTCATGACAAGCTGGTTGTAAATTACTTATTACACTTTTGACTTACTTGCATGGAATGATGGAAATGCTATGCGGGTTGCATAGCATGTAGTTGCATCTAATTATCGTGTCCGTTGTTTTCATCTCAATAATTTTATTTCTACCATATACAGCTTTATTGGGGACATCAAAAGAGTGTATTAGACATTAAAATATTGTTTTGTTTATCGGGCCACAATTAAAAAAAGAAATTTACATAAAATATCAACTAATACAAATGATAAAACGCTGTATGACAAATAATAAAACTCAATAAAAAAGATAATTTACATAAAAATCTAAAGTACCTACTTCTAAATTTATAGTACATACTAAAATAACCACTCAACGTTTAACTTGGAATTTTTGTTTCTGTTTGTGTCATGTGTTTCACAAAACGATAGTAAACACAGACATAGATAATGCATATGCCACATCCTAGACTATTTATAGCCGAGATTAGCTGACATTTGTTTACTACAATCTTATGATGACACATTAGATTTTCGGGCGTCCAACCATTTTGTCAATGACCCATATTGACAGTAGTCTGTTTCCACTTCAAGTAGGTTCATTCACTCTAAGAGGATAGTTATCGTTTATTTTTGCCTTAGTTCAGAAAGCTTAGCTTATTTTTAAAATCGTTGTTTTTACCGGATATTTTGCCGCATTAAGTGGTTAAAACTAAAAATACATTAAATTATATAAGTTAAACCAAATTAAATCTATTCATAAAACTCCCTGAAGCATTGTTTCAGTTGAAGCATCAAAAAATTAACTTGGGATGGTCGGATTTAAAAACAACTGAGGCAAAATGTTCTCCAAACTCTTATGAAGCACTGACGTAAATATCAAACGTTTATACAAACACTTATCGACACTAGAGAAGTTTTAATTAGACTGGGAGTGGGCATGCCAGTGAGCTCGCCATCTCTCAGAAGGGAATCGAGGAGCACACCGACATGCTCTCAGTGCCTTGCAAGGGAACCCAGAGCGTGCTAGTACACTAGCCATGCTGAACGTGTTAAACATAATATACCATTTATGATTGCTACTTCATCCTAAACTTACTTGGAATACCTCACTAGAAGTGCAAAGTATTAAACGATGTGCTGGATACTCTACTCCTCCAACAACAAGGCAGATATCATTCATCAATTTTTCTGCATACAGAGTTGCAATTTTTAGTAAAACATGATTTGAGTTATCTATCTAAAACAAAACCATATAGTTTATGTTGACCTTATAAATATAATTTCTCAATTAACAAGATTTAGTATTTACATATATGGGTTAGCGCAAGTGTCCCTGCACACTTCAGTAAACAAAGACTGAATTTATTTTTTATTACAAAAAAACTTACAATTACTTTTTCATTCAAAGTGTTTTGTGTCTTTACTAATACATCTTTCAAGTCTCTCTTGAGCACTGTTACATACTCTATAGCATAGTTTGGTATCACTGTTTAAATCTTCTGACCATCTCAGAAAGCCTTAGACTGTTAACTAAATGACCAGCTACTACATAAACGAGGCATTTGAAGATTTAGACTGTGATACAGATATATAATTAGTGCAATTAAAACCAGTATATATATAATTGTTAATAGTAAACAATTGTTCCACCACTAAGTGCAATTCATTTTTACTTTGTGTGATGAGGCACCAATCTAGATCAGAAAAATAATTCAGTAACTCGACAAATGTGATCAAATAGTGCCCCATCACACAAGGTAAAAGTTAATTTCACTTTGTGGTGGAACAATTGTTTACAATTAACAATAATAACTTAATGGACGACGTTAAATAACACACACACACACACACACAAACACACGCACGCGCGCGCGCACACACACACACACACACACACATGTGGTGTTGTTGGAAGTTGGTTTTCTGTGTACTGTAGTTTCTATTTTATTTTTATTTATATTTAATATAATGTCAAGATAGTTAATTGTTCTGTTTGTTTCTGTTTCGACGGTGAATTGTATGTTTTCATTGTATGTATTTAATTTGTTTAGTATTATGATGTGTTCGTTGTGAATGGTAGGTTGGTATATTACAAGTATATTGTCTACGTACATTGTCCATTGTAAAATATTATGTGTATTTAGTATAGGTTTGATTATTATTTGTTCAAAGTGTTGTAGATATATTTCTGACATGACTGATGATATGGGTGATCCCATGGGGAGTCCAATTGTTTGTTTATAGTATTTATTTTTAAATTGGAAGTAATTTTGGTTACATATGTGTTTGGTTAGTGTAATGATACTATTGTGTTTCCTTTTTCGTTATTGTGTATTAGTTTGTTTTTTATTATTTCTATGGTTTCTTTGATGGTATACTAGGGTACATGTTGGTTATGTCATTATTATTATTATTATTATTATTATTATTATATATATATATATGTTATATTATACATATATGCAATAAAGGAAAAACGTTCAGAAAGATATTGTGGAAATATAATATATAGTTTTCAGTTGCAATTATAATGAAACTATAATGAATATCATAGGTGAATGATCAATGTAGGTCAGTGACAGCCAGTCTTGTTTCAGCTGTTGACAGTAGAATAAGAACTTTTTGCGGTTATCAATATATTGATGAAAAGTTATATATAAGTTATGATTTCATAAATATTCTTGTTAAAAAAATGTATGTTGCATTAATAAATAAATATTTAAAACATCAGCTACATGAACATACATATACATATATTTATATTAGACATAAACACACAATCGATTATTTATATTTCATTACGAACCTCTATTTCACCACAGGATAAAGTAGAAGCTGCTTCAGTTTCTAAAGCAGTTCGTCCGTCCATTCTTTCTGTTGATGATTGTGAATCATCACGTGTTGTTGAGCGAAACATTCTGTTAAAAAATAGTTACTAATTATTAACACAACTGTAATTTTTAATACTGCCATAGTATGAACTATTTAGAGTATTTGAAAATCTGCAGTTTATTAATTTTAAATCCTATTTAACAAAATAATATGAAATTATCATTAGAATAAAGAATCTTTCTGTTTAGGGTAAGCTTTGTATAATATAGCTATTAGATGAAAGACAGTCAGCTAAAAAGTTAGCAAGTGAGATAGGTATAGGAATTAGTATAGTGACTGGAAAAAATCTCTTAAAAAATTAGATAATGTTGCTCTGACAAGGCTTCAAAAGGATAGGAGGCAGTAAATGACATCCCTAACTGTTAGTTTTTTGTTTTTAGTTTGTAATAATAAATCCTTATCATCTTTACAAATACAAGGAAAACCGCTTGTGACACACATAGTTGCAAGCTGCTGTAGAAGCTTCTAAACAGGGTTGTTCTTTCTAAGGTTATCATGACAGTCGCATTTTAGATTTAGGCAAAAGAAGAGTTTAAGAAAGTGTATTCTTAAAAATATCTATGTACTTCTAAAATATCCTTTCAATGAATCCACTACTCCGTCTCAAAGGTTATTTTAATGTATCACACTCAAACCCAATTGCCAAAAATTAAAATCTGGTTCTTCAATGATAATACAAATTTGTTGATCCAATATATTTTCCATTTTTATGTATTTTCATATAGATATGTTTTTTATACTTCAGTAAGCAAAATATTTAACATGTCATTTTTATTTTCTAATTTTAAAAAAATGTTAATAAAATTTAAACAATTTCCAAAAGTTTGTCGTTTTTTATACACCATATGTATTCAAGCATTTAAATTACAAATCAGTGTAAAGGAAAATCATTTTTACTATTTACTATAAATAAACTACAGATTTAAAAAAAAACGTATTTTGCAAGATAAGTTTAAAGGTATAAAAATAGTAATTCATGTTTATTCTCGAGATAATCATTGAACAAATTACAAGCCAATTGAATGTTGAGTCAAGTTTATTTATTTAATGCGCAATAATTAATACAGCCATTATGATCAAGCACAATATAAACAAATAGATTTTCTTTATCAAGTATCTGATAGGTAATTGTTCTCACGCAAAAAAAAGATGGAAAAGAACTTTTACCCTATTAAAAATATTACTTTCTTAATTACAGTATTTCCTATTTTTCTCTATGATGACACCCATTTCTATAAGATCATAATTTGGACTTGAAAATGGAAAACATCTCTGAATTTGCAATTTTAATAAACAAAGAATTAATTTGACAAAAGTTTATAATTTTTAAACAGTATAAACTAAATATGTATATAAAAGAAAAGTTTTTATCAGCTATCCAATTTTCGAAATCGTGAATTTTGTAGTCCATTACATTCGGTGAATCTTATTAATCACTTAAACAATAGTTTATGACTATCCGAACTTTAAATTTTTTTAAAACTTACTGAGACAGAAGACACTGATGAAGATTGGCACATAACCGAACAAAAACGTTCTCTCAGTAAGTTTAAAAAAATTTAAAGTTCGAATAGTCATAAACTATTGTTTAAGTGATTAATAATATCCAATTTTACTGATATTAAAAGAAAATTATGCAATCTTTTTGAATTATTCCTGAGGACTTTCTATCTGGATATAATAGATTTGGTTTATTAAAAAGTAAACAATAAATACAAGTTGCATTGGGACAATTTTTGCTAACCATACATTACAAAAAAATGTTTCCCTATAAAAGAAAACTACTTTAAACAGCATAAAACTTAATAGTGACTGGCTAAAAAATATAATTTTGATATCTTAACTTCCCAAACATAGTTCTGTATGAATTTAATGTTGAAGAATTTCTGCACAATATGACGTAACATTATTATAAAGGTATTATAAACTATAGCTACAAAGCATCCAGTTAGGTTAGATAAAAAGAAAGACATAAATGTTGTTAAACGCAAATTTTGCTATAGTTTTACCACATGAGACCATAATGGAAAGGTTCATGCACAGCATGGATTTTCATCATAGATTAATAGTTATTTCCTTATACAAACCAAATCTAACCTAACCAAATACTTCAGCAATATCCTAATATAACTAATTTTATTATTTTTTTATATATATGCTAATGACAGATCACAGACAATTTTGCTTTTTTTAAACACTTAACGTTTCGAATTTCTTTCCAAAATTAAAAAAGCAATATTGTCTGTGATCTGTCATTAGCCTATATAAAAAAAAATTAATAGTTATTAACAGACATTAAATAAATATATTACATTTTAATGCATTTCTGTGTTTTATACAAATAAAAATTGATTATATAGTATTTGGATCTGTTAAAACTGTGGTTAAACTTTTTTTAATTCTTGAATTTTATAGTCCATTACGTTCGGTAAATCTTATTAATCACTTAAACAATAGTTTACGACTATCCGAACTTTGAATTTAGTAAATTTGTTAAAACTTACTGAGACAGAACGTTTTCGATCGCTACGTCAGAAAGTGTTCTGTCTCAGTAAGTTTTAACAATTTTACTAAATTCAAAGTTCGGATAGTCATACACTATTGTTTAAATTTTTTTAATTTTTGGGGCATCAGCACGAGGTTTTATTAATTTTTTCTTGTTCATAATATATTTCTACATCAGAAGGTATCATTTTTTTTGAGAGAAAAATCGATGAACTGATTCCCAAAAGTCAAAGTCCTAATGTTACAAAAGTTAATTACTTATTTGTTTAAAAACTAAATCTATCCTGACCAGATATTGTACACTATAATTTAATATGATATAACATAGTGTGGTATTTTTTCAACAATTTATTTATCCAGAATATATTATAGCCAATGTTAGTCAAGTGAGGTTATGTTTGTTCCAATATTTAACTAAACTTCTGAGGACTACTTCTTCAATAGGTTTTAAATAATTTTTGGTAATTATTAAGATCAGCAACTACCGTTCTGGTCAATTTGACTATGCTGAGCACGAATTTGAAATTATTTTTAACAACAAACATAAATTAAAATAAAATAAACTAACCTAACGTGACCTAGGTGCTAACGTTCTGATCGTGGAAATTTTTTATTCTTGTCAAAAAGACGCGAATCTTAGCTGCAAACGAAAGTCACTTGACCCGCAAGATGCTTTCTTATTGGCTGACAGATGCCATGTGACTTTTCAACTGAAAAAGGCATGAATCTGTTTTATCTTTAGCGGCAAACTAAAATCAACCATGTTGGTAATGTTAGTCATGGGACCTGAAAGATGTTTTCTGATTGGCTGACAGATGCCGCCTGACTTTTCAACTGAAAAAGCGCATATTTAGTGTGTATGTATGACAATGGACAGTGTCGGGTCTTGCCACACATCATTTTTCGAAGCTTGTTTGTTCAGTGAAAAGAGGGTTATATTAGTTTCATGTTCGGATAATGTGCTCCCAACAAAGACTAACTGATTGAAGTTTGATAGCATGGAGAATAACACGTGAAGATCACGGACGAATTCAAGTTTAGGTGTGGGAAGATTAATTTATTCCCAAAGATAGAATAAGTGAACATAAACCAACTCAGTGCAATATAATCTTTGTACCCACCAAAATACCTAAGGAAAGCGGATAGGTTAGGTTAGATTATTTTGTTTGCCGCTAAAAATAACTATGGATTCGTGTTCAACATGGTCAAATTGACCAGGAATTAAAAAATTTCACTGATCAGAGCGCTTGTCAATGACCTTAATAATTACGTCATTTTTAATTTCTTTAGCATGTGTGAATAGCAAAAAAAAAGAATGAAAGGTGGTGGACTAACAGTAAACTATTGCCTGATATAGTAATAACAATGTCTCCTGGCAATTTCTCAAGGCCTTGGGAATAATAATAAAACTTATCCCTAACAAACCAAAATTGAAAACATAATAAAATTACCTCATTATAAAAACATAACTCAACTTTATTCATTCATGGCTTCTTGAAAAAAGAGCAGTATTTAGTACCACATTAAAATTAGCACTCATAGACTATACTGTTATGATAGGTTTGGTTATAAAGAAGAACTAAGTAAAATTGATTAAACTAGTGTGAGGTGGCCTAAATATTTAAACTGAACTCATCATATGATCACATATTGTAAATAATAGTACATGTCAATATATTATGACCAACTAGGGTATTGTTGGTCAATACAACTGGTTGTGTAGAAACTGAATATTTTTTTAACTGAATACATTCTTGCTATACTGTAATGTAAGATAAAGCACCATTTAATAATTGAGCAATTGCAAGCCCATTCAATTTTTTTTCAATTTTATGTTTTACTAAAATAAATTGTAAACAAGAAACAAATAATTTAGTGTCAGACAACATAATCTATGGTTAAATACAACAAAGTTGGAACTTGAATGTAAAGCTACAAATGAAATTCCGTAAAGTAAATCTCTCTTTAAAACAATGGATTATTATTTTTTTCTCAACTCAAAATATTTGTAGTGTTTACAAAGTTTTCACTTATCAGCACTCCCCGGAGTACCATAACTTAATTTGTTTTTTCAAAATTTTGTTTTTAATGAGTCAGCACTTTAAATAATTTTCCCATCCTGAAAGGTTTTTTGCATCAGGAGATAGTCTAATTGGTTTTGGCAATCTCTAGATCTGGATAGCAACCCAAATGAGTAACAAAAAGTTACGTAAAGTTATTTTATTATTTTTTTTAATATGTTTAAAAATTTGGATGTCTTTGGCTGTACAAAGAAATTTGTTGTTATTCTCGTGTTCCTTAGAATTTTCAACATCACCTGATATTTATTCCATTATCACTTGCATGTGGCTACTATAAATTTATTCTTATTTAACAAAAAATTAAAGTGATAAAACTCATCTCAAAAGTATGTCAAACAGCTTTATCTTGGTATTATCATCTATTACTAGGGTACAAATATAGACCATCTAAAAATTATCTCACAATATTATTAGAAGTATATTGTTGATTTGGTAATCTATTTACCAGTTCGGATAGTCATAAACTATTGTGTAAGTGATTAATAATCTATTTAATTTTAAAGGTATTTATTTGAAAAATTCACAATAAAACCGGATTGACGTAACACACAAAACTTGTATTAAAACTCCTGATTTGTTGGTTATGTTTTTACATTATTTGTTTTATCTTTTTACTTTTGTATCGTATGTTTCTCACCTCCCAACAACTCTTTCCAACATAATTTAATGGTAAACCTTCCACTTAACCATTATGACTAAACATTATTAAATTCATTATTTACTGACTTTTTATGTTACATTTTTAACCTTTTTGTTTTCATAATACAAATTATTTCAACAACTTCTATTTTTATGACATTATTTACAAACTATTACCAAAGTACCCTATCGAACCAACTATATCTGTTAAGTTGTTAAGGTCTTTATTGATATTTAATTGCATAGTGGAAGGTGCAATGATATATATTAGTTGGTAGATAACTCAAATTTGATGAACATAATGTTTAGTATCGACCGTGTGTATCTGTGAGCATAGATGAGTGCATAGGAACTCTATAACAAATATTCAAAGTATCTTGTTAGTTAATATTGTAGAATTTCTGGTAGGAGGAGAGGTATGGCTGTATTTGTTAGGAATGGATGAACTAGCGAATAGCTAGTTTATATAGTTCATATGTCTGCCCAGCGACTTTGAATAATATGCTTGGAATGAGCCAAAGATATTGATCTTTTTCAAACCGGAAAAAGATTCACACAAGGCAGACTCTTTTTAATCTATAAGCTTGTGGAATAAAACAGACAAAGTGTTTAATATAGGGGTAAAATACTGGTCATGATCAACAAGCGCGCGAGCGCGCGCGCGCACACACACACACACACACACACACACACACACACACACACAACATATTGAGCCAAAAGCAATTTGGCTTCAGGAATACACATTCAGCTACTAATCAGCTGATAAGAGAAGTGAAGCAGGTGACCCGGAGGGTCATTGAAAACCGCTTAACTGGGGTTGTCTTCTTAGATGTAGAAAAGGTCTTTTGACCGGGTCTTGCACAAAGGCCTTGCTCACAAGCTACTACACTACGGACTACCTGACGGCTGACAAACCTGTTTAGGTCCTACTTGTCGAACTGCAAATTTAGGGTTCATGTAGATCAATCACAATTTAAACTGAAGATAATATGGGCTGGAGTCCCTCAAAACGCAATTATTAATTTCGTACTCTTCAACATCCACATAAACGACCTACATACATCGCCCAACATTCAGGTGGTCATATTTGCGGACGACACCGCGTTATTCGCTCAGTTCTGGAAACCACAGTTAATACATTTTAGACTCCAGGAACAGCTAACAACACTAGAATCTTGGCTCAGTCACTGGGTAGTGAAAATCTATGTGGCCAAGTGTCATACGCTGCTCTCTAAGTGCGAATTTTGCTCTCCAAACATACTAACACACACACACACACACACACACACACACACACACACACACACACACACACACACACACACACACACACACACACACACACACACACACACACACACACACACACACACACACACACACTTGAACACCACTAAAATTCTAGGCGAAGACATACACTGGAGGAAACAAATCATGTATTTCGGTGTCATTCTTAACAGGGCCCTGACCTCTAACACTCACATAAGTAACCCTTAAAAAAAACAACAATTATGTGAACTGTATCCTATGCTTTCATTACGAAACAATATACGTAACTGTGTTGCGCAGCATTCTCACATACGCTTTATCCCTCTTTGCTGTCCACTCTGTTTGATCAGTTCGCTCCACAAACACAACACCAGTGTCTATTACTACCTGTTTTGTTTCAGATTAGGTGAGTGCATATCTCAAGGGACGTAGTCAGCCCCAACGCAACTAATAATTTCTTTTTGCTTGCCCATTTCAGTTTGAGTATGCTGCAGAAGAAGTGCATGTTACACACACCATATCCTCTCTAAGAAGGTTTTGTAAGGTAATACCTTCGTTTTCTAATAGAATAAGGTCAACTCAGACCCCAAGGTTCCTGAATGAACTATCGCGGGATTTGTTCTGTCAGGGGTTTTTTCTTGATAGGTTTTTTCATCCCGCTCCTACGCAATACTTGACTTATTGTTTCATTTCACTATCTCCTGATTCTTCATGAAAAGAGCCAAATAGCTTAGTACATGAACAATCATCCTGAATCCTTTACGCGGTTAGACTACTAACCGCATGCACAGTTTAGACGGAGGCAGCTCACCAGAGGATGGTTGCATTGAGGGTTAGGCTTGTTTCGGAAGCCCAGACCCAGGTATAAAATTAAAAATAATAAAAACCGGTGAATGTATTATTTTTTTTTAAACCAGATTTATGAGAATCCCTTCATTAGTTTAGAAATAAAGACCCAAAATTTAAGAAGTAATTATAAGAGAATTCTACAATGTGAATAAAAATAAAAAGAAGCTAATTTGTAATCCCAGTAGCATACCTAACACTTGAAATAACATGGAGGTGTTTACTTTTTACGTATTACTTTAAAAAAAGCTAATTTAATAATCGTAATAGTGGATAATGAAAGTACTTATCTATGAGCCGTGCGAGTAAAAACACTCTGACGGAATATATACAATAATTTACTAAACAAAATATGATGGCGGCAGATAGTAATACTGATATGAAGATTAATGGAGAAAATATTAAAATTGGTCATTATAGGAAACTCGTTCGTACATATATAGATCTGGTAAATGTGTTTCAGAGCTTTATTTAATACATGTATAATTGAATTATTTTTAATTAGATTTGTGTGTTTTAGTGTGTTAGGTTACTTAAGGTATACATAATCTAGGGTTTATTTATTTTGATATTTGTTTTAACAAAAAAAATCACAGTATTTATAGATATTTTGATAATTTCGTATGTGTTTAACCAAGACCGGAGGTTAAAAATGTACAAAACTGTACTACTGAGAAATTACCACTGTGTTTTACCACATTTTGGTATTTATTTCCGTTGCTCACGTGTACGATTTTAGCGAATAAAGTTATACCAGCCAACGCAGAAGTTCATCAGGGATACAAAACAAATTCTTACAACTCTCGCTCACGCCCCAAAAATTAACAATTGTGGAAAATTGTAATTCCCCCTCTACATGGTGCTGGTAATCATGCAAATTGCCCACCCAAAATGCATATAAAATGAATCAAAAACATGTCCTAAAGTTATATTGATAATTATTGTTTGTTATAGTCATGGAATGTTAATTTTATATACCTATGAAGTATCCAGTTGGGATAGATTTGATTGTAATTTTATACGTTTAACCAAATGTAGACAGAATAGAGGTCACGTGACGTCACCTGGTAAAACGTATTTGTCTACGAAAGTAGATGTCTAATTAGGTAATGTATAAAATTACAACCAAATCTATCATGACTGGACACTCTACAGGTATATTTTAATATAGGTATATAGTAGTGTATAAAATTACAAATAAAATCTATCCTAATTGAAGACTTTATAGGTATATTCAAATATATGTATATGTAGTACGACGTGCCGTTGATGTGCGGACGTATTCCGCACTGAATTTTTTACCCAACTTTAATTTGATAAAATGATATTTATTTTCCTGAGCGATAGTTTTTGTAATTTTTTTTGTATCGGATGGCTCTCTGTGTCGCATGATATAATTTATTTTGCTAAAATCTTACACGTGGTCACGAGAAATAAATACCCACACTTTTTTAAAGCTATATTCAATATTAGTAGAGAGTATGTTGGGAAGATAGATTTGGTTGCTGTGTATATATATATATATTTGTTGTGTGTATATGTTGTTGTGTATATATATATATATATTTTCTTTGTATACATTATATATGTGTACATACATACTTACATATATATATATTTTGATATTTTACGTTGTCCATTATTTTTCCGTTGCACTGACTTTATAAAGTTAATATATTACAATTGTAAATACTTCTATCCACCACTAAGTGCAATAATTTTACTTTGTTTGTGATGAGGCACCTTTCGGTCACTTGACCATTGTCAAATCACTGATTATTATTTGGGTGTAGATGTTTGGTCTGTGATGTTGGTATTTGTTGACGTTACACGCATTTTCTCTTGATTTGCGAGTATAATGTTTTTATATAGTATGTCTTCTGTATATATGGTCTGTAGGTTCATTAAATTGTGGTGTGTGTTTTTATAAATGTGGTATTTTTCTAGTGAGTTTAATTCTATTGGGTTATTATTTATTTCAAGTATGGTTAGGTTATTTTTGTAGTTTGTTATTTCATGTTCATGTGATATTAGGCGTGCTGCAACATTTGATAATTTTGTATTTTTATTTTTGAATGCTCTGTAATGTTCTTCAAATCTTATTTTAAATGATCTGGTCGTTTTCCCTATGTAAAATGTGTTGCAGTCGCTACATGTAATTTTGTAAATTCCTGATAGGTTATGTTTTTCTGTATTTGTTTTGTGGTTTGTGTTATTAAGATATTTTATTATTTTGTTGTTTGGTTTGTATGTTGGAGTGTGGTATTCTTTGTTGTATATATTTGTTAATTTTTCTATTTTGTTATTGGTGTATTTTTATTTTAGGTAGATTTTTTTATTTTTATTATTTTTGTGTTCAGGTTGTAGTGTTGTGTTGAGGTTTGTTTTCTATTGCTATTGTTGTAATGTTATCTAATTCTTCATTTAATTTTTTGAAGAAAGTTTTGAAGAATACTCAAGTTAAGTAGCTAATTTATTAATAAAAAAAATATTATTAACATTAATTACTTTTTATGGTTGAATTGAAATGCTTCAAACCATTTCTGTTTTTCCTAATAGTGAATATATCAAATCTAATTTGAATAATAAAAATTATTAAAAATGTAAATATCTTGGATTTAAGGTTTAATTAAATAAGTTAAAATAAGTTAGTAATTTGGGAGTATTTTGTACTATTTTATTACAAATGTACAAGAATTTGTAATAGGTTTAAAAATTTGTTAATTTTTTTTGGTACTAGAAAACATGATATTGATCCACCAAGCAATCATGTGGTATTCAATAACATTTAAAGATGAACACAGCCAGTTTACTGTTAAAATAAACAAGTATCAACATTTTAAAATGCATGTGAAGGACTTGAGACTTAAATAATTTTTATTTTTGAATATAACTCTTTATAAATTGATTTATATGTTCACATTAATAGATTATTTCTAAGGGATTTAAAAAACCTATGCGTTTAAGAGAAAATCATGTTCCCATAAGTTCCCAGGAATTTATGAATTTTGGGAATATTCCCTGTAAATTTTCCCCCAAGTATGTATTCCCAGGAATTTTACATCACTAATTTATTGTATATAAACTATATTTATATACAATGTAATACAAGTTAATTAGGTACCCAATTAACATACAAGAATATCTAAAGTAGTAGCAGTTATTTTTTCAGATAATTTTAAAAATAAAAAAAAACGTTTCCTTATTTTTATCAACATTCATTTTTTTTCAGCACCTTTATAGCGCAGCCTTATTTTGGGCAGACAAGGTAGTAACACTGAGTGATTCTGATCCACAAGATGTTTACTGGTTAGCTCAGTGTATGTTCTTAATGAAGCAGTATCATAGAGCTGCAATACTTATAAAGAATCGAGGTTTGGATAAGGTAGGTTAAATTATTTTAGATTGGAATGTAGATTTATATTCTTTGCCTAACTTTTCCGCAAACATTCTGCACTTTTCCGAACTCGATACAAATTCAATGTTCCACACAAAAGTAGATTGTGAGCTACGTTTGTTAATCTGCAAATTTTACTTATAATTTAAAAATGAAAACTTTATGGTATTATCCCTAGAAAGCTAATGTCTGCCAGACGACGCGTTTTTTGTCATTTGCTTCCCTCTCCCACATCAGTTGTCTCTATACTTTCACATTCCTTCTACCTTCAGTTGGCCTTGAAACAGGGATGGAGAATCGGTTACACATAGTTCTGTACGTTTAATCAGTGTGTTATAGTTCTTGCGTTGTCTCACAGACGAAACATTAGCTTTGACGGTACCTTTAACTTGATTTTCTCGGTGATCCATAGACCAAATATTTGCCTGACTGGGATGTGTGTGAGTTTAGACGAATCTCTTATTGTGTAAACACGAGTGTAAATATTAATTTAAATAGTTTATTGTATAATAAGAGTGTAAGAATCTAATAGTATATCCTTTGGTAGACTAAAAAATTTCAAATATGCTAAATATCTTAGTGAATATAAAGGTAGGGATCATGATGGTAATGAATCGGATCATGTAGAGACTGAAATCGTTGAAGATATTGATGACTCTGATAAAAACAGATTTTATATCGGAACCACAACCTACAGAAAGCTCCAGTTCTGATGAAGGTAAACGCTACTGTCAGAAATAAACAACGTTGAACTGCTGATCTTCTGAGTAATACAATATCTTTTGGGCCTTCCACAGCTGTGCAAAACGCTGTTGGTCAGAGTACAAGCCCACAATTTTTGGGAACACTACGCAGAGACAAACCAGAAATTCCGCCTGAGATGTTGACTGAAAAATGTAGGGCTGTTTTTTACATCAATGTTTTGTTTTGATGGTGCAAAAACCATAGTGTCATACAAAACTAATAAAAATAGAACTGTCTTGTTACTCTCAACGTGTCATGAAATGCCTAGGATTGATGAACACAGCAAGAAGCCCGATATGGTAGAATTCTACAACTCAACAAAGAGTGCTGTCGACTCGCTCGACCAGATGTGTAATAATATGCCTTGTACTTGTAAAACAAGAAGATGGCCACTGTGTATTTTCTTTGGTATCATAAATATCATATTGGTCAATACATAAGTGATATATGTGGAAAATAAATTTAAAAAACAAGAATGCCAGTATCAAGACGCTCCAGAGCAATGTGTGGATAACACCAATCAAAGTACTGTTATCATTGCACTCAAAACATGTAGAGTGATAAAAAGACATTATATTTATATCAACCTTCAAGTATGTAAGTAATAAAACAATTTTGTACTTTTTTGAAGTTTTATCGCATTGGAAAGTACCCATAGTCTGAGAGACTACTGATTAGCTTCCGTCTGGTATACAACACGTTAGCTTTCTAGGGTTAAAAAAAAATTAAACTACATTAAAAATTTGTTTTTTATTGAAATTTCAAAAATGAAAAAAAGTTAATAAACAATTTTGAAATAACCAAATTGTTATTATTTATATTATTAGAATTTAAAGTAATTTAGTTTATTTAACAACCCAGACATTTTTAGTTGATTTACATTACTTTTAATGACTCGGTTCAATGCTTTTTGAGGTTATTTTAAACAAAGTAGAATTTTTACATTATATGTCTTGTGTATGGAGACAATGTAATTTTAATTTATGTAAATAGACTAAGAGGACCAGGTTAGTTATGAGCTTTGCCACTGGTGAAAAGATTGAAAAAATATCATAGTGTATAATAAGCCTAAACTTACAAAAGATAAGATTATTTTGAAGGTTTGTTGAACCTTGAGGATTTGCAATGGCTAAACTTACAGGCACTGTGTGAGTTAAAAAGTCAATTGTGTAGAGACACTGAAATCACTAACACAAAGAAAATGAGACAGATATCACTAACACAAAGAAAATGAGACAGATATCACTAACACAAAGAAAATGAGACACTGGTTGTTACACTTGATTTTTGTTACCTGAGGCGGTTTGGTTTTCACAGGGGTGAAGGTTAACAAAAGTGATTATTTCACTTTACAGGAAACATATTGAAGTAATTTAATAGAAGAATACACTCTTGGGGTCCTTTGTTGATTGTAAACACTTTTGCCACTTAAAGTGGTTGAAACTTGAATAAAGCAAAGCATTTAAACATCGTAGGGACACATTGTCATGACTAATACTGAATGCACACAGACTAGTTTTCTAAGGAAATCCATAGCAGAAGGATGACAATCTCGGATACCAAAATTCTAAAGAAACTTTCATAACATAGAACATCTATTTGTTTTCCACATTTGTGTGGCTTTGTCAGGCACTGGTTCATTTAGCGCAGTATTTGAGTCATTGAGAACAACACTAAATTTGAAATGGATCCTGTACTTAACATACCACCAACCAAAAAGCTTTTAAGTTAAGGATGAATGAAGTTAGAGGTTGAAAAGAAATGGCATAAGCCGCTTCTCTGACCAAACCTGAGGAATCCAGGAATGGTGTATAGTACTTGAGAGTTGTGGAAGATGCTGGTGACCTGAAAGATGCGTTCTTGGTTTAGAAGGGTTTTTCTTGAAGAGGCACTCTTAGAACTGATCTTCAAGATTGTTGATGTTGACTGGACTGACTCTTTAGTCTCCCGGAAGTTTTGTATATTCTTAACTGGAGGGTCTACAGAGTTGTCGAAGGGATGCAGATGAACAGACAATGAACCTGAGGATGGTCAAGGTAACAGTGTGAGGTCAACGGTCACAGCTGTGAGGGTTCCTCTGATAGAGCACATTAGTATTGTCAGTGACAAAAAACTAGTGGCAAAACTTTAGATGATTTATTACAAACTATTGAAGGTCATCAAAGAAATGTTGACAAGGGCCTGAACTAAAAAAAAAAATATAGTTAAGAAGTCATGACAGAAAATCAAATCCCTATATCCAAGTAGAAATAAATATGCTGTTTGCAAAATTTTTTATTTTTTTATTGAGAGTTTGATTAGAATCTTTTGATAAACCTGTACAAGAACACTAACTGAATAAAGTTACAATTTTAAATTTATCTATCACCTTGGGCAATATTTATCTGATATTCCAAAAATTGATAAAAAATAATACCAGATTAAAATTATACTAGATAAATTAGTTCTTTGAATTGAACACATTTTTAAAATTAAATCATTATAACATTTTATTTAACTATAAAATTAGTTGTAACATTTTCCACATGAAGAAAATATTGCAAAAATATTTTTATAATCAAACTAGAACCAAAAGTACTCTATGTGATGAACTTTTATAAAATCTATACTACCAACACAGTTATAATATCGATAAGTTATAACTGTTGAGATTTTATATGTAAGATTTTATTCAAGTAAGGGTTTTTCACTTTTTTTTTATTTTCCCAAGAATATTTTAAGAGAAACTAAGTTAGTTTGCATTCAATTCATTATAATTGATGTTTAACACGTTCAGCATGGCTAGCATACCAGCACGCTCTGGGTTCCCTTATGAGGTACTGAGAGCGTCCCGATGTGCTCCCCGCTTCCCTTCTGAGAGACGGCTGGCGCACCGGCATGCTCGCTCCCAGTCTAATTAAAACTTCTTTAGTGTCGATAAATGTTTCTATAAAGGTTTGATTTTTATGTCAGTGCTTCAGAAGAGTTTGAAGACCATTGTGGCTGAGTCGTTTTTAAATCCAATCATCCCAAGTTAACTTTTTGATGCTTCAACTGAAACAATGCTTCAGGGAGTTTTATGAACAGATTTAATTTGGTTTAACTTTTATATTTTAATGTTTTTATTTCAGTTTTAACCACTTAATGTGACAAAATATCCTGTAAAAACAACGATTATAAAAATAAACTAAACTTTCTGAACTAACGTAATAATAAACGATAACTGTCCTATTAGAGCGAATGAACCTACTCGAGGTGGGAACAGACTACTGTAAATATGAGTCGTTGACAAAATGCTTGGACGGCCAAAAAACCTAATGTGTCATCATAACATTGTAGTAAACAAATGACAGCTAATCACGGCTATAAATAGTCTCGGACGTGACAAGCATTATCTATGCCTGTATTTACATTATCGATCTCTATCGCTTTGTGAATCACATTCCAAGTTGAACGTTGACTGGTTAACTTTAGTATGTTGTATATTTTAGTAGTAGGTACTTTAGATTTTTATGTAAATTTGTCTTTTCTCTGTCTTTTTTATTGAGTGTTATTATTTGTCATACAGTATTTTATCATTTGTATTTCTTTTTTTTTAATTGTGACTTGATAAATAAAACAATATTTTAATATCTAATACACTGTTTTGATGTCCCCAATAAACCTGTATATGGTAGAAATAAAATTATTGAGATGAAAACAACAGACACAATAGTTAGATGCAACAACAAGCTATGCAACCCGCATAGCATTTGAATAATTCCACTGCCGTCATATGTCGAAGTTAACGAAAAAGCAGACAGTAGTTTGATGAGATCTCAAATATCGCCGCCATGCTGTGTGTGTTAACATAATCGTTTCTAATATTAACTTACATAATAAAACAAACACAAAAATGTTTCATTTATACAAAGTTTAACTCCAAGCCTTAACTTGGTAGAGTTGTTCTTGCTATTAAGGTGAAACAATTGATTAAAAAGAAAAAAACATTTGATTGTTTTAATGATTAAGTATTTGAATGTTACAGGTTAATCCACTATGTCTGTATTTAGCAAGCAAATGCTATCTTGAGGCTCGTGAGTTCAATGATGCGCTGCAGATGTTAACAGGTGATTCAGAAGATCAATTGGGTAGATCATCTAAAACTTTTAATAGTTTTGCACAGTTTAGTCAGGATGTTACGTTTGAGGGATTTACATCAGGAAATGTAAGATTTTTATGTCAAACTTACTCTACAGGTAAATTAAGAAGTAGCCTTTACTTTTTTAAAAATATTCACATCACACGACATTGTAGGTACCATATCTCAAAATTGCTGATTTGAAAACTGTTCATAAAATGTAATAGAAAAAACTTCTTTATTAAATGAAAATCTTTTTTTTACAAAACCATATATTACCTAACACAGGTTGTCACACATTTTAGAATTTTTTATTGTATAAAAATTGTTATAACCAAAAAAGCTATAAAAGTGTGCATGCCATAAAACTTGAGTATCAGTCATATAATTTTGCAATGCAACTCAAAATACTGTGCTTGGTGTATGGAAGCTTAGGTAGTTCAAGAGTGTAAGTAAAATGATCTTGTGTCGAATCTCATCGGAAACTGAGAGTTGAATAGTGAGGGTCTGTGGAAGTTTGTAAAAAATCGGGAGTTTCCATATGCTCTGACAGGACTTTGGCTATAATTAGTACGTCATTTCCGAAGGTTGAACCTCATTTTTCAATAAGCTAATGAGTTGGTTTTGTAGTTCCATAGCTACTTCTAGAGTGTTAGATCCGGTGATGTTGTCAGGTATGACGTATAAGCGCTTTAGCTCCTTGAGGAGCAAGGTTGTTGCAGCGTCCTGACTGCGAGGTAAGGATTGCTATTCATGCTGTAAATTGCCATGGTAAGTTTGTACGCGGAGATTGATTGAGACGGATGGTCACGCTAAGGTTGAGTTAAAACTGTTGATTATCAGCATAAGTATTTGAAGGTACATCTGTCATATGTCGCCAGAAAATATAATGGTTTGCGAACAAAATTGTAAGAAGATATTACAGATGTTGGTCTGGAGTTTACTACCCATGAGCAAAGTGTTGTAGAGAGATATTCCCTTACTAGTTTTGGAATAGTGACGAATACTGCACGGATTTAGTGGAACTGCTCTCAAGCTTTAATACCCTGTGATGCAGTAAGAAATAATGTGTTTTGGATGTGTCATGTTGCTCTAATTTAACCATGTGTCCAAGGTTAGTGTATTCCACCATGAAGTCGACATAGCTTTTCTTTAATTGAGGTTGAGCCTTAAACCTACTTCAAGGGAGTGAAATCTGTTGGTGTGTTGCCATGATGAACCCAGTTGTGGGTGGTTCATGTAAAAAAAGTAGACGGACGTTAAACCATAATAGAACCCTAAACAATCAGCATTAATAATACATTTTTGGTTAGTGTGGTCTAGAGTTTATTCCTAATGTAGCTGAACTATAGGAAGTAGTGTAGTGTACATAAAACTGAGTGCAGCATTGAATGAAGTAAATATTAATCATGTGTAAAATATAGTTTTCCTTCTATACTTCTTTATAGTTGAAGATAAATTATTCCTTCTAATTGCCATTCATGTAAGTGAAGATTTTTGATGTTTGGTACAAGAATTGTTACTATTTGCCTGTCAGTAAATAGCTTATGTGAAAGATGTTTCTCTATAATTTGGGCTTCTTCACTTGCCTGAAGAAACCTATATGTCAAATAATTTATTCAAATTTTTTAACACAGGGTTTTTTTTCAGCTACAAAGTGCATTACTTTTTTTGAAAGGCCAAGTATATGAAGCTTTAGATAACAGAACTGTTGCAGCTGAGTGTTATAAGCAAGCACTACAAGCTGATGTGCATTGTTATGATGCCTTTGAAGCTCTTATTCAACATCAGATGCTATCATTTTGGGAAGGTGAGATTTGGTTAGATCTGTCATGATGGATTTGGGTGTAGTATAAGTGTAAATGGGCAAATACTAGGAACAGATATTAGTTTGTAGAAGTAAATTTTGGTTTTGGTTATTATTGTGATGGAACTGGGTTATGCATTTTATTTAACCTGGTATATATATATATATATATATATATGTGAAGTTAATATATTACTATTGTAAGTAATTTTATCCACCATTAAGTGCAATGATTTTACCTTGTGTGATGAGGCGCCTTTCGGTCACTTGACCATTGTCGAATCACTGATTACTTTTTCTCAATTTTTCTGGTGTGGATGTTCGGTCCGTCGTGTTGGTACTTGTTGACGTCATACACGTTTCCTCTTGAGTCTTGTGTATAATGTTTTTGAATAGTATGTCTTCTGTATATGTTGTTTGTAGATTCATTAAATTGTTGTGTATGTTTTTATAAATGTGGTATTTTTCTAGTGAGTTTAGTTCTATTGGGTTATTATTTATCTCAAGTATGGTTAGGTTATTTTCGTAATTTGTTATTTCATCTTTATGTGATATTAGGTTGTCTGCAACATTTGATACTTTTGAATTTTTGTTTTTGAATGCTCTATAATGTTCTTCAAATCTTATTTTAAATGATCTGGTGGTTTTCCCTATGTTACTTACTTCTTACTTCAGCCAACGCCCGTCCTTGGCCTCTCAGCCATCCGACGCCGTGCCTCCCAGTACAATGTAGCGAGTCCTTCCCTGGACTCCTCGTGAAAGATATCTTTCAGGCCGTCACAAGTGGTAAGATGCTCTGCCGTCCCTTCGTTGTTGGTTTTCCCTATTTAAAATGCGTTACATTTGTTACATGTAATTTTGTAAATTCCTGATAGGTTATGTTTTTCTGAATTTGTTTTGTGGCTTGTGTTATTAAGATATTTTATTATTTTGTTGTTTGGTTTGTATGTTGGAGTGTAGTATTCTTTGTTGTATATATTTGTTATTTTTTCTATTTTGTTATTGGTGTATTTATATTTTAGGTAGATTTTTTTATTTTTATTACTTTTGTTTTCTGGTTGTAGTGTTGTATTGAGGTTAGGTTTTTTTGTAAATTTGTTGTATATATTTTTTATAAGGTGTTTGTTGTATCCATTTTCTATTGCTATTTTTGTAATGTTATCTAATTCTTCATTTAATTTTTGTTTGTTATCCTGTGTGTATTTTATTGCTTTATTTATCATGTTTCTGTAAGTGTTAATTTTGTGTGTCCAGGGGTGGTTAGATTTGTAATGTATTGTGGTGTTGTTGGAAGTAGGTTTCCTGTATACTGTAGTTTCTATTTTATTATCATTTATATTTAATGTGATGTCGAGATAGTTGATTGTTCTATTTGTTTCTGTTTCGACGGTGAATTGTATGTTTTCGTTGTATGTATTTAGTTTGTTTAGTATTATGATGTGTTTGTTGTGAATGGTAGGTTGGTATATTATAAGTATATCGTCTACATACCTTGTCGATAGTGAAATATTGTGTGTGTTTAATATAGGTTTAATTATTATTTGTTTAAAGTGTTGTAAATATATTTCTGACATGACTGATGATATGGGTGATCCCATGGGAGTCCAGTTGTTTGTTTATAGTATTTATTGTTAAATTGGAAGTAATTTTTGTTACATATGTGTTTGGTTAGCGTAATGATACTATCTATTGTGTTTCTTTTTTCGTTATTGTGTATTAGTTTGTTTTTTATTATTTCTATGGTTTCTTCTATTGTGATGCTAGGGTACATGTTAGTTATGTCATAACTTATTATTTTTGTGTTGCTGTTTGTTTTTATGTTTTTTATTAATTAGTTCGTATCCATTTTTTATATTGTATGTGTTGTTGATATGTATTTTAGATCTTATTATTTTGTCTAGTATTTTTGCAATTATGTAAGATGATGCTGTTGTGAAATTTATTAGTGGTCTAAATGGTGTGTTGGATATCAACTTACAACTTTACACAACCAATTTGGAAATAATGAAAACTTTTGATACTCTCACACCTATTATACACGAAAAAACACAACAAATTATAATAAAACATAAAACAAACACAATAAATAGACAAAACAGAAAAATCGAAAATTTATCAAAACAACAACATAACCTAAAAAATAGCCTAGAACCAATCCACACCTCTAACAACAATAAATTCATAAACTTAACTAAAACACAGTTTACTGAAAAAGAGAAAATAATAACAAATTCCTTCAAATACAACCTACCTAATTTCAACAAAAAAGAAATAATAAAAAACCTAATAGTTGACACAGAATCTAACATCCACAAAATTACCCACCAAAATACTAAACACATAAGAAACAATATTAATAATAAAATTAACCTAATAAAAACGGGAAAAAACAAAAAAAACTGAACAATATATAAATAAAAAAGAAATTATAAAACTCAGAGAAAAACTAGAAAATGAGTACCTAATATTAAAATCCGATAAAACAAATACACCAGTAATAATAGAAAATACCAAATACATCTATTCAATGACTAACTACATAAAAGGAAATAAATACGAATAAATCCCAGACCCAACTAGCAAATACCTTATTACAATAAAAAACCTAATAGTCACTCACCGAAATACCCTAAAATATAACAATAAATTAAAATATCACATAAGACCATACCCATTCAAACCATGCGCACCAATATTAACGGGCATACCTAAAATCCACAAACCCGACACACCATTTAGACCACTAATAAATTTTACAACAGCACCATCTTACATAATCGCAAAAATACTAGACAAAATAATAAGATCTAAAATACATATCAACAACACATACAATATAAAAAATGGATACGAACTAATTAATAAAATAAAAAACATAAAAACAAACAGCAACACAAAAATAATAAGTTATGACATAACTAACATGTACCCTAGCATCACAATAGAAGAAACCATAGAAATAATAAAAAACAAACTAATACACAATAACAAAAAAAGAAGCACAATAGATAGTATCATTACGCTAACCAAACACATATGTAACCAAAATTACTTCCAATTTAACAATAAATATTATAAACAAACAACTGGACTCCCCATGGGTTCACCCTTATCATCAGTCATGTCAGAAATATATTTACAACACTTTGAACAAATAATAATTAAACCTATACTAAACACACACAATATTTCACTATGGACAAGGTATGTAGACGATAATAAATACACAAAAACCTCTTAACTACAAACTTTTTTTATTTTACCCTTATGTACATTTCAGTTACAAAGTAACCATCCTCAGAGGGATAACATACAAAGACTGATTAATGCTAGAAAAATACCTTATTTATAATCTACAGAACTAGTCACTCCCACTCCGACCGCCACGGCCCCACCTGTTAAACAAGGCGTAGCCACGCCCATCGAGTGAAAGCAAGATATCTTACGTCAACTTCTAAAATATAAATTCAAAATACAATAAATACATAATTAAAATTGTTTTTTTGAAATTATAACCAACACAAAATTTAATATAAAAATCATAATCCTATTTAACAAATGAATATAAAATTGAAAGAGGAATAGGACCTCTATCAGAATTTAATAAATTCTCAGGTTTATGTTTACTAATTTTTAAACTTTCGAAACTATTTAACAACTTATTAGTTCTAACATTCTTAATTAACTTGACATTATTAACATCTAGATTGTGATTGGTCTCTAAAATATGGGCAGCAATACTAGACTTATCAGATCTTTGGTATTTAATATCCCTAATATGTTCCTTAAATCTAGTTACTACTTTTCGTCTTGTCTGCCCAATATACATTTTATCACAATCCTTACAATTAACTTGGTAAATCCCTGATTTATCAAGTGTTTCTACTTTATCTTTTGCATTACCTAATAAATTTATAAGGTTATTATGATTTTTATACGCAACTCTCAATTTAACATTCTTAAAAATTCCCTCCAGCCCTTTGGTTAATTCTTTGTCAAAAGGTAAACTAATAAAACGGCTTCCTTCTTTAGTTTCCAAAGGTAATGTTTTTAATTTCTTCCGAAAAATCCTAATCTTTTGCTTCCTAAGGATATTATCAATAATTTTACATTCATAACCATTAAATTCTGCTGTACTTTTAATATGTTCTAATTCAATATCAAAACGTCTTTTACTCAAAGGAATATTAATCAACCTATTAACTAAAGAATTGAAAGCTGCAAATTTGTGTTGGTTACAATGGTTAGATTCTTTTGGAATAAATCTATCATTGGATGTTGGCTTTCTATAAATATCAAAAACTATTTTATCTCTATTTCTAATACAATAAACATCAAGAAACTGTAAACGTTTATCTTTTTCAATTTCATAAGTAAATCTATAATTAGGATGTTGATCATTGATGATCCTTAGAAATGGATCTATTTGAAATTCTTTAATATTAAATATAGCGAAAATATCATCAACGTATTTTATCCAGACACAAGAAAAATATTTAAGTTTCTTTTTCAATCCTAATTCAAAATGACTCATAAAGAGTTCTCTGCTAAAATAGGCTGTTTCCCATTGTTGTACCATCTTTTTGTTTATAAAAATTATTATTAAATTGAAAATAATTATTATTCATACAACAATTAGTTAATTTTACAAACTGTTCAACTCTTTCAATATCGACATCATTCTCAATTAAAAACTCTTTTAACAAATTTAAAGTTTCCGTTACTGGAATACTTGGAAACAGAGAACAAACATCAAAAGAAACTAAAATTTCTTCATCTGTTAATCTAATATTCTTAACCTTCTCTACAAAATCAAGTGTATTCTTAACCGAAAATGATATTCTTTTTTAGCAGAACTCTTTATGAGTGAAACAAGATATCAAACAAAAATTAAATGAAGAATTAGATGACATTACAAAAATAGCAGTAGAAAATTGATACAACAAACACCTTATAAAAAATATATACAATAAATTGACAAAAAAACCTAACCTCAATACAACACTACAACCGGAACACAAAAGTAATAAAAATAAAAAAATCTACCTAAAATATAAATACACCAATAACAAAATAGAAAAAATAACAAATATATACAACAAAGAATACTGCACTCCAACATACAGACCAAACAACAAAATAGTAAAATATCTTAATAACACAAACCACAAAACAAGTTCAGAAAAACATAACCTATCAGGAGTTTACAAAATTACATGTAACAACTGTAACGCATTTTACATAGGGAAAACAACCAGATCATTTAAAATAAGATTTGAAGAACATTATAGAGTATTCAAAATAAAAAATCCAAAAGTATCAAATGTTGCAGTACACCTAATATCACATAAACATGAAATAACAAATTACGAAAATAACCTCACCATACTTGAAATAAATAATAACCCAATAGAACTAAACTTACTAGAAAAATACCACATTTATAAAAACATACACAACAATTTAATGAATCTACAAACAACATATACAGAAGACATACTATTCAAAAACATTATACACAAGACTCAAGAGGAAACGTGTATGACGTCAACAAGTACCTTCACGACAGACCGAACATCCACACCAGAAAAATTGAGAAAAAGTAATCAGTGATTCGACAATGGTCAAGTGACCGAAAGGCGCCTCATAACACAAGGTAAATTCATTGCATTTAATGGTGGATAAAATTACTTACAATAGTAATATATTAACTTCATAAAGTCAGTGCAACGGAAAAACAATGGATATATGCATATGTATATATATATATATAGTTTTTGTCACCATAGTTACAAAAAAGTAGGTATTTTATTTTTAATGTCTTTTTTATGAAAGTTTATATACATTGGAATAGAGTTCTAAAAAGTAGAGATATGAACGAACTTCAAAAATTTGTTTTAATAAGGCAATATTTTTAAACATTATTTGATTACTACAAGCAATTGAAAATTTGATTTTACCAGAAGCAGAGGATATAGAAGAAATTAATTATTATATAATAATAATATAATGCCTATTACATAATAATAACATAATGCCTCTTTAACCCATAGCCTATCATTGACAAATCTATTTTGTCTCTACAAAACGTGTTTACGAGCCTGCAGACATAAAATTTGGTTTGGCGCTATTAATTTTTGTCTGCTTCAAAAACTATTTGTTGTGAATATTTAGTCTCCTTGACTCTAGTTAATGTATAATCATCTCCATGCTTTAGATAAATACATGCAATATGTTTCTCATGTCTAAGCAATTTGTTTTTTTTTTAATGTAATAAAATTTAGTTGCTCTGATAACTTGACACGGTGAATTAACTTGTGCTGCTAGATCGGGTCGCAAACATTTCACTCAGATGTACACAAAAATACAATAATTAATGAAAATATTCGCAGTGAGTATTTTTTAAAATTAGAATCTCAATAAATTATGTGTGTGACCGCAGATTTTTACTGTTTACGCAGTCGACACACAGCAACTATCAACTAGGTATTGAATAACACTTAGTAACTTCTATACTGAGCAAGAAAGTCCACTTGACACAAAAACTTATAACTCTAGAATGTCTGCTAAAAAGAGAGCTTATAGTCTCTAAATATTTGTCCTTATTTATACTGCAAGTTTCAAGAGGCGAGTTTATTCCTCAGTTTATGAAGAGCTAATGACATCTGTATGTTCTCTACCACTAATGTATTGTGACTAGTATTTTTTGTCTGTAGAATACAATGGATTAATGCCCTTAAATTGAGAATGCCAAAATATTGTAATTTATTTCATAGTTAGTGAAAGTGAAAATTGAATTATTATAATTTATTTTATTTGATTTCCTTTTTTCAGTAGAGAATAATCTAAATATCATTTTACAATTTTAAGTCTGGTGACTTGGTAACTAAAATGTAACAGTCTTTGGTATTTAGTAACAATTATATTTTTTAAAAAAATAACTTATATTTTTATTTACACAATTTTGTGTATAAAAATGGTAATTTTGCTATAGAGTTTGAATTTAAACATGTAAAAAATTAATTATTCTTTGTTTACAAATAAATTTGTGCTTACTTAGAAATTATGTATATTGCAATAAATTTTAATTCATTAAATTGAAACAATATTAAATTTTATTTTGTATCAAATAATTGTTAGGTGTATTGTAAGTTTTCACTAGATTGAACTGAATTCTTATTTCCCTTAAATAGAGTGGTAAACTTAATGCATAATTTTGGCTTTAAAAAAACGTAAGATTTTTATAAACAATAAATATTAAGGTCTTCGTTATAACACTCGTTTATTATTTTTGAACTTTAATTGTTAATGTTTTATATGAAAGTATGATATGAGTTCTGTGTAGAACTATAACTAAAACCATTTATGATTAATGGATTATTCATTTTTACAATTTTATTTATAGATACAGACATATTCCAGGGTCGTCTATATTCTGTTCCTTACACATTTAGATGAAATATGAATCTGTAATTATTAGCTAATATTATTTCATGTCCTCATAACAATGTAGAATCAGGCAGTTAAAATCAGTTAGAATCTCAGTCCTCCAATTTTACATACAAAATCTTAAGCATCTCTTGTTATATATTTTATTTCATATTATTAGTTACCATTCCTCCTAAAGATTCAGTTGGCAAACTTGAAGCTTATGAAAATTTAATTCTCAATGCAGCCATTTACGTTGATACTCAAGAATACGTAAAGTTTTGGTATCTCCTGGCCTTCCACATTCCTTAGCTATCGACTGTTTAAATAATTTTTCTGCTTTTCTTAGGAAAAGAGAATACCCTTCTTCTTGCTGGTTTGTTCATTAGCTGTTGGCCTGTAAGTGGCATAAGCATTCAATCTTGCTTGTTGTGTACTTAACAAGGCGCTCTACAGGAAGGTAACGCATGTGAACCTGACATGGACTTTGTGCCATCACTCGTAACCTTGTTATTTAATGTATGTTGTATATAGATTTTTACCACAGTTTTGTTATTTGTTTCAGTTAAGGTTTTGAGTTTTTAGCCTCTCTGCAGAAAAACCATTTTTAGAACCTAAATTACTAATTTTTACAAGTTAAATTTTTTTAGTGATCAAATTCTTAACTTTAAAAATTGTAGTTTTATACCTACAAGTAGCAGTAAAATATAAAGTGTGTGTAAATAGCTATACCCAGATTTTTTTGCCAATGAATGCCTTATATAAGAAGTTGCACATTAACAAGAATTGTAGATTATTTTTGTAATGTGGTTGAAGGATAATAACCCCTTTTCCTCTATAGTTATTAGGAAGAACAGTCTCAAATAAATGCCATAGAACAGGATGAATATCTTTTTTTAACTATAAAAAAAAAATATTTTATTTTATACACCCACGTCTTTAGAAACCATTTACAATATATATTAATCAATTTGACACATTAATGTCTTAAATACATTGATAATACACCTAAAATTACAGTGTAAGAATCAAAATGAAATAATAATTAGTGCTACAAAGTTATGCAAGATTAAATTCAGTTTGTTTGAATTATTCTCATATTGTGATTTTGGGAATTGTGGACAACCAATTCCCATCACTGCTTTCCCCACAAAAACATGAGTATAAAATAAAATTTGTGGTACAGAATGAAATATTAGTGCATCACATGTTTTTGTTCTCCAAATATTAAAATTTAAAGTTTTTTTTGTATTGTTGTATTTAGATTAAAAATTTTTCAAATTATAATGCAGTAAATTAGAGATAAATTTAGTTTTTCTTTAAAAAAATCTAATTCTTCATTAAAACCTGCCTGTATAGATATTATTAATTAATATTATATATTTTTTAAAGTTTAGTCTCTGAGAATTTATTTTTAAAAAGCGCTTTTTTCAAATTTTAAGTTTTCTCTTTAAAATTAAAAAAAAATGTTTTTTCTTATAACGTATAATTTATAAACATCTTTCTTTTAATGTTTTATTCAAGTTTCTAGTTTTAATAGTGTAAGCTATAATCTATGTTGATCCGTCAGTCAACCAGGACATTATATTTTACATATAGAGTAGGCAATAATAACCGATTTTGGTTGTACGGCTTAAAAAAAAATATTATATTTTATTGGGAATGTGTATCATTTTCTAAAAATTTACGCGGGCTATTCAAAAAGTAAGGAACCTTTTTTGAATTAAAAAAAAATAAGTACAATAAAAAATTTGTATTATATACATCTGAAAGAGCAACTAAAATACTACTTTTCTACGTAGTCGCCAAACAAATTGAGACATTTATCGTAACGGTGGACAAGCTTTGACATTCCTTCATCATAGAAGTCTGCCACCTGCGATGTCAGCCACTCAGTGACGCGCAGCTTGAGCTCCGCGTCGTTGTCAAAGCGCTGTGTCGCTAGCCAGGTCTTCATTCTTGGAAACAAGTGAAAATCGCTTGGTGCAAGGTCAGGACTATAGGACCTGATTTGAATGACTCAAGGAGTTCTTTGGTGTGGTTTGCTGTGTGAGGTCGGGCATTGTCATGCACAAACAAAATTTTTGACATCAATTTCCCTCGGCGCTTGTTTTGAACTGCTCTCCTAAGGTTGCGCAAAGTTTCACAGTACCGCCCAGAGTTTATTGTTGCACCACGTTCAAGAATGTCAATAAGAAGCACACCTTGCCTGTCCCAAAAAACCGTCGCCATAATCTTCCTTGCTGAAAATGTTTGCAAATATTTTCTTGGATTTTTGGGGGAGCTTGTGTGCCTCCACTCCATGGACTGTAATTTCGTTTGGCAATTAACGTGTTTCACCCATGTCTCATCACCAGTTACGATGCGATCCAGTAGTGAATCACCATGTCTGTCGTAGGCATCCGGAAATGTCAAACTTGCCTCCATTCGCTGACTTTTATAGCAGTCAGTGAGCATTTTCGGCACCCATCTTGCACAAAATTTGTGGTAGCCTAACCTTTGTGTGACAATTTCAAACAACAAAGTCCGTGAAACTTGTGGGAAACAAAGCGAAAGCTCCATTATTGTGAATCGGCGGTTTTCGGGAACCTTTTCATCAACTTTAGCGGTTAGTTCATCAGTCACAATGCTTGGGCGTCCGCTCTTCGCTTCGTCAAGAATGTCAGTTCGGCTATTTTTAAACTGAATCCACCATTTTCTCACAGAACTTTCATTCATTATGTTGTTTCCATAAACTTCACACACTTGGTGATAAATGTCTATCAGTTTTAAGTTTTTTGCCAACAAAAACCGTATCACTGACCGCACCTCACAACTGGCGGGATTTTCAATCGCAGCTCACATCTTTAGTTGAAATTGCAAAAAAACAGGAAATGTTCCCGTTGTCAGTCTGAACGCCGACTGATTTGCCGAGTGCGCATGCACCAAAATGTACGAGATCCATTCCCAGACAGAAACATTCCTTACTTTCTGAATAGCCCTCGTATTATTGGCATTTAAAATACAAATTTATTAAAATCCTCTCTCACTTATAGTAAATGTAAGGATAAAATATCAATTGAAAATTAGATACAGTAGAGTCTCGATAATTCGAGGTAAATTGGACTGAGACCCCTTCGAATCACCAAAAACTTGGATTACACAGAAATACATATGTTCCTGTGCATCAGAAAAAAATACCAGTTTTAATGAACCCTCATACTATAATTCAAATGTACTAAATAAGTGTATAGAACTTTATACGCACATTTATTGAAAGCCCGACTAATTTCCTTTACATACCGTATGGCTATAAGCATTTTTTGGAAGCCCAACTCATTTCCTTTGCATACAGTATTGATATAAATATATCTTGGAAGCCTAATTCATTCCCTTTGTCTACCGTATTGATATAAATATATCTTGGAAGCCCGACTCATTCCCTTTGCCTACCATATGGCTATAAACATTTCTTGGAAGTTCTACTCATAATTTTTTTTTGAAATAGATCAAATAGGCTCAAATAGAATTAGGTTTGAATTTAACGGAAGCTTAAACTATCGGGATTTGGATTTTCAAGACTACACTCTATAAAACGTTTTAAAAGAACAATTGTGTTAGTTTTTTAAAAATAACTATTACAGACAGTATTTTACCCTTGTTACAGAGGATGTTCTCATCTCATCATTACCATTTACAGAACAATGTGGTAATGATAAGCTTGTAAGTACTGTATATGAACATTTATTACAAAAATACCAGACAAAGCCTACGAATGTACTACCACCTCTGCCGCATCCTAGGCTAGCCGAAAATATGGACCTTGCAGTTGCAAAAGCTGAAAGGCATTACTATGCCTGCAATTACAAGCAGTGTTTTAATATAACAGAAGAGTAAGTAAATATTAATGTTTTAATCACAGAATGAAAATTTAAAAGTAATCTATATCTATAAAAGGTATAAAAAAACAAGGATTTTTTAAGAAATACACCAAGCCTCATTAGTATTAAAGCTGGGAGAAACTAGTAGTACACTGACAGTTAATAAAAAGTTCATTAAATTCAATAAATTTATGCATTGCCATGAATAATTGATAATTACCTAATTACCTATTGAGGTTTTGGTGTTTTTTATTTTAGTTGGATATTCAATTTGAATATTCAAGTTAATTGGAAATGGAAATCATACTCGTGTTTTTTTTACTTTATATGTTATATTGCTATTGATTATGGATTGTTCAAATTTGTTCTAGAAATGTAATTGCATCATTTAAAAGAACTGATATGAATTAAAATTATAAATATAAACTTTTAGTCTTCATCAGTATCATATTGAATTCTGACGATGCATTATATCCCTAAAAATTAAAAAAGCAGCCTTCATATTCTGGGGATACATTAAAGTCAAAGAAAATATGAAGGCAATAGAAACAATTACCTTGAACAGTTATATATCTCTAACAATGTATTAAGCATTTAGACAAAACTGAAGTTTTTGTGCCTCGTGAGTCAAATCTTTTCACATAATTCTCAGGTAAACTCCAGAAATTAATGATGAATTTTGTCTAATTAGCGTGTTTACATAGGATTATTAGTAATTTTTGGTTAAACATTTGAACGCATTAGTGTAGTACTTTGTTAACATGACTACCACTGTGGTAACCTTTAACCCTTTGGTTAACATTCACGTAACAGTACGTCCACACAATGAGCAGAAGAAGCATTCCCGAATATGTACTTTCTACTATTTTTCTGAGATTAGCATTGCCCTATGTTTACAATTTCTTTCCTTGTGTAGTGTGAAGTACTCTAGGTTAAATATTTGCAACTATATGGACAGTAAATACACCGTCATCGACGGATACCATAACTATGTGGACATGTCTCCTGTGTCGACACATAGTACATAGTCACCATTCTTTTGTGTCCAAAATCTATGAATTTCCCACGTATTTACAGATTTTTTTGAAGTTTGTGCGGTATTTTACAATGAATAGGCGATTGAACAATGAAGAAATTTTGTTTGTGTCCAAAGTCTGGTTTTCCTATGTGTTTACAGATCGTTTCGAAGTTTGTGCGGTATTTTACAATGAACAGGTATTTTACAAAAAAAAGATTAACAGATAAATTTTAGCAAATAAAATGTCAGTAAATGTAAGGTAAAGTATGGTAAACATGAAAAAATAAGTAAATTTAAAAAAATTACTAGAATTTAAAATATAGAGAAAAATAAAGAAAAAAGTGTAAAAATCTTTCAAAAATATGTTGCTCCCAGGGGCCATACCAGGGCAGGCACATGTTAGCTAATCAAAGGGTTAAAGTCTCCTAAATTTAATTAATGAATTAATATTTGAAAAAACTGCATTAACATCAAGTCTCATCTACTACAAGTTAAAAAAATGTATTTGAACTTGAATGGACGATAAAAAATATTTTATTAACTATTGAAATTTTGAACAAGATATATTTAAGGAGAGTGTGAGCTAATAGGAGTTGAAAATAAAACAATACTATAATATTGAATTAACTTTGTTATAGAATGATGTAAAAATTTAAGTTATAATCAATAAAACTGAAAACTATTGTGGTACTGGTTGTATTTATTAATAAAATTCCCAGTAAAATTTGCTCTAGAAATAGTTTAGTTTACTTACCAACTTGTTTTTCAAAAACTTACTTTTATTTTCAAGTTTAGTTATTTTTTTATATAACTATTTTTGGTATAAAAGGGTAATAAGTTTAGTTTTATCCTAGTTTATCTGACAAGATTGTCTACAAATTTTATACAGGAAGATTAAGATATTTTGTTTTCATAAATTATTTTTATCTCTTGTCAATAGAATGATGTGTGATTTGTAACTGTCGACATTATGTAAAGCAATGTCTGTTTTACTGCTAATTAATTCCAGATATCATTCCATTTTTTATAATTTTCATATTTAAACTTATATTTTTCTCTCTTATGAACATTATATTGGTAGTAACATTGTCTTTGAAATTATTGAACACATATTATGAAAGTAAATATTATGTTATGGTTTAGTCTGATTACGGTCTCATAGAAACAGAAAGGGCTCTTGGCAATGTAGAAGAGAGTGTTTTCCAAATATTATAAAGTCAGTTGCGGGACTTTTACGTATATGTTTATGATAAATATCGATAAAACAATTTTGTTAAAATTATAGTTGGAATTTGATTTGCAGTGAGATTTTACAACAGTAAATCATTTTAATTTGTTACAAATTTCAAATAAGGGCTAAAGTATAAGGAAAACATATTAAGATTTTGTTATTTTATGTATTTATTTTTTTATAAATAATAATTTCTATTGGTTTAAAGAAATGTACAATGTTTGTTGCAGAATTTTAAAAAAAGATCCATACCATACAACTTGCTTACCTGTACACATAGCCTGTCTTGTGGAACTGAAGAAAACAAATAGTATGTATTAAACATTAGGCTAAAGTTAAAGGGAACAATAAAAGTATAGTTTTATTATTAACAAAAGTAATTAATAAACAAAGAACATTATATTTTTTATATTTATAGCTTTATACTAAAAATGCAGCTAAACATATAGTAGGACCTGATTTTCCTTTTCTTAATCACATTCTCTTAAATTATTTAAGTTTTTCAGTCAAGTAACAAATTTAAATTTCTTCAGTTAAATTTTATACTAAAACATTTCAGAAATTTTAAACTGAAATAACTCATTTTAGAATATTAAATTTTAGTTTTAATACTTAATTCTACAACAAGTCAGGAGAGGTAGGGGAAGAGTAAGCATTTGAGCATTGAAATCAAATCATAAATATTTCTTCTCTTCTAAAAAATACATATACTCTCTAAAATACCCTCCCGATCCATAAGTGATTCACGTATAAATAAAATTGAATAATGGCATAGACATCATCCCTTCTTCTTCAAAAAATTCGATATTTAAATGTTCAGTTGCTTATTCTGTGAAAAAGAGCTCCAATTATTGAGAAATATAGAAGTAAATTAACATGAAAGAAATTTGAAAGTTAAGGGGAAAATATAATTTTGATTTATCATTGAGTTTTATTTATTGAAGTTTGATTTATTGAATTGTGACTGCATTAGTAATACTGTCAATATATTGTGAATTATTGGTAGACTGAAAATTTGAAAAAAATATGCAAACCGGTATATCTGTGAAAATAATGCATGTTATATAATTTTTTTAATTTTCAGAATTGTTTTATTTGGCTCATGTATTGGTAGATCTTCAACCAGAAAGCGCAGTATCATGGTTTGCAGTTGGATGTTACTATTATCTTATTGGTATGTTTGAGTTCTACTTACATGAATATAGTTTTAGACACTTTTGCCTGACTTGTTTTATAAGAATACCTTTTTGAGATTTTACTTTACAAACTTAAAGCAAAACATAAATCATTCATTTCCTTTTTATATTTTTCTAGCTGACTCAGCAAACTTCATACAGCCTAACAGTCAATAAATGTTGTGGAATATGGGGGAAGAAGTTCGTCCATATGCCAGGTTAGGGAAAGAGAGGATTTTAAACATTAGCTTATTTAATGAAGTTTTGGTGGTTTCGTGTATGAAACCTATTGTATTGTATAGTGTATTGAAAGCTAATTGTAGCCACATGAGGGACGTGTTCCATGTGGTTTGGTCGCGGGAGTGGAAGGCTATGAGGGCAGATTTTAAATTTCTTTTGAAGCGTTCCGTGTTTAAAAGCTGAGGTGATCGGGCGACAGGGTAACGTTTCTGATACCATAGGAAAAGCAGAAATTGTGAAATGTATGTGAAGTGAAACAGGTGGCGTTGTCGGAAACGATGATTTTCAGAAATCCAAAATGCTGAAAGATGTAAGATAAAAGTGTTTGTGTGGTGTTGTCGGTATTGGCCTCGCGGAGAGGACATAACCAGGTGAACTTTGTGAATTGGTCAACGGCGACCAATATCGTGGTGTTTCTCGTAGCGGTGCGAGGGAGAATTTTTCCATCGGTCTTTGGGGTGGTTATGCAGAATGGAGGCCGAACTTACACTTCTGGCCGGGTTTACTAGTAGCGCTGATTTGACAAGCCTTCACTCTTTGGGTGACGCCCGTAGCTAGAGATGGCCAATAGAAAAGTTCTTTAATTTTGAATTTGGTTTTCAAAAGGCCTAGGTGTCCACCGAAACTGGGATCATGGTAGTACGCAAAAACCATGTCTATTAAAGATTTGGGTAAATATACGTGTGAGGGAATACCGAGGTGATTTTTTAGGCGCAATACAATTTTACTAAGACAGAATTTATTTGATTCGATCTTATTTTCCAATTGATCAATTATTGTTTTCAATACCGAGTCACTTTCCTGTTTGGCTCTGATATCTGTAAAGGCTAGGAGGAATTGACATAATAAATTAACTGGTCAGTTGATTGGCAGTGTAGCCAGAAGTCTTTTGACTGGGTGTTGTAATCCAGCGAAAACATAACCGAATGACTGATGATCCGGAGAGGGGGATTTCATGTTGCGAAGACCATAGAACGTCAAGCTCTAACTTTAACTGCTCTCCTTTTTTTTTATCTGGTCAAGGAGATTACATAGTTCATCGTCTGTAGGGGACTCAGATTCTACTAGTTCGGGGGTTTGGGTGATTTGGTCGGAAACTTTAGTATGAGACTCCATATTGTTCCTTAATTTATATCTTTTGTCCTTAACTACACTTAAAGGTAAGGGATATTTTTTTATAACATATACATGATAATGTAGCAAGGATGCAATAGGCGGAAAAATTTATTAAATTAATAAAAATTATTATAGCCTTTTAAATCTTGTATGGCTAAAAAATTGAAATAAATACAACGGTCGAATAAGCAAATGATTTTAAATTTTAAATCTCTATCTCTTAAGTTAACCTAGTTGAATAAAAGCTGAACAGAACTGTTTACTTAGGATAAGGAAATGTTATCTTTTTTAAAAGAATTTGTACCTACAACTAATATGACAGAATATTTCATCTATAATATCGAAATTATATATTGTTCCTGTTCATCAAACAATATTAATCATTGAAGGAAATTAATATCTATTGTTTTGATATTTATTCCTTAATATAACACAATTAAAATAAAACATTTTCATCAGGAAAGAGTGATCCAGCAAGGAGGTATCTTGGCAAAGCCACATCTTTGAACAAGTTATTTGGGCCTGCTTGGTTAGCATATGGTCATTCATTTGCTGTGGAGAACGAACATGATCAAGCAATGGCAGCATACTTCAAAGCATCACAACTAATGAAAGGGTTTGTTATTTAAACACTTTCTTGTGTTAGAAAAGGTTGAGCATTTATAATTTGTAAAATTATCTCTGTAACAGTGTTATTTTTATTAAATCAATAATGTTTGATTATTTCAAAAAGCAAGGAACATTTATCCTTTTCTTTTAAATAACCTCTCGGACTTTAAACTTCAGCATCATAGGGATAACATTGTGCTAGTAGGGGGGTTTTTTATAAGTATTAATACTCATGGATTTTATTGTCCATGATTACTGGCCTTTATATGAAAAACCAACCCATTTCCCCAATACTTTTTATATATCAATATATTTGAAGATCTAGTTTACTTCCAAAATAAATGTAACAGTTTGTCTATTGCTTAGTCTTGCAAGAATACTCACTTGAAATTTCATACTAAGTTTAATTGAATTTCTTATATCTGCATTTACTGTTGGTTGGAAAAATTATAAAACATTTATTTAATATGTTACCACAGGATGTGTATAAATAATTATAAATTATGTTTTTGTATATCATAGTTTAACAGCATATTATATCAATTCAAAAATGATAATACAAAATTCTACCTCTTGAAACATTATAGAATGTATACAATTTTCACAAATGCTTTACTATTAATTTAAATAATTATCTTTTGTGATTTGAATGAGTTAACTGTTAATTAGACATTAGAACAATATTTATTTTTTTTAGAATCCTTGCATTAAGTTCAGGAATATATATTTTAACACAATTATTTTAAGTCCTTTAGCATTGCGTGTTATTAAACAGAATTAAACATAATAAAATAAAAATTACATATATATTTTGTGTCCATAAGTCAAGAATGAGAATTAGGTCAACTCCCTTTCTTGTGATTTAATTATAATTTATATTTGTGCGTCCAAATATAAATCTAGACCATTTCCATTTACATAGATTATTTTCACAAAATCCAATTCCCATTGATTTCAACTTTACCTTAATTTGACCATGATTCTTGGATATATTATATATGGATACAAAATTTATGATAGGTTATAGTTGTAAATATTCACTAAATATTTATCCATTTCCTTTAGTATTGTTTATATTATTTTTTGATATAATTTAATTAGTTTTTATTTCCAATAACTTCTACTATTTTCAGGGTTTAACTGACTTGCTAGTTACAAATTTTAATATTTTATTACAAACATAAAAATTGAATTCTAAAATGACTTGTTCTTGGATGAAAACCTCCAATTGTTTTTCTATTCTTACTGTTACTTGTTTTTGAAAGATTTATATCAGATCTTTTTATTAAATGCATTTTTCTTATTTTTCCTCACATAAATTTATTTACAGATTATTTATGTATTATTTAACATTTCTTGGTTTTACAGAGCTAAATGAAGTCATGGTTTATTTATATTTAATAATGAACTATCAACACTTATGAGAATTTTTCATAAGAAAATATGAACGTAATAATTGGGAAAACATTTAATAAATGGTTAAAATTCTATTAAAAATCTGACTTGCCCCAAAATTATCACTGTGACGATCCTCTTCTTCCACGATGTTCCCTGACAGGTCCTCTGCTGTTCCGTAAGTATCCAGTCTTCCTGCACTCACCAGTTATTGATTTTAAAACCACCATTAATACTGTTTTCAATTATTATATTTAAAAAATTCAAATAATGAGTCATTGGACTGTAAGCTTATGACCGATGGTAATAAGACCAACAACAGACATATTCGGCTTCCCATCTTGGCTATTGTAGGAGTCTAGCCACAAAGCAGTATCGCAACGTTTCCTGTGAAATGTTAACACAGTGCGCCCTTTCGCCGAAGACCTCTTTTTTTCCTAATTTTACTCTGGGCAAACCTCCCGTCTACATATGCTTGACTACAGTTGGCAAATTTCTATTGGGTGTGTTAAGTTCTAGTCTGTGGTTTGAACTTGCATTGTCAATAACTTTTGTAGCTCTATCGCTGGAATAATTATTAGTTTTCAACACTTTCTTTACATCTGCTATTTACACTTTTAAAATTGTATATTCTTTAGCGACATGGTTCGCTTTACATTTTTTAAAGTCAGTAGCAATTTAAATTAATTGAGTTTTTTACAGTGAATTTATTTTCTAGTTTGAGTTCGTGTTTTTGGCTATTGGCAATTACTTTTGATATTTTGTAGGAAGATACATTTTTGAAATTTATTAGAGGTCTTATAGGTTTGTTGATTTTTTGTAATTTTGGTTTGTGCTTGCATAAAGTGGCTGCTTACAATTCACTCTTATGTAGAATGCTAAAAATTCCACTAAAAATTAAGAAAAATAAATAATATATCAAATGGCCCAAAAAATGGATACAATAAAAAAAAACAGTAGATAAATCGGAATGTAAAATGTTAACTAAATTAAAACAACCTAAACATGATGGACAAATAAGAAAACAATGGACCACATTCACATACACAGGATTCAACACTAAAGGAATAACTCAAATACCAAAAATAACAATATTAAGAATAATAAAAATACAGGAAATATAGTGAATAAAATAAACCAACCAGAAAAAATATATCGTACAGAATGCCCAGAATGTAATGATTTAGAATAGTCAGGCATCAATTATCTGAAACAACAATTATCCGAAGATGGAAAATACGCCGAAAGAAAAGATTATTTGTATATTAGAGCTCATGATGTAGGGTAAACAGGGCATAGTTCGTGGCAGGCAATTTCTCATTGAACATCACCTAAGTTATATGTTAACAATTATTTCTTGTCATTTGTTTTCAATGGCAGTAAACTCTACTACATAAATATAGTTTACTCATTTACTGTATGTATAATTTGAAAGCTAATCTATACTGTGGTGTTAAGCCCTTAAGTTTGACACAAAATATAGAAATTATAACTAGTATTATTTCTGGAGGACTACACAGATAAATTTAAAAGAGGCATGTCTGTTTGTTGCCTTGAGATTAAAATTTAACAGAGAGTTTAAAAGGACATAAAGGAGGGCAAAGGAAGAAAAGAGCTAGAACAAGAGAGACTAGTGACTACTTCCAGGAGATACACAGCCGGAAAATGGCAAAAATATTGCACAGTAGAACGTGGCCGTAGATCACATGCAATAAGATATGCGCAGTAGTTTAACAGATAACAAAACTGTACGGATTTTAAGAACTGTACATAGGTCTACTGTATATAATTATACAGCAGAATTTGTTTGTGTCTGTTTTTTTATAATTTATTCTGCCTTTAATATTTTGTTTACAATAAAGTAGTACAATAGGACTAATTGTAAATCAACTGTACAAAATACAAAACATATTAAATGTACAAACCCGATACAAATCACACATACTCTTTGATACTATCGAAAACCTGCCTTTAAAACCGTCACCGCTAAACCTAACAACAACTCCAAGCGGAAAATTTTAACACTGATGAAGATTGCCATAGGGCAATCGAAAATGTTCTGTCTCAGTAAGTTTTTACAAATTTACAAAATAAATTAAAGTTCAGATAGTCATAAACTAATGTAAAAGTGATTAATTAATTTGATTAAAGGGAAACTAAAGACTGATATTGGAAGAAATTTCTATTCATAATTACACTCTAATAATTCAAATTATTTAATATTAGTCCCAGATGCATTTATTATTTAGGCTATTTAATACAAAGTGTATTCTGTTACTTATTGTAAGTATTAAAATAGTTTATGTATAAAGTTTATTTGCTGACTTGAATTTGTAAGTAAATTAATATTTGCAGATGCCACCTTCCACTTCTTTATATCGGCTTGGAGTGTGGTCTTACCAACAACATTAAATTAGCAGAGAAGTTCTTCCTGCAGGCTAGGAGCATATCACCTCAAGATCCTTTTGTAATTCATGAGATGGGTGTAGTTGCTTTTCAAAATCAAGAGTAAGCATTTTAGCGTTTAGATTAGGAAGTTTTTTTTAAAAAGAACATTTTTGTTATATAACTGACAAACTTCCTAGTTTACAGCTGAAACTAACAAAATTACGTAAATGGAAACAGAAATTTAATCTTAACTCATTGGGTATGATGGGCGAGTGTAATTCGTCCTTAGATTCTCGCCGCCAGTGCCTATGGAGGAGTGTAGCTTGTTCACGCATTCTAGTAGTACTTGATACTTCTAGTAGCAATTGGACAAGTCGCTTTTGTCCATAGAAAACTATTTCCACCGCTAGATGTCATAAAATAATTTAAACGGTGATGAATATCAAGAGTTGAGTGCCCAGCTGTAATGACGTTCAATGCCTTCACAAAGTGTTCGGTTCAGTAGTTTGTTTTTTGCTATTACAGTTACTTCATAGTATTGTCTATAAATTTATAAAATATATTTAGTGTTTTGTAGCAAATGTTTTTTTTATTATGGGTTCTTGTTTTCTAATGGATTTGAAATTGTTTAACATTCTGAATAATCCTGGCTCAAATATTGAGGAAGATTATGACACCACAATAAGATAAAATATGATCATCGCAACACAAATACACTAACCCAGCATGATAATAATAATGTGACAAGATCTGGTAAGGGTTTGAAATTCATCCATATTTTCTATTGTAACGTCACTGCCGTCGAAGGATCTAATAAAACGGAAAATCATCGATATTAATTCTAAAATAGCATTGAGTACAATTAACGGACATTAAATCCTTTATGGACCGTGGACAGTGAGTTCGAATAAATATATGAATTAACAACAAATATAAAAAGGAACACTAAATAAATCGCTTATCTGTTATGAGTCTATACAATAACTTAGTGTTACCTCTTCCCTCGGGAAGCTAGCATTCGGCCGGATGCAGTCCTTTGGTTTCCAGGAAGACTTGTTCTCTCTCGACTCGCTAGTTTCAGTCTCTCTCAACAACTCCCCTATTTAATTTTAAAACTATACCGGAAATATCAAACTTTGCCTGCACAGCTGTTTTACTATCGGTCAACAGTCGGTCTCTCGCGGCGACAATTAGAATCATCCTATCGAATTAGACTATTTAAGCGATAAAACAAAATAATGTTACACTATTATTCTAACACGATCTCTTGATGGTAAAAAGCTTTCAGATTTTTATTTATCTGCTTGGCAACATGGCTGAATAAATGATGTAGTATTGGGTGGAAGGTAAATCAGTTTAACAGGTTTCAGTGTAGTGCCTACGTCGTTAGGTACAGTGCAGTTGTCTATTAGAAGGACAATGTTGTGTTTCGAGTTGGTATCTCATTTCGTCACCTAGTCATTAGAAATTTCTGATGTCATCAAAGCAATGGAATTTGAATAATATTCAACCGGTAGCTTTTTGATACCTTGAAAACAGTGTGGATTTTTAGTTTTCCTGACGATATAGAGTGTATCTTTTTATCCAACCATGATAAAATACAAAACAGTTATACGTTGTTTACATATGTTACAGGAACTAGGATTTTTCATTTTTGAATAAATAAGTATGTTTGATAATAAAGTCCTGTTTTATTTGTATTCTATACTCAGCTAGGACAATACTCAGTCAAAATGTTTGGCCATACGTATTGTAACCAATCGTCAGCTCTAACAAAATCAGCTTCTTCTTTTTTCACCTCGTTTTTTTATAAAAAATGTTTTCTCTTTCTTCCATCAAATGAATTATTTATCTGTAGCTTTAAGTTTCTGCTTTCTTATATTTTGTTTGCAACATTCTCAGCTTTTTGGCGTATAAATGGGTCATCAGCTCAAGCATCTTTTTCATGAACATTTTTAAACCACAATTTCAAAGCTGATCAACTTGTAAATCCTTTCTGGAACGATTTCTTTTGCTGTCAAAATTTTCAATAGACTTTAATAATGACAGGTTGGAGACTTTGTTCTTCAAAATTTTACATAGGAGAGAGGTTGCGAAACACCAAGTTGAGAAGCGTTTCATTGACTTGTTTTTGAAATTTATAGCATGTCAAGTTTTTCTTTAAAACTTAAACCACGTCATTATTTTGAGATTCTGATATCTTGCTATACAATTTAAAACTTCAAGTAACACCAAACTTTGCAAAACAAATGAAAAAAGATCTTCTGAAATTAAATTACAAAAACTCACTCTGAAATCATAAACATATATGAAAATAAAGAAATAAGGCTGCATTCAAATTCAAACACGATATGAATGACATATTGATAATTTTAATAACAGGAATGGTGGACAGGAATGTTGTTGTAATGATTGCTATACCACCAAAATAATTAAGGACATACCCCCTAATTGCAACCCTTCAGAATTGAGAAGATTAGGAGTTGTCATATATATATATATATATATATATATATATATATATATATATATATATATATATATATATATATATATATATATTTTTAGGTTAGTTTTGGTTGGTAAAGATTATTTAGATTTTTTGGACTAGGAGACTGACAGACTTACCTTGGTAAGAGTCCACTCTGTAGTCTTGAAATAGTAACACATAAAGGCACTTAAACAATGATATATTTCGACCACACAGTGGTCTTTATCAATCGAAGAGAAAACACAAAAGAAATATGAGAGAATGAAATAAAATAAAATCTATTTTATTTTATTTCATTCTCTCATATTTCTTTTGTGTTTTCTCTTCGATTGATAAAGACCACTGTGTGGTCGAAATATATCATTGTTTAAGTGCCTTTATGTGTTACTATTTCAAGACTACAGAGTGGACTCTTACCAAGGTAAGTCTGTCAGTCTCCTAGTCCAAAAAATCTATATATATATATATATATATATATATATATATATAACCCAAAAGTGTATACAGTACTGGTCCCCTGATAGGAACCTTGCCCTACATAATTAGTTGGATAGTGGAAGAGGCATGGTGAGGGCGGGTAACGATGTATATATATTTAACAGTTTTGTGGTTTAACGGGTTTTATTTATTTATAATTTAAAATTTCACCACAGTTGCTCCAAGTTATTATTAATTACCTTTATATTTTGTCAGTGATCATTTAAGATACCATAGTTGAACTTTGTAATTGGAATTCTCTTAAAATAGAGTCTTACTACTATAAAGAGCTGAAACAATAATGAAGAGAACTAAAGATTATAGCTGCAAAACAGTACCACCTGAATTTAATGAGAAGGCAGAAACAGCTTTTTTTACTTTGATATAATCACAAAATTGTAAGAAATTAGACATATGAAATATTTAGGTTAATACGAGGGCTATTCAGAAAGTAATGAACGTTTCTGTCTGACACTGCTAGGTGCGCGCTGATCTCGTACATTTAGGTGCGTCCACACTCAGCAACTCAGTCGGCATCCTGCAGTGACAACGCGAACATTTCTGTGTTGCCCGTTTTTTCGCATTTTCAACTGAAGATGTGCGCTGCGATTGAAAATCTTGCCAGTTGTGAGGTGCGGTCAGTGATACGGTTTTTGTTGGCAAAAAACTTAAAACCGATAGACATTTATCGCCAAGTATGTGAAGTTTACAGAAACAACGTAATGAATGAAAATTCTGTGAGAAAATGGTGCATTCAGATTAAAAATGGCCGAACTGACGTTCATGACGAAGCGAAGAGCGGACGCCCAAGCATTGTGACTGATGAACTGGTCGCTAAAGTCGACAAAAAGGTTCGCAAAAACCACCGATTCACAATAATGGAGCTTTCGCTTTGTTTCCCACAAGTTTCACGGACTTTGTTGTTTGAAATTGTCACACAAAGGTTAGGCTACCACAAAATTTGTGCAAGATGGGTGCTGAAAATGCTTAATGACCGCCATAAAAGTCAGCGAATGAAGGCAAGTTCGACATTTCCGGATGCCTACGACAGACATGGTGATTCACTACTGGATAGCATTGTAACTGGTGATGAGACATGGATAAAACACGTTAATTGCGAAACGAAATCACAGTCCATGGAGTGGGGGCACACAAACTCCCCCAAAAAACCAAGAAAATGTTTGCAAACATTTTCAGCAAGGAAGATTATGGCGACGGTTTTTTGGGACAGGCAATGTGTGCTTCTTATTGACGTTCTTGAACATGGCGCAACAATAAACTCTGAGCAGTACTGTGAAACTTTGTGCAACCTTAGGAGAGCAGTTCAACAGCAAACCGCACCAAATAACTCCTTGAGTCATTCAAATTAGAGGTTTTTCCTCATCTGCCCTATAGTCCTGACCTTGCACCATACGATTTTCACTTATTTTCAAGAATGAAGACCTGGCTAGCAACACAGTGCTTTGACGACGACGCGGAGCTCAAGGCGAGCGTCACTGAGTGGCTGACATTGCAGGCGGCAGACTTCTATGATGAAGCAATTTCAAAGCTTGTCCACCGCTACGATAAATGTCTCAATTTGTTTGGTGACTATGTAGGAAAGTAGTATTTTAGTTGCTCTTTCAGATATATATAATTAAAATTTTTTATTGTACTTGTTTTTTTTTATTCAAAAACGTTCCTTACTTTCGGAATAGCCTTCGTAGATCCTTTTATTAATTTGCTGAATACAACAATTTTCTGTCTTCCTTTATGTGCCATGACCAGAATTTTAACTGTTTTAAGATAACGTAACTATCACTATAAAAAGGCAATTATTGCAGTACTTAGCATATTTTTAATATGCCTTAACAAAAATGTTGAATAAAGGTTTCAGCTGCACTATTAAGTGTATATTAAATGAGAAATATTTGTGTGTGAAATATATATAAGTAAGTATAAATTGTCAACTATTGTTAAGAGTTATTATAAATTATAATTATGAGATAGGTTAAATTTATTAATCTAAATTAATTCGAATCTTATTTTATACTGAAATTATAACTTATTCTTAATCTAGTCTCAGGACTAAGTAAATAAATTATTAATGACATCCTTATCATAATACATTATTGTAAGTTATAATATAATTGAAATGATTATTTAATTACAAAAAGAAACAAAAATAATGGTGGTGCAAATCTTACTACATCTGTAAACAAAATTTAATTTTACTGTTTTTAAATTGACTAAACCCACACAGGTTTGTGTTAAATAAATATATATATATATATATATATTATTATGTTTCAGTTATTTTACAGCTGAGAACTATTTTATAGACGCACTATCAAAAGTACGGATGATTAATGAAACATTAATAGCAGATAAATGGGAGCCGCTACTAAATAATCTTGGTCACATATGTCGGAAACTAAAGAAATATGATAAAGCTTTAGAATATCATCAACAGGTAAATGTTGTATGCAATTGCCACCTTTTTATTTTCATTTAATTGTTTTCAATGAAGACTACCATTTAGATGTATTATTATTATTATTAGATGTCCTTAAATTACATGAGCAAACTGGTTTTTCCACAATAAATCTAATTATAAAAATGTGAAGTACAAGTTTTATAAGTAGAAAATGTCAGTTTTTAAAATAAATACTAGTATTGAGTATGAATATGATTTGTTTTTATATCCAAAGTACAATCAAACTTCATTTTAATAAAGTACTCTTTTACAAAATGTTCTAATTAGCAAAGATAAAACACATTTTAACAATCTTATCAAGAACCACGATCCCCTAAAGAAGTTAAGGTTTATATAAAAGATTATAATAAAATATCCTCCAAGCTATAGAGCAAAACCTTTTAAAACTCACTATTTGAAGTTACCAATAAAGTTAAAACAGTTGTTAATAACTGTCATAGAAGTGTAAATCTGATCCAATTTGCACATGAATGAAATTTAAAGTGCACTTTTGGATTAACTTTTAAAATCTCAGCTTTATTTAAAATTGAAAAGTTTTAAAGTTTTTTTATTACTATTTAACTGTTGATGTTTTATTACTATGTACCTAATGCTACAGAAGTTTGCTACACCAATGCTACACCTCATCATTCTAGTTTGTAACTTCTTGTGTGCTAGATTGTATTTTGTAATAAGACCCTCTGATGATGATGACATGGTCATCGAAATGTACATAAGGGTTTAATCTTAAGTAACTTGTTTTAGTTGTTATTTTTGATTAATTTTGGGGTATTGGGGTTCTTCCCAATATTTTTATTGTAATACCTAATGCTAGTATATTATATTATACTGCATAATATTTCGATACAAGTTGTATTTTTTTAATTATATCAAAACAAAGGTCATGGTGCAGACTTAAAAATATAAATTTTTTTTAATTCTGAAAGTTTGGGTAGTGAGAACATTTTTTTAAAGATACTAGTTCTAAAAGAAATTTGGTCTTCAAGATTTTGTATCCATAAAATAGGATTGCTGACATTATTTTCAGCTTTGATAAATTTTTTTTAACATGTTGAATGTGTTTTAATAAAAAGTTATATTCTTTGTTGTAAAAGTAAGTACATTATTATTATAATAAATTACTTGTCTTTAACTATCAATAAAAGGCTAATAATTGTGTACTCTCTCTAGGCACTCTTACTATCACCACAAAACCCCTCCACACTCTCTTGTATAGGCTTTGTACAAGCACTTCAAGGCAATTTGGTGGATGCTGTTGAGTCTTTCCATAAAGCATTAGGACAGCGAAGAGATGACTCATTTAGTACTACTATGCTTTCTTATGTAATTGAACAACTTATGGAAGAGACACCACCATTCATCGGTGAGTTAAATTCTGTAGTAAATAGAAGTCACAAAAATTGTCTAGTTTACTGTTCCTATTGAAGACCTTTCTTAACACGTTTGCTACCGAGCAGTGGATATATGCACTGTCTGATTTTTCACGAGGGATTGGCAGTAAGAATTCGAATTTTTTACACAGACCGCATTAATGGGAGTCTGACCTTCATTACAGACCAAAAGTGGAATGTTGTTATAAGTTATTATGCTACATAAAAACCCTAAATGTATGTTTGTTGAATGCATATTTTTGTTTTTAGTGTTTTTTGGGATGGTGCATATATGAGCCAGTCGGTTCATAGCACGAAAATCTTATAGACTGAGCATCCCAAGTACGACCCACTTTAGAAGAACCCCTCAAATCCAAAACCTTGCAAAATCCAAACGGGATTTTTTTAAAAAACAAATTTAAAAAAATACATAAAATTTAATAATGTATGTACTAAGTTTTGCTATTTACATAAAACATGTAAATGTAACATATAAGATGAAATATGTGATATATTGGAAATAACAGTGTATACACGTAAAAAAGAATTACTAGGGTAGTTCATAAAAAAAGGTTCCGAAGATTTTTAAAAATAGACAGCTTTATTTTTATTTTTAATGTAATACGTCATTTTAAAGCTCTAAACTTACGCTATTTTTCCACATAATTACCGTTTGTGTCCAAACAGTTTTGAAAACGATGCTCCAACTTTTCTATCCCTATGTTATAGAATTCTGCCGCCAAACCTTTGAGATATCGAGTAAACTCTTCCTTGACCTCATCATCAGTACTGAAGTGTAAGGCACCCACGTGTTCCATTAATTTTAGGAATAAATGATATTCACTTAGGGCTAGGTCTGGACTGTAGGGGGGTGGGGCACAGTCCAGCCAAAATCTATCAGCAGTTCTTGAGTGTGATGTGAGACATGAGGTTCGAGCGTTGTCATTAATAACGTTGTCACACCACTGGAAAATCTTCCTCTCCAGCCGTTCTGAATCGCATGTCTCAGTTTTCTTAATGTGTTGCAATATCTGTCATAGTTAACTGTTATTCCATGAGGGAAAAAGTCGATTAAAAGCAAGCCCTTCCTTTCCCAAAAGACGATCACCATGACTTTCCCAGCAGACTGCGTTTGTTTAAACTTCTTCGGCTTCAGGGAAGTTGAGTGGCGCCATTCATGTGATTGTTGCTTGGTTTCGGGGGTAAAGTGAAACGCCTGTTTCATCGCCTGTAACAATAGAAGATTTTTTTTGTCTTCACATTGTTGCAAAAACTGCTGGTCACACTTGACACGTTGCTGTTTGTGGTTTTCTGTTTGCGGTACCCACCCCGTACACACTTTGTGATAGCCTAATTTTGTGGTTAAAATGTTATGAATTGCGGTGTTAGAAGTCTCAGGAATACACAAAGCAAGTTCATTAATGGTGATCGTCCGATCTTCAAGAAATATTCTTTCAAATTTATCAACAATTCTGTCTGAAACTAAAGGCCTTCCGCTCCGGTCTTTATCATGTATTTTTGTCTGGCATTCACTGAATCCTCTACACAATTTGCAAACATGTTGAACAGATATACACTTTTCTCCATAAACTTCAATTACTGATGATAAATGTCAATATGGGAAATCCGTTTTGCATTATAAATAAGTATCACAACAAAAATTTCACAACTGGTGGTAACATCGATAGGGAGCTCAATCTTCGAAGGCTGCTAGCCCGGCTCTGGGCAATGTAGCGAGGTGGGTATGGTGAGGACAGAGAAAGAGGGGGAGTTGATAAGTAAGACAGTGTTACCAAATTTGTCATAGAATGTCGCGTTCTTTTTTAGCAGCATAGGGAACTTTATTTTATGAATTACCTTAGTATCATACAAAGGCTTATATCAACAAAACCCAACTAACTTGTCTTGGCTAGTCATGCTCGACACATTGCTTATGTAGGCTAAATACTGTATCAAAAAATACAGATATTATAAATATCATTATATCAGAGTCAAAATATGTTTACATTCTGTACACGTTCTATATACATTGCAGAATGTTTACAAACTCATATCATTTGTGACACGTTTACATCCTTTGTTATAAATGACATTTAGAGTAAACCCAGTGAAATCAGGTCATTCAAAACAACAACTGCCACAGTGGGATGAAGGGATGAACAGGAGTGCCACCTGTGTTTTGACGTCATTGACCTTGACTAACTGAGAGACCAAATCTCCCATATTAACGTCTGACATGCCTGCAGGCTGATACGAATAAATCAAGCTGTTAAAATATACCACTGATTCGTCAGAGGAATATAAGTAACATGTAAACAGTGTCCTAAATATGAGCCATCAGTCCACTTCATCTACCCCAAGCTGCGCATATGTGGGATGTTGGTTCAGGAATATAAACCGTTTGGCGCATATGTGTCAGCTGGTATACATCAATAGTTATTTTGTCAACATTGTGTTGGTGAACGTGTTATTTCTTTATTATAAAGCATTGCAACATGATTAATTGTATTTCGTGATTATCATAAGTTGTGAAACAAATTAATCTTCTAAAAAATTAGGTGGTTTTTAATTGGATTAATAAAAGTCTAGAATGTTTTGATTCTAATAAATTTTAAGTTTTAATATTTTTGATGGCCTAATAAGTTGCCTTCAACTGACAAAACCATCAGGAAATTTGTGGTCTTCTCCCATGTTTGAATAGAGATATGTTTTTAACCTTCCAATTCATAAAAAGGGTTTTCCTGTTGAATAATTGAAAACCACTAATCTCACAAACATTCTCGAAGAACTAACTATCTAATTTCAGGTAACTCTTTAAAAACCGTTTTTAATGAAATGGGAAGAATTCAGAGATGTTGATTTCTATTTTGGCTATACTGGTATTAAATATTACTTGTTTTGTTTTTAGCTTTTTTTCGATGCCTTCTATTAGTTCACTCTCTCCTTATAAATATTTTGTTCAAATTTGTTAATAAAATACTTTGTTCATTTACTTAAGATCAAATAAATTTTTTAAAACTTGTAGTGGATGGCACTTGATGTTAATACGGGTTTTGCAAATATTAATTCATTAATTAAATTTAATGAATTAATTTTAGTGTTATGTAGGAGAAATCTTTTCACGACAGGGGCAAGGTATGTAATATAGTTATTTTGTCCCATTTGGTTTAAAATAAGTGATAACAAGAATTTATAAAACATCTTGTTTTATGTTATAGGTTGTGTATTAGAACAGGTGTTTCAATGCATAGGTTATGTTAATTTGTTTTTATTAATTGTAATTATATAATAAAAAGTAACTAATATAAAATTGTTCTTTATTGGCCTAAGTATGAATCGACTTTAAAAAAATGTTTGTTTATGACTTGTTTTCACTTATTTAATTCTAAAACTCTATTGACACACCTAGAAAGCATTTGAAATTCATAGTTTCATGAAAATATAATTACTTTTAAAGAATTATTTCCAATCTTTTTTAAATTAGTGTCGACGTATTAAATAAAACCATAAATATCTAATAAATGTGTTTGCTTATTGAAGTGTTTGCTTTATTTTATGAATTCTGTGGACATTCAAATCTTTAGTTATTATTTTACTTGTGTTCATTTTGACTGGTTTTGAGTTTTTCTTTTATATAAAAAAAGTATATTCAAATATTTTTGAGATAATCAGAGGCAGTCATTATAGATTATAGATGGAAATTTACTTTACTCATCATCATTGACAATGTTACCTAAACTTACAAATATTATAATTCAGTTACTAGGGGTAGAATGAGTCTGATTCTGGCCATGAGCAACACATTAAAGTAGTATTTCTGTATTATTAAATTAGACATTTGTTTGCTGGCTTCTTGATTATGTAATAACCTATCTGAAGGATCCTCTTTTCATTACATTTCTTGATTTACCAATACATTGCTAATTATTATCTCTTTGGTTTTAGGGATATTTTCCTACAGTTCTGGTAATATCCTTGTTGATGATGGGCCAGATCTGTCTATGATACATTGAAGAATGGCAGTGCTCTTAGTTTCTCTAAAAGGACTAACTAGTTGGTCAAATTATTTCTTCTTACTTGAGGGAATGTTTATTATATTTACATTTCTGGATGGAGGTTGAGTTGGCTCTGGCTGTCTTCCTGTTAGTTTCATGTTTCTTACTTCTCTTACCAGATACCTAAACTCTGATTTCTTCATAAATATATTCAGACTATAGCCTATGACCGATGTTTTTCATGGTCATATGTTACATGTTTGATTTGCTGATCGCATTCAAATACATACTATTTGCTGATTCTATTCATTTAAATACTATTTGCTGATCCAAAACATTTAAATATTATTTTCTGATCCCATCCATATTGATACTATTTGCTAATCCCATTCCTGTAACTTAAGAATGGCTGTTTTATATCCAATACATATATTAAATTAATTTAATATAGAATTTAATTTAAGCCAGCACAATAACTTTTATTAGGTGATAATTTAAGCCTAGTGTATTTAAAATTAAAATTAACTGCGTATTTGATCAAATACAGACTGTAAAATAAAAGAAATTAAAAGTATTATTTGCTCAAGTTAATATTGTTGTTAGGTGCCCCAGATACAGTTCCAGATCTGCTTGATACATCACCAAAATCAGTTATTAGGGAGGGTCCAGATGGAATGTCAGTATTAGCGGAAAGTAATGAAGATAGAAGTCAGCTCAGTTTGGAAGTAGAAATGCAGGACACTTTTCAAGAAGAAAACAATTCATAAACAAAAGAAAGAAATTTATGTGCATTACAATAAACATACATTTATATAGTTTGTGTTCCTTTAAATATTTCCATTTATCTTTGGGTGCTCTTGATAATTAGGAATTTTCATTTGGCATTCTCTATTTTGATAAGAGCTTGATAACTCTCTATTGGCTTTAAATATCTAGAATATTTTTATTTTTGCAGAGGAGTATAAGTTCAATTGAAATTGTAATGTTAGGAAAATTGTACATAAACTTACAGCCATTGGGTTGTACATCTTGAGGTTTCATAACACTTATCATTTCACTTGGCAAAAAATCATTCTTTACTGACATTCCTCAGCAGACAAGTTTCGTACTTAGTTATTGCAGTGTTAAATGCTTTGAGTTGCAGGTAAGACTACTCACGGCTCACAGCATTGAACAATGCACTGGCCAGGTGTGAAATTACTGCTAAGAAGTATCAATAACTGGTAGTTTTTTTTGGGATATGAATTACTTAAGCTGCCAGTCACAATATCAGCGTTTTCCGAGAGATTTGCCAAAATATTTTAACACGTTTGGTACCGAGCAGCGCATATATGCATAAGTCTGGTTTCTCTCGACAAACTGGCAGTAAAAATTCGATCTTTCCCCATAGACCGTGTCAATGTGGATCCGACCTTCAACAGACCATAAGTGGAATGTTGTAAGTTATTATACTACATAAAACACTACAAGTGTATTTGCTGAATGTATGTTTTTGTGTTTTTAGTGTTTTTTTAGGATGGTGCGTGTATGAGCCGGTCGTTCTGTAGCATGAAATCCTATCGAAGACCTAGAGTCCCACGTGAGAGCCACAACAAAGGTTTACATAAACAAACAACCAAATAACTTGTCTTGGCTAATCATGCTAAACAGAATGCTTATGTAGGCTTATATATTAAAAAAAATACAGACAATATAAATATTATTGTAACAGAGACAAAATATGTTTACATTTGACTTGTAAACTAAGTACAGAATATTTACAAAGGCACCAATCACTTTTGATATGTTTACATCTTTTGTGATAAATGTCATTTAGATTAATCCTAGTAAAAGTGATCATTTAAAACAAAAAGTGCCGAAGTGGCACAAAGGAATAAACAAAAAGTGGCATATTGATGGCATTGACCTTGATAACTTATAGACCAAATGTCCCACATTAACATCAGAGATGTCTACAGACAGATACGAATATATCAAGCCGTTAAAATTAACCACTGATTTGCCACAGGAATAAAAGTAACGTGCAGTGTCCCAAATATAAGCCGTCGATCCATTTCAACTACTCCTAACTATCCCCAAATATATGGGATGTCGGTCCAGGACAATAGACCATACGGCGCATATGTGAGTCGGCTGGTCTAAACCAATAGTTATTTTGATAACATTGCGGTAGCGAACGTGTTAATTTTTAAATAATGTGTACTTATTTTTTGTTAGTAAAATTTGTAAAACTTAATAATTTACTTTGTAAAGAATTTACATTATAATTTACTTCCTAGCAAGGACGAGTTTAAGTGTTTATTTATTTTTAGGTTTTGTCAAATATTGAAAAAAATACTAAAAATCAATATAATATTTCATTAAAAACTATTAATTTTATTATTAAAGTATATAAAGATAAACGTTTTTTAAAGAATCAATTTTTTTTGGTTGGAACAATCAACTCAACTTCCTAAACTTGTATATAAATAATTGTGTCACCCTGTAACTCCCGACAAAAAGCTCCTAGAATAACATTGTTTATAATGCCGTCGGCATTTATCTATCAAACAAAAACCATCATAATTGTTTTTTTAAGTAGTGTGAAGGTTATTGTTTAATACATTGCATTCATTTTTCCAAAAGTAGCGACACCGGTTTAGTAGTACTAATAAACATAAAACGTTACTAGACAACAATGTCAGGCCTAGTGGCCTGACGGTATTCGGTTCAGCCTACTGGGCAGTTGGGACAATTGGCCCGACACGGCAGCTTAAATGTTAAATAAGTATAATTGTACAAATTTTGGTTGAGTTACAGTGATTGATTTATGACCTATAATATCAGTTCTACTACTTTAATCAGAAATGTTTCCAGAAGAACAAACTGATAATGTATAGTAGAGGAATACAAAGTCTTCTCTAAAATATTTAAAATTAAACTTTTGATGAATATTTTCATGTTAAAATTGATCAGAACAAGAGTTTACACAATTGATTTCAAAATTTTAAAAAAAATATACAATTATCGGCTATCCAGATATCAATTTTATACCTGTGGTATAGTAATTCTTCAAAAACATGAAAAAAAAATAAAATAAAACTTTTTGTTGACACATATAAAATATAAATAAGTCAACATTTTGATTATTGGCATGACTTTTATTTTTTGAAATGTCAAGTTGCTACTTGTCCATGAAACGATTAGTTACTCAATAATTACTTATGATTTAATTTATGTTTAATAAAATATTAATTTTAAAATAGTGTTTATTTACAAAATTTTTTTACAACAAATAAATATCAGTTGAAAAAAATTAGAAAAAAATAACCACAATATTAACAGTTCAAAATTTTCTTATTTGGTAACAAAATTTAGTTGTCATGCCTATCTTTCTCTACAGGATAAATGGTTTTTATTTTCATTAATCTCTTGTTCAATTGTAACCTTGAGATTTTTTCCACATGTTATTTCCACTGTATTTCTTACTATCTTCATTATTTGTTACAGTTTCAGAAGATTCACAAAAACCTTTCATTAACCACTGTTTCTTTTTATTTAAAAATTGTTTGATTATACTTTTTTGCATACTTGACATAGTTCTTAAATCTTTTGCATTACAATTATTCCATCTAAGTATTTATTTTTATCATTTTGTTCTACTTCCAACTTTTCATTTGCAAATATGTGTTTATCATCTTCTTCATGAAATTCTTTGTTTTCTTCTATAATAACTAAAAATTTCTCTGATGGGGGATTTATATTTGAACAAATTATATTACCTTTCATAATAACATCTAAATTGTGTGTGATCTCGTCATACTTATATTTATGTTGAGATTGGTTTGTATATTTGGTTTCAACTAATATTTCTTCTGGATAATTTTCATCCCAAACTTGTTCCACTTCTTCACTAATAACTCCAAATGTCTCTGCTACGTTTTTCACAGATTATACTTCCTTTGACAATCATATCTTGTAAAATGTATGTGATGTCATTTAGATCATTTTTATCATAAACATGTTCTATTTCTTTAATAACAACCCCAAATGTTTCCTCTGCCTGTTTCACATTTCCACAAATTACATTTTCTTTGAAATTTTCAAATATATGAATTATCTTTGTCCAGCTTAAATTCGGGTTGGTCTATGAATACGGCTTTGACCAATATTTTTTCTGGATCATTTTCATCAAAAACAGGTCCTAACTCCATATTATTAAGTTTATTTATTGTATGTTTTATATGTTTACAAATTATATTTGATTTGATTATCATATCTTCTAAAGTGTGCGTGATATCATCTGGATCATTTTCAACACAAAATTTGTTCATTTCCTTGAGTAATAGCATCTGATTTCTTTGTTACATGTTTCATATTTTTACAAATTATATTTCTGCCTGAAGGTTCTTCAACAATATTTTTGTTACCATCTTTATTTGATTCTTTCATGGTTTTCCGGATCTTTTCAGTATGCAAATTCTCATTTCTGTAATTACTCACAACTTTCTTCTATGAAGATTTTTCCCCTAAAAAGTTCTTTTCAGCAGCTTTATTGTTATATTTGTTTTGAGCCTTAAATTGTAGATGCTTCTCATTTATTTTCTCCTCATTTTTCCCTTTGTTGTCTTAGAAATGTTTCTTCTTTTTCAAAATTTCTTATCTCTCTAAAAATAATCACAAACAATAATAATTACTTTAAAACATTCTTATATAAAATAAATACAATTTTTTTCCTGTATAATTTCAGTTAGGTATAGGGTATTTGAGAAAAATACTTTCAGAAGATTTTGAAAATTGCCAAACATCTGAAAACAGTAATTCCCCAATCATGATATAGAGCAGATATCTATGTGTGTAATGTATAGTGGTTTAATACATACCCAGACTTTTATGGAGTATTATTGAAAGGTTGTTCCATAGTGAGAGGAAAGCACAGGCAGGGGAAGTTGAAATTTAGTTTGTTCTACCAACTTGAATCCAGTAAAAGTTCTACCAACTTGAATATTGTTTCCAGTAAAAGATTTGCCAAACAACAAATAATATGATCCCTTTCCAAAAACTCTACCCAGCATCTGATTTCTTGCAATTTTTTGCAATGGTATATAATTTGGTTTGCTGATAAAATGAGTAAAATACAGAAAAATAATCAAAGCCAAGTTAAACATAAATAAGAAGGTAAGTTAGAGGCGGAACAAAGAAGACCGAAGAAGCACAAATACTGAATTTGGGAGTATTTTTAAGGAGATAAATTCGATGTTTGTAAATGAATTTTTTAATGTTTTCAGTTTGTGTGTATTGGACAGGCCACATTTATTCACCAAACACTTTCTTTGTAAGTTTGTAAACGTTTCTAAAATTTGCCTAATTTAAATAAGCTGTACTAGAGTTTCCCAACTCTAAAAGTTAGCTGTTTTTAGGTGATTGATAGTATTGCATCAGAACCATGAAAAAAATAAAAGACTCAATAATTATAAAATTGTCATGGCTCATGTTTGCCTTGAGAAATGGCCAATTGAACAATGGAGTACAATAATGTTGATTTATTTTGGAGAATGGTATTTTATTGTTTATCTCGAATTGTTTTGTCATTTTTTTATAATAAAATTTTATTCTTAAAATTTTGACTGAAATTACAAACTTATTGTAATTTCTCAGCAAACATATATCACAAACATTATTATATTTCTCAGCAAACATACTTCAGAGCCTTTTTAAAACTGTGAACGGTGTGTATTATCTTTGCTTATTGATAATATGCTATAACCAACACAAAAGGTCACATAAAACATAATCTGGCACATGAAAACGAGTCAAATTTGTTTGACAGCTTTAAAAAATGGATTAAGGTAGTTTAAAATCCATGGTGACATAAGATATGTTAGTGGTTATAGTAAAAATTGCAATAAAAGTACAGTAATAACATATTAAAAGGGATTTCATATAAAAGTAGGGTGTAATGCTTTAATTTGGAGTTTTTATATGTCATCATAACTAAAAAGTGACAATACTACGATTGACAGAAAATTGTATTCAAAATAAGTTGTAAATTTGAAAAACATTCACAATATTATAGTGTAGTGATAATCTTTCCACTTTCTGATCTTTCTTCTTTAATCTATGAGTTTGGATATGATAGCAGGTCAAGGTAGTATGAAAAGGAACTATATACTTTCAACATTTAAAATCTGAAGTTGCTTGGTGTAATCATCTTGAATTCACTGATTACACTAATTTAAAAAATACTTAACAAGGTGAATACATCAATTCTTACTTGCTGACGCGTTTCAAAACATTCGTTCCTTTTAGGAGCTTTGTAAAAGGAACGAATGTTTTGAAACACGTCAGCAAGTAAGAAATTACGTATTCACTTTGTTAAGTATTTTTAAAATTAATTTAAAATCTGTTTATTAGATTCTTCTTTGTTTTTTTCATTAAGTAGTGGAAGATGTTTTTTGTAGATGAAAGTATGTTTGTGTGTCACATTTTTTATATTTAGAAATAAATAAATATTATTTTTTTTCTTTTGTATTTGTTTTTGGTAATTGTGAATAAGAGTGGCCACCTGAGGTATAAATTGAAAATTGTTCAAAACCACAAAGTAGGACTATGTTTTTATATAATAATATATAGTAATAGTAAATAATTATTTATTAATATTTGTTGATTCCATCTGTATGTGAGTTACTAGTTTTTAACTAAAAACACTTGTAAATTGTTACATTTGCCTATAGTAGCACTTATTTATTAATGATTAGTCCAAACATTAAAGGAGATATTTTCTAACTTGATAAGTCACAAAAGGCACTTAAAAAATTTAGGAACAGGCAAATGATGGTGGTAAGAATGGTGTTATTCAGTTCTACAGGTTGAACGAGTGTTTTTTCCAGAATAGGAAAAACAGAATAAAAACATTTAAGAGACATAATTCAGATCAAAATTCCTTTTTGTAACAAACTGAATTTTTGTTTAAATTTAAGTACTTTTTTTTAGATAAAAATAATTTAAACTAATATTTGGTTTATACAAGGCCAGTACTCTAATTTTTCAAGGAAAATAAAACTCATAAATAAATTGAATTCTTCATTTATTGCTTTAATACAATATATTCCTTCATTGACATGAAAATGATCTTTAATCTTAAATAAGACAGTAAGGTAGAGAGTTCTGTAATTCATGAATAGACATTCCATGACATAAAATGAAATCCATTGAAATCATATAAATCATTTTAAAACTAGAAAGTGATTTATGATTTTAAACACCGAAGTAAATTGTTGCTTGATAGTTTTATCGAAAGATAAGTGCTTTTTCGTATTTAAACATTGAATACTGATAATGTTAATGGAAAGTCATAGACATTTTTTGTTATGGAAAGTAATAGAAAAATGTTTTTACAATAACTTAAATAATGTAGTAAAAACCTACATGTTAGTAAAAACATTGGCACCTTTAAGGTCAGTAATATTATTTTGATATTTAAATTGTCAAGGTTTGAAATAAATTGCAATAGTAATTTTTATTTAAAGGACGTTATTTAGTTTGTTGTTTCACATCAATTTACAATAAAGAAAGTAACAGTAGCAGAAAATTTGTTACTTACTCATTAACTTATTTAGGCAATGTACTGGTAGTATGAAACTTTATTATAGGTTTATTTCTGAATTATTTTGAAATAACTGTAAAATAGCAGATCTATACATATTCTATTTATAGGTGAAAATTATATTTATTTAACTCATAGGTCTTTTTAAAAACCTTATTTTTATGAACATACTCAAAAATTGAAAAATTATGCAAGTTTTAAAAATTCAAATATCATGCCTAAATAATGATTTACAACTATAGCTATGCACATGAAATAACTACATAAAGAAAATTGACTTTGTATTTTAGATTATACAAACATTCTATATTCAAGGTTTTATTCAAAAATAGAATATTATTTTTTTAATAAATATTTACTTTTTATGTGACTAGTTTAAATGAACAAGGTTTTTTTCAAAGGATATGAACAAAATATAAATAGTAACTATATTTTACTATGTCATTCATACTTATAGTTCATATTTTCTTTTTTGTCTTTCATTCACTGCAGATTCTTCTTCCAGGATGTACCTTGCTGTTCCCTGAACTTCTTCCTCTACTAGGTATAATGGTTGGTTATTCTCCTTGTTCTTTTTTTGTTTTTTTGCCAATTTCTGCGCCTTTTTTAATTCTTTTGGAGTAAGTGGAGTTTCAGCTGGTTCAACTTCTGGTTCAGCTGGCAGTTCTTCAGCTGGTACTTCAACCAAAAGATACTTTCTTTTTTGTCCACCATCAGGTGAGCTTACAGATGATTCTTCATTTTCTTCCACAGGTTCTGGTATAAAATCTGTTTCTTCTACTATCTCATAAGACTTATAAGGTGGTAAGTGAGAAATTTTCTTTATCTTTTTACCTTTTGATTTGGGTCGTTTAACTTCTTCATTAGGTTCTTCAACAGCTAAGGTTGGTTCTTCAGGTTCTTCAAGTGATTGCTGCTTAACTTTCTTGAATTTTCTAAATTTTGGTTTAGGGACAGGCTCAACAACGTCTTCTTCAGCTACTGGTTGCTTGACTCGCTTAATAACTTTTCTGACTTTTGGAGCTAATATTGCTTCTTCAGTGACAGGAACTTGTTTCCCCTTTTTTACCTTTTTTGCTTTTTGTGGTCTTGCTACAATTTCTTCTTCAGCAAGAACTTCTTCTTCCAAAGTAGGCTGTTTTACTTTCTTCAACTTTTTAGCTTTTGGTGGTGGTGCCAAGATTTCTTCTTCAACAAATATCTCTTCTTCTGCTACGGGTTGTTTTACTTTTTTTACTTTCTTCACTTTTGGTGAAACTTCTATAACTTCTTCTTCTAAATAAATTTCCTCTTCTACTATGGGCTGTTTCACTTTCTTGAGCTTCTTGGCTTTGGGTTTTGCCACAACAACCTCTTCTTCTTCTACCAGAAATTCTTCTTCAGCAACTGGTTTCACCTTTTTTAATTTCTTGGCTTTTGGTGCAGCAACTTCTTCTTCAACAAAAATCTCTTCTTCAAATACAGGTTGTTTTGATTTCTTTAATTTTTTTGCTTTGGGTTTTACAGCAATTTCCTCCTCTGCAATTATTTCCTCAACTTCCTCCACTTCTTCTACAAGTTGTTCTTTTACCTTCTTCCCTTTCTTTAGTTTTGGTTTTTCTAGGATTGGTTCCTCTTCAACATATTCCTGTTGCTTTACTTTCTTTCCTTTTTTACCTTTTACAGGTTTTGCTTCATACTCTGCATTTTCTAGTTCTTCTTGTTCTGCTTGAACTTCTTTTCCTTTTTTGCCTTTCTTTCCCTTGTTTTCATAAGCCTCGGCTCCGTTTTCATTCCTGGAACAAAATTGTTTAAAAGACTGTTAATGCTTGACAAAATAATTAAATTGAAATAATATTGAGAAAACATGTTTTAGAGATCAGAAAATAGAGAAAATGATAGCAAATTTTAAAAACTTTGAAGACACTAATAACTTTGGATTTTGAAAAGACAAGCTTATAAGGGAAACCAAACAAAGTATTTGAAAACATTCAACTCAAGGTAAATTGAAAAAATTTAGCAATTTATTTTTCACTATCCTTTATATTAGTTTAATTTAGAAAATAAGGCATACTTAAATGTGTGACTCAATTTAAGAGTATTTTGTGCTGATTTTGAATTAACTTCTGGTTTTCAAATTTAAAATAGTTATTTCCTGAAAAATTTCTTGCCTAATAACCAGTGTCATCAAAAAATAAAATCAATATTTTACAGTTTTTTGTTTAATTACTTATCCAATGAAGATAGGTGAAAAAACTTACTTATTTTTTGCTTCTTTTCCTGCTACTTCCTTCCCTCCTTTTTGTTTTTTTCCAGCTTCGGTTTCATCGATAATCAGAAGAACTGTTACTAAAAACAGTCCTAGAAGAAGAAGTCGCCCAAACCTAAAACATAAAACGCTTAAATGTTTTAATCTTTCTAAATATTAAAATGTTTGTGGAAGTATAAGCTTCTTAGCTATAATAATTTATTTGTTTTATCTTAGACCACAACATAATCACATGAAGGATTCAAATTAACATAAAGCTTATGGTAGTAAATAATTAAATACCCATAACATCCATTATACTATTAAGATACTTTATACTACCTTGGTTGTAATATATGTAAAAATGTTTATCAACTGCAATAAATTTGAAAATTATCTATAATACTCTTTATTAATCCTATAACAATAGTTTATGACTATCCGAACTTATATTTAGTAAATTTGTTAAAACTTACTGAGACAATAAGATTCACTGAAAGTAATGAACTACAAAATTTAAGAATTTTTACTCTGCCTAAGACACAAGGCAATGCACATGCAAGATCTATTTATTTTAAAACTTTTCCCCCTTTGTTTGTCAAGTTTTTACAATGTATAATACTGTGACAATAAACATAGAATCTATGAAAAATATCAGTTTGTTATTTACTAAAATTAATATTGAAAATATCAAGAAAAAACATTAACTATTTAAAATTTTTATAATCAATTTTTTAATTTTTTTAGGAACTTAATAAAAAAACTGTCTTGCCAAACGTATATAAAAGTTATTTATAAAAACCTTATGATACATAAAATTTTCCAATCACACTATGGAATCTTCATCAGTTTCTCAAGGACTGTCAAAATCCTGTTGAGTTAAATTAATAGGTTTTACTGTCCGTGAATATCCATTTCTGTTTGAACTTAATGTAATAACTTGAAATTTCAAATGTAAAAGTTTCACCAATCATCATGAACGACAAAATCCAGGAGTACACTATATATTTATATTTATATATATATATATATATATATATATATATATATATATATATATAAATGTTCATTTAAAACATCTAAGTAAGACGTATTTATAAAGTAAAATAAATTAAACATATGTAACCTTGTGGTTTTTGTGATGTACGTCTTTAGGTTTTTCTTCAAGATGTAATCGTATTTGGGTTAAATAATAGCATTTCAAATATTAAAATTTATATAACAAAATTTAAGAAAAACAAACATTCATGAAAGCCATTGTTTTATTTTAAACACCTGATATGAATCTTTCCCTTAAATTTCAATATTTCTCTTGTATCAATTAGTTTCAGAGCACTTTGTCTATATGAAAATATGTGCTTTGTGGATATCTAACTTGTTTATGTGTTTGTTGATTGATGTCTTTGAGAAGTAACAGATATGAGCAACCCCTGAATATGAAAATGATTAAGACAGATTTCTCAACCGTATTGTAATAGGAATTGAAAGTTAGATATTTTGGTTTTATACATAAAAACCAATATTCAGATTCTCACAGGTTATATAGTGAAGACAAACTGTCAGTAAAATTCTGTAGTGTTTTCAATTTTTTTTAAATTAAAAATTTTTTTTAATCAACTAAATTCAACTATGATAAAAACACAGGACAAATTTATTTCATGAACAAAACATTTATCACAAATATATTAACTGAATTGAATGATATTGAATTAAAAATAAAATAAAGTTTATGCTTACTTCTAAATAAAGAGAAAAGCATGTTTTACAGGAAATAATATGGTGGGTGAATTGTAGAAATAGTTGATCAGAACTTTTATGGAAGAGTTTTTATTTGTTATCCAAATAAAGGTGATTTTGTGTGTGAGTGAGTTTTATAGTTTTATTTTCTAATTTTGAATTTCTACAAGTATTAAATCAAATAAAAGTAATTACTTATAAAATATTACAATAATTATAAATGTAATGACAAAAAATAACAATTTTTCTTAAAGTAAAACACTGATAATTTAGAATTAATTCTGTGGCATACAATAACCTCACTTTTATTGATAGATAAATAATTACAATGCACTTATGTTCTAAGTGTAGACTAAAAGCCTTAGGATTAAGATTATTTTTGTAATCCCTCCTCTTAATTTAATTATTTTTTTTTTAGTATTAAACTTGTATTTGATTAGAAGCGGTTTTAAAATAAATATTCTGATAAATATATGTACAAACCTTTGATGGCAAATGTCTATTTTTCAGAGAAAATATTTTAAAGTTCCCATTTATAACTTTCATTTTTCTGTGCTTTTCTGTTTCATTCCTTTAAATTTTAAAGCTAGATTAATTTTACTGCATGATTTTTTAAGATATGCAGTAAAGTTTAAATAATAATTGAACTTAGTTGTACTAAACATTTATAACGTACGTTTTATTAAAATTTTAAAAATAAATTGAAAATAATCAACTTTTTAAAATGTCAATGTGTTTTGTAAAATTTGTTTCAAATGCATAATCCTTGAAGACTAGTTAATATTTGTCAATAAAATTTAATTATAATTTTTAAAGTTTAAATAAACATTTAAAACAGAAAAAAACATTTTTTACATGTTTGTTTGAGCTAAACTTGTTTTATTGTTTATTTTGTCAGGAGTGTTAACAATTTGATGACCAGATACCAGTTGCAAATTGGTCTAGTTAGCAGTTGGTATTATTCTAATGGCATCAGGGTAACTCACTAAACACAAACCCTTTCTGTGCTAATAGACTGTTTAAGGAATTAAGATGGTAAATATATTTAAAAGAAGCAGTTTTTTAAAATATAATTATTTAATTAACTTTAATAAAGGTATTTTAGCTTTATAAAAATTTATTTTCAAAATTGCATCCTTACTCCTGACCAATTACAAATTTTCTTTAAATAAACAGATTTTTTTGAAAGGTATGATGAAATTTTTTTAAAAAATAATATTTAAATAAATTAGGATGTTTGTTAAAAAAATAATATTGAACTAAATAAGGCCATTGCACAATATCTGTGTAGTAATAGGACAATATTATATGGCAAGATATTGTTTTTTGTTATAGATTTTGGTTACTTCCAAAACAAAAATAAAGCTTAATATTTTAAATATAACTTTTATATAGAAACTACTACAAAGGTATTTGGTAAAATTATTTTTAGTTTTATATTATATGCTCAAGTGCAGAAAATCATAAATATATATATAACGATTGAATTTTTATGTTGGCAAAGTACTGATGGGTTGTGTTTTATTTTAAGTACAAAATTTCTATTTTGAATTTTCCCAACTAAAAGATTTTCAAGTTAGCTTTTGAACTCTGTACCTGTTGATTTGGTTTTTAAAATTAATTAGCTGCTATAAGATTCATGTTTTAATAGTCTTAAACAAAATTCTTGATTTAAAAATGCCAGGAGAAAGATGGGTCTGTTATGGTTATCAAGTAATTCTACAGTTTATTAAAAATAATTAAACATTGTTGAATCATTTTTTAATATAAGAATATTGTTTAAACTGAATTTTCTAGTTTTATTTTTAAGTCTACTCTAAGAAATGAGATAATAAGTGTTAAAAAGTGTAAAATATAATAATATTAATTAGGTAGACAATATGGCTAAATGTTTTAAAAACGAGAATATACACACATAAAAATGAGAGTAGTAAAATACACATAAGCTCAAGCAGACATAGTAGTGTAAGGTTTAAAGAAAAAGATGAATGAAATATTAATTCACTTTCAAATAACTATATATTTTATTAATCACTTAAACAATAGTTTATGACTATCCGAACTTTGAATTTAGTAAACTTTTTAGTAAGTTTTAACAAATTCACTAAATTCAAAGTTCGGATAGTCATAAACTATTGTTTAAGTGATTAATAAGATTCACCGAACGTAATGGACTATATATATTTTAAACTTAACTACTTCTTTAAATGTTATTAAAAAATCAACTAGCACATAATTGCATCTATTGTTTAGTTAATGAATTCTATTTATTTGTTACTTTTCAAAATTCTAACTTTTAGAAAGAATTTATATTATTTTAAATTTATAAATTCAAACCTCCAATTTCAGTATATAAAATAATATTTCTTAAGTCAGTTCATTTATACATTTCAGCTTCTATTTATTATAGTTCTTGTTCACTGTTTCACTGTTAAACTTTATTGTATCCTTTAAAATTATAATTTGGTTTTTAAAATCAGAGGTTATTTTATATAACAAGCTATAAATAAAATCACCTAATACTAATTACTAAGAAAATAGTATTAAAAATGTTGATTGATATTTAAAATTAGCCACCTTCTTATTTAACAATTAATACAATTTTGTTTGGCTAAATAATTATTACTTTTCATTTTATTCTCTACTCACCCTTTCATTTTGAAGAACAGACCCAGTTGATATTGTTAAACTCACAATCACTAGAAGAATGATGGCTTCATTTCAATTCCAATTTAATATATACCTAAGTTGTTAAATCCTGTGGTATTAGGTTTCACCTTATGTTTAATTATTAGATAAGAAGTGTTTACGTGTCCTCTTAGTAGCGGATAGTTTGTCTATTACGTCAACAAGATATTTTTGATACAGTATGATTATTAAATCTTTAGCTACCTGTAAAGCTTGTTAATTTTTATAAGTTTGACGTAATTATAAACATTTTTTTGAATTTTTTAAAATAGCTTTTAATTTGATTTCTGCTTATGTACTGGTTTTTTGTGTTATTTATACACCTGGTACATAAAATTTAAACATGAATTATCTATAGTAAAATATATATAGATGATGTAAATTTTGAAAAAAAAATAGTACAAAAATACTTCTACAAGATTATACAAAAATTTTTTATGAGAACAAAATTAATTTTTAAATATTATGTTTAATACTGAACTCCTTTCCTATTTATTTTCCTTTCTTTACATAATACAGGTTTAAACAGTAACTTATTTTATACAACCTTATAAATTGGACTGATCAGATTTGTTTGTCTATTTCTTCCAATCAATCTAAACAAACCTTTTGCACTAAAATCAAATTACAGTTATTTTGTTCATGTTGGAAAGGAATAACTCTTACAAATCCCTTGTAAGCTTGTGAAAAAGCTCACATAGATTTTAATGATAACATTTTCTGAATATGAATGTCAGGGACAAACAACTACCTCCTTTGGTTGATCCTAAAACCTAGAGAGCAAAGTTGAATTATAGTTCAATATTAGCTTAGCCTCATTTATATAAAGTGGTTTGCACATGAATGAAAATTTTAGGATGTTTTAAGAGTTACAAGTTTTAGAACATAAATTTTAAATTATAATAGTAAAGATTTTTTTAAAGTTTATCAAATTGCCTGTACAAAGTATCAGATGTTACTTTCATATGAAAATTTCTTGACTTCATATTCCTTCAATTCAATTTGTTCTTCATAAGCTTTTGTTGTGAAATTGTTATAACGTTGAAGTCAATAGTGATAGACATTTAAAGACCTAGTTCTCTTATAATTTTTTCATTTACAATTGTCATTCTGGAGTAAAATTAAAATATATACAAAAATAATCATCAGAAACTTCCTAATTTTTTGTTTCACTACCCCTTTATTTTCCACTTTATGATTTCTAATCGAAGGGCAATTTAAACTTAAAAACATAAAGTTTTACCCTTAAATAATATTTAAAATAAATATTTAGTATTTATATTTATTTACTTAACAGAATCCTAAAAATGAATCTTATTATTTAGTATTTTAAAAATATTGTTATTTATATTTCTCTATTCCCCAATTCAAAAAAAAGCTTATGACAAATTGTAAAGGATCAAATAATGGCTCTAAAATGAATAAACGTTAATGATGTATTTGATATTGTCAGAAGAGTTCAATGTTGCCATGTTTGTTTAGAAAATAAGAAAGTTTGGATATGGTACTATATTTTTGATAATTTTTCAAAGTGAATTATACAATAAATTGTTTTATGTGCTTTACAAGCTGTATAAAATGAATCTTCTAATATCAACCAATAAAAATACTATCAACTTTATGTTCATTGAAGTTTAAATTTTATTTTAATAACTTATAAAAATCTTACAAATTGAAAAAGTATAATAATTGAATAGGAAGTAAGTAATATTTTTAAACACATTCAAACACCTACAAAGTAATTTAATTGCAACCATAATTAGTTTATGTAAGCACCATAGACAAAGAAAAAAATATTAATGCATGTTAAATAAATCACTTAAATACTTTTTATTAGTTAATTTCATGTAAATTTTCTATTTTACTCATTATATATAAAAATTCTTTCAATATCCCTTATGATAATGTACTGAGATATTGTTGTGGATTTTGTTGTCAATAATACTCAGCAAAACTTTTAAGTTGAAAATTAGTAATACCATGATTTAATTCATAAGTAATATCAACAATTATGATTATTGCCAAATGCAAATAAAAACATTTTGTCTTTAAATTTATTTGTCTTTAAACTTTCTAAATTTACTTAAATTATAAGTTGAGTTCTTGAATTTTATAGTCCATTACGTTCGGTGAATCTTATTTAAGAAACACTGATGAAGATCGGCACATAGCCATAGAAAACGTACTGTCTCAGTAAGTTTTAACAAATTTACTAAATTCAAAGTTCGGAGAGTCATAATTTACTGTTTTAAGCGATTAATACATTATAAGATTGAGCATATTTCTACTAAGTTTCATAAATTCACACACACACACAATTACTAAAATATAAACAAAGAAAGTTTCATACGAAAGCTTGACAGATAGGTTTCATGAGAACCTTATTTTAAACTGAATTGAAAATAAGACACTTTTCTTAAAATTGCCATCCTCCTGATTTTGTACAAAATGGACAAGTTTAATACATAGATACAAAAAAAACCCTTTAAGCATATTGTACTGCATCATCAGTAAAGTACATCTGAACAGAGAAATGATGATCAACTGTATTTCATGTAAAACTGAATTAAATTTCAATGAAATATACTTATAGCTTTGTAACTATTTATAGTGCAAATAAATAGTTGCTTGGGAGCAAACTAGGGAGTTTCCTATTAATACTAAAATTTATGCTGTTCTGATGTAGATTTCTTTTAAAACCTGATAAAAGTAAAATTACTTTACAATTTGATAAAATAAATTTTTGTTTTGACACCTATTTTTTAATTCTCTTTGTAACTCTGTAATTTACAAATAGTTGATAAAGACAGTTAAATAAGTTAATTATTACTCATAAAGACATTCCAAGAAACTACACTGAGATAATTTACTAAACCACTTAGTTGAGGGACTTTATCATCTGAAATATCTATTTTATTTTTGTATTCAGAATTAGAATTAGCATCAACTTGATCTGAAACTGTGGAGCATGTAGAAATACTGTTAATATTACAGCAGGAGTTTAAAAAATAGGCTAGGTGTAACTTGTTGGGAATCTTTACCAATTTCCTAAATCATTACAAAACACAATACAATACTGCTAATTATTAAAAAAGAGGATATATTTTTAAAAAATAGCATCTAATTACCACAGCCAGCAATATATTTTCTATATATCCCCATGAATATATATAGGCCTAATGCAGTACTGAGTAACAGTGCTGTCCAAATAAGCAGCAAACATTTTACATAGATGCAATTTAAGCTAACTCTGAATATGTACTATTTTACAATTTTACACCTATAATTTATTATGGAATTGTTTGATTATGATCAGTTATTATAGGCAATTAAAATTTGAAACAACGTTAAAAAGATAGAAAAACAATAAAAATTCTAATTCCTAATTATTTTCTTCTCTTAAATAAATTTTGTTTTCAAAAGATTCCAATTTTATTGTTAAATGGATTACTGACAAGGGTAATTTAAATTGCTTAAATTAGTTTTAAGCCAAGCTCTAATTTTTTGTGCTTTATTAAGAAAATTTATTAAGTTTATTAAAGTACAGTTCAGTAGTCTAATAATCTAAATGACATAAACTGAAAGTTTTGTTGTTAATTTCTAAAATACATTTACATAATTCTTGGTTACTAGAGATCAATAATGTTCTTGCATGTTAAGATTAGGCCTAATCACATAAGCCTGTTACAATAGGTTGAGTTAAATTCAAACTACTTGAAACTACAAATAAGATATTTATTGTTTGTTTTGTGCCTCTTTATCTTTAAAACTAACAATAAGTTAGTATGTAGATAGTTCATCTATATTGGGATATTTTTTCTATTTTCAATCAATTGTTTCTTAATTTTGTCATTTATGTTCTCTGTGGTTGTTGGTTCACTGGAGAAAAGTAAACTATCAGTTAAATAAAGAAAGCACTCAAGTAAAATCATAATTTCTTTATTTTAATGGCATAAAAAAATCATTTAACAGGAACTTCAATTTTTATAAATTAGTATTGGGTAATATTTTCAATAATTTTATATTTTATAATCTTATATTCTAAAGTTGCTTGATGTAATCATCTTGAATTCACTGATTAAACTATATTTATAAAGTACTTAACTAAGTGAATACGTAATGGCTTACTTGCTGACGAATTTTAAAACATTCGTTTCTTTTATGAAGCAAACCCCTTTGAGAGGATTAGCTTCATAAAAGGAACGAATAATTTTAAAACGTGTCTGCAAGTAAGCCATTACGTATTCAATTAGTTATGTACTTTTTAAATATAGTTATATTCTAAACTGGAATTTAAGCTGTAGAATAGCTTATAGAATATTAGCCTATAGAATAATATATAGGCTAATAGCTTGCATTCTAAAAGCTATTTACTTTCGTTTATATTCTATGAACTATTTATGTTAGCTTTTATTCTAAAGTAAATAAATGTGAGGCAATTTTCAAAAATCTCAAGAACTGTAAATTCAAAATGTTTTTACAATCTATTACATAATTCATATTCTACTGATTGCTACACAACAAATGAAGTAATTTGGAACTAAATTATCAGAAATAATTTATTACTAAATCACTAATGTGAAATGTAAAACATTTAATCAGTTTTATAGTTTTGTATAAATTCTGTAATAATTTATAATTATAGTGACACAAAATTAGCAAAAAATAGTTTAAAAAAGAGATGGAATTATAGTTTTTTAAAATTAAAAATATGGCCATTCTAATAAGTTCAGAATATCCGGATGGTGTATTTTTAAAATTTTAATTTCTATGAGTTAATTATTCATATACAATTTCTTTTATACTATTTTGAACCTTAGAGTTATTGTGAATATTAGGTATAACCATATGAAATTAATTACTGCAATTCTTTTGAGCATTTAACTTTCAAGGAAATTTGGAAACTAGTAATTTTTCTGAAATAATATTGCAGCTGCATAGTAATTAATAGTAACTTTTTTAGTGTACCATATTTATTATATTATTATTTCTATTTTCATATTGCATTTGCAAATGGCTTTCTGCCATTTAAATTTAAATAATACTGAATTTATAAACTTTGTCTAGTCCTGGTGGTAGTAACACAGTTTATCTATTTTAATCTTTTTCTGACTGAAGTCTTGAAGAAGTAATATAAATAAAATTTTTTAAGTAAATTCCTACTGAGGTTAACAAAGAAAAATGTTATTTTATATGGCGTCTCAGGCTAAGTTGAGGAAAGCCAGGTAGCTGGGGCATTAGAACCAGCCTGGGCCTATGAATAGACTGGGATGGCCAGGCGAGAACATCACATTAGTGACTCCACTTCTAATAAATACGCATTATATGGGAAAACCCTTGATATGGTTTTCTTAATTACTATTAAACAAACAATTGCGCGATGTCTCATTTCAGTTGAGCAACTTCAAGTCTGATTACTGGCTACGCTTTGTTAATTAAAACTTGTAATAAACTTCAGTTATAACGCTTCAAGCCAACCAATTAATATGAGACAAACAGGCAAATGTTTGTTTAGATAGTAATTACGAAAACCGTATAAATACTTTTCTCAAATAATGCTTATTCATTAGATTAGTGTTTTTAAGTGGAATAATTGCCAATGCGTCACTAATATGATCTACTTGCCTGGGTCTCCCAGCCTATTCATCGCCCGAGCAGTTCCTAATCCCCCAGCTACCTGGTTTGCCTCAAGTTACTCTGAGACAGAGTATAGTTACCCTAGAGCACTATTTATGATATGAACCAGACTAACCACAAAAAAACTGACACCCAACTTGATTCAGGCAGAAATCATATTTTACATGTTCAAAGGATAGATATGAATACCGATGATTTCATCAGATCTACCCATTGTTTTAAAACAACTACAATTTCCTTTGCATCTTGCATTTGCAATATCCATAAACAAGGCACAAGGACAATCATAAACCATTGCTGGATTAAATTTGGAACATTTGAGCTTGTATCATCTACTATTATATGTTGTGTGCTCACACTTTTAGGACACCTAAAATATCTAGGCTTACATGCCTAATGTAATGAAGAAAAACATTTTCTATCCTCTAGCATTGCAGTAAATGAAATATAATTATTTAGATGTCTAATTCTTATTAGAAAATTATGGTTTCGGCCGCAGCAATGTACGCTGGGTAACACTAGTATTAACTATAATTTATCTTCAATATATATTATTTTACCTTAAGTTCATGTTATAGCATACACATCAGGCATGTATCCAGCGACTTGCTTTAGGGGGGGGCGATCGATGCATTATATATATATATATATATAAAAAATGTGTGTGTGTGTGCACGCGCGTGCGTGTATGTAAAAACATGTAACAAAAATGCTTAAAATTTGAAAATATTTAATGATTAAAATTTGTATAAGTATTATTTATTTAACAATAGAATCAAATATCAAATAAAAATTAAATTCATACTAAAATTAATAGTTTGTAGCAAAATTACGTATTGAAAATCATGTTCGAGACTAAGCTTCACTAGTGCTATCTGTTGTTAAAACTTTTAGACGTTTACGAGGGTAGGCCGAGGGAACGCATCACATTTTCAAATTAAAAATTAAAATTTTATTTCTTACTTACAATAAAAGACGAATTAACTTAAGTAAATTAAGCGTAAATCGAGCGTATTTATAAACATAGACTAGCATTTGATAAGTGATTCTATTTTTGTAATTATTCAAAGAGCATTACAATGTTACAAAATTATTATTATATTTATTACAGTTAGGATTTTATATTTGAGAATATATAATAACTTAATTATCGAAAAAAGTCCTAATTTAATAATATATTGTCGATTTTTAACCCAAAGTTCTTAAAGGTTGGGGTGATCGCCTGCACATTATGTTTACATAGAACAATTCTGAACATTTACTTAGTATTTCATGTAAACTTGTTGAATTATTTATGCAATTAACTTAACTAGTTTGTTTGAAATACTTATATAATTTAATCACTATTATTTAAATGAGTTTTACGGTAAAATATTTATTTTGTATGTGACTAATATTTATGAAAACAATTCATAATAATTTGTGCTTTTTTAGTTTAAGAGGCTGATTTACCTGTTTGGATATTAAATGTGATATTTATCATAAGTAAAACACAGTATTATTCTCCTTGCAAATTAATTTAAATCCATATAGCACATTAATTTATTAATATTTGCGTATTCAACTATTATTATTAAAATTATTCTTTTCTTCTTATTTCTTTAACATCTATTCAGACAGTGTATGAAAATGGAAACAAAATCATTATGAAAATTTATAATCTAAACTAACTTTATATTTTACAAAATTCTCTTGTAACTAGCATATTTCAGTGAACTCCAAGTCTTTAGTTAAGTTGTTTGTTTTAATCACTTAATACATCATATGTAATTATTTAATGTTAATATTTTTCATTTAGTTTTTTAAATAATTACTTATGGTTTAATTAAGTATTTTATCTTGGTGTTTATTACTCATATTATTGTCTATAAAACTCTAATGTGATAAAATTATTGAGAATTTTTTTATATAAAGTAAAACTGTCCTTAAATATTATAGTATAAGTAACAAACTTTTTTGTCTGTAGTATGTTACTAATTTTATATTTATCTAAGATTATAAATATTTGATTCATATTTTTGATGTCTCCTTTTTATCATCAATTGTGGAGTATTCTCCAAATTTGGTATAATTTGATAGTTTTTCCAGTATTGGAAGAACTTTGAATTTTTATAAACAAATGTAGCACACGACACTGCTGGTGTCATAATGCTTTGATTAAGTTAATGAGAGATTAGAAATTAAACCTCACTTATAGTAACAATTGTATTTAATTTGCACTCACAAAGTAATGAATTAAACAATGATAAATTTAATTTAGAAATAATTTGTTTGAAGCAGGTGATGAAATAGTGTATTTTTATTTGTTAATGAATAAATCGTTACATTTATTTTGAGCTTATCTCAACAAATTTATTAAATGTAATGCTAACATAAATCTGTTATATTTTTTCTGTTATAAATTGTTTAGTATACAAATTTTATTTTGTCTAAACAAAAATAACTCATAGCCTAGATTTATTTTTATTAATTTTTTTGCCCGCTGCTTTCCTGGGTTTCTAACATCATTTCATTATTTTTGGGTTTATCATTTTGTTTTTTGCTCCTCAAAAACAAAATCATTATATCTTTTTCTAATTATTATTTCTTTTAACAATTTTATACAAGTGAGTATTTTATTAATTTGTTTTTAAAATATAAAAACTTTAATTGGAACCCAAACAAATTCTGTTTTCTAACAAATACATATAAATAACTCTTATCTTCTATCATATAGTTGAGGTGAAATCCAAAAGATCTCTATTACATTAACCATAACATGGGGGCCAGTAACATAGCCAGAAAATTATTTCATGGAGAGGGCGCTAACCTGAGTATTGGGAAATCTCTCGGAAAAGATTTAAAAATACAACACCTAGAAAGAAAAAATTACACTGTTTTACAACTGAAAAACTATGGTTAAATTTAGCACTTTTAAAGTGAAATATGTGTTTACTTAATCCAAATAATAAATTAACACATTTAATGAGAGTCACAAATACAGATTTTTTAAAACTCAAAAGGTTGATGTTACTAAAGTTCTTATTTAAGTTAGAGTCATGCCTAAATAGATTTTAACGACATAAAGTGCAATTTTATAGGCTTCTGGGGCAGGATCAAACTATTGGGTCAAGTGTATGTGGCAAAAGGCTGAATAAGAAACACAAAATCAACGGTTTTTTGCCTGACATGTGGCTCATGTCAATGATGAATTATCTAGAAAATTTTTTGCTATGATAAAACATTAAGAAAATGAAATTACAACAGCATTTCTTGGTAGTATGATTCAACATAATTATTCCTACTCCCTAACTATTATATTTAATCACAAAATGTCATAAATAAAAAGAAATTACTTTTATATTTCATGGGAGGTCAAGACCCTCTGTATGCTCCTCTTGCCAAGCCCCTGAGGGAGGGCTTTTGCAACTAGTCATATTCAGGATTATTCTCATGACTCCAGAATTTACAACTCACATAGAAAATAATTTTTAAAAAAAACAGTAGTTCTCATGGTTTAGTGATTAATATCGACAAATAAATAAAGAACTATAGTTTTTGTGTGATACATATTAAAATCTTACCAATTGTTATTACTTTAAATGTAAGATATTAGAATCTAATCTCTGTATATTACCTTATATTGTATTGAAACAAGACACGTACTTGTCAAGTTAGTAAAAATGGAAAACAATTTATTATAAGAAATTGTAAGAAATCAATGAAACCATTAATTATATATTATTAAAACTCCTACTTACAAGTTATTGTATAACTTTTGTTGTCCTATTTTCTATTTTTTTAAAAGACTTACTAAAGTCTTTTAATTTAAAAAAGATACTTTTAATGTTAACTATTGTGTTACTAAGATGTGAAAATATGTATTTTCCTCAAAATAACCAACTCATATAATAAAAAAGCAATATTTTTTACAAAAAGGTACACTTTTAAAAATATATGTAAATAAAGTGAAGAATACACTATTATTAGTTTTAATTTTATATTTAAAAATTTTTTTTCTTTCATATTCTGTGACAAAATTTTTAAGAAAGGATAAAATGGCGAAGTGTCTTAGCTAACAGCCAATTAAGAACCCATAATTCTGCCTTTCATCAGTTGTAACAGAAATATTGAAAAAATTACAGGTAGTAGATGTTTCTACATTTTCTTCAGAGAGTACAGGGTCTTATGCAATTTTATATTCAACAAATTGGTTTTTACTTGAGGTTTTTCAACTTCACTATCAGCAGCGGAAATTGTAACAATGGTAAAATTTTCTTTTTTTTAAATAACAAACCCATTAATCACAAAATAACTTTATTTTATCACTTGATGTACATTTCGGTTACCAGGTAACCATCTTCAGAAGTACAGAACAAAATTAATTTAATTTACAACGTAACATATATTCAATTAGCATTCAATTAAGCAATGCTTAAGACAAAATAAGAATAAATTTATAACCTCAATATTTTTTGCTATATATGTTACGTTATATATTAAATTAATTTTGTTCAGTACTTCTGAAGATGGTTACCTGGTAACCGAAATGTGCATCAACTGATAAAATAAAGTTATTTTGTGGTTAGTGGGTTTGTTATTTAAAATATTATAACATAGGCCACAGTTGCTCAAGAAAACATTATAAATTGGTTTTTGTTACCTTCTTCAAAAATATTTTTTTATTATTATTTTATTTACAGTTTTATTTTTAAAAGTTATAGTACCTCCAATGTAGCACCAGAGTGCGTAAAATTGAAAACAATTTATAGTTAAAAAAATAGATTAAATTAGAAAATAAAATAAAATAGCAAGTAATAGATTAATGATAAATTTAAAACTTAATTTAGTAATATGTTTTCAAATTAAAACTGTAAAATCTTTTGTGTCACTTAAATATTTCTTAGACAAAGAAAATAAATATTTAAAGCTTTATTCATAAATGAGTTTCTTAATTACTTAAAAAATACAAATGATTTCAATCCATTATGTGAAATACATTGAAACAGTTATTTTAATATGAATTCTATTTGATTAACATATTTGAAGGATTAGAAAGACTTAAATAAATTACAGCTCATTCAAACTGATTTATAATTGTTTTAAAATAAATATTACAGCTTTGAGACAGTTAATAATTTTTAATAAAACAATCTTAAACGTTTTATATTCTAAATATACTATTTAATTGTCAGATGTATATTTTCCAACGCCCAATAATGTTTGTGGATCTCTATGTTTTCCCAAGCTTTTTTAATTTCATCTCTTGATGTAATAAAACTTTCATCATTCATCTCAAAATCTGTATTATCATTTCCATTAATATTATATCCTTTCAAATACCTAAATCCCATAATACACAAGAAATACCAAGAGATTGATGACACCCATGAAGCATCTAAATAAGGTATATCTATATCTCTTTGCAACATGGGTTTGAATCTAAGTGTTACAGGGAATGGAAGTTTAGTTGTAATGAATCCAGAAAACATCCAATTGTTTAGTCCAGCAATTGATATCATTGGGGATAAATCAATCAAATTATTTTTTAACATAATTTTTAGTTCATCTAATGTCATTGTTTCATTTTTTCTGATTTGTTTTAGTTTCTCCAAACAAAAATAACCAGTTTTTTGATCATTCAAAAAATGTTTCCTCATGGAAAATGACTCCTTAGATATGAAATGACCATTTTCTAAAAGCAGTTTGGACCTCATAATAGCTTGGTTCACTTTAATGTCTTCTGTTTTAAGCTGTTTCTCAGTCTTTGTTAAATATTTCAAGTTTTTCACTAAATATCCTGTCAGGAAAGCCATTATCAAAGTTGGTAGAAAACCCCAAAAACGAATTGAAGTGTCCAAAATCATATTAGATTCAAACATATTCTGAAACAAAATTAAAATTATTGTATAAAATTTGTGAACAATTCTGTATTTTGCATTAAGATAATAGAAAAATAGCTTAAATTTTGAACTTTTGGTATTACCTTGGCAAAAAACCATTACTTACTGACATTTTTCAGCAGACGTATTTCGCACTAGATAAGCCTGCTGATAAACATAAATAATTAGTGGGTTTTTTGTCAAGTTGATACCAAAAGTGTAGTTATAGAAAAATCTCAAAATGTACAACAAAAAACTCCAAGTCTTATATTTTGGTTGGCTTGTTCAATTAATAGACCTTTCAAGTAATTAAATTTTTAAAAAAATATGTATTTTTGTTTTTGGTGGTTAAACATGTACAGATTGAACAAACATATTTCTTAAAAGATTGAATCTCAAAACACTTTAGTTTTAATAAACAAATGAAATTGACAAATTTTGTTATTAAAGAAATTTCTTTTTTTTAATGTTCAATTTATAATATAATGGGTGTTATAAATAATCCAGTTTGGTTTATTTTACCATTTTTATTTTTGTCAATTTTAAGAGGTGTAAGCAGCATATGGAGGACATATAAATTGTAATGATTAAGAAACAGATGCATATTGCAAATAGCTGACAAAACTTGGTTTCACTTAAGGATTATAATGTGGTTAAAAATTATACAGAATGAAATATAACAATAAACATTAATACTACTTTCTGAGTAACCAAATAAATTATATCTTTGAATTTATAAGTTTAAATTTTAAAATTTTCATAATTATAAATGTTTAAAATTCATTAAGTAGACCCTGATAAATAAATTTACATCTTATATATAAATCTTATATAAATTTATACATCTTGAGGTTTTCTATAATTACATTTTTGGTAAAAAATGTACACTTGGCAAAAAAAACCACTACTTAGTGATATTTTTCAGCAGATGTGTTTCATATTAGGTCAGCGCATTATTCAATACCATGAGTCATACACAACACTGTTGCTCAGGTGCATTGTGTTGGTATGAGTCTTGAGCAACCGTCTGATCCATGACTCACAGCATTGAATAATGCACTGGCTAGTGCGAAAAGGTGTCTACTGAAAAATACATGGCTCATACTTCTTGCACTCAACGACATGATATCATTCCAACATTTCACAGGACTGAGCCAATAATCAAGACAAAATGGGCTATAACTCCTGTAAGTATGTTTGAAAAGATTTATGATAACTCAATCAAGATATGAAAATAATTGCTTTTAACTGTATCTTATGTATAAGGAAATCACTCACAAATACAAGATCTGACCTTTGATCCCTGAAAGAGAAGTCAAGAAATACTCGCTTGAAGTGAAAAAACTATTTTGTCCTAATCACCAAACCTGAAGAATGTCTGTGAACATTGTGCTCAATAAATATGCCCAGTTCAAGTCAAACTTAAATATGCCCATTTAAATCTAAACATTTATTTACAAATATTATTTATGTATAGCTGTAAACACAGTATTGTAACATAAAGAAAAGCACATCTAAAACTAAGAAATATAACACAACAATTCAAAATTTGATATCTTTATTAATATATGTAATTTTCTCTGTGTTACTAGTTGCAAGACCACTGGAGGGTTAAATACTGACAAAATTTGCTTCGGGCAATTGAAAATTTTATGTCTCAGTAGGCTTTTATAAATTAACTTAAATTGAAAGTTTAGCAAGTCATATTTATAAAGTTCACCAGCAAACTGTACATTTTTACTGTTAGCCTAGGTTTACAACTGGTGTGTCATAGGGTTTTCACTGTTAGCCACTAGTGTGTAAACACACTAAATCAAATTAAGCTTAAAAAATATCAAAACCATAAAATAAGAATTCATTAAAAAAAAAGATATTGAGATAAAAATCACACAGCCTACTTTTTAAACACATTATAGATCTGCCCTTAAAACACTCTAATAGTCGCAATGATAACTTTTAATAATTTTAAGTCGCCATTAATAATTTTTAGACATTTATTTGTAATAGTCTGTTCATTTTGGAGGACAATTAATATCTAAATGACTAATCTCTTCCCGGTTTTTTAAAGTATTTTTAAACTTATTTTTTATATTTATATTATTTTTATGCATAAATGTTATTTTAATAATAAAATTATATTGGAGTGTGATGTAGAATATTTAATACACTAGCTAAATTAGCTAAGTGACTAAAAATTGTGCTAATTATGTAGATGACCATGAGAATCATTACGAGTATGAAATAGATTTATTAAGGTGTATCCCATTAATGATGGTGAAATTGAACAAGACCCAGGCCTAAAACAATATAATTTAGAAAGTATTGCACTCATATTAGTATTAGAAGAAGGTATCAAAGAAAAGTCCTTTTTCTAATAAATATCAACAAATACCAAATAAATGTTGCAATATTTAGGCCTATATTTTGAATATTTGTTTATAATTGTTGTGTTTTTTATTGTGGTACACTTGTTATATATTTATAAAATACCTTTCTGTGATAAATATTAAAATAATTTTAGATATTGATATGGATGAAAGAAATGCTTAGTGTGTACCGGTAGTTTAGAAGCACAGCATAAACATGTAATTTTTTTATTTAGAAATAACTGTAAGTAGTTTTTTGTAAATAAAAATAGTAGTAAATATTTTATTCAACACAAACTAAGTGCTTATAGTTTTTCTATGTGCTAAAAGTATGGATATAAAAGTAAAATGACAATGGAGGACAATAATTGTGACCAACCACATAATAGCAAAACTGGAGCCACTGGAGGGTTAAAACGTTTCTTAAAAATGCTTCCCAGCAGAAAATCTAATCAGTGATGATAATATAGTAAGATAAAAAATGTTATATGATCCCAGTTTTTTAAACATTTACTTAGATCAAAAACTCAGCAAGTTCTTATTTATAAAGTTCAAACACAAACATGTAAAATTAAAATTACACTTTACACTTAGAGTTATTTTTATAAAATCTGTAGCTTTTGTAGATTTATATTGTAATTAGAGCTTGGTTTGTGTAAATATTTATGATTTGGGAAAATGAGTTGTTCAGTAAACTTGGAATTGTGTGTGCCTTAAAGTGTTCATGATACTGATATAGGTGACGCTTTGGAATATGTACAATATGGGGCAAGAACTAGAAGCTAGTATATAAATGTCAGAATAATTATATATTATTGTGTTTACTGTGTTTGATCTACACTGATCAATGAACTGTAGTGCATGGAGTAGCCTGTTTTGTCACATTTACTAATATTGGTCTATTTGATTATGTTCTTATGGTTAATGGCAATTGATTATTTTTTTGGTTACTATAGATTACAATACTATAGTAAGTTTAAAACTATTGAGGAAAACCTAATGCATTTGGTATTAAGTGTTGAATGTTTGATTTTGAGAATAGAATTTGTTACTATATTACAAATATTTTCTTAATTTAATGTAATTTGATTATTTAAGAAACAATAATGGAATATTGTATATTATTGTTACAATCACCTATGTTTACTTACATATGCTCTGCAGGGCATTGAAACAAAATAATATATACTAGTTTAGCCTAATATTATCACACCTTTTCTTAAAGTTAGTAATTATTAGCTAAATCTCTAGCAACCAGATGCTATCTTTTCCAACAGACTAGAACTACATTATTCCTTTTAGAAACTAAGAAAACTAATTCAAATTGTTGTCTAATATTACTGCCATTAATTTATCAGCTGTTTTCCCCTGTAGTCAACACTTTTAAAGCTGAAGTCAGCTTTACAAAAATGTTTATCTGAAGTCATTGTCCTGAAGTATGGTGTGTTAAATGCAGATAGATTTTAATGTTAATAATAATATTTATTATCATAATATGAACTAAATTGTAAAAAAATTATTGACTTTAAATTAGCCTCAGTTTTACATAACTGTTTCATAGTTCAGAAAACAAATTTAGAAAAAGGTATAATGTTAGCTAAATATTAGGATACACTTATTAACTTCTTACAGTAGAAAAAATAATAATTTCATAATTGAGAGAATTAGATATCTTTTTTAATTAAAACTTCTATATTTCTGTAGCTTAGTAAAATGGTAGTCTAGTATTTGCAACAGCTGAGAAAACCTTTTGTTAACATTTATTTCTATTGTATATTATACATGATTAGTTTATAATAATAAACTATTATATATCATTATATTTATACTCATGGATATATATATACATTTTTTATATTATAGTTATTTTTTATAAGAGAAATGTAATTTTAAAAATATACTATTTTTCCGTTGCACTTATAACTTCATATATATATATATATATATATATATATATATATATATATATATATATATATTCAATTTTCTGTATTGAAACTAATTAATATCATAAATTGCTCAAATCTATAATAATGTAAAAGAAAAATTGAGCCAAATTAGGTGACACTGATAATAATCAGCTAGCAAGGTCAAAAATATTTCTTCATAGGTTTAAAAAAAATTGAAATATAAGTTTGTACGGGTAGTTATAGTTTGTAATGTTATAATACTTAATTTTAACATTAAAAGATTCACTGAACATCGATATCCATGAGAATAATTTTCCTTTACATTTGAACTTTGTAAATATAGTAGTTGATCAAACAAATATATTCCTATAAACGTAACAGTCTTTATTTTTGGTAATTGCAACAGGAAAATATTTTATTACTTCCACACACACACACTGCATCGTCCTCTTTGCTATTATCTCCGCTCACTTTTGTGTACGGTGTTAAGATTATAAACTTTTTTATTATTTTTATTTGCGCCTGCTCATCTCCGTTCTGCTCTCGTGTTCGTGTAACCTCGAGCGTTTTTAAATTTTATCTTGTGTTCACCCGTTAAATGCCACGCCTAAACACAAGCCAATTACCGCTGACTCCTATCTTAGAGTTTGTTTGACCCCCCTAAAATGGTTAACATGTTTTGTTGGGTCTTTATATAGTAATACTTGTCAGTAAAGTAGTCAGCTGGAAAGAAACATTATTAATATGAACACACAACATTTCCAAAGAATTTTACCATCTTAGAAGATCTGCAGGCACAGCAGGGGGACGTGCAAAATATGATCATGTTTAAGATACCTTTTTTTTAAAGGCTCCTGTGTTCTTTAAACATGATCTGCCAGTAGACTTCGTCTCTGGGCTTCAATACAAAACACCAACTAATTTTTAGAATAGCTCAATAAAATTGTTCTCAGGAGAGAACTCGTTTGAAGAAACATTAGGTTCTGAATTTTAAATATATTTATTAATTAATGAAATCTAATTAAAACTGTACTTTGATTTAATAATCATTATTTATTAGTTGGAAAAAACTAAAAGTTTTATTGGTTGTTCAACACAGGATAAATTTAAATACCATAAGTTTTTATAATGCATTTAATTACTGGTTTTTAAAATAAAAATAAAATTATTTTCAACTAAAATACATTTGACTCTCTCTTTACTATTTCTTTGTTTTCATTGAAATCACAAATAATCATTAAAATTTTTCTGATATTTCATATATTTAATTTCTACATTATAATTCTTTTATTTCTCCCATATTTCTTTTTGTGTTTTCTCTTTGATTGACAAAGACCACTGTGTGGTTGAAATATATCATTGTTTAAGTGCTTTTATGTGTTTCTATCTCAAGACTACAGTGTGGACTCTTACCAAGGTAAGTCTGTCAGTCTCCTAGTCCAATATATATATATATATATATATATATATATATATATATATATATATATATATATATATAATTCATTTACTAGATTTACATATTTGAACAAAAATTATTTCCTAATTTAACATAATAAAAAAATTTTTATCCTCTGATTTCAAGATTGAATTGGTAAATTTTACATTTTATAACAAATAATTTTAAAATTGGTATAATTCTATAATTCTGGTCTTCTTGAAAATGATTGGCTTATGGCCAAAACCACTTCGTGAATCTAATATTTATTATTCATTACTTAAGCATTTTTATTTTACAAATTAATTTTACTGAATTTAACATTTATTTAATATTCAACATAGAGTGAAGTCATTGTTTAATTTTTATTTATAATTTGAATTTAATATTTTTAACTTACTAAATTTGACGTTATTTAATATAATAGAGAAAATGACTTGCCAAGAATTTCCCTGCCAGTCCTAGAGTCCTCTCGTCTTGATTCCGGGTCCCTGGACACTGGAAGTAGCCATCCCTGGTAAGTTGATAGAAGTCCTTCTCCATTCTCCTTTGATCTTCAAGTCCTGGAGGCTGAGTCTGAAGCCCTCGTCCGCGGATCGAATTAGACGGCAGAAACGTGGCTATTTGGTTCCATCATGTATGGTGGTTGTCCTATGAGCGGACCGACATAGTGACCGTTAGCACCTCGTATTAAAATTTTTCACAGACTGCCTTACAGGTTCATAAGTTCCTGGTTTTATTCTAAACTATTCCCACTCTTAGCCCGTCGCTATCTCCGTGCTTTTTTCTTGTACGGGCGGGTTGGACAACGTATTCGATTAAACCTGCATAATTTTGTTATCGATTTTGGAATACTGAAAAATGTCTATTTCTTTAAAATAGCTGTAACTTTTTTGTTATTTAAGTTTTTAAAATTTAGTTTTCACTATTGTTCATTTTGGATTTTGCTGGTCATTTCAAAATGTCAGTGATAGTTCTACGTGGCCTAGTTCTCAAGTTAGCATTTTTCAGCACTTAGAAATTTTTCACTGCACTCCCGTTTGTCAAATTTAGTTAGTTATTACAGTTTTATTTTATTTTAATTTTTAATTTGTCTTAATAATACTTGCTCAAGATTTTACTGGCTTCTTCACTCTTTACAACGTTTCATTATACAATAAATTAAAACCTTATTATTTAATTATTAAATTCGTTATTCAAATTTTTGAAATTATTAATTTCTTAATTTGAGCGGCGATTCTTACCGATATTATCATATCGGATCATCACCGATATTATATTTGTGTTCAGCTACCCCAAAAACCCCCGAGTAACAAGTTTCGATCAATTTTGTATTTTACTTACGGAGAATTCCAGGAGATGAGGTTGATGTCATCCGCCCTGGGCCCTAGGTACTCCGGGGGTCATTTTGGATATCATATTCATGTTCAGTGACCTCAAAAACCCCGGAGTTCTAAAATTCGGCCAGTTTCTGTGATTATTCACCAAGTTTTACATTTTTTTTTAATCGAGCCAGTGTATGCACTCTTAAAAAATGCATTTTCTTATGCACCGATGCAATTTTGATTTCTTATAAAGTGGCTATGTTCACAAACTTTCGTGGTGGCTTCCTGAATCGAATGCAAAAAACCGCATTTCGATCCGACTTACTGCACCAATTATTGTAGGTTTGGCCTATTTTTGTGCTTTATTTCCTCGCCTAAAATACTCAGACAATATCATTTACTGGTATAGGAACATCAACGACATTATCACATTATAGAAAGGAAATAAACGCCAAGCATACATATGTTTAAAACATCTTAATTCAGTATACCCAAAACTAACATATACTATCAAAACAGAGCAAAACAACTCCCTTAATTTCTTGGACCTTACAATTACACGAACAAACAAACACATAAATTCAACATATACTGAATATTCACCAACACCAATACTACCATTCATAACACTTTAAACCATCCGCTCCAACATAACTAGCTGCTTACACCATGATACATCACCTCTTAAAAACACAGTTCAACAAAGAAGAACACTACCAAGAATTAAACAATATGAAATTATAGCACAAACCAATGAACACAATACATAATAATAACAATAATAATTAGTAATAATTAACAATACGCCTAATAGATCTGATATCAGATTGTCAAGTTTTATTAAATTTGGTTGTTGTAATCATCTTGAATTCACTAATTAAATTACAAGTAGTTGTTGCGTAACTGAGTGAATACTTTTGACACTAACTTGCTGACACATTTCGAAATAATCATTTCTTTGACAAAGTTGATCTGCTACTGCCAGTGATCACTCAAGGTTACTGGCAGATAATCATTTCATTGACAAAGCCGACGTGCTACTGCCGGTGATCGCTCAAGGTTGCTGGAGTGATCCAGCAGCCTTGAGTGATTACTGGCAGTAGCGGAATAGCCTCGTCATGATTATTTTGAAAGCAAGTAAGATCAAAGTATTCACTCAGTTACACAATAATTACTTATAATTTTGTTTAATATTACAAAATTTTAGCCCTCTTTCCTGGTTTTATGTTCTTCAGATCTAACTAATCTGATTGAGTGATAAGTGAAAATATTTTAATGTTTTCACATATTATGATGATTAATAAAAAAATTAAATAAAGTAGTTATATCATTATAATGTACAGGACTTAAAAATTTTCATTATTTGCTAAAAGCTTCTTTCAGTTGCTTAAAGTGCAACATTATGTGTTGCTTCCTGATTCAAAGTAAAAATATGAACTATTTTAGGCTAGATGGTGCAAATTTTTCATCATATATATTGGATGTAATCGTAATTAAAGATCAAAATGGTAACAAACAAGATAAGCGTGGTAAATTTTCTAATACTGCTTATAACTTGGCAAGGAAAACCTTTTTAAAGATTTAGAATTGATTTAGTCTTTTTTTAATATCACATCCTACTAAGAAATATTTTTATATTTTTGTGTAACAGATTACCTTAAAACGATTTTTAAGAACTCCTTAACATGCTGCTGCTCTTCTATTTATAGTTATAAGATTGAAGATATTGAGATGTTTGTAAAATTATTTTAGAACCACCATCAATAGCATCAATGTCATGTTAAAAATAATAGATAACTTCAGTTTTAATGTCATCAGCATAATTTTTAAAAAACCACAGTTATTTTCTTTGACCATCTCAGTCCCCCAAAGTAATATATATATTTTTAAGGTAGTTTGTAATTTTAAATGAAACAAATGACAGTTAGAGAAATTTAATATGATGTGTGGCTCTTGGTAAAGTAGTATTGACAAAAAATGTTAATAGAGTTTTAAAAGTATTTATTTATTGCAAAATTATTGTATATGTAGTAAAATATTGATTGTTTAAGATTAATTGTTTAGTCTTCTTCTTTCATAATTTAAAGTTATATTTAAACCTTATCCATTAATTTATTTCAGATAATGGAGAATTACAAAATACCTGTATATTTGTCCACAGCTTTACAAATAGTAGGTAAGTAAATATCTCTGAAAAAGTATTTATTTAGTTCTTTTAAATTTACATATATATTATACACTACAACAGTAGTTCCTAACAGGTGGTCCACGGACCCTTGGGGGTCAGTAAAATGTCACTGAAATTAAAATATTTTTATATAACATGTTTGTAATGAATTGTGAGCAATAGTTTGACAGAAGACCAAGCTATATCAAAAAGGTTAACACGATCATTGCCAATCATGCGATATCGCGTGATGTCAGATCATATCGGATTGCCGATCACGCGAAATCGCTTGGCTGTTGCTATCCAAATTCTAAGTGAATTATTATAGCTGTCACAGCGAAATTATGCGTAATACTTATATTGGCCACTAAGGAAGGGATTGACCTTTTTGTAGTGGGGATGGCCACCAGCCATTTTGTTTTGCTCTTATCAGCCAGTGCACACAGTGGTAGCGTTTGGATAAAGTAACGCCTAATAATGTTGTTTAGTTAATCGTTGATTTAGCATTTTGAAATTCGGTTTTTAATTATTTGCGTGTTGTTTTTGATTTTTTAATTATGAGTGACCAACCATGACCCTCGACAAAGCTCAGTTAAATGCTGGATAGTCCAAAAAAACATTTTTTAAAAATTCAGAGATGGAAGAGTTATTAGATTCTGACCCACAAACAACACAGAAGACTCGAGGAGACTGAGTCCAACACAAGCTAACTAAAATTGAAAAAGCCAAACCGAGATGTCTCAGGACCGGCGAAACAGTAAATGCAACTTCTAGAGAGGATTGCAAAAATTGCTATAAAAATAAAAAGAGAATAAACACCATACTTTTTTGGCCATATGGGCAAAAATCGCATTATGTATAACCAATCACGCTATATGGTGTGATGGATATTAGAGATCATAATTCCTAAGTACATAATAATAAAAGTTTGTAAATATTATATTTACTTATTTTGAGCACTATATAACTAAATAAAACAATAAAAAAAATTAGCCACCACACAAAATTCCAATTTCCAGCTTGGCAATGAACGTGTTAAAACCTGTACCACCAAAAACCATAGTTTTAATCTATAGATTAGAAGAGAGAAGGAGAGAAAGGCAGTGGTGGGAGTTGACCAGACAGAATGGGTGATGAGGGAAAGGATAAGAAGAGAGTGTCAAAAAAGTCTTTATTAAGAACAGTTGGTTAAGTGAATAGAAGTGACGAGTAGAGAGGATGTAGAGCAAGATGAGTAAGGTGAGCTTAACCAGCTATAGGGAGGATCATTAGTACTTAATTTAATATTCATTGAGTTTTCTTTAATTCGGATGTATTTAAACTAAAAAAAAATAAATAAATTGAAGTTGCTTGATGTAATCATCTTTAATTCACTGAACTAACTATATTAAAAAAATACTTAACTAAGCAAATATGTAATGGTTTACTTGCTGACGCATTTCAAAACATCCGTACCTCCAAGCTACGTAAAAAAGGAACAAATGTTTTGAAACGGGTCAGCAAGTAAGTCATTACGTATTCACTTAGTTAAGTACTTTTTAAGTATAGTTAAATTAAATTGATTAATTCTGTCAACTTATACTTAATTTTAGGCATTTGAATTGGAATTAAATGACGTTTAGTTAGTCAAAATTTTACAGCAGGATATAAATTAGCTTTCAACCCCCCCCCCCCAGATTACTATTATAACCCCCTCCGTCTTAAACTTTACAAAAAGAATATATAATAATGTTTAAATAGTACTTAATTTTAATTATTATATGATCAAATTGCCCCTGTTGTTGCTTAAGATATCAAGTCTGTTTCACTCTTTACTTAACTCTATTATTTCTATTGTGAGAGAAACAAATTTTACAAAAACAAATTTAGCATATACTGTACTGCACAATTGAGATTTAAACCATTTCTGTCATAAATTATTACAAGGAATCTATATGCAGATGCTAATTACTAAAAAATGTGTTTTAATAACTAATTAAATAATATATATTAATAACTATAACTAATTAGTTATAGTTATTAATATATATTAAAGAAACTAAAAAGTATTGATAAATAAACTAACACTATGATAAAAATTGCAGTTTTTGTGTTGTACATCTTGAGGTTTTTGTATAAACTACACTTTTTTTGTATTAACTTGGCAAAAAACTGCTATTAAAAAAAAGTGTTATTAATACTATGATGCTTTGAGTGTGATTTTAGTCATCGGCTAAGCTGATATCAAACTGCTAAAATAAACCAGAAATATTTGGTTGTTTTCCCTTGTTTCTATAAATACCAACCTAAACACAATAGGGATTCAGGTTTAAAATAAATGTGATAAAATAACATCGATGATATATTGCTATTAGGGGAAACAAAGAATTAAAAATGATTAAAATTTTTAGTTTTGTTTTAAAATTTTGGGGAGGCTAAATTGACCCTGCAATTGGTTATCTATAATGTTACCCTGCTAGATATTTAAATAAAGGTGATAGTGTGGAAAAAGACAAGTATCACTTTTTAAAATTTGGGACACTAATAAATATTCTACTTCTATGTTAAGAAATTTTACTTGATTGGCTGAACAAGTTTATTGATGCACTGAACTATTTTAAAAAAAAAATAGCACTAAAGGTATTTACCATTAATTAACAATCCAATTTCTAATACAATAAAGTTGAGGTGAAGGATAGTTTTTGTAGTTGAAGTTTTCCAAGCTTAACAAACTTTTAAAAAAATTGTTATAAAAGTAGAACTTAATAGTTTGGTAGTTTTGAACAACTCAAGTGCTTTTTGATGTTAGTTTTTCTTAATAATTATTGATAAAGAATAGTAGTCTGGTATGGTGTTCAGATCATAAATAAATACCCTTTTTTTCTTAACAGGAATGGGGTATACTTCTATCCTAGTACTGTTTGGCTGTGGTTTCTCTTTCAGCCTAACGTATTTACTGTCAAACCAACTATATTTTACTCGTAAGATTACAGAAGAAACTTTCAATATGACATATAATGATAAAATGATAAACAACATCTGTACTTACATAGGTAAAATATAATTTTATTGTAATTAATAAATTGACAATTTCTGCTATAATATAATTATTTTACAACATATTATCTACTGATATATTTCAGCAACAACAGCTGTGGCTTTACTCTAAGAGGAAGCGAATATAATACATTTTAAATGTTTTGTCTTGAAAATTATGAATTAAAGTTATGGAACATGTTGTCCATGACAATTAGTGAATGTTTTACTAAAGTTCGAACTTAATTGCCAAACATAATTTCTCAACATGATTGATTATATTTCTATTTACTTTTACTTGTCCCCCAATTTTTCCATTATTTACATTTATTTTTGTTAACTAAAAACCCTTGTACATGTGTTAGTATGTTACACTTGCCTATATTAGGACTTAATTTTTTTATTATTGAAGACGGCCATTTTTGAAGAGGTCCCCCATTGTCAACTCCGACCGAAACTAATCTCTTGGTTGTTTTAGGTAAGAGGGGGATATTGGGGGTAAGAATATAGGTGTATTTTTAAATGGTATTGGGAGTTATAAAGTCAAAAAGTGCATGTGAGATATAATTTAATTGGGTGTTGAAAAAGTGTTGACTTCCATATGTCCAAACTGGATTCTAACTAGATAAAATTGTTTTTCCAATTTTCATTTAACTGTTATATTTTTAATTCTAAGTGTCTATAATTAGATAAATATATTACCAGGGGCGCCAACATATTACTTAACTTGGAAACTAGACTATTATAAAATAATAGTTTTGGAGAATTGAATCACCTAAGAAATAACATTATTTGTTCCATATTCACTCGAGCTTCTAGTTTTTCACTAAAACACTTGAACATATGTTAGTATGTTGTTGCCTATAGCAGGGCTTACATTTTAAACTCCCAAAACAGCTTCCTCAATAGTTAAAAAAAGTAAGTGCTACTATAGTGTATTACACTTTGAATATAACACATTACTCCATTATATAGCAAACAACCAGCTTAAACCAAATACCCCTCCACCCTCATAAATCATAAGTCCAGCATCCTTGAGTGATCGCAAGCAGTAACAGGCCGGCTCCATCAATGAAATGATTATTGCAAAAAGTGTCAGCAAGCAAGCTCAAAAGTATTCACTCAGTTACGCAATAATTACTCATAATTTAATTAGTGATTTCAAGATAATTACAACTAGCTAGTTTAATTTCTTTTATTCCAGCTTATCAGAAACTGCTCATAATGCCAATATCTATCTCATTATATATTGTTCAATAATATATATAATTAATATTTTAAAATGTTTTCAATGCATTATTACTAACTGTAAAATTAAAAATAACAGCATGTATTTTAATTAAAGCAAATAAATATTTAATAATTATTAAAATCATTGTAATATATATGTAAAAATTGTAATCAATGTAATAGTGCATGTAAAATAAAACTCTGGTGTGGCTGCTTTGTATATTTGCAATAGCAGAACCTATTGTTACGTCTTATAGAAATTCCGTTTTCTCTTGACCTTTTGAAGGTAAACAGTGTATAATAAAATTTATTATCATTTGTTGATTCCATCTTCGCGTGAGCTACTAGTAATCACTTACAACTTTTTTTAAAAAATGTTTTAACTTGCCTATAGTAGCACTTACTTTTTTTGTTGAGGACGGCCGTTTCGGGAGATGTGTCCCTTTGTCAACTCAGACCGTAACTTAAGTTATGGTCTGAGTTGACAAAGGGACACATCTCCCGAAACGGCCGTCCTCAACAAAAAAAGTAAGTGCTACTATAGGCAAGTTAAAACATTTTTTTAAAAAAGTTGTAAGTAAAAATTTATTATGCCTAGACCAGACTTGCCAAACATAGTGGAAAGAAGTATGTGACATTTTCTTTTTAAGTCATAAAAAAAGCTGTGTGACTGGTTAGTATCACAGAATTATAAGCCGTTTATTTTTTTTTGAACTATTTATTCTTTTGAAAAGATAAAAATGCTAACTGGACAAAAAGAATAAAAACTTATTGAAGAAGTACTACTGTTAAACAGAGGTTCTCTCACTTAGGCATCATATCCATAGATTGTAAACTATCAGTTCACATAAAACTAAAAGGAAGGTTTTGACAGCACAGACAATAAATTTGTTGCTATAGTCAGAAGAATGAAGTTTAATTTCTGTTAGGGAAAATTTTTGCATGAAGACTTTTTATAACTTTCATATTTTCACTTTAATAGACAGGAATAAGGTTTATTACTGATTTACAATTGTTTGTTTTTTCTGTAATATTTATTTATACATATACAAGTGTTTAGTTGTAATTTATTTACTTCATCTTCAATTTCATTGTAGAATGTAACCTAAATAATCAATTACAATAAGAATCTGGTTTTAAGTCAGATTAAATAGATCCCCATTTTATCTCCTACTATATTGAGCATTCTCCGTTTATTTAATATACCACCACATGGCACTCCTCATATTTATACTTTCATTGGAACATTTTTACATGTTTTTTTTTTTTATGCTAGTTGCATGCAAAGTAGTTGATATCAGTTTTTAAATGTTATCTTTTTCCAGACTTACAGTAAAACATTTTTTACTTGTCAAATAAACATTTGAAAACATTTTGAATTATAAAATAAATTATAAATTGGATTGAATAATAAATACAACATAACCCCAAACTAAATGTTTATTTTCAAATAAATAAAGCCTCTAAACCACAAATAACTTTTATTTAAATCTTCAATTGCACAGCAATCATCTTCAGAGGTATTTAAAAATACATCTCTTGAGTAAAAAAACTGAGTACATAAAAGTTATTTGTGGTTTAGAGACTTTATTTATTTAAAAATAAACATTACACCACAGTTGCTACATACTATTACCAAACTAAATGTATTTATTTTACTTAGCTAAAAACCTATTATTAGAAAAATCAACATTCTGACATTATGATTGCTGATAATTCATGATACACCTATTTCTACAAAGTTGAAATTAAATGTTTATATGCAGCTATGATTGCTGGGACAATGCTTGCGGCTTGGTGTAGCGAATTGAACCTGTTTGGGAGAAGACTTACACTTATTATGTTTCTGATAATTCATGCTATATCGCTGTTATTCATTTTACTTCTAAGAAATAAAATTTGCTACACACTGTTGAAAACTGTCTGTAGTTTCAGGTAAGGCAAAATCATTAATATATTTCTTCAATATCAAACTTCATTACATTCCATGCTCTTTTAAAATTATTCTTAGACCTTCCTATTTTATGAGGCACAATCTTTTACGCTCAGTTAATAAAATCTTATGAATTTTAGATTTTATCAACTGAGTTGTAACTAGACAGGAATGTTACAGGCTTCGTTTGACTGACTGAAATCTCTCCTAGCTTATTATACCATTGCAGGGCAACTGGTAAGTATTAGTTAGACCTAGGGGTAGAGGTAGAAGGGAATAAATAAAAGATATAAGGAAAGGTAGGTCCTAATATTTACCAGGTTAATAAGAGTCGGTGAAAATATAAATAAATAAAGATAAATATAAAAGAAGCAAGAAGAATGTAGGTAAATATAATAAAAGAATAGGGATGTCTGGGGAAAATAAATAATTAATATATAAAAGGTGAAATAAAAATAAACAAAAAAGAAGTAAATAAATAGAATAATTTAAAATTTAAAAAAACCTTTGCAGTATGTATGTTGTGTGTTTTGTAAATGTGCTGCATAGCTGGATTTTGGGTTTAGGTTGTTTATTCAACACAAGATTTAATGACTTAATGATTTAAACCCAAAATCCAGCTACGCAGCACACATACACGACATACATTTTATTTTAAATATTGTTTCAAAAGAAAGATTGTTTTGAAACATGTCAGCAAGTAAGCTCTCTAGTATTCACTTAGTTATGTATTAATCAATTATAGTTTAATCATTGAGTTAAAGATGATTACAACAAGAAACTTTTATACATTTAAATTATCAAGATGTAAGAAAAAAAGCTGTAGCAATCAAGGTCTGTTTTAAGTTTTGATGTTACGTTAGAACTCATAGTTTCAACTCTCCCCATTACTGGACTTGCTGAAAGCTGTTTGAATTTAATAACAGATAATATTTCGGGTTTTTTAAATTATAAAATAATGTATCCGCAGCTCCTAAAAACACTTTTAACCGACACCGCTTTTTCAATATAGAAATTGTTTCAGTCTTTATAATTTAGTTTTTTTTTCACCTGGGCTTAGAGTCTCTCTTTTGTCTGTGCTGTATTCTAGTTTATTTTTGGTACTAAATGCTATTATAAACACTGTTTTTTAAAAAAAATTTTCAGGGATACTTATGTTTTTGTTTATTTATATAATGGTGATAAAAATTTTTTCTCAATTTTGTTGTTTTTGTTTGTGTTTTTTTGTGTGTTACATAGATTATCAATTATTTTATCCATTTCTGTGCATTAGGTATATAATTGTGTTGATTTGTCAGTTGGTATTTTCAGTATAAATTGGAACTTCTTTTAGCCTACAGGGCATGGATCTAGAAGTAGCATATTTATGTTGGAGAGGGTGGTTTTCAAGTCTTTAATTTTGTGGATATTTTTCTCCACTTTTAATACTTAAAACTTATCTATAATAAACACTATTAAATTACATAAATAACAAACTATAAGTTCCAACAACTACTTAAGAAGCTTGAAAAGAATAGAAAATAAAATGCTAGTTTTCAATGATTAGATAGCCGGACCTTTTTATTTATTGATGACCATTTAGTTGTGTTTAAACATATAAAATAAACCATATATGTTTACTTTAATCTCCATACTTTCTAAAAACATCCACCCAAAATATAAGATATTCAGATTTAAAATAAAAGTGAGAAAATGCCACAATTAATAATTACAAAATCATTAAATTGGGACATTTCAAATGACTCTTTATGGGTGATATTGTCCTAGAACTTAAAGTGTTAATGTATTTGATATTGTGTATGAAAAGTTTTTGAAACTCAAACACCCTAAACCTTAAAATCTAGTTGATAAACTTATAAAATACATAACTCATTTCAGATCATTCCAGTTACATAAACTAAACAATATCTTTCATAAAAAACTGCCAGCCTCTATAAAAATTCTATAATATCACACACAAAGATGTATACAACACATATAAAATATATAATTCTCGTTATCCAGCTTTTACATCAGCAAAGAGGAATATTTATGTAAACACCATAGAGGAGTGATCGAAAAAGTTCTGCGTCAGTAAGGTTTTACAAAGTTAAAGTTTGGATAGTCATAAACTATTATAAAAGTGATTAGTTTATATAATCTTTAAACAGTCAAACCTACAAATCTTCACTCACAAAACCATACTAAAACAAATACAAAACATTTAAAATTGCAGCTAACATCCAAGATCAATATCCAAACTATAACTAACTAAACTATAACTATCAGATATTTATCCCAAAAATCTCATATAGCCTCCAAATACATTTTCTCTAACCGTACATTATGTAACCAAGAGATTAGATGCAGTCCAACTTGAAAGAGATACATCTCACAAAATGCTTGTTTCTATATAAATTAAAGTAAATGACAGTTTGGACAAAGTTTATATATTTTAAAGTGTATACTAGTAGCTCAAGTATAAGATTGAAACATACAAAGTAAATATATTGAACTATTACGTATACGGTTTTATTTGAACTGTAATTTATGTCAATAATTGTTGCTAAATGTAATAAAATGATCCTTATTTCAGTGCTTCGGGATCTGCGTTTGTTGGTTTTCTGTGCTTCGTTGAGTTTCAACAATCTGATTGTCGAGGATTCATGATTGCTGCCCTTCAACCGTTTTGTGGAATTCCCATTCTTCTTCTGCCCTGTAAGTATCATATTCATTTTACTCTAAACATAGTAACATAAAACTTGCAGTTTATTTGTTGTATACCTTCAGGCTTTTAAAAATATTCCTATTGATATCACTAGGCAAAAAATACCACTACTTACTGATACTTTTCAGTAGATACATTTCATACTAGATCAGTGCATTGTTCAATGCTGTGTGTCACAGACAAGACCTAGTGCAAAACACATCTGCTGAAAATAATGAGTAAGTAGTAATTATTTGGCAAATGGTTTCAATAACATAGTAACACAGGTTCTTCAACAGATCACTAATTTTATTTTTGTTTTACATCTTTCTTTTTATAAAATTGGTGTGAGTTTAGAAAGAATTTGACGAGCAAACTATATTATAGTATTATTTAAAAGAAATTTATAGCAAATAACTATTACCAATAAAAGAAAAAAGTTTAGTAATATATTATTTTATACATCATTTACAAAGCAAATATTTATTACTTGTTCAGAGAATTAAAATATTAAAGTTGTTAAAAACTGGAACTGATTATTTTCAGTTGAAAAGTTGTACTTGAAAGCTTCATTGTTTATAAATAATGGTGTAAAACACTATGTATTTAAAAACGATTGTAAATATTTTTTACAGCTGGAAATATAATAACTTCTAATTACAAATAAACAAACTGTAATAATTATGTTTTCTAAATTTGCTGCAGTTGACAAGATTTCTATCTTCTTGCCTTTCATTGCTATTCTCATCATATCATACTTGCCAGAAAATCCACTATACTTGTTGTCCTCTGGGTGTGAGCCAAAAGCACTGCAAGCATTGCAGAGAATATACACAATCAATACTGGTAGCAATGGCAAACTTTATAAAGTAAGCATTTTTTAAACATTAACTATGCTTAAATGTGTTTTTGTCGTGTAAGTATTTAAATTCAAATAGAACTTTAAATCAATTGGAACATGGTTTTATAGACTGATTCTGCACTAAGAGTAAATAGTCTATTTCATATAGAGTGCTCAAAGGTTTAAACTAGTTCTTAAACTTTTTTAATAAAAGTATTTATCTGAAAAATTAATTTATATATTTTTAAATAAAGATTAGGCGTATTTTTTTCTAATTAATATTAGTAATTACTGGAAGAACCCTTACAGTGATATCTTGTGTCAACGGCACACCCAGAATTTAGTTAAGGGAGGCCAAGGACATCCAACAATAAGGGGTAACTTTAACTCGGTTGTAATATTTCCCCAAATCAGACAAGTTACTTCAATGCATAATTTGTTTTACTTTAGGGCAAAAATTCAACATCTTTATTGTAACGCTTTTTAGTTAAATCATGGATGTTTTGCTAATTTACATGTATTTAATTTTTTATTAACTTCGAAGTGTTATAAATAGAATTGACTCATTTATTATTACTGATTGCTATTTTAATTAATAGGATTTGGTTGTGGGCACCACTTGTCATTAATAAGAAAGGTATGATTATTTGTAATATTGATTCTCTAGATTACACTGAAATAACACACAAATAGCAGGCTCTTAATATAATTTAAATAATTTATATTAGAAAGAGCTAAAATATTATTTAGTTAAAGATTTCTTACTTTATTTTAATTTTGACTTGCTCAGTTATATTAAGCTTCAGGAGACTCTTAATCTTATTCTATTACTTAACCTAATTTATATATAATTTTGTATTGCCCTCAGGGTCGCTGTATAAGGTTCGGGTGAAATTGGAGAAATGTAAGCTTAAAGTTTATATTTTTTAGTTCTGATTAATGAATATTGCTTTGATGAAATAATAAGTGAAAAGTTTGTGATCGACAGATCAACAAAAAAGTTTAATTTTCAAGAGTTATTGAAATTGGGGGCACACCTGTTTGTAGCTCGGGGTCCTAAGTTCCATCCATTTGTTGCGTCACTATTGACCTATAGCCTAAATCACTTCTCGACGATTTATTTTCTTGATTAACAATTTGTAGGTTGATACTAAACAATCAATTTCCGACAGTTCACTTAATATTAAATTTTTTAAAATTAATCTGATGTACTGAATACTTTCTAACTTTTCTATCAGTAGAATTGCTACTTAGCTTTTGATTTTCGACGATTTACTCAATATAACTATACGAACTGAGAGTAACTTGACCGATGTCTGCTATCATCGAATGTTCCTGGATGACACCCTTTGTTTTTTTCCCAACAACTAACTTTTTGAACCTCTTATCCCTTCTCTCCTAGTTAAAGCCAGTCACATTTTTTAATTTGAACTTCTAAAAATTTAATTTAATTCAAAATCTAATATCTTTTTGCAACTGACTTTTTTTAACGCTACCAAGTTTTTTTCTCTAGTTTTTGGAGTGCCCTTGCGTCTTAAAACTAATGTTTTTAATTTATGGTACAGTAAAGTAATAGTATGGCCAGTTTGGCCTTGTACATTGTACTCTTAATTTTACAAATTTAAGTTATAGTTCCCTTTAGAGTATCTGCTCTCATATCTTTATAATGTATTCTAAGGGATATTCCTGGAGCTTTTCATTATTGATGCATTTAATTATTATTAACATTTTAAATTGGCAACTAATGCTCCTAATACTTCAGCCACAAATAAAAATAAAAAAATTATTAATTGCACTTATATATACTGGTAAATCCTGGTAGTTAAATTTATAAACTGTAAATGCGCACTATGTTTTCTAGTAAGGAAGACATGTGTAATTTCTTTATCTGTATGGACCTTCCTTCAGTGCACCACTGTCTTTTGTTCCACCTCATAACACTGTTCCCATCAATTGAGAGACATTTGATTCCTTACTAATTTTGTAACTTTTGAAATTGCTTGCAGGTCTTTATTTATTCTATATGATTACATAGATATGCCAAGCCCATTTTTACACATGTAAAGAGATATTATTGTATCCAAAACAAAGACAATTTAGCCCTCAATAATTACATGTGTGCATGAATACTGGGGTTTAAAACACATAAAAGTACACAAATATTTTGAAAACTAAATTGTAATTTAAAAGTAGATGAGAAATAGTGGCTTACATGATTTTTTGCATTACTTAAATGACTAACAAAACATCAGTGGTTCTTTAAATATTAAAATGACATGTTAGGCTTTAGATTTTATAACTATTTCAGTTACTACCGCTTACCCTTGCTAGCACAATTACAAATCTTTAGATGTATGTTAACCCCTTGGTGATTACACATTGTAACTATTAGCATCTCTGTAAAAGTAACAGTGCCTAAATGATTTTGTGCCATTATGCACCATTGAGTTCTTCGTCATTTTGAAACTAAATATTAACTTCTATGCAGTTCTACATGTTGCTTGTTTATTTATTAAAAACTTGTAGAGAAATTTGACTCTGAAAGTGTTCATTAGGAGAAATTTCACTATACTTTAAATTTGTTTCATAAATCTGAAAAATCTTTGTATGTATTCTAAATTTTACTAAAATTTCAAAAAATAAATATATGAATTTAATTATTTTGAATATTGAATTATTAATTATTGTCCTAGAGAATAAGACAAGTAATATTATATCTTCCTTTTTAGCTGGTTAAAACATTATTAATAAATAAATAAATCTTTAAAAAATCATTAGTAATAAATAAATCTTTAAAATGTTCACAGAAGCAGGTACCAAGACTGAAGTCTGACAGAAAGATGGTGTTGAAGATGAAACGTAATTTGCCATATCTCTCTCCATGGTGTTCCTTGATCATATTGATTCTGGCTAACTTTACATTTACATTTATGTGAGTTTTCTGCATAATTAAATGTCACATTTAATCTTTTAACCCTTATCACTAAACGGTCAGTTCTTAGTATTTCTGATAGTTCTTCCTCATCTTGTATTTCATTCTTGAGCAAAACCCATGAAAGCAGTTATTCTACCACTATCTCGAGTAACTACTAACCTCTATTATATCTCTGGTTTTAATTTTAATTGCCTTTTTGTAAAATTCATAAAATTCATAGGTTATAATTAAATGGTAGAAATTATTACCGTATTAACTTTTTAAAATTTAAATAAATCATTATTGCTATGCAGAATATGATTTAATTAGGCAAAAATACATTTCTGTTTCTAAAAGACTATTTATGATAATAAATTAATATCCCTGTCCCTACAAAGTGGGTATATACTTTTTGGGAGTATGATAGCTACTATATTGTACTCTATGCTGCCACTTCAGTACCCACTGTACAGGACCGTAACATGTAAAAATGGTAAAACGCAAGATAGTGCTGGACATAAAAGCAATCACCATCTAAGGACACCATCACTCATGTGACAATGAACTCATCACACTTACCAATATGTTGTTGTTAAACTGTACCTTTGCTAGGTGTAGTCTACTGTATATTATAAAATTCTGCATTTACCTTTTTGTACACTACTACAATGAAATGATCAACTCTTGAATTTTGTAGTCCATTACGTTTCGTGAGTCTTATTAATCACTTAAACAATAGTTTATGACTATCCGAACTAAAATTTTGTAAATTTTTTAAAACTTACTGAGACAGAACGTTTTCGATCGCTATGTGCCTTCTCATCATCAGTGTCTTCTCTGATGAAGATCGGCACATAGCGATCGAAAACGTTCTGTCTCAGTAAGTTTTAAAAAATTTACAAAATTTTAGTTCGGATAGTCATAAACTATTGTTTAAGTGATTAATAAGACTCATCAAACATAATGGACTACAAAATTCAAGAGTTGATCATTTCATTGTAGTAGTGTACAAAAAGGTAAATGCAGAATTTACAAAATTTTAGTTAGGATAGTCATAAACTATTGTTGAAGTGATTAAGAAATGATCAAATCCATAATTCATAATTGAAATTTAGAACCTATAAAAAGAATCTCCAAGAAAATAAGTTCTTAGATTTGTTTGTGAAGTTTTTTCAGATTTAATAATAGTGTTTAAATGCTTTGTGAAATTAGGTTATTCTAAAATAAACTTTTAAATCAATTGGAAAAATAATTTTTTTATTCAATTTTTTCTAATATATTTTACTAACCAATACAGGTTTTATGAAAACAATTTGTTTTAAATTTGTATATTCTATCTAGGCTTTAGTATATTTGGCATTTACAGAATTGGAAAATAGTATAGTTTTCCAAAATTATAATTTGTTTATCATATAAATTGACTAAGAATACAAATAATCTTCCTATAATTAGAAATTAAAGTCATTTATTAAAACTTAAAATTATTTTTAATATTGTATTTTAAAAATAATATATTTCATAACTATTACTGAATGTAGCCTTTTCCATAACATGATCATGTTTATGCTTTGAAAATTTGATCAATGACTGTGACGGTTTAACTACCAGCAAGGAGCATCCTCTTGGCTGTTTATTTAGATAAACACTTACCCTAAACCATCCAACGCAGGTAAAACTTGACACAAGCAGATCCAGTCAGAACCTGTATCACTGCTTGCCAAATTCTGTCAGTAATTTTAATAAACAAAAACCTACCTTGCAGGTTTGGTTGTGCTTCCATAATAAACTATGAAGTTATTTCTGGTTAACCCAGGCCCTTAGAGGATAGTGTTAAGAAACCTAAATTCCAGGCCAATCATAAATAGAACAAAAGCTACTTTACAGTATGGTTTTATTGTAAAGTCTGCCACAGAAAATAGTGACAATTCCATTCATCACATATTGTTGGTTTCAAAATGCTTTCAAACCAAAGCTTGAAGCGTTCTCTTCTGATGTATCACCAAACACAAAACAATCTGATTGGGTTGTTAAGCCAATTGAATTTTTTAAAAGAAAATCTACTTTTTTTAGAAAGAAAATAGATTTATGACAAGTTTTGTAAATACTGATACTAACTTTATTAAGGCGTCCTATCTTGCTAGTTATATAATTACAAAAGATTGAAAGCCTCAGACAATAGGTGACACCCTTTTATCACTGGCTGCTGTGGATATGGTCCAAACTGTGTTGGGAGTTAAGGCAGTCAGATAAATTAAAAAAATATCATTGTCAAACAACTCAGTGAAGAGACTAATTGCTGATATGTCTTCTAATATTAAAGAGCGACTGTGATTAAAATTTTAAAATTCCACTTCAAGTAAACGAAAGCACCGACATAACAAACACTGCACAACTACTTGTATTTGTATGATTTGATTATCATGAAGTTATAGAAGAGTTTTTGTTCTCCTAACCACTTGAATTAAACACTACAGCAGAACTCATTTTTAACTTATTTGATGAGTATGTGCTTAAAATAGGCTTTTCTTGATCAATGTGTATTGGTTTATGCAGAGATGGAGCAAAAGCTATGTCAGGAAAATTGACAGGACTACCAGCAAAAATAAAGAAATTTGCTCCTGAATGCCGAAGTACATATTGTATAATCCACCGGGAAGCATAGCTGCTAAGGGCATGATAGAAAATCTGACCTCTCTTTTGTCATATGCTGTAAAAGTTATTAACTTCATAAAGGCTAGGGCTCTTAACTCAAGATTATTCTCCTTGATGAGTTCAAATCTCATCTCTTGCATACAGAAGTGAGATGATTATCTCGTGGAAAAATTTTCACCCATCTCTTCAAACTTAGGTAAGAAGTTTTAATGTTTCTAGCTGAAAAAAATAAGGACATGGATAACTTGTTTTGTGAACATGAGTCTTCAAGGAGCAAATACATCACCCTTCACACCTAATGACAAAATAAACACTTTCAAGAAAAGTTGGTTTTCTTATGTTCGCAAATACAATAGAAGAATGATTTAGCATTTTCTATACTGTCATCATTTTTGGAAGAAAATTAGATACATACAAATATTTTTGATATAATTCTGAAGTTGGAAGCTCTTCAAGAAGGTTTTAATAACTATTTCTTCAAAGATTTATCTAAACTTGACTGATTATATTAATTAACTTGACTGAATCGGAAATTTCTTTGCACAAACCTCACCAAATGAGTGTACGCTGCAGGAAAATGTATTTATTAACAGAAAAGAGTTCTATGATAGATGTTTATTAAAAAGAAATCATTAATAGACTTCTGGATCAGGTGTGAATCCAAGAATCTAATGCTATTTGCATTTGTCATTAGTTTCCTTGTGTGGTAGTGGTTTTTCTGAACTGTTGTATTAAAAAAACAAATATAGAAATAAACTAACAAGTGTTTAAAAGGACTTAAGGATAAAATTAAGTTTAATTACTCCTACAATTGACTCTTTATTCACAGGCAAACAGAAACAAGCTTGCCACTAATCAAAATACTCATTGACCTTTGTTGGTGTGTATGTTTTTTTGGCAGTTTGTTTGTACCAATCGTATAACGTGTTTTTGTACGGATATGAGTAAGAAATAAAACTGTAATATACATAATGGTTTTCTTTTTCTTTTATTGTCTTAACATTATTGAAAACAAATAAAAAGGTAAATGAATAATTAAATATAAAGTTTTATTATTTATTTAATAAAAATAAATAAATATTGGACATTATTCTGATAGAAAATGTGTTTCTAAAAAAAATTAGGATCAGAGGGATTTACTTCCAATGTACAACCCCCTTGACCCCTGGTGATGGTGGTATGCTGAAATCTTCAAAAACCTACAGGTGGTCCGCAGTTGCTAGAATGTTGGGAGCCTCTATGTTAGGTTATTATATCCCAGTGAATTAATTCTTTAAAGGCATCACAGTGTTTATTATTTGAAATGTATTAAACATATACATAAAGGCATTTTCTTGGATTAAATTTTAAATTATCAGTAAAAAAGTGTTTGCTTCTAAGCAATTGATAAAGTGTGCAATAAACATGATAATCTCAGGAAAGATGACATTGGTAGAAATGACGGAACATAACTATACTAATAATATTTGTTAACAGACCCTAGCAGAATCGTAAAATTAAATAACAGGTAATTTTTTTTAAACTGAGAAATTGTTTTATTTTTAAAGAATAGTTTTAACCTTACTTTCAAATCAATTAAAATCATTATTAAAATTTATTACTATTTAAATTTCTCAGTAAAATTATAAACCATAAATTTTTCAACTTTTAAAACGTTATTTACCATAGGTTGTAATATGTGTTTCCAGTTATTACACCCTTGTAATGTGGTACCCTGCCCTATTTCCTCGTCATGATTTCTTCCACCAAATATCTTTGTTTCCCACTCAAGATACTCAATGTGACTATGGCTACTTTAGTAACGGAAACAATACAGGTAATAAATAAGTAATTTTTTTCTTAAGCAAATTGACTGTGAAAATTCAAAGTATCAAATGATAATGACTAAAAATTTATAAAACGAGAAGTTGTACTCCAAACTTACAGGGACTGTATGAAAAGTAATGTGACTCATTTTTTCCAGGAGCGAATGCACCTCCTATGCACATGCAAATCGGCTAGTTTGGTGGTGGGGGTTACTGGAGAGAAATGCTCTCGTTGAAGGTGGTTGGTGAGTCTTTCTTTAGGCAGTAACTGTGTAACCCCTGTTTCAAAATTCATCAGCTCCAAAATGCAGAGAACCATTTAGCAGCATTACACGATTAAGTTTTCTGTAGGACTTGAAACATTGGCCACAGAGACTTTTCAGAAAAGGAGATGTGTTCAGAGAGTAGAACCTCTAATTCGTTATGTTCAAAACCGAGGGGTAACGAATTCAAGAAATAGATGAATTACAGAAGTCGTGAAATTAAAATGTAATTGTGGGTAAACATAGTACTTACACGATTTATGTTGGTTGAAAACTCAAGAACACTACTGCACAGCATTACAAAAACACTAGTGGTCTGCAGTATAGTTCGTAATTACATATAGAGTATGTTACTCTTTTCTCATAAAAGACATACAAAATAATATATAACAGTACCTTGTATGGACAATAACACTAGCAAGAAAAAATTTGGTATATGAAATCTATTTACATTTTAGCTTTTAAAAAGTCTGCTATTTTTTTTGTACTAAAGAATTCTTTTCTTTTTGTGTTGCAAGCTGCCAGATTTATCTTAATACTATCAATTTCGTCAGATCTGTTCTCTCATACCCAATGCATTTCGTTAGCATTTCCTCTACTTCCCTAGAAGTCACTTCATTTTCTGGGCAAAGTTCACATTCTTCCTTAGTTTCTACAATAAATGCGACTTTATCTTCAACATAATCAGCGATTTTTTTATCTGTTAAAATTTTGTACCCGTCATAAGTATCTTCAATCGTTCATTTTATTAATTCTTCATCAGCTATTGATTCTGTATCAGGTAAATTTTGACATATTCCTTTTAATTCAGAAATGAAATTTGTACTTTTTAAATCATCAACAGCTTCACTTTTGTCAGTTTTCTGTCTGTATGACCATAGTTTGTTCCAACACTACGTAAGCGTTCTATGTGGAATGTTATTTCATACATGTAAAACATTAAATATAGCATCTTTAATCGTATATTTCTTCCAAAATTCTTATACTTGCATCTCACTATTGCAAAATATTACATTTTGTAAAAATATTTTTCCATAGTTCAGCTTTAGACACTCCCTAACACATTGATCCATTGGATCAATGAAACGATAGGTGTTTGCTGGAAGAAACATAGTTGGTATGCTGTCAGCTGTTTCAAGCTCACTCAAATTAGTGGGAGTATTATCTATTATCAATAGGGATTTTTCTGGTAAATATCTACTTTTAAGATAATTTTTCCCTTGAGGGACAAAATATTCATGATACCATACATTGAAAATATCGGGGATCATCCATACACTCTTTTGAGAAAAATATTTTGTTGGTAACAAGTCTACACTTACATTTTTAATTCTCTGTGGCTTCTTAGACCTGCCAATGACAGCCAGTGGTAATTTATGACTTCCACTGGCATTGGCAAAAACTAAAACGGTAATTAATTCTTTTCACACTTTAATCCCAGGAGCAAAACCTTCACATGAAAATGCCAAGGTTTTGTAAGGTAAAGCTTTCCAGTTTAATCCAGTTTCATCACCGTTGTATGTTTGATCACAAGACAAATTTAGACTTTCAGTTTTACCAACAAATTTCTTTGAATAATGTACCAACACTTCACTGTCCTCACTTAATATTTCACCCTTGACGTCAAGCTGGCGAATTCTGTGTTTTGCTTTGAATTGGTCTAATTCACCCTTGGTTAGCCTTAAAATTGTCAAAACCGAATTCCAGCTTTGTGAATTAAAATTGGGATGCTTAATGGAATACCTTGACTTTGTTGTTGTGAGAATCTTATAAATATAACATTATCAAGTAGAATGTGAATGGGTGATGGCATTCTTTTTACATTTATTAACATTTCCATCGCCAAGTTCCATGAACTCTTCAATTTTACTGCAATTTTTTCTTGATGTCATTTACTATCATTGTAGGAATTCCAAATTCAAACTTTTGCCTTTTCGTGATTGTTGCAGAATGTCGTACTTATCAACCAACGCTAAAGTTTTATAATTATCGCATTTAGACATTTTCCTTTTACATAACCACTGTTGAGAAAAATTATAAAATAAATAAAACAAAAACTGAACTGCAGAGGACAATTTGTATAAACTACAGTGCAACTTATAATGCAACTCAGCTCGGTCTACTATGCTGTGGTCAGTTGATTACTAAGGACTTCTGCTATATTTAATCAAACGTATGAGGTGTGTGAGAATGAAGAATGTATTTAGAGATTTGTTTAGTAATCAGATAACTCGTGTCTTATCTGAAGGCTGGCGCCTATACTACGTGACAGTGCAGACTATGTTTGTTATTATTGTGACAAATAAGGTGACCATTACAGAAGGTGACGAATTAGAAAGGTTTGACTGTAGTTGCCTGTCAAAGGTGATACAAGTGTTTTAAAGATGGCTTGGAGAGTGCCAAAGGCGAATCTTGAGCAGAAAATTTGTGAACCGGCAGAACTGACAAAAATGAAAAACGTGGGAGAAGTGTGTTCTGAGCCTAAAGATGTTATTTTGAATAATTTTAAGTGTGAGGGCCAATATCTACTTTAAATTCTTAGATCTCATATCAGTCTCATTACTTTTTATACAGCTCTAGTACTTTGATTCCCAAGTGAAGTAAAAAGATCTTGTGCTCCAACTAATAGCATAGGGACTAACGATGCTTAAAGACTTTTTATACTGAATGGGGGAACTAACTGCAGGCAGGTTGCACAGAAACAACCATATAAAGTTGTGAGAAAATATCAAATATATAAACTATTGTAAAAAAAACAAGTCTAATATACCAATTATTGAAATATGGAAAAATTAATTCGAAATTATAACACCAAAAAGCAAGGAACATTTGTAATCAAAAGATAATAATAATGTAAGATGAATTTTTCATATGTTCTACAGGGATTTTTTTTTAACACACTATTTTTTGACAAAAATTTAAACTCCACAAATTTTTTTTAATTGAATAAGAAAAACCATTTTGCTGCCATTGTATTTTTTAAATCTAAAATCTGTGAACACCTTTTATTGGTAAAATTGAATTAATGTAAAAAATTGAATCCCTTATAACATTTTTAGTTTTCCGCAGAACAAAAGTTTTAAAATATTTTCTGGTCCAGAAAGTAAAAAAAAAAACAGTTTTTGTGTTGTACATCTTGAGGATTTTATAAAAATTACACTTGTTTGTATTATCTTGGCAAAAAATACCACTAGTTACTGATTTATTCAGCAAGACGCGTTTCACACTAGGTCAGCGCATTTTTCAATGCTATGAATTACTGACAAGACTGTTGCTCAGGTGTGTTGTGTTGGTGTGAGTTTGTGGTGTATTTTTGTTCTGTGTTATGCTGAAAAAATCAGTAAGTAGTGGTGTTTGTGCCAAGATATTTCAAACAAGTGTAATAAAAACAACGATTTTATATCGCACTTAGTTGTTATAAATGTTTTCTGATCTTTCAAAATTGCACTGCCTATTGAAAATCTCACCAAATGTGGAATCCATACTGTCATTAGATTTCTGAATACACTGAATATACACATTTTGTTTCATTGTAACCCTAGCTGTGTCTTAATGAACAAATGCAATGGTAACAATGTTTTCAACACTTTGTATATTCTCTTATGTAAATACTTTTTAATTAGTTAATAATTACTAAATGGAAAAACAATTAGATTTCAATGTACTGTACTGTTTATACTGAATATTAAAAAAAAAACATTTTGGTGTCTCATAGTTCATCTAGTTTCCCCATGCATTATTCTCTCATGTTTTTTAATCATTACCTGTTTACCTGCTATTTCTCTTTACCTAAGTTTGTTTAAAATTTGTCAAGTTTTGCTCAAGTTATCCTACTTTTCATTCATTCTCTATTGATTTAGTTGCTTCTTTAATTCTTTCTCATTAATTTTCCACTCTTCCACAAGTTAGTATTACAATAAATTTAATTAACTAATTCTTATTCATCATATGATCCTAATATAATTACTGTATATCATATTTCCAACAGTTATTACTATCAAAAGTAATTATTTAAATAATTAAGTGAAAACTATTATTTTACTATGCTGAGGGATTTTGAAATTGTTGTTTAATTAATAAAGCGTAACCTGTTAATGAGTTATTACTAATTTTTCATTACTAATATTTTCATTTGTACATTCTTTTTCACCAAATTAACTTTAACAATATTGTGTCAATCATCATCATCATCATCATCATCATCATCATCATCATCATCATCATCATATTTTTAACTAATTAACCTTACTGCACTTATATTAACTAGAATGCTTGTTTCTTTAATGAATCCAAGCCTAGCTATTCTTATGATCTTAGTTGATATTTTTTTATAATAGTAGTAAAACTACGATATTCATTCCCCTATCTTATTAAGTATATAGCACAGTACATTTCCTAAACATAGTTTAGCATCATTCTAAGGCTATCAGTGAACAATTGATTGAAAAAGTATACATTAAAGTTTTTAACTTTTATTAATTATTTGTAACTCATTTATTTTATGGCTATTTGTTTTCCTATTCCTAATTTCATTAAAATTATTCTAAATTTATTTTATAAATAAAAAATTTTACGACCAGTAGTCTTATTTTAATAATATACTTTATTAAATGAAATAATATATTTATTAAATATATTCTAATTTATGAGTTATAAAATCACCATTCTCCCCTCAATATTAGGTTGGTTTCTACTTGTGGTCTGAAAATTCTATTCAGACATGAAATCTGTTCTTGGAGGTTTCTCCCCCTAAACTTTCCAAAACTTTTTCAATCCATTAGACTTTCTTTCCTAATATCTCTTGTCATAACTTGTTTCTTATGTTAATGTTCTTCTTGAAAAATAGATAACTATCAGCTAAGGAAAAGCTAATAATTAGAAAGTGCAAAGAACAGAGGAAGATATATATATATATATATATATATATATATATATATATATATATATATATATATATATATAAAGAACTTAAGTCAAAATTCAAATACAAGAATTATAATTGAATTTACAATTCAAAGCTTTTCGTTGGCTAACAGTACCAACATCATCAGGAATATTAAACAATTGATGTTTAATATTCATATCACCAGGAATTGTTTAATATTCCTGATGATGTTAGTACTGTTAGCCAATGAAAAGCTTTGAATTGTAAATTCAATTTTAATTCTTGTATTTGTATTTTGACTTATGTTCTGTATTAATACACAAGAATACACACACACACACACACACACACACACACACACACACACACACACATATATATATATATATAGGTTAGTTCTAGTAGAGCTTAAAGCTTATTTAGGAATTTTTGGACTAGATAGGAGACTGACAGACTTACCTAATGACAATAGTCCAAAACTGCAATCTCTTGGAAATAAATGACACATATAAAAACTTAACACACTATTGAAATATTTCGATCAAAAATGATCTTTGTCAATCAAAAAAGAAAAGTCAATCTTTGTCTGTCTTTTTTTTTTTGATTGACAAAGATCATTTTTGATCGAAATATTTCAATAGTGTGTTAAGTTTTTATATGTGTCTATTTATTTCTAAGAGATTGCCGTTTTGGACTATTGCCATTAGGTAAGTCTGTCAGTCTCCTATTTAGTCCAAAAATTCCTATATATATATATATATATATATATATATATATATATATATATATATATATATATACATATATATATATATATATATATTCTCTTCTTTGCACTCTCTAGTTCTTAGCTTTTCTTTAGCTGATAGTTATCTATTTATCTATTTTCAAACTTCATTTAATCATTTCTATAAGCTCTTAGTTCCAATGATGGTTATTTTCTCTTCTTAAGTAACAATATTCCAAGACTGTGTATTGGGTATTGTTCCTATTTCCAGAGAGGAAAATTCTATATTTAATAAACTTTTTTTTCTAAAATAAAACCCTTGAATATAAAGTAAACATTAGTTGATTATCACTTGAGAGAAAAATATGAAAAATATTAGTTGATTACAAAAACCTTTTGGTTTTTTCACTTTTAGGAACATTAAGTACAATAAAGAGATTAAATTACAACTATGGTTATGCAAGAGAAGAGGAATTTGTTCAACTTATCCTCACAATGTCCATGAGTTTACCAGTAGTTGCTTGGATGATCTACAGTATTGATATTTTGGGTAGAAAGTTTTTCATAGGTGAGTTTTTATTTAATTTTCAATTGTAACAATTCGATATATCATGCATTTCATTTGGAAATATTAAAAAAACCTAACAAATAAAGAAATAAGATTTACTCCTCTACAAAAATTACATGTTCATAACCTATAAAAAGTATATAAACACTTACCTATCACTTCTAAAGTTATAATATGGATGGCAGTTTTTGAAGACATATTTTTTTTCAACTTGTACTGCAATCGACTACTTCATTTCTACAAATAGTTTTTAAGAGGGATATCTATATTATGAAGCTGGTTTCCACATGATGTGGAAATTTATATAATTGTATCAAAATTTGGGTGTATAAATAAATGTAATGAATAATGAAAATATGTTTATATGAAGTGGATGGTAAAATATAGTTGTAGAAGATAAGCTAACAATTCACTGGTATTAGATTATAAATACTTACGACAGAAATTAATTTGAAGGAACTCTGGACGAAGATATAAAAGGAAAAAATGTTAATGAAATATAAGTGATAGGGATGATGAATGGACTAGTATAGGACAAACGTATTTAGAGAGATAATCAAAGAAGTATTTAATTCGTCATTAGTTGCATTGTTAGATGGTATTTAACAAAAAAAGGCTCACTAAAAAAATTTCTTTAAAGATTTTTGAGCATTGGCAGTAAGGGCTCTCAAGTTATAACAAGACTTTATGAAATTAGTTTTCATAATATAGACACAATTACTCATTAAACTTAATCAAATATCAACTTTTTTCACACAATTTCAGGATGGTAAGTGTCTATCCCCTTTGTAACTCCAGTTTTATATACTAGAAAACAATACTAAGAAAACATGAAAACACTTGTTTCTTTAGCTTATAAAAGTAAACTTTATAAGGAAGATTAACCAAGCTAACCAATAAGTTAACCAAGTTTACCATATGAGTAACCAATTAAAATTATCAGGTCAACTATGCCAAGAAGCAATGCTTATTGCATGCAAGTAGAGCTGCTATGTAGCAACTTCACGCCATCAAATAAATAAGAAGTGAAAACATTTGTGATTCATGCAATAAAGATTTAGAGATAAAGATAATTTTAAAAAAACCCTGCGAAATCCAAACATGATTTGATGAAAACCAACTTATTTCTATGAAAGCCAAAACCTGTCTGTGGATCTTGCATTGTGTTTCACAAGTTCTTGTACACTTTGGGGTCTTCCTAAAATTGTACAAACACCATTGTAACTTGTTTTGGTGAAATGTTTTCTCTCTAAATTTGCATCATTTAGAAAATCATTCAAGATTAACTTTAATTAATGTAAGTTCTGTTGCTTTGAGTTGTATTGGTTTACAGAATAATAAATTTTCTGCTACTGACCTACCACAAAATTAAATATAGGCAATTAAATTATTAATTATTTATGTTTAATTATTTCATTTACTTATTATTTATTTAATAATTTAATCATTACAATTGTGTAATTATTATTAGAATGACCATTATTATTAGTGGTATATGTTGCATCATAGGGCTATATTTAAAAAAATTACCCAATCTCTTGAAGCACTTATACTATACTAAACAATTATAAATATTTATAAACTTTCCTATAGTAGCACTTACTTATATTTGTTGAAGACGGTCATTTTGGGAGATGTGTCCCATTGTCAACTCAAACCGTAACTGATCTCAAGGTTTATGTAAGTTAGGGTGGGGGTGGGATATTTTGGTGGTGTGGGTGTATTTTGTGAGTATTAGGAGTTATGATGTCAAAAAGTGTGTTTGAGTTGTAATGTAATTGTGTATTGAGTATGTGTGTAGGGTGTAGTTTGAAGTGTCTGTATATTTTGTATTGTTCGGTTGTGTAGTGTTGGTTATTTCTGTGTTGCTTATGAAGAATTTGTAGGTTAGATGTTATGTCTATGTAGTCATGTTTTGTGGAGTTGAGATGATCGGCGACGTGTGATTGGTAGTTATTGTTTGTTAGTGCTTTTATATGTTCTTGGTAACGTGTGTAGGATCTCCTTGTCTGGCCTATGTAAAAACTGGGGCACTTATACTATACATATTTAGCTAAATCACCAATCATTACGGTCAAAAATATCTTTTGATAATGATTGGTAGAAACAGAATGTGAGCATTTGTTTATACACATACCTTGATGTTTACACACTATATACACATTCCAGTTTGTTCAGAACACACTATGGCTTTAGAAACGTTTTGTTAAGCCATGAAAATACATTAAGTATTGTTTGATTTAGATATTTTAAAATAAATCTCAGGTGATGATTGAAAAGAACAGTGAATTTTCTATGGTAACATAGAATATGTAACATATTCAAGGCTACTACCGAATAGCTACTGTGTAACTACTATGTAACAGCCAAAATACAATCAAATAAAACTAAAGAAAATTAATATTACAATTACAGCACAAATTCAGTGTGACTTATTATATGAGGTGTGTGATAAGTTGTGAGTAAAAATTGAATTGCAAATACCTGGATTACAGTCAAGTGTAATATTTGTTTATTACTGACAGTCAGCTAAACTCTTTAAAAATTAAAGAAAGCAAAGAATTATCAAGAAATATATTTGCATGGTTGTAATAGCATATTGTTAATAATTAATCAAATTCTATTAGTTTATAGTCATTTTAATGTTGTTTCTATTTCAGTATTGAGTCATGTGTTTGCCAGTTATCTAATATTTTGGAGTTATTATATTTATGAGACTTTAGGCCAACTAGTGTTCAGCTGTGCTCTGCATGCCAGCATTACTGTGTCCAGTACTTGCATCTTGTGTCTGTCCATTGAAGTATCGGAGAATAGGTGAGTCACAACAAAACTATTTCATAATAATGATATTTTTTGTAGTTATGTTGGCTATATTCTTCTGATATATACCTTCAGGTATTCTATTCATCTTAACAACCATTGATCACATTAATAAACAATCAGCTCTAAAATATTTTCATTTTATATTAACTCTAACATCATGATTGTTAATTAAATATCAGTAAAATTATGTAATTTTTTTGTGTATCAGGTTACATGTCCCCCAAATGTCTTCCATTTTCCACTCTTCATTTCTCTCTGTCCAAATGACTACTACCACCTCTCTTTCTTTAATTTATTCCTCTATTACTTCTCTTCATGTTAGCCAAGTCTTTCCTTCTTTTTGTTACATTTCAGTTTATTTTATCAGTAGACTATCGGAAATTCTTTGTATGTGCCTGTGCCATTCCAAATGTTGCACTTATTTTCTTCTACAATATTATAGGTAACTTTTATTATTTCACATATTATATCATTTATAAATCTTTCCAGCCTTGATGTCTTGGCTGCCCACCTCCAAAAATCCATTTCTGTGGTTCTGGATTTTCTTGTTAAAGTATACATTTGGTAGTCAATGAACTTCGACACTGAGTGTAACGTATTGACAGAGTAACTATTGCCATCTGTAATGGTCATTGATTGATTCCTGCTCATTTTCTATTTTTAACAGATCCTCCCTATTACACTTTTTCCCACTTCCTGCTCAGTAAGACATGTCAGTTGGTTACATTAAGGTAAACACTCTTTTGTTTTGTCTTTCTGTAGTTCTGTTTTAAAGATATTCCTTGTATTGTATAGGGAGAATTTTACGGTATGATGGAGAGAATTCCAGATGGTATAGGAGTTACAGTTAGTGTTTTTATAGAGTAGATGTTTGAAGATATAGCAGGTGAATCAACTGGATAGGAGGACTTTGTCACTGATTAACCATGTAGGGTGGACGGCATGGATAGCATGCGATCTCCCACATATACCCACAGTATAGGTGTTGAAACGTAAGTTGGTACTTGGCCTTGGGATGGCATTATAGGCAGGGTGGAGATGAGGCAAAGACCGTTCTGCAAACATTTCCGCTGATGTAGACATACACCATTTACAGCAAATCATATTTCATCTACTGGAGTGCTTTCATGAGGCCCACGAGGACAATTGACACAACCCGCATGATGCCAGACAAGTTTTTTTATTTAGGTTAGTACAGTTGGTAGGTCAAGTGGCAACTTACATGTAAATACCTATAAATCAATTTTAATATTTATAAATTTAATTAATATTACCGATGATTATCTAAATATTAATGGATAAAGCAAGTCCATCTGCCATTGGGGTGTCTGTTCAAACTTTAAATAATTTTGTATCAGAGATAGAATGTGTTTAATCTTTAGTTGCTACCAAATCTTTACAAAACCACCCATCACTTACTCACTTGTGACCTGTTTTTGTCGAGTCATAACACTATTCACAATAGCTCTTTATGCGGCCAAGCTGAAAATGAGATTTCAGAAAATGAGTTTAGAAGACTTAAAAACTCACCCTTGCATTTGTAAATGCTATGTCCTATTTACTAAAAATAATACAATGATATTGTTTCAAATTATAGTTAAAGTTAACAATGTTATGTACAACTTAAAACGAGTCACATTTCAGACTGTGTAAAGTAGAACTAATTTTATAGTTGTTTTTTATGAAATATATTATAAATTGCAAGGCTTTTCAGGATTTGGTTTGGGCATACTTCTTATTTTGTGCCCCTGACATAGACTATTATGATCAATGAAACTTGATACATGGATCTATTAAAATGTTCATCAGTTGTATCTAAATTTCTTTTGGACTGCTAACACAGTTTTCAATCTATCCATTTTAGTTTTTGTTAGATTAAACTTCAGCCCTTACTTCTCAATTACCTATGTGTGTCATTCTATTTTATGTATTATGTCATCTTTTCAACATGTTCAAAATTTGGGGTTTAAATTTACTGACAGATTTAATAAAAAAAAAAAACCGAGTACTCACACAATAATGTGACTGCTTGGATAGAATTGAAGGAGTGGTAGGACTAGTGAAAATACAAACAAATGGTAAATATAATATAAGCATTATAATAAATCCTTGCATGTTATATTACCACTTTTAGCAGGTTGACTGACAGGTTTATAAAATCAAAATTAAATATATTTCATAAACTTTTAAATTAGAAAATAAAACTATTGTTTGAAGATTTCATGTGTTAGTGTTTTGGCTGTACCGCTTTTGGCTTATCACACTAACTATAATGATTATTTAACATATAGCTATATGAGAAATGTTGTTTTGTTTATTCAATAACCATTCTATACTTGTTTCTCTTTTACAGAACATTGTTTCTAGCACTAGTTTGCATAGGAGGGCAACTGGGAGCTGTACTGGGAAGTGCTGGCTTTGTCTTGTATTTACAGATGCCATGTTTCTACTCTACTGCTATCCTAGGGATTATCATTGAAGGTAAGACATTACTTTCTAAGTTATTTGATTCAAATTACAATCATTCTTATAATACTGTGAACAGTAAAGATTTGTAAGGACTTTTTTTCTTCTTTTATTATGAGACTAATTGAATATATGTTATATACCTTTTAATTAATGTAAGGTTAGTTATTTTAAAAACTATGTATTATTTAGGATAAGAAACTTATACACAATTTAGTTCTGCTGAAAGTTAATAATTAAAATTTGTAACCGCTTGACAAATTCTGGATAAGGGTAAAAATACGAGTATTTAGTAATGTTTTCAAAATAATAATTAGTATTGTTTATTTATTTATTTTTTAATCAAACAACTTTAATGTTGGACAAGTAGGGGAAGTTCCTTATTAATGGAAGTTTAAGCTTGTGTGTTGAGTTATTGTGTGATCTTACAAGCAGTTTCATAATTGACTTATGTGTGTGTGTTGCGACGGTCTACCTTCCACATATAGAAACCTCCTGGCCGTTTTCTTGTGGATCCAAATTTAGCTGTATGCCGATATTTTACATGCCTTTAGAGATGAAGTACAAAATAGCATAAATAAAACTACAAGTTCAGATTGGAATAAAAATTAATAATCCTAATTTATTTAATGATCTTCATTACATATGCGCAATGAAACTCAAGCATATTGAAGTAAGCAGCTGTGCCTTAGAAGTAAGTTGAACAAACAGAGCAATGGTTTAAATCCAAGCAGCAGAAATAAACGTTTATAAGCAAGCTGTAAAAAAACATTCATGCACAATGTTTAACCAATTTGTTTTCTATATATCTACTAGCGCACCTACCCCCCTTCCTGCGGGGTCCTCAAACATGCAAGTTTAAAATTGGCACACTTTATATAAATATCATAATGATAGTTGATAGTATATAATGCATAAATTTACTAATATAAGTAGTATTTGTTGTTAATAGAGTCAATGAAATTAAAAAACAGTAGATTGTTTTAAAAATTCATTTATCAAATCTGTTGACAAAAATCTATAAATAACATTATTTTACTAACTTTTTTCTCTGAAATTTAATAATTTTAAAAAATATTTAAAATACATATTGATCTATCTGATAAAAAGTACAAATAAATATTAGACAATAAGTTTTAAATGAAAGCAATAATATAAAAATTATTATTTAAGTACTTATATTTTTTTATTATAAAATAGGTGAAAATATCTATTAAAATTGTTATTACATTTAATTCAGGTATTAGCTTTATGTCATAGCATGATTACAGCCATCTATATATTATTAGTTCCATCTATATTAATATTTCCCAATTTCAATATAAATGACTGAATGCTCAGTCAGAAAAGTAGGCGGTTGCATTTTTAATGTTTTTTTTTTAAAAAGATCAACTCACTCATCCTAAATGAGGTTATTTTATTAAGGTTATTAATGAGGTTATTAAATATGACAAAGCCTTTCCAGGAGAGGGTTAAATAACTTTCCAAAGTTTCATGTCGATCGGGTGAAAGGTTTACATTATACAACCAGGCTGATTGTGAACTATATGTATTTCTTAAGGTAGATCTCTACCCAGCTTTTTGTGATTTTTACCCCTTAAAAATAAAATTTTGCTAAATCCTTTCTTAGTGCGCACCAAAGTAGTATAATGAAGGTTTCCTCTAAATTTCAAGTCTGTATCATTGTTAGGTTCGGTTCTGCGGTGATCAGTCAGCAGTCAGGACTTCAATTTATGTATAGAGAGATAATACAAATTTCATTTTAAATTCTAACTTGATTTAACTGTATTTAAATTTAATACTGACTCAATGGCTATCTGAGAACTCAATGGCAAAAAACCATATCCCAGATTTCTGTTAAACTGATTTTCACATCTATGGAGTAATATTCAGATTTATTTTACACATTTTTGAGAATTTGATTTTTTTATGACTCTTGGAAGAAAATGTGTTCCTCATTTAATATTTTCAATATTTTTATAAAATATTGGCAGAGTGTAACTTAAATTTTAGGAGTGTTCATTTAAAAAGCTTTTCATTTATTATGGACAGCTAGATTATAGGTGCTAGATTACCTAGCAAAAAATGTTAAAGTTGCTTGTTGTAACTATCTTGTATTCACTGATTAAAATATAATTAAATAATTCATAACTGAGTGAATACTTAAGAGCTTACTTGCTGATGCGTTTTGAAACAATTATTCCTTTTACGAAGCTAAGCCTCTCGCTTAGTTCCAGTCAAATGTCCAATCAAGCATTCCCAAATTAAGAAGTAAACATAAAGGCATTTATGATTGTATAATGCAAATGATGAATGACCGTGTTGGGAGGAACTTTTTGTATGCACCAGGAGGAACTGGGAAAACATTACTAGTCATATTCTGCCAACAGTTCGATCAAAAAATTGCATAGTTTTGGCTCTGAATTGCCGTAGCCTCTGAAGTACTGCAAAATTATCTTGTATGAGACATATGCTTCGTTTTGTTCCTCTTTTACATTGTTTAAACAGGGAGAAACTTTACCACATGATAGAAGGAACACATAAAAGACATAAAAAACACACAACTAAAATCAATCTTTGCCCTTTATGTACAGAACACACTACACATACAAACTCATATGTACACTAATCTAAAAATCCTTCTTCAAAAATAGCAAAAAAACTAATCATAACAGAAAACCATGAGATATACAAACACTACAAAAACCATCCACAATACATTCTAAACAAAAAAACACACTCACAATCAAATACTATATTTGAACACATAATTAAAACTACTCTATGAACCATAATACACCACAGACTCACACCAATATAACACACCTGAGTAACAATCTTGTTTGTTATTCACAATCTTGTTTGAACAATGCAGTGATCTAATGTGAAAGCATCTGCTGAAAAATATCAGTAAACTAAGTAGTTGTTTTACCGCCACGTGATACCAAAATTTGTAATGTACATTAGTTTATCGTACAACTTAATTTATATTAAATGGTAACAAAAAAACAGAATTCTCACACATTTTTTATATGGCTGTAATAAAGGAATGAGGTAACATTTAACTGAATAGAATTTTTTTATCGCTTTTTAATTCAAGATTATAAATTTTACAGTTTCAGGACTTTTGGTAATAATTATTCCACCCACAGAAGGCATTCCTCTTTGCTAATTGATTATAATATTCTTATTATTTGATATTACGATTTTGTGTAATTTTAATATTTGGAGTTATGTTATATTTGATTTTCTAAATTGTTTATGTTCATTTGTATTGCTACTGCTCTGTTGTTAAAATGTTTCCATAAAACTTTTTTATAATTTTTTGATTTATTGTGTTTATTTCCTATGTTGCTTAAATAATTGTAGTAATTTAATTTACGTATAGTTTCAGCTTCTAACATTTAAGTTTTATAATTATGCTCAGTATTTTTAACATGTATTTATTATAATTAAATAATAAAAATATATACAACTCACAAATATACAAATATACTTGTATATTTGTGAGTTGTATATATTTTTATTATTTAATTATAACTTTCACTCACAAGCCAGCTTGAATATTATTTATATGTATTTATTAACTCGTCTTGTTGTCCATCTATCCTGTTAGATTAGATTTGAAATCAAATTTTAATTAACTCCCAGATGACCTGGAGACATGCAATAATATTAGGTTATTTGTAATTCATAATGGTTTTAATGTTGGTGGGTTTGTGGTATATGTTATATATGTGTATCTTTGTCTGTACCTGTTAAAAAACAGGAAGGCCGACAAAACAAAAATATTGCTGGTACACATCCAAATATTACAAAATATACACATTTCAAGCTACTACCAGCACTCATTCTTAACACCCAATTACATTATAATTCATATACACTAATTTGATATCTTAACCCGCAAAACCTTCTAAACAATCATCTAATATCCTTATCCTATCCCACCTCTACCCTAACCTTAAATAAACAAGAGATCAGTTATAACCTGATTTGATAATGGAATATATCTGTAATGGCCATCCTCATTGGGAAAAAAATAAAAATTACCCTCATAATGGCCCTTAACACCTTATTTGGCGTTTGATAACTTGCAGGATTGCAGCTCTTGGTGGCAATCTTAGAATGGAAGCCTCTTAGTCCTCTTAGTTATTATGATTATAATTTATGTCTTTTGGAGCTACTTTTAGGATTGTTAAGGTTAAAACTAGACGAATTTCTGTATGAGTGAGTGAGTGTGTGTGTGTTTTGTATGTGTTTATGGGCGTGTGAGTGTATGTGTGTGTGTGTGTGTGTGTGCATATGTGTGTGTGTATTTGTTTGTGTAGGTATGTTAACCCCCAAAATGTTTTGGCCTAGAGCAGGAATAATATTATTTTACCTTAAGTTTTTGTAATATGTCCTTTTGTCAGTATTGTGGTGGTACCCACTGCGTGCATACCTGAATATGTCCATGTATAGTTGTTTATGTAATTGTTTGAAAAAACAGGTGCTATTGGTAATAATGTGTTTACCCAAGGTACTGGAGGGATATTAAACCCCTCTTAGCAGGTGCAGCAGATCTACTAATGTCCTACTAACTAGTTAAACAGATAACAAGACCTGAATGACAATGTCAGTGGTTGATTAAAAGTTTCTTTGTATGGACATACCTGAAGCAGTATACATTATTGCATTTAAGTTAGTTCCCATAAATAGACAACAATAGTTAAGTTCTGATCGCTCTATAATCCTATTACCTACTACTTGAGCTTTTCCATGGCTTTAATCATTGTCAACTGAAATACTATTTTCTCATCTTTTTCTCTATAATAATTCGTAATAAAGTAACATTTTCCCATGTTTCAATAATTAAATAATTTTGAAATAAAATGGAAAATGTTTACAAGTTTTTGAAATGGATTGAAAAATAAAATCGTTTCCCTGAACTTACTCACAGATTAGTTATCTTTACAACCCCATACAGATTCATAATCCCATATGGAGTGGCCTAAACATTTGTGAATTTTAATAAATAGTAAATACGGGTAAAGTTCAAAACAAAATCATAGGATGCATGCAATAGAATGTACTAAATACTATATAAATCATTTGAGCTGGCTCGTTACCTTTTCGAGTTGTTAGACAAAAGAAGGGAAGAAAATCAACAATTTTACAATATACAAACACAGGAACACAACCAAATTATTAAATGTAAAACAACAATGGTGTGACAACAAATTCTTTCAAGGATGGTAATAAGTTTAACTACAATTTACACTTTCGCTATTACTTGCGACCAGACATTGCGCGACCAGACATCCTAGGAGGCTGAAGAAGTCGTAAGACGAAAACGTTTCCTCCAAGTGTAAGTTGACAATTAACAACTTTTAGTTAACAAATGTCTGGTCGCAAGTAATAGCGAAAGTGTAATTTGTAATTTAAAACCAGCTCGTCATGAACAGCAACAAGATTTCGATATTTAAGTTTAACTATTAATTATTTTTAAAGAATACTGATTTTCTTAATAACTGAAATTTTTTATATAATACAAATCTTTTGTTGCTTGAAATACAAATCACTAAGTTGTGAGAGAAATAGCTGAAAATTTGATTTTCAGTTGTATTACATTATATGAAACCACACACATTTCTATTTGTAAGGGATGTAAATATAGTGGTTTCCGGTCAATTGGATGATCAGTTTATCACACTGGCCGATTAATTGAACTAGAATTTAAAGAAAAAACAAATGCATATTATGTACAAGCAATTATGTAGGTCAATTAGTCCAAATAGCAAATTATTTGGTCCATTATTTTTGTATGCAGTATATCTACTCAATGTACTGAATATATCCAGTATTTGCAGTATATACTGAATGATTCAGTAAGAGAAACAACCACTTTTAGAAAGAAAATACCCTCTACTACGGATGCCAGGTCCACCCTCTTCAACCACAAGTAACAACTCATAAACATTCCATACCTTATCTTAAGGTATAGGGCTTTACTTTCAAACTGGGTTCTACTTCAAGCTATTAGACCTGATGAACGGTTTGTTTGTAAGTACATATGTGATTACATTCACAGGCGTTTTATGGTCCATATAGTGAATGTGTTTTAGAAATATCATAAACATGCTGCTTTGTAAGTGCATACTTTGTTAACACCACATTACTGGCTAACATATGGGAAAACAGCTGAAATCAAGGTTATCTACAATTTAGTAAATTATTGGCCTTTATTTTTGAAACTTCATTTAATAGGACCAGATGTTTAATCAGACCAAACCTGTGCTGAAGTGGTCCTATTATCTGTACTCTACTGTATCTGCAAAATTGCATTGATTTTCATTTTGCACTGTCATTTTCAAAATTTTTCCTGCATTGTAATAATATTCAAAAATTGTTGATGTAGGAGTTAATAATTTTGTTTAAGATTTATCAACAATAATAGAAAGCTTTTATTATTCTTTTTTATTTACAAATTAGATATTAAAAATTCGAAAATCTTATCAAAATAGTTATATTTACAAATTATGAATATATGATAAATTCCTTATACTACTGTAATCATAGTATTTCTAATTAATAAAACATATATGTTGTTTTCTCTTGACATGTACGTCAGTGCCCTGATCTGGTTTTTGGAAGGAATAATGCCATGAATCCACTAGCTGAAATAAAAAGCAAGTACATTTTACAAAGGTTTAATTATTACTACTAAATAATCTAGATGGTTATGATCTGACTATACTGTGATGGTATAGAAAGAAAATAATGACAGGCAGGCTACATTTCTCTTACATTTTCCATGATGTGATGTAACCACTAAGAATATTAACATATTAGTGTACAGAAAATTCCTTTTTGGCTCATCTTACTAAGAACCTAGGCAAAGGGACTTGTACCTACAGAATGTATTAAGGTTGAGAGGTACTTCACAGACTTAAATGAGGAAAGGAAACAACATACATTAGACTTTTAATAGAAGAAATCTGAGAATGACAATAGAACTTTTGACAAAGGAGTTGGTAAAATTAATTATTTAGCTATTTAATAAATGTATTAAATCAGAGAATTTTGTAATTTGTTAGTCTAATGCTCTGACTATGATATAAGAGATAATGATTCCCAGCTATGGTCACATCTTTGAGGTTATCTGGGTATTCATTAATGAATTGAGTTTAAATGATACAAACATTTTTAAGTTTGAAAGAGCTTTCAATAGGTAAAAGTAACAGTTTATGTGAGCAAAAATTACCAATTACTGTTGGTTATTCACGTTTAACTAAATTGGAATAATATTGAGAAACTTCAAACCTTAAAATGAGTCAAATGATATCTTACCATTATTGTTATCATCATTATTATTGTTTATATTACTTACACTTCAAAAAAATGTTTTAACTTGCCTGTAGTAGCACTTACTTTGCTTGTTGAGGACGGCCGTTTCGGGAGATGTGTCCCTTTGTCAACTCAGACCGTAACTGATCTCAAGGTTTATGTAGGTTAGGGTGGGGGTGGGATATTTTGGTGGTGTGGGTGTATTTTGTGTGTATTAGGAGTTATGATGCCAAAATGTGCGTGTGAGTTGTAATGTAATTGTGTATTGAGTATGTGTGTAGGGTGTAGTTTGAAGTGCCTGTATATTTCGTATTGTTCGGTTGTGTAGCGTTGGTTATTTCTGTGTTGTTTATGAAGAATTTGTAGGTTAGATGTTATGTCTGTGTAGTCGTGTTTTGTGGAGTTGAGATGATCGGCGAAGTTTGATTGGTAGTTATTGTTTTTTAGTGCTTTTATATGTTCTTGGTAACGTGTGTAGAATGACCTCCCTGTCTGGCCTATGTAAAAACTGGGGCATGAACTGCAAGTTAGTTTGTAAACTCCAGTGGTGTTGTAAATGTCGTTGATTTTGCTGTTGGGTTTAAATTGTTTGTTGAGAGTGTTGTGTGTGGAGTAAGCTATTTTGTAGTTGTATTTTCGTAATGTGTTGGTTAGATTGTGGGTTTTAGATGATCTGTAAGGTATTGATAAGTATTTTATGGGATTGTCATCTTGTGTGTTTGTATTTGGGTTATTATGTTTATTTTTTAGGCGGTTGTATAATTTGTCTATCATTGTTGGGTTGTATCCGTTTGTTTGTGCTATATATTTTATGGTGTTTAACTCCTTGTAGTGTTCATCTTTATCTAGTGGTGTTTTAAGGAGGCGATATATCATGGTATTGTAAGCAGCTAGTTTGTGTTGTTGTGGGTGGTTTGAGGAACTGTGTATGGTCGTATTGGTGCTGGTGGGTTTTCGGTATATGTTGAATTTATGTGTTTGTTTGTCTGTCCGTTTAATTGTGAGGTCTAAGAAGTTGAGGGAGTTTTGTTGTTCTGTTTCGATGGTGTATGTTAGTTTAGGGTGTATGGAATTTAGGTGTTTTAGAAATATGTGTGCTCTGCGTGTGTTGCCTTTATATAATGTTATGATGTCATCGACGTATCTGTACCAGTAAATTATGTTATCTGAGTATTTGTTGTTGTGTAAAATGTGTTTTTGTTCGATATGGTGTATGAATATTTCTGCTAAGATGCTTGCTATGGGGGAGCCCATAGGTAGTCCATCTTTCTGGTTGTAGTATGTGTTATTGTAGGTGAAGTAATTTTGAGAAGTGATTAATCTTGTGAGGTGGATGATTTCATCAATGTGTGTTTGTGGTGTATTTGTGTCTATTAGCATGTTTTTGAGGATGTCGGTGGTTTCTGGAATGGGGATGTTTGTATATAGATTTGATATATCAAAAGAGACTAAGGTGGAATTGTGTGGAATATTTACGTTTTTAATTTTGTCTATTAGATTTAGGCTATTTTTTATGCTACAATGATTATTAAATTTTATATGGTTTCGGATAGTTTTGTCGAGGAATTTGGCTAAAAGATGAGAAGGGGCGCTTGTATGGTTTATTAGTAGACTTATTGGGATGTCTGTTTTGTGAAGTTTGGGCAGGGCGTTTAGTTTAGGGGCTATTGGCTTTATTTGTTTTAGGTGCTTTTTGGTGTGGTATGGGATTGTAAGTTTTGTTTTGTTAATTGCTTCTTTGATTTGAGCGTTGTATTTTGTTGTTGGGTCTTCTTTTAGTGTAATGATGTTGTTATTTTGGATGAAGCTGTGTACTTTTGTTTTGAGGTCGCTATTCTTAATAATTACTGTTGTGTTGCCTTTATCAGCTTTGGTAATGGTTAAATTTTGTTTTTTTAAATTTGTTTTTGATGGATTTGGCTACTTTTAATTCTTGGGTGTTTGTTTTGGGGGGTTTAATTTCGGTTATTTTTTGTTTTATTTGGTGTCTGATCGCATCTTGTTGTTCTAACGGTGTGTTGTGTTGGATTGTATTTTCAAGATCTAATATTAGGGTTTTGGTGAATACTCTACATCAAAAACACTATAAAACATTTATATAAACAAAAAAACGATCTCAACAAAATCGCTTATAACCTATACCAACAGCTTACCATGAACTACACTACATTGAACTGCAAGAAGTAGTAAACTTCACCAATACACTAATCACAGAAACAAAAAATAAAATAAAATTTACACATAACAAAAAAATAGTATTTAGGGTCAAAAATGCACAACACCCAAAACAGGTTATTAACACAACACACGTTTTTCACCCCAGAACTATAAATCTCACCAACACAACATTTTCAATTAATGAATTAAACTTATTAGACAAAGGCTTAAAACATAACATCACACCTAAATACAGCCAACAAAATTTCACCAAAACCCTAATATTAGATCTTGAAAATACAATCCAACACATCACACCATTAGAACAACAAGATGCGATCAGACACCAAATAAAACAAAAAATAACCCAAATTAAACCCCCCAAAACAAACATCCAAGAATTAAAAGTAGCCAAATCCATCAAAAACAAATTAAAAAAAAACAAAATTTAACCATTACCAAAGCTGACAAAGGCAACACAACAGTAATTATTAAGAATAGCGACCTCAACACAAAAGTACACAGCTTCATCCAAAATAACAACATCATTACACTAAAAGAAGACCCAACAACAAAATACAACGCTCAAATCAAAGAAGCAATTAACAAAACAAAACTTACAATCCCACACCACACCAAAAAGCACCTAAAACAAATAAAGCCAATAGCCCCTAAACTAAACGCCCTGCCCAAACTTCACAAAACAGACATCCCAATAAGTCCACTAATAAACCATACAAGCGCCCCTTCTCATCATCTAACCAAATTCCTCGACAAAACTATCCGAAACCATATAAAATTTAATAATCATTGTAGCATAAAAAATAGCCTAAATCTAATAGACAAAATTAAAAACGTAAATATTCCACACAATTCCACCTTAGTCTCTTTTGATATATCAAATCTATATACAAACATCCCCATTCCAGAAACCATCGACATCCTCAAAAACATGCTAATAGACACAAATACACCACAAACACACATTGATGAAATCATCCACCTCACAAGATTAATCACTTCTCAAAATTACTTCACCTACAATAACACATACTACAACCAGAAAGATGGACTACCTATGGGCTCCCCCATAGCAAGCATCTTAGCAGAAATATTCATACACCATATCGAACAAAAACACATTTTACACAACAACAAATACTCAGATAACATAATTTACTGGTACAGATACGTCGATGACATCATAACATTATATAAAGGCAACACACGCAGAGCACACATATTTCTAAAACACCTAAATTCCATACACCCTAAACTAACATACACCATCGAAACAGAACAACAAAACTCCCTCAACTTCTTAGACCTCACAATTAAACGGACAGACAAACAAACACATAAATTCAACATATACCGAAAACCCACCAGCACCAATACGACCATACACAGTTCCTCAAACCACCCACAACAACACAAACTAGCTGCTTACAATACCATGATATATCGTCTCCTTAAAACACCACTAGATAAAGATGAACACTACAAGGAGTTAAACACCATAAAATATATAGCACAAACAAACGGATACAACCCAACAATGATAGACAAATTATACAACCGCCTAAAAAATAAACATAATAACCCAAATACAAACACACAAGATGACAATCCCATAAAATACTTATCAATACCTTACAGATCATCCAAAACCCACAATCTAACCAACACATTACGAAAATACAACTACAAAATAGCTTACTCCACACACAACACTCTCAACAAACAATTTAAACCCAACAGCAAAATCAACGACATTTACAACACCACTGGAGTTTACAAACTAACTTGCAGTTCATGCCCCAGTTTTTACATAGGCCAGACAGGGAGGTCATTCTACACACGTTACCAAGAACATATAAAAGCACTAAAAAACAATAACTACCAATCAAACTTCGCCGATCATCTCAACTCCACAAAACACGACTACACAGACATAACATCTAACCTACAAATTCTTCATAAACAACACAGAAATAACCAACGCTACACAACCGAACAATACGAAATATACAGGCACTTCAAACTACACCCTACACACATACTCAATACACAATTACATTACAACTCACACGCACTTTTTGACATCATAACTCCTAATACACACAAAATACACCCACACCACCAAAATATCCCACCTAACCTACGTAAACCTTGAGATCAGTTACGGTCTGAGTTGACAAAGGGACACATCTCCCGAAACGGCCGTCCTCAACAAGCAAAGTAAGTGCTACTATAGGCAAGTTAAAACATTTTTTTAAAGTGTAAGTGATTACTAGTAGCTCACGCGAAGATGGAATCAACAAATGTTTATATTATTAAGATAAACAACAGAGAGTAGGCTTAAATCAATCAGAAATACTACATATGAGACATACTTAGTTTATATCTCATAGTGAAGGAGTTTTAAATCTCTATATCTTTTCTATTATTCACAATCTTTCAAAACCTTCATAACTATAACAACCCAAATTGTGGTATTCATCTTAAACAAATAGGCCCTAAACCAAAACACAAATTTAAAAAATCTCCACCAATAGCTGAAACATTACATAATTCAGTTTATATTTTTACTAGTTTATGCTGATCTAAACAATTCTATTTAATTGATTCAATTATATTAAATTTTATTTGATTTTTTATGAATTATAATAATAAAATTTAATTCGCAGTAAGTAAATAAATACAGTAATTAAAGAGTCCTTTAATTAAAATTTGAAAAAAATATTTATATTTTAGATAGAAATGAAATTAAATTCAAATATTTTTAAAAGTTATAAATTTAGAACACTGACTTGTAGATTAACATATGATTTACATAATTTTATTATAAAGTAAAACTGCATTACAGTATAGTATTATCATCATTTTAAACTTACATATCAGTAGAAATGTAAATAATAGAAAGGGAATATAACATGTTTTATCTATCAACGTTCCAAACACAATGTTGCCAATAACTGCACCAAGTCTTCCTACAGTGACAGTCAGGGATAAGGCAGTTCCTCTGCAACAAAAAATACATTTCTTAAAACCTATTTTAAAAGATGCCTTCCAGAATACTGTATTTTGTCATCCAAAATTCTGCTGTATCATTAGAGGTCAGTGTAAAATTTACCTAAAATTGAATTTATTTATTCCTTTAAAATAAATAAAGAAAAGCTTATCACAACATAACATTTAAGGGGAGGGGGTGAAGAGTAAAAAGGTTAAAGTAAAAGTAAAGTGGTAATAAAAGTAATGCTAGTGGTGCAGTAGCAAAAAATCATATTTTGTTTGGAAAGAGAATCAAGAAGTTGAAATAAATATCAACTGAAATTTGAAAACAAGATCAATGAAAACGTGAAAGGCAAGCTACATAAAATGTGTAACACATGTAGAAGTTAAAATCGGTATCCAAGAAAAAAACAATCGTTTTATCTAAATTAAAACAAAAATACTCAGGCAAGAATATATCCATAATATAAGGCTGGAATGCTACTTATAAATATCAGGTTTTGGAAAGCAAAGTTAAGTCCTCTTTTATAATGAACCAAACAAAAAATTACAAATCTTAAAATGTTGGATACAACCAAACCTTTTGAATTAATACTTGTCAATTCATTTACAATCAAAATAAAAAAAAGTAGAGGCTTTTTTGAGTACTACAATTTGAGTAGAGACTTTACTTCGTAAAAGGAACGATTGTTTCGAAAAGCGTCAGCAAGTAAGCCCTATGTATTCACTTAGTCAAGCATTATTTAATTATATTAAAAAAATAATTATTGTTCATGCTTTAAATGATATTTGAGGAGAAAAATTAACTTTTTGAAGGACAAATAGGTTCAATGGGTAGCTTTTTTCAACTAACCAAACCCACTCAAAAAAACTTTCAATAAAAAAAATAATAATTGTTTACAAACTTCATAGGGCGTAATAGTGCTTATAATATAAATCATTAAATTTATTGATAAATAGTAACTGATAAATTGCGTAAATTTCTCCAACTCAACATTAATCATTACAAATGTACAATCTTCCAAGCAAGAAAAAAGCTGACAGGAATTCAAAATAGGATGGTTTGCTGGAAAAAATCCATTGTAAGGGATGATGGACAATAAAATGATTTTATGTAAAGGAAAATTAATGAGGGTTCATTAATGACTTTAGGGATAACACAGTATGACTCGAATGATATTTTGTTTGTTTGCTGCAAAAGATGAACTATTACTCTACTCTGATCATTACTAATTACATACAGTGAGTGTACACAAAAATGAAGGGGAAAATCTTGTAAATAATTAAAAGTAAACTTACTAAAATATTTAAAAATTATTAAATAATACTTCTATAAGTGAATTCGTAAGGGCTTACTTGCTGACGCGTTTTGAAATAACCGTTCCTTTTACGAAGCAAAACCTCATAACTAAGTGAATACATAGGGCTTACTTGCTGACGTGTTTTGAAATAACTGTTCCTTTTACAAAGCAAAGTCTCATGAGCAAGTAAGCCCTTACATATTCATTTAGTTAACAATTGTTTAGTTATAATTTAATCATTGATTTCAAGATGATTACAACAAGCAACATTATTATATGACTTGTATCATACATCTTTAAAAGAACAGAGAGGAAAGGTCACACAGACATATAAGCCATGTACTGTTTAAGGTTAAGTTGAACAAGATATATTATTACATTTGTTGTTACAAAAATAATTCTCTTCACCATAAAAGTCCTAATATAATGATCTCAGGCTAACAATTGGAGCAGTAAAAACCTCAGGAAAAAATAGTGATACAGCTTTACACTTAAAGCCACAAACCAATCTTTCTACATATGCCTAAACTCAAATATTCTTATCAAGGAGAGAGAAATATTGTGTTTTATATTGTAGAATGTTTGTTTAATATTTATTATATAATTTTCTGTGAAAAGGTAATGGTAAACAAATTTTTAGTGTGTAACACAAATACACAGAAAAACATGTCACTTTTTCCATTTGGAAATATTTAAAAAATAAATATATATTTTTTGTAACTGAAAATTGTAGCGTACCTTTGATTCAAAGAAAACAATCACTTATGGTTTTCTTCTGTGGTGAAAATAGTGATATATAAGCAAAATAACAGCAGAGGGCAAGTGTTTTCAACTGTGTAATAGTAATACACATGACCCCCATAATGTTTAAAAGACAATTTAAATATCTGAAAAAATGTATAATCCTAACTACCTGTCCTAAGTTTCCCTAGGTTTTCTATGCTTTATTACAAGTGCTTTATTATGGGTGAAAGAGACTTACTCATAATAAGAATTTAATAGAACTACTAATACTTACAAAAAAATAATAATGTCTATAAAAATTATAGTTCAGTCTAAAAAACTTATTTCATTATTTTATGGTCTTGACTATTTCTGGTACAAGTTTGGTAAGTATAGTGCTATGCTTTTTTCTTCATATAAGTTTGGTAAGTAATAAAATATTTTTATTATTGCATGAGTTTACTCCATGAGTTTGTTAAAATATTTAGTACACCCTATGTAATGACAAAATATTTATTTAAGAAAAGAGTTTCAAAAACAAAAAAGAGATTGCAATTCAGTAAAAGGAAGTTTAGTGAATGGCATATTTTTCATTAGAAAACAAAATTTATTTTTAAGATATATTGGAATAAAACAAGTTGTGGAAGTGGTATACAAACAAAAAGAATATAAGTATGAATAAAACATAGCTTGGAAATTGGTTTACAAGAAATCCAAAAGTACTATTTTTGACTTCTCCATTTGCATTTATATCTAATGTTTGTTTGTATTTGTACTTTATCTTTCCTCAGTGTGTAGACAGAAGTGTTTCAAATTTTTGTCTGCAATTGCAAAAGTTTAGAATAAAGATAGAAATGAGTTGTTGCAGATAATATTTCCATTCGAGCCAGCAACTGGTTTTCAGTTAACACCTTACCAATTATTCTTTCCATTGTTTACTTTAGAGTAACTTTTGAGGCTGCACTCCAAAATAAACCTCAAAGCTCACAACTAGCTTGGAAAATTTTATTCAAATTCTTTTATGCCAAATTCTAGAGGTTTACTTAATTCAAACATTAATTTCCTCTAAATGCTACAAGATGCTCATAAATTGTTAAATAGCCAGAAAGATTGTATATTTGTTTATAGTTACAAATTTATTGAAGTACGTTTGTCAACTTGTTTGGATTCATGTGCTAAGTTTCTTGTCCTAGTATTGACAAAACCTAAACAGCACATCAGAAACCAGAAGAAATATTTGTTAATCATTATAAATGTAAATGTCTCCTTAATTCCTTGTAACAGATTTCAAAACTTTCTTCTATATGCTTCTAAATAAGGATTCAAAACTGTCGAGTGTAGCTCTTAAAGTGACGTTTTTCAAATTTGAATTACCTGGAGGACCGAAACAGAAAAATATAGCATTACAGAGCCTGCTTAATCACTAAGGAGTACAACAAAGGGATGTATGGAACTGCTAATAACGAAGTATTTACCGCAGATTGAGAGCTCCTTGAAAACAAATAACGTAACCGTCTAGGCTGATCATACTTAGTAAAGTGAAGGTCCTTGGGCGGATGCTATTAGAAACACTGAAACGAGTTAAGTATCCTTGAAGACACTACACTATAACGAGTACAGTTAAAATATCATCACTTTCTTTGTATGCACTAAAGATTCGAAAGTTTATAAAACACTTAAATACTAGAATTAAGCTAACATAATTAAAAAAGTGCAGTTAGGAAAATATAGTTTCTCTTTTAAGTGCAGTAAGGTATTTTAACAAGAGAAGGCAAAAAAGCTTGGTTCCAGAAGAAGATGGTCAAAATTATCAAAAATATATAGCAAAGGCATAGCACAGCTGTAGATTTGTTGGTAGTAACAGGGTGTATTGGAAAGTAAACTAATAGATGGTAGTTGACAAAAGCTGATAAAATGTTTGCATAATATGTTCTATATACTTGACGCAATAATGTTTCAGTATTAAATTTAATTTTAAGTCGTAGCACCAAACAAAGAAGATATGCATTTTCACTTCTAATCTCTGATAATTTATTATTTTGCCTTAGATATTAGTGAACTCATCAATTTTTTTAGTAATTTCATCGTACAAAATGCATTCTAAGGTTTGATAAGATTAGAGGCTCTGGCTTAAGGTCTTGGTTCAAGAAATTCAGTATGATGTGGCGTGGTGTTCTAAATATAAGTGGAAGGTGTATCTCTAAATACCAGCATGTTTGTCCTTTTCCCAGTAAAATTCCTTATTACCAAACTCTGGAACTTCAGCATTTTTAAGAACATACTTGCGTCACTCTTGAAATTTGTAGTCCAATACCTTCGGTGATTTCTCCATTAGAAGCTTGGTCAAAAACTGTCTTCTTGGTTATTGTGAGTATTAGGCAAGGTAGGATGAAGTGAGATGACTATATTAGGTGGTTTTGAGGGAATTTTTAAGGTGATGATGGCAAAGCATTATTCTTATTTAGGAAATCCAGAATTTGTAGGTTTGATGATATGTTTATATAGTTGTAGTTTGTAAATGGGGTCTTCACCAAAGTTTTATTGAGATTTAAGATTTATGAGTGTTTTTATGTGTTTTTGGTAACATGTATAAAACTACATGTTCCTAAAAATTACAAAATAAATAATGGACTCCATACAACTAAAAAGTATGATACATACAACATTTGAAATTTTACTTAACATACAAACTTAACCAAATCCACTAATATAATTAGATTAAAAGAGGTTATTATTGTATGAACCATACACTTATCAGACCTCCATCCCCACACAATTCTTAAGCAATCAAAGGGTCAATTATGGTCGAAGTTGATAATGGGACACATTTTCAAAACAGCTATCCTCTTTAGAACCAAAATTATGCGCTATGTTATACGTTAATGTATTTAAGTATTTATGTATTTAAATTATTAGCTCAATTTGTAGGTAGAAATTAATAATATTAAAATTTTAAGTTTTAAATAATTTTTTTAAACTAAAAACACTTAAAATATGTTAGTATGTTATACCTGCCTATAGTAGGACTTATGTTTTTGATTATTGGAGCCGGTCATGTGCCCCATTGTAAACTCAGATTGAGGTGGCTGATACTCTATGCCAAGTGTAACACACTAACATATGTTCAAGTGCTTTTAGTTAAAACGTAGTAGCTCAAATGAAAAGGGAATCAAATAATATTGATTCATTTTAAATATACTGACAACATGTTACAAATAATTTTTTAAATATTCTTTGTTCTATAAAATTAGGAAATGTAATTGTTTTAACAGTAACTAAAATACCGTTTTAAAATTATTTAGAAAGGCCAAATGTTTACCTGGTGTTCGTAGGAAATATCTCAACTATGACACAAAACAGTACAGCCTCAACTAGTGTTGTGAAAGCCTCAAATATACAGCACATTACAATAACTTCACTTGGAGTGTCCACAAAATACATTCCCAAAGCAGCGAATCCAGAAATCACTAAAATTACAACTGTAACAGAATGTTTATACATACTGTAGAAATTTATTTATTATCTAAAGTTGCTACTTTATGTCAAATGGTCTGTAACATTATTTTAATTCAGTTTAACTTGTCCTAATTATAAATTTAGATTTTTTAGTTTTCTAATCTGCTTGATATTCCGCTGACATACACTTCTTATTTTCCAGTAGAGTATAGAGACTGCTTTGGAACTCAAATGATCTGCACACTCACTAGACCTTCCACAAACATAATTATTGAACATTTTTCCTAAGTTGAACAAAATTTTAATCTAATGTTCAGTTTTGGTTTTTCAAAATTGTCATTTTAAAGTATTGTAATGAAATGTCTACTAACTAGGCCAATGCATGTGTGATGTATAAAATGTAAGGCCTGTTTTTTCCCCAATATCCTACTGAGCTATAACTTTGTTCTTTATAATGGATTTATTTTCAAATTACAACTAACTATAAAAATATAGGTAAAGATATTTTTAGTTTTCAATAACTATATCTAAATAATAACTTGATAAGTTGTCAGCTATAAAACTCTCTATAACACTAGTTGTCACTACGCACAATCAAGCTCAGAAATTGAAATAACTAGATGAGCTAAAAGCAAAAGATTCCAGTTATGCAAGTAGCGTAAAGAAATTAAATTCAAATATTTTCTCAACATTTAAATCTGCAACTAATTAAAGTTGAAATGAATTGTTGAAAAAAGCTAACCTTTCATGTCCTATATAATGTTCACTAAAAACAATAACATGGATATTTCTTTTCATAAATCCTTTATCTGTATCATAACTAGCTTATCTGTCGAATATTGAGGTGTTGTCAAAAGAAAGGAATTTCAATAAAACTCAATTAAATTAAATTTCTTTATATACATACATACTACCTATTGTAGGATAGATATAGAATGCCAGAAACTTCCACAAGTACTCAGCAACTTCCTAAGGAATCATGTCGAAAGATTCATGGATTAACCCTTGATAGGGCACATGGGGAGTTTTTCTCCGCATGTATCATTATTTGTTAAGTAGAAGTCTTTTCATTTGTTAGATGTTTATTTCCAGATCGTTACTCCACAACCTGCATTCTAGGAAACGGACTAACCTATTTTTGTTAATTTTTTCCAAGTAGCATTAGTGTGAATTTAATCTTTGTCAATTACGGTCAGATTGCGTGGGTTTCGTCCGCAAGCGCCCTTTCGTGTAAGTTATTTGTGGGAGTTCCTCGTGCAGCTATTTACATTACAAAAGACTTTGTGGAGTTAAATTATTACTGTTTTTGTTGTTATTATTATTTAGTGTCGTTTGTCTTTTTAGTATCTAAGTTTTGCATTTTACTGTTGTTCCATTTGAAGAGAAGAAAATTCGTAAAATGCTATTTGGTGTTGAAAAAGAAGGATATCAATAAATACTTTCTACTGGAAATTTTGTTAGACTGCTGTTTGATGATTCTGATGAAAATGAGTCTCTTTGCCAGATGATGAGCCTGATGAAGAAGGCAATGAAATTGTAAATGAAACAAATGAAGACATAATACAATCTGAAAATGACGAAAATGACCAATTTGTTGAAATGTCGTCAGATTTTGACACTATAGAAAAACTCCTGCTAAAAATCCATTAGGAGGCTATTACAGTGCAGTTTTGTAATAGAAAAGAACCTTTTTTTTTTAATAAAAAACGAAAAATGCTGTGGTATACTGAACCAGAAAGGCAAGGGTAAACATCAAAAAGAAACATAATTCTCATGAGAGTAGGTGATGATCGGACTACACTAGTAATGACTAGTAAGCTTAAAGATGAAGAATTATGAATTGGATTTTCAACAAAGACTGTAAGATTCTGCTAGAACCTGTTGTGTTATAAAGCCAATTTTTTTTTTCATCTACTAATTTTAAGGGATATATATTTTAATAAAAATATTCCTTATTTTCACTAAATATTATAATTAATTTTATATTCTTATATGTAGGGCATAGCATCACGATAATATATTTTATATATAGTTTAGACTTCGAATTTCTTCATTACAGAAAGTTAACCCGCAAACACTTCTCCCGTAATGAAAACAGTGGTCTAGTATACATTGCTTACACGTTTTAACAATTAAAAATATTTTTAGAAATATGACGTTTAGAAAATTAAAATTGTACAACAATGATGTCCAAAATTATTTACAATGCATTTATGTAGTATTTAATTGTGAAGTCACCCAAATATAAAATCTTAAACTGTTAAATTTTTAAAGGGTATTTGTGCGGAATAAACCTCTGCATGAGCCCTCTCCCGTTTTAAACTCTATGCGCCCTCATAAAGGTTAAGACAGTCACACATTCATTTTTATATGGGAGACTGTAATTTAGCAACATTTTTCAATAAGAGAGTTTGAGTTTAGCCATGACATCTGCAGCTTTTTACTACTTAAGAATGTGTTTCAAATTATTTTTAAATATGTTTAAATTAATTAACATTAATTATTTAACTATATCAACATTTTGTTGAATGAAATAACTGTTTTTTAAATACCTAACTCGTATTTTTGTATTCTAATTATTTCTGTGGGTCCTTGAATGATTAGATTTTATATAACTGTTATTACAACAACAAAAAATAACCAATAAAAAAATAAGATAAAAAACCAACTATTTGAAATTTTTTTTAAATTCCCTTAACCACATATTGAGTCTAAATATTAAGTTTAAAAAAGGTATTTTATAACTACCAACCAAGTAAAATTATTAAAACATCTTTGAAACCAAAAAAGTAAAACTCATTTTTTCCAATTCCTTCTATTAGCTCACACTTTCCTTATATATAACTTGCACAAATGTTCAATTGTTAATAAAATATGTTTTAATTCGTACAATCTAGCTCAAATACATTTTTTTAAAACTTAAAGTGGATGATAGTTGATGTTAATACAGTTTTCCCAAATTTTTATTAATTAATTAAATTTTTAGAACTTGGTACCCCAGTCACTTTTGAACTGCGTAGCTTCATGTTTGAAATTCAGCACTTTGGCACTGGGCCAACCTCCCACAGCTAAAAATTAATTACTTGAGGATCTATATGAAATTATGATAGAAATGTCCCCTCCTAGCTCCTATGTTATTGCATTTATGAGTGAAAACTCATAACACAAAATTTGTACCTGAATAAAATACTTAAAATTTTATTCGGCTGCTGAAATATATCAGTAAGTAGTGGTTTTTTTACTAACCCTTCAAAACATCAAACTTAGGTCATTTACACGCTAAACCTTCAAAACAGTTAGACACCCTTGTAATATTTTTCATTTTCAAGATAGCTTTGATTTGACAAACTTAATTCTTTTTGAGACTTTATATTTCTCTAATGTTCATTGAGGGCTCTTTAAATATTGAATGTACAAGTATTTAAAATATAAACAAATTTAATTAAATAATTTTGTTAGTTTTTGTTTAATTTTAGGATGGAATAAGTTAAACAGGCAATTTTAAAATATTGGCTAGAGGGTGTAAGTTGGTTTCTAATCCTACCAATATGAAAAGATAACCCCTCAGTAATGCCAAAATCTTCCTGAGAGAAAAGATTTGTAGGATATTAAATCTCTTCACTGTTATTTACTAAGTAGATAAAAAAAATATTATTATAGAACACACTGTGTTATCAGTTATTTATTTTTTTTACCATATAATATAAAAGATTTATTAGTTTTAACACGTAAATTTACCTAACAAAGGTTAAATACCTAACAAACACTTATTATTCTTGTACGAATCTGTTGTATTCTTGTACAAAAACATGTATTTATCAGCTGTGGAAGTACACTCAGAAGTATAACTCTAATATTAATCAAATTAAATATTATTCGTTTTTATTTGTATAACAGATATGCAACATAAAAATGTGGATAAAGGTCTTAAATTGTTAATTTTTTGACTGTTATATTTGGCAATCTGTTAAGTTATACCTGCATATCATGACTTTTATGAATTTTATACATATTTAAACACTTGGACATATATTAATATGACACTTGCTTATAGTAGCAATACCTTTATGTTTAACGAAGATACCTATTTAGCAAGACATGTCCCATTGTCAACTATAGACAAGTATAGGTTGTGGGCGTCAATGAATTACAAAGTTTCAATTTGACCTTTTATTTAAAACCATAACCTTATTGCTTGACTGGAAATGTTTTGATTATTTCTTTAAAACATTTGTGTAATGAGATGAAAGAAACTCCCATTAACTTGCTACCTAAATCACCATGCTTTTGACTATCATTAACCTGAAAAGATTTTTTAATTTTCATCACTGTTTTAAACTTACTAAGGATGATATTTTTACTTATGTATTTCAATACATAAAGCAGTATGATGGTTGAAGGCAAGCATGAAATGCAGATGATGAATGTATGTATAAATACATCAAAATCAATCCCTCTTGGCAGCTCAAAATCTCCACTCATTATGTGGGAAATTTCACACAAAGTTGCTTTTTGTCCAGGATGATGACTTTCAAAGTTCTTCTGTCTTTCTAATAGTTCCGGAATCCAAAGAATTATTGTGAAATAACTGCAATAAAAAACATTTTATTAAACCACAAATATATACTTGATTGTTTTTTTAAATGTACAGTCACACAAAAACATGAAGTACAAACATATTAAATGAACAAACACAATACAAATCACACATACTCTTTGATACTATAAAAAACCTGCCTTTAAAACCATCACCGCTTGACCTAATATCTCCAAGCAGAAGACTCTGATGAAGATCACCACATAGCAATCGAAAACGTTCTGTCTCAGAAAGTTTTAATAAATTTACAAAATTTAAAGGCCAGAGAGTCACAAATTATTGTTTAAGTGATTAATTAAGATTCACCGAATGTAATGGACTACAAAATTCAAGATGTCTAATATGGTCTCATTGGATAGAGTTAAAATACTCTCTTGAGAAATATAAATGACCTGCTTTTTCTGCTACTGCATTTCATTTTATTTATAGTAGGTTAACATCACGTCTTTACTGCAATAGGTTTTTGTTTTATTGCTCAACTAGGCCAATATGGTTAATAATAGTAATGGTTTGTTATAATGTTAAAAACAGGGTTCACTAATTGTAGGTGCTACAGTTACTATGGCAAAATAGTCTGTGAGTCTTGGGGCAGTTGAAAAAAAAATTATTAATAAAAAATAAAGAAAGGTTTGGAAAATTCTATAACTAAGACAAACAAAGTTTTAAGTTTTAATAGTAATAATAAAATAATACAGCAGAGTAATGAATTTGTGACAGCCAATTAGTGATGGATCAGATGCATGTGTTTGTAGGCCATCAGAATAATATTGTTTTTTTTTTAGTATTGATAAAAGTTATAACCATTATCTCTGTATGGAACCTATAAATGGAAACATGAATTGATTCAAACTTATTTTAGTATCACTTGGCAAAAAACGACTACTTGCTTATATTTTTCAACAGACACGTTTTGTACTAGATCAGTGCATTGTTCAATGCTGTGAGTCACAGAAAGGACTCAGACAAACTCAAACATCATATACAAACCAAAATTAACACCAGACACACATTTCACGAACATAACTCAATACAAATAAAATTCAATAAAGAAATATATTTGATTAACAAAGGCCTCAAATACAATATACACCAAACAAAAGACACACAACAGATAAAACTCCCTACATATTACTCGACCTTAAAACAGTCATACAAACCGCAAACACCAACAACCAAGAATACCTCCGACAACACATAATATGCAATTTAAACAAAACAAACACAAAATTACTGAACTCAATAATAAAACTCAAACAAAGACAACATATCTTCAAATTTACAAACAAAAAAATTTACAGACAAAGCCAATATCAGTGTCGTTATACATGAAACAGAATTACACAATTCATGCTTATCATATTTTAAAAGCAATGACATCACAGAAACACCCACAGACTCTACAAACAAATTCTATACAGAAATAAAAAATAACATAAGTAAATGCACACACATAATAAAAAAAGAACAAAAAGACACCTTACACAAATCAAACCACAATCAACAATACATCCACTAACAAAACATCTCAAAAATATAAAAAGAATAATACCACATTTCATAACTACACCAGTCTAAAAAACAACATAGATCTTACACAATAAATTAAAAAAACATACCTCAAACAAGCTTCATTTGACATAACCAACCTATACACCAACATACCAATTAAAGAAACAATAAACATTCTTAAGCAAATGGTTATAGAAAACAACACACCAGACTATATATCCAAAGAAATAACATTAATAGGAGTCTTGTCTATGACTTAGAGCATTGAACAATGGACGATCTAGTGCGAAAAGTGTTTGTTGAGAAATATCAGTAGTTAGTGATTTTTTTGTCAAGTGATACTGAAATTAGTAATTTAAAAAACCTCAAGATGTACAGCACAACTGCAACTTTTGATTAGAACTGATGACAATACATCAAGACTTCTTCTAAGGACCAGATAGGAAATATTGTAGATTTTACAAATACGTATAAAATTATATGACATTTTGACTGATTCTAATAATGATAAATCCATTTTATATATTATTGAGGCAGGCACATGGCCAGAAATAATTAACGATATTAATCATCAGGAAATTGTCTTCCAAAATAATACCAAATATGAAAAATTATGTAGCAGAATAAGGCATTTCCTTGAAACCAAACGGGCAAATGGTTCCGTAGCTATATTTATAATTCTAAATCTGCAAATCGTAGAAAAAATACCCTAGGGTATGGTTAATATGAAACTCATCAAACCGATACTTCTATGCATTACCTGTATCCACTTTGCTAATAGCCCAAACATAAGGAAATTTGTAAATAAAGAGTTTTTTCCAGCTAAATTTTCATTAAATTTTTTTATCCTATCATAAAGTCTACTCCTACACACATAATTAAATTAAAAAGTGCTGCTAAAGAATGTGTATTCAGTATTAAGTCTGATGTCAACCATTCTACTTCAACAGTATTGAATTCTATAAATTTTAAAAGCTAAGAATGACATTATTTAATATGTTGTAGTACTATACTGTATTATTAGCCTACATTTTGTTATAGCAAAATTTCAGTATAACGAAATGTTTTTACCTGTCCCAACAATTTATGAGGAGATTATATATATGCAAAGTCTTACAGGGTCAGAACCTTTAGTATTAATAAAAAAACAATCTCACTGTGACTAAATATTGACTGTGACATCTCAACATCTTTGTAGAGAAATTAGTAAACAAAGTTAAAAATGTATTAGTAAATGTTAATCAACTTCGTGTGTGCATCTGCTATTCCATCTTGTACGTGCTTATTTTGTTTCGTTATTACATTAAAGTGCTTAAATATCTCTTTAGACTATTATTAGATCACATATTTGGTCGAACGTGAGTGTAGAAGTGACATACTTAGTAAATGTTTCCTTCCAGTGTACTTGGTACTAGAACTTGTTGGTTACCTATAGTTAACAATCGTTTAGTGTTTCAGTGAAACTTGGACTTGAACTACAAGTGTGTATGATTCTCAAGCTCCTTATCTAGTGGTTAAACGGTAAAAAAATCTCAAGTAATTTAATTTATGTGTTTAGTAAATTTAGAGCTTTGTTAAAACGGTTAAAGGTCCACACACTTTTTGTGAGGTGGTCCTCCAGCCAGAGACTGAAATTTAATTTTGTAATAATATCTTAAAAGTTTAGGATGAAACCCAACATTTGGTCCGACCGTGCTGGATATTTAAACTTTCAAATTTATTAAATTCCACTTTGTTTTCATATGTATTTAATATTTTAACACAAACAAAAATAAGCATTAAAATTAGTTAGTTATATTTCAATTTTCAGTTGAAAAAAATGGAATCTAACAGAGAATAATAATTTAAAAAATTAAACGATATCATAGGAGAACTCAAGCTAGCTGTTGAAGTCATAGGCAAAGACTCCCCCTCTGAAGGCATGCTGGGTGAAATCTGTAGGACTCATGAAAGCTTCATGAGCAAGTTTGAAAAATAAAAAAATGCTACTGCTGGTCATACAATGGAAAACACGGACAAATGTTTTAAAATCTAAACAAATGTTTTCACAAGTTCTACTTGCCCCTGATTAAAAAATATCCAATGGTTATAAAAAGAGAGTCAAAAAAGAACATTCAAAACCAAGTTCAGTTAATTCCAATCAGTTTCCCTAACCTCAAAATACCCACGTTCTCTGGCAAATAGGAGGAATGGACAAAGTTCATTACCATGTTCGATTCACAAGCTCATCTCAATGCATGTATTGAACCAACACACAAATTTCAACATTTAAATAAACCCATAATAAACTTAAATAAACGACAATGCCTTAGCAGTAATGTCCAGACCAGCAGTCTCAGGTGAAAATGATGACATTGCCTATCAAACACTCCATCAACGCTATACCAATCCTAGACTCCTAGCTGATTTTTTATTTCTGACAAATTCATAATTCCACTAAATTGAAAAACGCCAACTACACTGACATCAACCCAGAAGACTATACGCATGAGGTCATAGGATTAAATGAAGTTCACTACAGTACCACAGCACATCAGACGACTCAACTGCTAACTCTGGGACTGCCGCGAACTCAAATCCTACCTCGAGTAATTTTATTTTATTATCTTTAAACCTTGGGGTGAACCCAGCACTTTGTAAATATACAAAGGACAATATTGACTTATAACAAGTGACTTTTATTATTATGAGTATGAAGAAATTTATGATTATTCTTTGTGTCATTTTGTTTATTAACTGTGTAGGATAATAATAAATGCACAATATTTTTAAAGTTATACACGACTAGCACAGTCTTTAGTAGGGCTACATCTTAAATTTAAATAAACAGAAAAGATTAATTGTGGTCTAATCAGGACAATTAGTTATGTAGTTAATCCTTTTTAAAATTGAGGAAATAAGGAATTACAAAAATTATGTAGTTATTTTTAACAAAAAAAATTCTTGGTTTGATTCTTATTATGTTTTAATAATTTTATTCTAACCTGAACATAAGACCAAAGTCTATATAACATGTCAAAAGTATCTTGTGGAGATCACCTTTACCAAACAGGAGCTTATGTTGTTGTAGGATTCCACCTATCCTACCTTTGATCAATGACCACTTGGATGCATTATCATTTTGGTGAAAGAAATAATATTTTGCCTCTTCTGATTCTTCCAGCACTTTTACCTACACAGAATTGTTAATTTTTTTTAAATAATATTTTTTAGAGATAAAAACTAAAATCTTGATATGTCTTAATAATTTAAAAGAAACATTAGGTGTCATAATATAAACAGACTCATATACGAGGTCTGTTCAGAAAATACACGGACTGTTTGAATTTTGCGGCTTAAGTTAGTTTCAGGAGAATCCGCTTGGTGTCTCTAGGTTCGTATAAATCAGCTGATTAAAACACGGTATTTCAGTCACAGATATCTTCATTTGTTGATGAGTTACACGCAGTTTAGTAAAGAGTGTTTTTGTTTGTTTGTCGGATTGTAAAATGGACAGCCTGAAGGAGCAACGAATTGCTGTGAAATTTTGTGTGAAACTAGGCAAATCTGCAACAGAAACATTTGCCATGTTTAAAACGGCCTACGGCGATGTTGCCATGAAGCATACTGCATGTTTCAAGTGGCATGAACGTTTCAAGGGTGGCCGGCAGTCAATTGATGATGATAAGTGTCCTGGACGTCCTTCAATGTCAACTGACAACCCACACATTGACAAAATCAAAACCCTGGTGCACGAAAATCGATGTCTGACCATTAGGGAGCTTTCCGAAGAGTGTGGGATATCAGTTGGATCTTGTTACGAGATTTTGACCGAAAAATTGAAGATGCACCGCGTCACTGCAAAATTTGTGCCACGCCTGATGACCGACAACCAAAAAGCCAATCGCGTCCAGGTTTGTTGGGAACTGTTTGATCGTTCCAATGAAGATGAGAACTTTTTGTCAAGAATTATAACTGGTGATGAATCATGGGTGTATGGTTACAACATTGAAACGAAGGTCCAATCATCCCAATTGGTGAGTCAAACCTCCCCAAGACCCAAAAAGCTCGCCAAGTTCGGTCGAATGTTAAGATGTTAGTTTTTTTTTATGCTAAGGGTGTTGTTCACTATGAGTACCTCCCTGAAGACTCTACAGTCAACCAGATTACCTACATTGAAGTACTGAAATGTCTGAGGGATGCCGTCCGATGCAAAAGGCCAGAACTGTGAAGAAGTGATAACTGGTTTTTCCATCATGACAACGCTCCAGCTCAATCAGAACTCGTGAGTTTTGGGCCAAACACTCGATCAGTGTTCTTTCCCACCCCCCCTACTCACCTGACCTTGCTTCTTGTGAATTTTTCTTATTCCCAAAACTCAAAAAAACCCTCAAAGAAAGAAGGTTTGAAACGATTTCGGAGATTAAGGCAAATGCGACGAAGGAGCTGAAAGCCATCACAAAAGAAACGTACCAGTACTGTTTTAACAAGTGGAAACACCGTTGGAATAAGTGTGTGCCTTGGGGAGGAGAGTACTTTGACGGAGACCCAGACGTGTAACTTCCAAATAAAGTACATTTTTTTATGGCCTCAGTCCGCGTATTTTTTGAACAGACCTCGTAGACTGAAATGCATATTACATTAATTGAATCTCACTTGAATAGAGTTTTTTTAACTTCCTAAATTTATTTATTTATATTTTTGTTAAATAATTACCCATTCAAAAAAAATGTCTATGTATAAAACCTATGTACTATCAGATACAATATGAAAAAACACTTTTTTCTATTAGCTTGGCAAAAAAACTACAACTTACTGATTTATTCAGCAGATGTGTTTCTCAATAGGTCAGTGCATTATTCAATGCTGCGAGTCACGGACAAGACTGTTGCTCATGTGACACACCCTTGTCAGAATTACCACAAAACTTAATCAAGCTTAATCTTTCTTCTTTAAAAAATTAACTATATCAAACTTTTATACTGTCACATAAAAAAATAAACAATTAAAAAATAATTCTCTGTAGGAATTAATTATCTCAAAATTTTTATAAGAGAGAACAAAATCTCTTATCTATATTTGGAAAATTTGTATATCTACACACAATTTATGTAATAAATTAAAAGAATTTTTTATGACCAAGAAATGTTTTTATTTTGTGACTCCAATTGAAATAATTTATTTTATTCTACAATCATACAGCTAATAGACTTTCTGAAATTATAAAAGCTATTCTGGGTCCTTTCAATCAGTAAACCTTTCTTTGGCATGCAAAGATGGAGCATTGAGTGGCCATCAAGGAGCTGTTCAGACTTTTTTTTTAATCTAAATTTTATAATGCTAAATATGTACACTGTTAAGCTAATTAGTTAAATTTAATTATTAAAAATTATTTCTAGAAAAACATAAAGTTTTTTTACTAACAGTGGGTTTTGTATATTTCCCTCATACTAAAAATGAACCAATGAACAGGGTTCAATTTGTAATAAAAGAATACTGACAGCTCCTCAAACAAAATGGAACTTCCAGGTATGAGTGTTTAACAGCATACGAAATTTAAAAAGCAAATTATTCACATGTTTTGAGACAATAGAAAATGAGGATTAGAATTATAATAATACAAGAAATGCTTTTGGAATGATAACTTCACTTCAACATAAAACTGCTTTCTCAATACTAGTTTTAAAGTTATGTTTAGTTTTATTTTAATAAATGTTTGATATAAAAATCTTGGTTTCTTTTATAAAAACTCACTTTTTAATGCCATAGTTTCACCTGAAGAGGTAAATTAGACTATGTCAATTTAAACCCATCAGGGTAAAATTGTAATTTGTGTAAAATTATGCTTTCTACTGATCACTATCACTAGTGCTGTATCTTTGTGAATAAAAAATTATTACATTTAGCCAATAGTTGTTTAAACTATCAAGAATCTCTTGAGTTGGTATTTACCGGATATGACTCTGGTGTTTCCTTAGTGTTTTTGACATACATGCGCACCAGTACATCCTTGGCCTTATTGTGTTTACCCTGCAGCAGTAGGAACCTCGGACTCTCTGGCATCCTCATCATTAAGAAGGCACACAATAAACTGGGAATCCCACACACCAGTACAAACAACTTCCATTCACTGAAATGGAACCAATTGTTTCCTACTTCCCAAGGTTTATGCAGCACTGCCATGCCTATAGCTAAACAGTATCATAAAAATTTGAAATTCAGAAGCCCCTAACACAAATGGAAAAGACCTGACACATATGTGATATAGAAATGGAGTGTTAAACTACAGGTTATGTAACTAAATTTAGCATTGAAAAGTAAAAATAGAATTATAGGAATCAATAAATGAGAATTATAAGATTTAAATCTAACTAAGACAAATATGTACTGTAGTTTATATATTGATTGTGGATATGCCCTATGCACCAAATTGTGAAGTGCATAATACCCATGTGATGAGAGACACATTTGACGCCTAAATAATATTTATTTGCAAGAAGCACTCTGAGCATAGTAAATTCTTGTTTTGTTACAATCAGGTAACTGTCAATTGATAAATAAAACTTAATGGCAATTTAAATAGTGCAATTTAGGGCTCTAATAATATTATTTATGTCAGGTCCTGTTTCTGAAACAAATTGTCTGACTTTTATAATATATAACTGTATATTTATAATTGTATATATATATATAATAAAAGTCAAACGATTGGTCCCAGAAAGAGGACCTGACATAAATAATATTATTAGCGTCAAAAAATATATATATATATATATATATATATATATATATATATATATATATATATATATATATATACATATATATATATATATATATATATATATATATATATATATATATATATATATATATATATATTAAAGATTAAATAATATACACTAATACAGGAATATTTAATTTATTGAATAATACACTCAAAGCTTTTCGTTGGTTGACGTTACCAACATCCTCAGGAAATACAATACTAAGAATGTACATATTCTTAGTATTGTAATTCCTGAGGATGTTGGTAATGTCAACCAACAAAAAGCTTTGAGTGTATTATTCAATAAATTATTCCTGTAATTAGTGTAAATTATTTAATCTTAAAAATAATTCTAACAGGAAAACATATTTGATATTCTACATATATATATAAAGTTGATATATTACTATTGTAAATACTTTTATCCACCACTATTTACAATAGTAATATATCAACTTCATAAAATCAGTGCAACGGAAAAATAATGGACAACATAAAATATTATAAAGTTATTATTGTTAATTGTAAACAATTGTTCCACCATTAAGTGCAATAAATTTTTATCCTATGTGATGATGCACTTTTCGGTTACTTAACCATTGTCTAATTACTGAATTATTTTTCTGGTGTCGTAATAGGCGTCTACAACACCAGCAAAATAGACAAAAATAATTTGGTGATTAGACAATGGTCAAGTGACCGAAAGAGGCTTCATCACATAGGGTAAAAATTAATTGCACCCAGTGGTGGAATAATTGTTTACATAAACAATAATACAAAAACATTAGGTATAAGTTTTTAAAATACCTACCTGGCAGTGCAAGTATTCCTGCTGTCCAAAACAGTTCAAGCCGAGCAAGAGCTCGATCCCGTTTGTAGTGATCTATAAACTCTCCAAGGTATGCAAAAACCATACTTGTAGCTCCAATTATCCTAAAATAGAAAAAATGTTTATATTTGCCCACAGTCTGATAACTAAAAGCATAAATGAACACAGTTCATCTTTTTAAAGGTCTAACTTTATATTGAATCTTTAAATTCTAGTAATTGTGGAGTTATATGTCATTGATTCTTCATTCTGCAGAAGATACTGATGAAAATCGCCATGAGGGATCGAAAACGTTCTGTCTCAGTAAGTTTTACAAATTTACAAAATTTAGAGTTTGGATAGTCATAAACTAATGTAAAAGTGATTGATTAAGCTTCACCGAACGTAATTGACTACAAAATTCAAGAATATTATTATGTTTATATACTGTAACATACAAAGTAAATCTGTTTTCAGTGGTTTCAAATAAAATATTCCAATAAAAGTTTTAAAACTATTTTAAATGTTTGTTCCTGAATTTTCCTGTATTTTAATTGATTGGATGATAAAATCTTAGCTTAAAAAGCTATAAGTTGACAGTGCAGTAATCATTCTTTACAGTCTATAAATGTATTTTGTTGAATTGTTCTTCCATAATCAAATCTCCATCTTCAGGTTTTTTTATCATAACATTACATACAGAAATGTTTGAAAGGTGTAGAAAGCTACTGAAATTTACAATAAACCTTCAAATAAACATACAGTAAACTTTCTAGTGCTGTAAGGAAGAATTATCATTAAAAATAAAATTCAAAAAGATGCACTTGATGTTAGTCTAAGAGATGTTTAGATATCAAAATTAGGGTATACTAGTAATTACATTTAAGATGTGAAAAAAATTTCATAGAACTCCTGCTAAACGCATAGTAGTAATCTTATCCTTTATTAGTTTCTTTTATTATTAGGGAACATTAAATCAAAGTTATAATTTTAAAGTCTACTTCATGCACAGCTCGATTTCATGCTTAGAATTAACAATCTCTAAAAAAATTCTAACATACACATCCTGTATAATATAGTATACTACTACTTTCTACTTCTTTTCATTTGTATGGTATTGAATTAATTTATTTTGCTTGTAATATTCTTAAAACTAATTAAATTATACTTTTTTGTAATAGCTTTCTAATTGTGATAGCTAAAATAGATATTTGTGTAGTAGCTAAAACAATTCATAAAAACACTAGCTGTGCTGTAGCAATGGTTGCATTGATGAGAACTAAGGAACAAAATGAAGACTACATTTCATAGAAGTTTAATTTTTCAATGCTTCAGAGGCTAAGTCAATACAAAACTAACGGTAAGTCATTTCTTGATCAAGCCATTGCCAGAGTCAATCTGATAAGGAATGTTTCCCCAGTTTTTTCTGGTGCTTGCAAGAAGAAGTACTCCCCCCACCCCCGAACTCCGTCATTTATCATTTGTATTATGCAATAATAAATGCTCTTATGTGCATGCATTAATTTGGGAATGCTTGATTTAACATATAACTGGAGATCACCGGTGTTGCAACTTTGTTCACAGTGCCAATCCGCCGTCGCAGCTCAGGTGGGTGCAGGCATTCCAATAATTAATGTAATTGGAAGCAGATAATCTTTCACATGTGACTATTGTTGTTGGCTAGTATTAAGTGATCCCCTTGCTTGTGGCAGATGGTGTAGCTTTCCTGGTACACAGCTGACTGTTGAAAATTCGTTTTTCTCACAATCGCAGTATGTTCCGAAAAAATAGATAAATACAAAGTTTGAAACAGATTGTATGTTATGTCAAAATATGAGTTTAATCATTGTAGAGCTTTTTAAGGTTTTGAAGATTTTTATATATAAAGTTGTTTATGGTAAATATTTGTATAGTAAAAGCAGAAAGATAGTGATAGCTTAAATTTCAGAATATTAGCCAAATTCCTTTTTTCAGTTATAAATTTGCTTCTGCATGGTTGAGAAACAGTGATTTTATGTTTTTACAATATGTGTTTAATGCTTTTACAATTTACTAATTAATCATTTTAACCTAAAAGGGATTAAATAAGTTTCACTGAACGTAATGAACTACAAAATTCAAGAGTTAATTAATGTTATGACCAATAACTAAGATTACTAGCCAAAGGTAATTTTTTCACTAAAAATTAAATTTAGTGAAAATTAAAAGCAATTTTTTAAATAATTTTTACTGTTGCAAAATAAAATGTATGTTAGCGATATTTAAGTGACATTTACTTGGCTACAACTTTTAAGTGTACATTTGTTACAAAGATAAAATTATGTTGTTACATATACAATATTTTACTGGATATCTAATTTGATAAGACATTATTATTTAATGGATTTTAAATCTTACCCAAAGCCGTTAAATATCCTGCAGATGAAGAATAGAGGATAATGTTGGCAGATGCTTGACACAAATGCAGCTGTGGCATCCATGAGGAGAGCATATACCAAGACAAACTTTCGTCCTTTGGAATCAGCAAAGTTACCCCAAAAGTAAGAGCCTAGCACCATTCCTGCACACAAATAATATCTATGTTATACATCAAGAATTACATTTAACAGATTTTATTTAAACTTTATAGCCTGATTATTAATACTCATAAATAACCTCAGAAATAAAATAAAAGATATAAACATACCATACAATTCAACACTACTATCACTCGACATAACAAACATGTACACCAACATACCCGTATCCGAAATCCTCAACATCCTAAAGACCCAATTAATGCAGAACAACATTAAAGTTCAGATAGTCATAAACTAATGTACAAGTGATTAATTAAGTTTCACTGTTCTTAATGGGCTACATAATTCAAGCATTTATTGTATTTCCAACCATGTTTTCTTTCAGTTATGCTTGAATTTAAAGTTGTTTCTTTACACTTGTAAAAAAATGTATGTTCTAATTGAAATACAGAAAAATATATTTTCAAGAATTTATTTAGTCTAAGATATATATTTAAAAACTGAAAACAATTTCTGCAAATTTGGATTTATATACAAGTATATTACAGTTTATAATATTTCATAATCAATATTAACATCAATATTACAAATAAATAGTAAGAGTTGGGATTTTATTTTCCTCTTAAGCCATTTGTATTAATTGGAAAATATTTGATTAGTTTTGTATTGTTTTCATTCATATAAAAAAATGTAAAGGTTATTGCTCCTAAATGTCATTACTAATTATGAATTTTTTACGAATACAGAATTGTAAATTAACAATTTTTACTTTTAAAAACCTACAAATGAATTCTGTAGAATGGGCTACTGATATTTTCAGTTTGACTTTTGAATATTTCTTTACTACCATTAGGGGTAATATAACCATTGGCAAAGAATTTTTTGATTGGTTTTTTTGGCAAAAAATGAAAAATTGACGAAAAACAAATTGAATTTGCTATTTCAATATATTTTGATTTATTATCAGTATCAAATTTGTGTAATTTAATACTTTAAAATTATTAATTTGTAATCCACCTCCCCCCCCCATATTCTGCAAATGTCATTGTGGTGTGATTTAACTTATTAAAAAAAACTTTAATTACCTTTATCCACTACCTTTATACTTTATACTTACAGAGACTTGCCAGGTCAATTGTTTGTCTTAACAATTGTAATCTTACTATTAACTAAGGCAAACTGTTTAGTAGCTCTAATAAAGACAGGTTACATTAAAAATCTTGTTTGTGTTTACAAAAAGATATAATTTAAAAAACATTTTAAACAGTCAAAATATTACATGTAAATTACAATTTGCTTTTTACTTCTACAAGTTTATACTACACAAATTAAACTACAGAAGTCTACATCTTTTAAAAATGTTTCTAGACAAAGCTAGGCTAATTCATGCTTATCCTACATTTGCTAATTTGATCAAAACCAAAAATATTAAAAAACTAGATTTAAAAACATATCTTGGCAATCACTTAACTTACATGGCTTTGTTAGAATATATAATAACTGACCCGAGTTCACTTTATAACGTATTTAAATTTTAAAAAGAAAATACTAAATGTAACAAAGCCACCAATAACATTTCCGGCTTTTAATTAATTTAGAAAATCACACTATTAAAATTTTAATAAAAATTTTGACGAATGCAAGCCCATCTCGATCCTCCCTCTTAGGTGCTTCGCGAGAGAATGAACTACACTTCTTTCCATGGAAACTGAACACATGATTCAAAAATATCCCCATCATTGTGCATTCAGAACCTTGCTGGGAACTTCTTACTAGCTCTAATTTCAAAAAACAAAAATTTCTGATAATAAGAAGATAATGAGAGGCAACGAAAACAACTAAGAAACTTGGTCGTCAAATCCATAAAGACACATTAGTTACCTTTACATAACTCAAAATTAATAACAAAGTAAATGTTTATGCTTCAATTAACTACTGTTGGAAGCTCTGAGAATTGATATAGAGAAAAGAACGTGTTTCCTGAAATTATTACTAATAACTTAACTAATATTTTTATTTAATGTCTGTTAATAACTATTATTATTTTTTTTTTTTATAGGCTAATGACAGATCACAGACAATTAATTCTTGGTTTATCAATACTCAACATTTTGAATCTCTTTCTGAAATTTGTTTTCAAGAGCTCGTTTTTATTAAACCAATATACAATACAGCTTACAATTTATAAAATTCATAACATTACATAAAACATAATAAAAATCAACAATTAAAACTCTTAATAAATTATCGATTTATATTGTTGATTTTTATTATGTTTTATGTAATGTTATGAATTTTATACATTGTAAGCTGTGGTTGTATATTGGTTTAATAAAAACGATCTCTTGAAAAGGAATTTGGGAAAGAAATTCGAAACATTGAGTGTTGAAAAAGCATGAATTAATTGCCTGTGATCTGTCATTAACCTATAAAAAAAAAATACTAATAACTTGTCAACCAATGGATCCCAGACATGTATATACGATATAGATAACTTATCATTACTGTTGGTATAACAGAGGCAAAACAATCAAACTGCTACAACGTTTGTGCCTATTTCTGCATGGTTTGTATATAACTGGTTTTAACTATTTAATACTAACTTTAATTTTAAGATGTAATTATACTTCAAAAAATTTCAAATTTAGTAACAAAGATACTATAGCTCAAGATACTACAGTACTGGTTGGCTTGCAGCAACAATTCCTAGAAGTAGTCTTCACTGTTTGAAAGCTGAAATTAACTTCAACAAAGCAAGCCCTAATGAGAAATTTAAAAATGGTATTATTGGAAGCACCAAGCATCTTGATTAAAATGGTTTCAATTAAACTGCACACCCAAGGCTGGAAGTTACTAATTGCTGCCACTGTTAAAATAATTCCTTCAAACTTAATTAAACCTCAAACTCTGATAAAAAGTGCCTCAACTGCTCTTAAACATTCTCACACAGCTCTCATTTTTTCAGCTTCTCAAGGAAATTTCTTTCTAGTAACACAATATTGTCAATTTGTAATATTATTATTAATACAATTATTTATATTTGTTGATTCCACCTTCACGTGAGCTACTAGTTTTCACTAAACAATTATAAATATTTATAAACTTGCCTATAGTAGCACTTACTTATGTTTGTTGAGGACGTCTGTTTCTGGAGATGTGTCCCATTGTCAACTCAGACCGTAACTGATCTCAAGGTTTACGTAGGTTAGGGTTGGGGTTTGATATTATGGCGGTGTGGGTGTATTTTGTGAGTATAATGAGTTATGATGTCAAAAAGTGTGTGTGAGTTGTAGTGTAATTGTGTATTGAGTATGTGTGTAGGATGTAGTTTGAAGTGTCTGTATATTTCATATTGTTCGGTTGTGTAGCGTTGGTTATTTCTGTGTTGTTTATGAAGAAATTGTAGGTTAGATGTTATGTCTATGTAGTCATGTTTTGTGGAGTTGAGAAGATCGGCAAAGTTTGATTGGTAGTTATTGTTTGTTAGTGCTTTTATATGCTCTTGGTAACATGTATAGAAGGACCTCCCTGTCTGGCCTATGTAAAAACTGGGGCACGAACTGCAAGTTAGTTTGTAAACTCCAGTGGTGTTGTAAATGTCGTCGATTTTTTTGTTTGGTTTAAATTGTTTATTGAGAGTTTATAAATATTTATAATCATTTAGTGACAATTATTTAATTTTACTGTAAGAAAATCTTAGTTTTACAAATAAGAATAAATACACTAAATCAATGTTATTTGTGCTATGACTGTTTAGTATGCTTGAGCTGTTAGTTTTAATCCGATTAGTCGTTATTAGATTGTGATTAGTTCCTTTCTAAAAACTTTTCAACCATCTTCAAAGCATTTTAACAATGTGAAGGCTAGTTTTGAAATGGCTTTGACAAAAAAACTTAATGGAATTAATATAGAACTTTTACATATAATTCTCCAAAGGCTGTATACCAAAGAACATACATTCTTCTGCTGCCTACCCAAGGTTTCTGATTTGGATGGATGCTTATCTACAGCAAAACCTTTATTCAAAGATGCCAATATCTGAATGTGTGAGACTGTTATTATTATCATCATAATTATTATAAAGTTAAATCATAATTAGTAAATTTACTATAACATTTATTTAAATTTTTTTATATTAAAAAATAATTGTAGAATTTATAGCACATGTTAATCAGTAAAACCTTTACATTAAAAATTTAAAATTGTTAACTTCCAGAACTTAATTAAATTTATAAAAAGCTTACTGGGACATGATCTTTTCCATCCCACTTAACGATCTTCATCAGAAACTGATCAAGACCTCCTAATGCAATTGAAAACGTTATATGTGTTACTTTCTTATAAATATACATAAGTTATAGGTTTAGCAAGTATTATTTACAAAGTTAAAACATAATTTAAAAAATGTCAAGTTTCGTTTACATAATTTTCAAAAATAAATTTTTTACATGGGTGTTGCTAAGATTTGTTATTGAGTTTAAAAAAATATATTTCTTTAGAAACAAATTATAAATAAGTTATTTAGAACACCTACCAATGAGTGGGGCAGTGTTCAAGAGACCTTTCTTCACCGAATTTAAATGAAAATCTTCTTCTGCAGCTGGTAAAACAAACGACAGTGTGGTTGTGCTAAGTGAACAACAAGCATAAATAAACCCACAAAGGGCCATAAGTTGGTACTGGAACTTTCCATAACCTGGAATCAAATAAATGGAAATATATTTAAACTCAGTTTGCTTATTTTAATTTCAATATAATTTTGTTAAGTTCATAATATGTTCTGAGCTACTATGAGCTATAAATACTAAGAGAATGATTTCAAGCTAATATTGTTAAGTTCATAATATGTTCTGAGCTACTATGAGCTATAAATACTAAGAGAATGAGCTATAAATACTAAGAGAATGAGCTACTATGAGCTATAAATACTAAGAGAATGACTTCAGGCTGATTTTGTTAAGTTCATAATATGTTCTGAGCTACTATATTTAACTAAGTGAATTCAAGATGTTTACAACAAGCAACTTCGATTATTCAGTACTATTGTATTGTATAAATACAATAGTATTTTATAGTAAAATGTTTTCAGGCTTGATAAGGGTAACAAATCAGTTGCCAAAACATTGCAATAAATAAATAAAAAATTTTGGCTCGATATTCAACTGTATTTTCATTTATTCAATTATTATTTCGAGTTTGCAAATAAACAAGAATAGCAACTTGGAAGGGATTGGGTTGGACAATGAATACTGACCTCAATGGATCAACATCATCTGTTTACCATGAGGCTAATACTAATTTCTTTGATTTTATCAAGATTAACTTTGGATTAGAAGTGTGTACATTCATTAAGAGTTATAGTATTGCAGAAAGACGAGTTAGCAAAGCTACAGCTCAAAAAAGTTTTTTTGTAGAGTGTTGGGGGTTTGATGTTTTGGCTCCTCACATTACACATTTAAACTCTAAATGTAAGTACTTTGTTTTTTACAGCGCTAGTCTGTTGTAAACTTGTTTTGAGGCTTGATAGGGGCAACAAATCAGTTGCCGAAATGTTGCAATAAATAAATAAAGCAATTTTTATTCGATATTCAACGGTCTCTTCATTTATTCAATTGTTATTTCGAGTGGTCAAATACATATGAAACCACAAGGTTTGTTGAAATTGGAATGATACTAAGATGGCAAAAGTATATATTTATTATAATCACCAATAATGTCAAATGTCAATAATGGTTATTACATAATACATGGAACAATATTATACTCAATGAAATCTACTATTATGGGCATTCTATTTTCCAGCAGTCATAAAATCCATAATAGCTGGCCCAAATATTTTTTAAATATAGAACCAGTGTAATTTTTCAGTAGGTAATTTTTAATTGTTAGCCTGCAAATAATCTGTAAGTATAAGACTAAAGAGTTTAGTTGTTAAAAAATGTTACATGTATTTCTTTTTTTGCTCTACTTGTTCAAGTTGAGAGATTTAAAATAAAATAAAGATAACCATATAAGTTACTTATAAATTCTTCCTTTTCTGTATATAGTCAATGATATCATTCCATTACTCAGATGGAGTTTTAAAAAAATTATAAAATTAATAAAGATATAAAATACAGTAGTTACAAAGTTATGATATTGCAAGTTATGAGTGTTCTTTTTATATACAGCGGAACCCCTCAAATCCAAACTAATTGGGGCTATAGCCTGTTGGGATTTCGAAAAGTTTGGATTTGCCGAAATAGTTAATTTTTCGGATTTTTTGTGTATTTTGCATTTGACGGAACTGTGTTTTTTTTTATTAACGAACAATATTAGAGCATTCACTACATATTTCTGTATCAAAAATTGAACAGTTTTGCAGTGCTACAAGTAAAAGCTTTTTGGAACAACGCCATCACGCGAAAGTTTGTGTGAATGAAAAAATTGAAGAGGCTGTACTTTTATGGTTTACACAAGAGAGTCAGAAAGGAGTTCCTATTATTGGCTCATTAATACAAGAAAAGGCATTACAGTTCAACAAATTAATAAACGGTGATTTGGAGTTTACTGCTAGCAATAGATGGTTGGATAAATGGAAGAGAAGACACAGACTTAGACAACTAACAGTAAGGAGGGGGAAGACTTCAACTGATAATCTTGCTGCAAAAGAATATTTAAACGAATTAACAGATTTGATTTCGTCTGAAAATTACTCACCCCAACAAGTGTATAATGCGGGCAAGACTGAATTGAATTTTAAAGCCCTTCCCATTAAAACTCATGCTTCTTAAGAGGAATCTTCTGCGCTTGTGCTGATCTTTTAAAGGAGCTAACAGCGTCTCACAGTTTTAGCTTGAAAGAACACCGCAGGAAGAAATAAGCTACCATTAATGGTGATTGGAAAATCCGTCAAGCCATAAGCCCTTAAAAATATGAACTTGAATGCTCTCCCTGTTCATTACAGGAATCAGTGTTGAGACGTGGATTGAGACGTGTTGAGACTGGTAAAATTTTCAAGGAGTTCAAAAATTAATTTGTTTCTTCAGTAACAAAATTTAATAAATAAAATGGACTGCCACCAAAATTATATGTTAATGAAGTGATGCAGTAGTTATAGGCCTTCAAATTATATCATATTTTTACAGTGCTATTTCCTATATATTACACATCTCAGTCCAGTTTTAAGTAAGTAGCAAACTTTCAGTAAATACTTCATTATATTTTAAATACTTTTTTAAAATTTGGTTTTCATCACATCATGTTCGGATTTCGTGGGGTTCGGATTTCTGGGGTTAAGATTTGAGTGGTTCCACTGTAATAGGCAAATATTTTCTTTTTTAACCTAAATAAATAAATGTTCATTGGTTATCTAATAAAATGATTACATCGATGAACGTAAAGCTGTGATGAAGCTTGATATTTCATAAATAATAGTAATTTACTTTTAATTAATTTAGTATTCCCTCGGTTTAATAATATTACCTCAGTTCAAATAAAATTAAATCAGTGAGCTTTTAAATTATTTTGGTAAAAAGAGGACAAAATATTAATGAAAGGATGAAATGTTACTAAGTAAATCTTTATTTTGAGATTTAAAATTTCAAAATCATGTCCAAAATATAAAAGAAGGGTTTAAACGCTCATCTGTAAAAACTTAAATTACAGCTATTGGATAAAAATATATAAAGTAAATTTTCATAGTTTGAAAAATTGAACTGTTGACCAATCTGTAAATACCACGAATTTAAAAAAACATTATTTATCAAATTCAGTCATTGCAGTACAAATACGTAATGTAAAAATGTAAGTAGCCTTGTATTTCATGTATTACAAAATTTCTATAGCAAACAAGCAAGCTATTAAAAACTTACCGGTCTCATTGAGAGCATCATCAAAGTCAACCGGAACATCTAAAATCAAAAGAGACATTGTTAGCTTTTCAGGTTTAACACTGGCATTTACCATAGGCGATATTGAACCCTTTTAACATATTCCAATTACAGAGGAGATAAAATCGTAATCTGTTGATATTTGCATTATAGATACATAAATTAACTTTATAATTTTGATTTAAAATAAATTTTACATTTGAATAAAGAATTTTTTTATAGAAGGACAAATTTCCTTGTTTTTGTTTCTTGGAAATCCAATAGCTAAACATAATATGCAAAATAGAGACTAAACAAATCACCAAATTAACACATAACCCCCTTTTTTAAAAGTTTTCAGTTCAGATGATATATTTTCTAGACGGCAAGAAATGACAGTACATTCAAATTTTATAAAATATCCCTCATATATCCTAGTAATTCCTTGTATAGTGTACAAATTTAAAATTGTTAGAAAACATCGCAGAAAGCATAGGAGATTCCGATTTTCATGTATTTATCTAAACAAGAGAAAAATTAAATTGTTAAAGTGATTAATTAAGATTTATGGGTCGTAATGGACTACAAAATTCAAGAAAAATAAATTGATAAAGAAATAACTTGAAAAAATCAAAATGAATATTGATGTAGGTGTGATTGATGCTGATAAGACAATATTAAAAATAGAGTTAATTTATCTATTATAATTGAAGGTCTTTTTGCAATGTTATGAAAAAGAAATGGGTAATAAAAGACAAAATTAGTAGCATAATAACAAAGGTAGAATAGGCCTGAATTAGAGAGATCTTAGTTTGAGGCTATAACTATACTGTTATATTGAAGTAAAGAAATTATTTTGAGGCAGAAAAGAAAAAGTAATGAGCACGATCTCAGAAACGTGGTCCAATCTCTTTACTGAATAAATAAAGCCAGACCTTATCACTGAAACAAGTTTTATCAAAAAAAGAAATTTTGTACACTCTTTACATCCTAGAGGTAGAAATAAATTTTGAAAATGTGTAATAGATCAAAATCTTTGTAAACATAAATGTTGTGTATTGCTGGTTGTTTGACTGGAGAACAATCATTGTTAAACCATCTCTCTGTAAGTACAGCTTGTATATATTCATTATTTATAATCTATTTGTATGAAGCTTTCGTTTTTATAAAAACCTAAAGAGATTTTTAAGAGGGAAGGAAGGTCTAATACATTAATGAAAAATCATTTATCATTAGATATTCATTGAATCAATCAAAAATTAGGTAAACTACTACTATTGTAGTAGAAGATAACATCAATTTTTGTAAGGTACACATTATTTCTTTAACTTTATAGAATTTTTGTATTTAACTTGATGATTTAAAATACATTGTTTCAAAGGTTCTTTAGAAAAATACTAGTTCAACAGAGAAGTTGTCAATTTATTAAAATTCTAAACTTGAATTTTTATGTTGAAAAAATAATTTTATTATTATTATTAATTATTATGATTTCTGTATGATTGTATAATATGCTAAACGTATAAAATAAACTTTAAAAATATCTTGAAATAAAAATTAATACCTACAATAAAATTATTACAAATAAAAATTAATTTTCTCTCAATCAATTTTTATTTCTTACTAATATTTCAAACTTTGAAGAAAAGATTTATTCAATTTATACAAACTTATAGAAATTTTAAGCTGAGTTGTACCTTATCATTGGTAATAACAAGGTGTCTTGTCATAGTGGCTTATTGCCAAAAACAATGTAAACTAATACACTCCTTTCTATGATCCACAATGATGATCCCTAGCTCAAAGTGACAAACTGCAAGTAATCATCTGTTACAATCAGATGAAAGGAAGCATTCATACATTTGATCACTACTGTCACAATTCCAACATTGTAAGAAGGAGCTGGCCTCAATTTTATTTCTTCAACATGTTGAATACAGCAGCATATAATAGCTATGTATTCAAATGTATACAAATTCATGGAAATTTAGCATCAGAGAATGTATAAAATTATGACAGCACAAATAACAACTCTTCTTGTTCTAGACCCTTAAACAGCAGGGATCTGTTCAAAGAATCTCTACTAACAACCCCGAAATAAAATATCTCAGTTTTATGTAATTATAAAAAGAAGAGGATCTCTAAAATGCACTGCCATTGTTGTCAAAATCTATTTGTAGAGAATACAAGAGGAAACTTGGCATTACCTGCAACAGTTGTTAAAATGTGGGTCTTGAAGGAGAAATTGACTGAATTTTCTTAAAGTTGCTTGTTGTAATCATCTTGAATTCACTGATTAAAGTATAAGTAATTATTGCATAACTAAGTGAATACTTTAGAGCTTACTTGCTAACATGTTTCGAAACAATTGGGTCATTTACGAAGCTAACCCTCTACTCAAGTAGAGAAGCTAACCCTAAAATAATATTTGAGTAGAAGGTTTGCTTCATAAATGAAATGATTGTTTCGAAACGTGTCAGCAAGTAAGCTCTAAAATAATCACTTAGTTAAGAAATAATTAAACACCTATAAAATTACTTATGGGAATTTTCTTGTTCTAGAGTTGTATATTTTATCTAATGCTAAATTAATAATTTATATTACTCTTAGTGTTTATCTAGTTATTTTGCCAATAGCTCCAAAAATTATTGGCCACAGATTTTTTTGTTCTACTTATATGAAAATTTATTTGTAACAATTTGAAAATCAAAGTTAACCTATTTTTACTTCAATTACCTCCAAAACTTATAAATATAACATAGATAAGGCTTACTTTGATGTGTTTTGCAATTAAATTTTTTTGTGGTCAACATTATTGACTTTATTGTCTACCCTTTTTTCATGTATTAGGTCCACAAGAACTCAAAATTTGATCTTGAATATGTATAAAATGTTAGTTTTTAATATGTTTAGATCAATAATTTCTTTATATACAAATACATACATACATAAATCACCTATATGTACCTGAGGGATGGTACTGGCAATGACCACATATATTCTTGGAGTAACAAAGAATAAGGGCTCTATACTATTTAACAATACTTTGAAAATGTTTTTAATGTTTTATGAAAATAGTTTTAAAATCGAATTTTGTAATGTTAATGTTCTAAAAAAATTTTTAAAAACCCAAGACGCATGCCTTGTAGACAGAACCAAGGGCATTATAAATACAACAGGTATACACTCTTTAATTAATTTTAAAAATACACATACTAATAAAATGGTGAAAAATGTAATGCTAAAATAGTAAAAATAAATGTAATTGGAAAAATAAACATTATTCTGGGCTATGAAACACCTTCAAAACCTATTTTAATACATTTTGAATGGAATTTTAGTTTCATTTCATCCATTAATTTTGAAGGATACATATTCTTTATTAATTACAGAATCAATATACAAGATAAAGATATATATACATATTTTAAAAACAAATAATTGTTGTATTTCAAATAATTTTATTCATTAATTATACACACACACAGACACACACACAGACACACACCCACATACACACAGACACACACAGACACAGACACACACACACACACACACACACACACACACACACAAAGACACACACAGACACAGACACACACACACACACACACACACACACACACACACACACACACATATATATATATATATATATATATATATATATATAAAGCATTATCTTCAAAGTTTAAAAAAAACGTTATTATTCAGTAATCACTTTAACAATAGTTTATGACTATCCGAACTTTAAATTTTGTAAATTTGTTAAAACTTACTGAGACAGAACGTTTTTGATCAGTTTAACAAATTTACAAAATTTATAGTTTGGATAGGCATAAACTATTGTTAAAGTAATTAATTAAGATTCAAGAATTATTATTCACTTAATCATATATTTTGTTTAAACTTGACTCTATAATCATAATACGTTATCTACCTGATGTTATTGGTTCTGTAACTATTTGATTAGTTAAAATAAACTTTTATGTTTTTAATTGAAATGTTTTCTCAAAATAATTAACCAATTAATAGTTTACATGAGTTATTACGTATATATACAATTTTCCCAAAACAGACTACCCGAATTATTACAGACAACAATGAAAACCAGGTGCTCCTTTTATGACAAATTATTATATTCTGTACAAAAGTCTTGTTAATTAATATTAGAAACAGCAAATTCATAGCTATGGTATAGCTGGTTCCTCTTTTTTCATAAGTAGCTCCAATGAAATGTTAGAAAATGAACAGCTTGACATGTGGTTAGTTTGTGAGCATTTTTATCTTGTTATTTACACAGTAATTACTTACAATGTAACCAGTGAATTCAAGATGATTACAACAAGCAACTTTAAAACATGTTGGTTATGTGGATAGAATTGATCAGATGCGGTTCAAACTCAAATATACAAAAAAGAGAAATATCATTTCACTTTTGGGACTTATCTCTTACAAATTCCTTCATTTTTCCCACAGTATTCTTGATACTGTGATTTAAGGCCACTGATGTATAGAGTTGAACTAGTCAAACAGAATATTCAAGTTTACGCTCTGAAAATGGTCCTAAACTGGGAAGACCCAGGAATATCATGAATCAACTATGACTACATTCTATTGACTAGAGAAAAGGCTAGTCCTACACATCAATGTGCTGTATACAGCAAACACAGAATGAAAATGGAACAATATATGCTGAGAACGACGGTTATAAAGACCTGATTGTAATGCTCAAAGATTCCATGTCTGCTACATTGCATATTTATATTGAGTATTACTAGTACCTAAAACTTTTATGTTTTAAGAAAAATCATTTAAAATTTGTAATAGACCTACTTTTTCCTTTTATATACATTTATATGTTGTAAGCCTAGAAAATATGAAAGTAATTTTTTTAAATATACCTTGTCTTTTATTTCAGATAATCTTCCTTAAGGTCCTGAGAAGTCTTCATAAAATATGAAAATGTAAAACAAATGTTATATTATTATTACAATAAATACTTAAATTCTAATTTTTTTTACAAGTATGATTTATGAAGTAAAATATCATGAACTCACCAAAGCTACCTGAATGAAATAACTTAAGATAACCTTGTATATGGTTTTAACATTACAAAACTTCACTTTAAGTAGTGCTAAAATTTATAAAACTATTTCACCATTTCTAGCACGTAAAAGAGTATCATTAACACAAATTTTTTAAATGTGATGTAAAATTGTCTAACTTATCAAAAAAACTAGCCTTTTGAATGGTTAAAAACTGTAAAAATTCCAGATTACAAGTTTCAAGAAATTATTAAAGTTTTTCTTTTGTCAAATAATTTTTATTTCAAATTTTATACAAAAAAAAACTGTTGTATCACCTGCTCCCATACAACAAGGGAGCTGATGAGTTTTGATTTTATTTATTGTTGGTTTGATTACAAAATTACCGCCTTTGAAAGAAATTATTGACATAAACATTTTGAAGTCAGATAACCTGCAAAACTAAGATTTGTACAAATAATTATAAATTATTAATTTTTTTTTGGTAATAAGATCATTATTACTATTTCATTGCCATCCATTAGCTTATCTTGAGGTATGATATGTAAATAAGTAAAGACCTAGTACTTGACTTTGGCCCTTGTGAATATACAAATGTGTAGATAACAGTTTTATCTTTTTTCATTTACAAATAAATAATTTTGTTTTTTTTAATGATAACATTTGGTTGGTGAAAACTGACCTACCATGGACCTCTAGTATTGGAGTATAGACCTAGCAGAAATATGTTTAGAAAAATAATTTTAAAGTAGCAAAGAGGGTGAAAAATAACATTTCATCACTGTGACAAAATAGAAAAACACAATTGCATTGTCAATAGTCAATACTCTAGACAAAAAGTGCATTCTACAAAATAACTTTTGAAATATCCATATATACAACAATTTTATACATACAAAATATATTAATAACAAAACCGACAACAATATAACTAAAAACTTTGCTATATAAAACCAAAAGATTGAAAGTAATAATTATTCAAAAGACTCATGAAAATTATTTAGTAATGGTGGTTTTTACTACAAATTTTAAATTTTCAAAAAATCCATTAAAAAATTTCATGATAAACAATAATTCTTTTATATGGCTTAACATGGGATTAATATGTAAACACTTGCCTATAGTAGCACTTACTTTTTGTCTAATAAATGATAGGGAGGTGTGTTCCACTCTCAACTGAGACCATAAAAACATCATCTAGAGATGTTTTTTTTTTCAGATGATGTTGACAGTAACTAACTGCTTGGTTATTTAGTCTTCCAAATAGGTGCTTGGCTTAAAGTAACACATTATAGGGGTGCATAGGCTACCATTATATCTCAATCTGTTTGTATGAATAGATATGTTATTTATTTTATATTTTTTAATTATTTTTTTAGACTGTTTTTTTACATTACGGTTAATAGATTTTTAAAAGGTTAATTTTTAAAGATTGAAGAAAATATCTGATTTTTCTACATTTTTACCACGAGAGGCTTGGGACCTATGGTGTTAAAAACAAAACCAAAGCTTAGGATACTAACAAATTACAATTATTTTTTTTTTTACAAGTATTTATAAGAAATATTATGAATATGAAAAAATATTTTAATGTAAATATTAAATGTAATAAAGAATATTTTTAAATAATGTTTTTGTAATGAGCTGCCCTTAGTTTTTTTGAGTATATTATTGTTGGACACTCTCTATACAAATATTAAAAACTAACAGTGTGTGGTTAACCCTAGATTCGTAGACATTCGTCTCTCAGACGACGCAAAATTCCGTGAATTGAGAGTTTGTGAGGACGGGGCAGTGGTGGGGGGGGGCACGTCTATTCTTCAAGATCAATGGCCTGACAGAGATGCAGTAGAGTCCGTGGCGGAAAGTGATGATGTATCGGTTTTATTTGAGGTTATCCTTTTGGAGTAGTCTGACGGGCGAGTGTTTACGACTAGTGTGACTATTGTTTATAGGTGCGTAGTCTCCGAGACGAAACATTACGAACAGTGATAGAGTGAATTTTAGTGGTCGTCCAGTGGTTTAAGGGGTTCTACTGGACTTCCTATAGGAGCTTTCTCTGCGAAAGAACTAACCAAAAGTATTCATGGATCATTCAGAAACGTAACGATGGACAATTGGTTTACGTCAGTAAATTTAGCTAAAGATATGTTAAATAAACATAAGTTAACAATCGTTGGAACTGTTCGATCAGACAAAAGAGAGATTCCTCCTGAGATGTCTGCAAAACAAGATCGAAAAGTAAACTCAGCAATGTTTGGCTACAATAATGAACTTGTATTGTTGTCTTACAAGGCTAAGAAAAACAAAATTGTTTTCTTATTATCAAACACTCATGAGCAAGGTACAATCAGGGAAGAATCTGGTAAACCCGATAGTGTTCATTTTTATAATGAAACCAAAGGAGCAGTCGATTCTTTCGATGAAATGACATCTAACATGTCAACAAGCCGCAAAACTCAGATATGGCCGCTCTGCTTTTTCTTATGGATGCTCAATAGCACTTGAGTAAATGCTTTTGTTATTTACACCCATCGTCTTATCCAAGGATACAAGAAACCCGTAACAAGGAGAGAGTTTGCGAAGCTTCTCAGTGAAGAGCTGATGAAACCTTGGCTTGAGGAGAGGCTACAAGTACCAACTTTGCACCAAAAACTTAAAGTTAAAATCATTGAAATACTGGGTTCGTCCATTCCAGTTAAAGACTATCAACCGCAGGAAGCACCAAAACGAAAAATTTGTGCACTTTGCCCTTCAAAAAAACGAAGAATGACGCAGTACGTATGCTTCAGTTGCAAGAAGCACATGTGTATGGAACACAGTGGACTGCTGTGCACAGACTGTTTAGAAAACAGCATTTAAGACTAAAAAACTATCAAACGTGTATATGAGTATTTTCCTTTAATTATTGTGTCAAAGTAAAAATTAAAAAAATTGTTTTTAATGACTTTGAAACATTTTTTTATTATGGTAGTCTCTCAGACGAATGTTTACGAATAGTGTCACTATAAAATAACATTACGAATCTAGGGTTAAAGCAATTCAGGCAGAACATTTTGTTATCATATGAAGTAGTGCAGTTTCAACACTATGGGGAAGGTAAAATGATGCCTGCTAAAGCTATAGCTGGAAGTTGTGTATCATAATTTTTTACTTAAAAGTATTATTCATCAGTAGCACTTTTAGTTAGTTTGTTCATTGTTTATCCCAAGATATTCTGTTATAGATTTAAATCTCTAAGGCAGTTATTGTATATACTTCTTTTACTTCTGATTCACACATTAGTATTTCACTACCAAAGAATAGTGCACTATAAACCAGTCAGTCTAAGAAATAGCCATCATAGATGAATGCTTATCAACACAATTGATCTTTTAATGGATATTTCTGAGAAATTCAAAGTATAAAGATTTTTTTTAAACTCTGATTTAGTTTTGTTAATTTTTATTATGAAGTCATTCCGATGACAACTTACTTTCAAAAATGGTAAGAGATTAGAGAAAGTAAAATGGTCAAATCTATATTTTAATAAAATTTTACTAATTTCTAAATATGTTGAGGAGTAGTAGTACTTTTGGGAGATTTAAAAAACTAATTTAGGGTTAGTTTATTTCTTATCTAATTCTAAAAATAATTCAGAATTCCATTAATAAAGAATATGCAAACCCACATATTATTAAAAAAACCATGCTGTTTATCATGTTTAAACTCTGTATTATCCAAAAATAAAATCTTATTTATTTACAAATTTTAAGCAAACTCTTAAGTAATGAAAAAGCCAAACTGTTTTTCTATCAGTCCTTGCATCGCAATAACTATGAATTACAACTGAATTAAAATCTACCTTCTCCAAATATTGTTGTTTTTCGAAGCATCAATCTTTCCAAGTCATGAGTAGAAGTCATACTCATTATATCAAATGGTCTTGATGCTCCCATGCTTGCCAATGATGGTTTAAACGAAATTGTAATTCCATGAGGAGTTGCTAAGATATGAGCTGAAGCAGCTTCTCCAAAGTTTCGTGATGCAGCTTCATGACTTTCATCTTGATGGGATAAATTTAAAGGGGAAGTTTGCAATATTACAGTGTGATCTTGAGATCTCCTAATAAAATAAAATGTTTAATGAATATTAAATATTGCTGACAGTGTAATGAAAGAGGTTTGTTTTTTATCAAGTAAATAACTTAAGTAAATATTGTTTCTGTCACATATCAGAATAAAATATGAAAATATAAATTTGGACTAATCAAAGCAATAATCATTCAAAAATTAAAGTTGCTTGATGTAATCATCTGGAATTCAGTGATTAAACTATAATTAAAAATATTTAACTAAGTGAATACATTAGGCCTTACTTGCTGACACGTTTTGAAACAATCGTTCCTTATACGAAGCAAAGCCTCTACAATTGTAAAAGGAACAATTGTTTCGAAACGCGTCAGCAAGTAAGCCTTTATATATTCCTGAATTTTGTAGTCCGGTGAATCTTCCTAATCACTTAAACAATAGTTTATGACTATCCCAACTTTAAATTTGTTAAAACTTACTGAGACAGAATGTTTTCAATCACTGTGTGCATAATTATGTATGGTAATGTGATGTATTTGTTTTCCCTGTCTGTAATGTTCATTTTAGTGGTTTTTTGTATTTTGTACCATTGTTTGTCTATTATTGTGGTGTTGTATCCATTTGTGTATGCTAAATATTTAATTGTGTCTAGTTCTTTGTTTATGTTTTCTGTGGTCATTGGGACTTCTTTAAGTCTATGGAGCATGGATCTGAAGGCAGCGTGTTTGTGTTGGATAGGGTGGTTTGAGGTGTTATGGATAAGTGTGTCTGTCGTTATGTTGAAGCTGTTTTTTTGTGTGTGGCTTTTTGTTATGGTTAGGTTGAGGAAGTTTAGGGATCGGTTACTTTCAATTTCTGAAGTGAAGTGGAGTTTTGGGTGTATTTTATTAGTGTAGGTGAGGAGTTTTTCGCATTGACGGGAGTTGCCTCTGTATAGTGTTATGATATCATCGACGTATCTGTGCCAGTAAATGATTTTGTGTGCATGTGTATTGTTTGTGAGTATCTTGGTGTTTTCTCACTTAGATAAGTATTTTTAATTATATCATTCAAAAATGGTGAATATATATAATTTACACTATTGAATAATAATGTAAATATTTCTTATCAAAAAAATATTCAATAAACTATACTAATAAAATTACCTAGGTCTTAACTTTTTCTCTTCCATTTTAGAACTGTATAACACTATTGATAATTACTAATAACTTGTAATGGAAATTGATTATTTATTGTAAACTATTCATCCTACTTCTTAGATCTTCCATGAAAAAATTAACTTGTTTTAACCAACTATTATAATAAGTCCACAATTTATTTATGAACCTTTCAAATAAACTTTGAATAAACTGTAAATATTTTAATATTACATTAAATACTGTTAAACATTAACATAAATGGCGCACAAACTGTGATGACTAAATAGTTATAACATTTTTCTTATTTATGATTAATTTCTCAGTCAATTTGTGTCATTACAATGCAGTATAAATGAGTGAAAGTCAAATCTATGGAACATATTTTAAGAAAATATTTAACGCAAGAAAAAATATTAAATTAAAAGTATTAAATATTCTTTTTTGTAGAAAAAAACCAAGTACAACTTTTACTAGTGCATTCAATGCCATAGTGTTAGAACATTCATTTTTATTAGAGTGTAAAATGTTCGACGCGTGTGTATGTATGTGTTTTAGTAATTTTTAATTTAAATATAAGAATACTGTTAACGGAGAATACTGTTGCATTTTTAAGCGAAAAGCTTGGTAAATTTGTTATATCAATTTTATCTTCTTGATTTTGAAAACGTTAATATAAACCATTACACACAGTTTATATATAATACAAAATTTTGTTTCTAGTATTAGAAAATGTATAACATTTTTAATTATACATTAATATTCAACTAAATCAAAATGCATGCTGTTTGGTAACACATATTATTAAAATAAATCATATAAAATAGCTGAAATTTTTAAAAAAATTAAAATTAATAACAGCTGATTGTTAAACGTTTCTGCTAGTGAATCATACAAACATAAATGACAGACAATAGGTATCTAACACAAAGCACAGTTGAAAATGGCGGAACTTATTTCGGTGCCGTTGAAAAAGCCAACTGATGTTGACATAATAAAACCACTGAAAAACCTAATTGATTCAAATTATAGTACGGCTGACAAACCAGAAGATTACACGGAACAAATTAGTGAGTTAAGTAAATTGAGAAATGCTGCAGTTTGGCGAGCTTACGAAAAATATGAGAGTTCGTTGGAGGTTATCTATAGGTAAGACTCCTCCTTTTTAAGCCTGATTTAATACTATGCATTAGTCATAACATTTGATTTGGTAACATTTTATTTGTCACTTAAAATATTTCCATTTTGTATGTAGTCAGTGCTTCGAATAGTAAATTTATTCTTGTGAAATCTAAATTGGTTAATACAATTCTAGGTTTTAAGTGTACCATTTCCGTTTTAAGTTAACTAATGAGTGCTTTAAGTATTATTTTCAAAAAATGACCTTATTGTTGGCGTAAACATCTTACTGATGTTAAAGTACTTCTTTATATTGTAAAAACTAGAAAACGGAAACTTAATTCAATTTACAATAGAAGAATAATCAGTTTTCCAGATGTCAGTGATATTGTAAAAAAATTATATTTGGCATTGTCCTCAGAAAGAGAGAGAACACAACAAAACTCTGGCTATCCCAAAAATTGAAAATTTTGAAAAACGTATTAAACTGTATTGTGCAATACACATGATACTTTTTTAAAAAATCTGTATTTAATTCCTGTTACGAAGTAATTGATTTTAGCAAAATAAATTTGCCCTAATCGAAATATGACATAGTCAAAATCTTGTTGCTGTTCATAATGAGCTGGTTGATAATCACTTATTGCATTTTTGCTGAGGCTGAAGAAGTCATAAGACGAAAACGTTTCCTCCAAGTGTAAGTTAACACCTTAGTTAACAAAAATCTGGTCGCAAGTAAATTAAAAGTGAAATAACATGACATAGTGATGGGCAATTCTGTATATACTCAAATTTCGGTAGTTGTCTACTTTAGCCACGAACCGATCAATTTCGGCCAAAATGTTTTACCGGCTGATGTAGAAACGCATAACGAGTACAATAAAAAATAGTTAATTATTAAGATCAGCGACTACTGCTCCGATCGGCGAAATCTTTTTTCCTGATCAATTTGACCTTGCTGAACACGAATCTGAATTTTTTTTGAACTGCAAACACATTTAAAAAAATATATATATCCTAACTTGGTAAAAATATAGTCTTAATGACGTTGGTTTTGAAATTTTTTTTGTTATATTACTTGTTTTAATGTGTAGAACATGAATATCAACTTTTTTTCCGCGGGAAGTACGGAAAGGTACTTTTTTCACATTTTAAATGTTAAGTTGTAAAGGCATGTAGGCCTATAGCGTGAACCGGGCGCGCAGTAGCTACAGCGCACTGCACTACATCTATATTTGTAATTTTATACAAGATTACTATATACCTATATTAAAATATACCTACAAAGTATCCAGTCAGGATAGATTTGGTTATAATTTTATTAAATATTGCTATCTACCAATATTAAAATATGCCTACGAAGTATCCAGTCAGGATAGATTTGGTAATAATTTTATTTAACATTACTATCTACCTTATTAAAGTACACCTACGAAGTATTCAGTCAAGATAGATTTGGTTGTAATTTTGGTAAATATTTAGACTTATTGCTGATGCAGAAAATTACAACCAAATCTATCCAGACTGGATACTTCATAGGTATATTTTAATATAGGTAGATAGTAATGTTGTATACAATTATAACCAAATCCATCCTGACTGGATACTTCGTAGGTATACTTTAATATAGGTAGATAATAATGTTGAATACAATTATAACCAAACCTATCCTGACTGAATAGTTCATAGATATTTTTTAATATAGGTGGATAGTAAAGTTGAATAACATTATAACCAAAGCTATCCTGACTGAATACTTGGTATATTTTAATGTAGGTATATAGTCATGTATAAAATTATAACCAAAAGTTAAATTTTTAGATTTTAAATGTAGTATTAAAATAAACTGACTTTGACGTAGTGCAGTACGCTGTAGCTACTGCTAGGTCGGTTCACGCTATACATGATATTACAGACTAACATTAAAAATAGAAAAATTAACTTTTTTTTATTTTCTGCAGAAAAAAGTTTATTTTAGTGTTCTACACATTGAAATGAGTAATTGAAAAAAAAAAAATTCAAACAATACCAATAAGACTCGTTTATGCTATAGGGCCTACATGCTATTACAACCTAACATTTAAAATGTGAGAAAAGTAACTTTCCGTATTTTCCGTGGAGAAAAAAGTTGATATTCGTGTTCTACACATTAAAACAAGTAATTTAATAACAAAAACAGTTTTTAACACTAACGTCATTAAGACTATACCGGAAAAAAAATATAACAAATTTAGCAGCAAATATAACAACAATAAGTAGTTATTCCAGCAGACTTAAACAACAAGATATACTAATTATAAGTTTACTATACAAATTATTTCTTTAAATTTTTAGGACAAACTGAAAGACCAAGAAAAGTTTTGCTCTATACAAGGTCTGTTCAAAAAATATGCGGACTGTTTGAATTTCACGGCTCAAGTTTTAGGAGAATCCGCTTGGTGTCGCTAGGTTCGTATAAATCAGCTGATTAAAACGCAGTATTTCAGTCGCAGATATCTTCATTTGTTCATGAGTTACACGTAGTTTAGTAAAGAGTGTTTTTTTCGTTTGTCGGATTGTAAAATGGACAACCTGAAGGAGCAACGAAGTGCTGTGAAAGTTTGTGTAAAACTAGAGAAATCTGCAACAGAAACATTTGCCATGCTTGACACGGCCTACGGCGATGTTGCCATGAAGCGTACTGCATGTTTCAAGTGGCATGAACGTTTCAAGGGTGGCCGACAGTCGATTGATGATGATGAGCGTCCTGGACGTCCTTCAACGTCAACTGACGACCCATACGTTGACAAAATCAACACCCTGTTGTCCGAAATTCGAGGTCTGGCCATTAGGGAGTTTCCGAAGAGTGTGGGATATAAGTTGAATATTGTTACGAGATTTTGACCGAAAAATTGAAGATGCACGGCGTCGCTGTGAAATTTCTGCCACGCCTGATGACCGATGACTAAAAAGCCAGGTTTGTCGGGAACTGCTTGATCGTTCAAATGAAGATGAGAACTTTTTCTCAAGAATTATAACCGGTGATGAATGGGTGTATGGTTACGACATTGAAACGAAGGTCCAATCATCCCAATGGGTGAGTCAAACATCCCCAACACCCAAAAAAGCTCGCTAAGTTCGGTCGAATGTCAAGGTGATGCTGACAGTTTTTTTTATGCTAAGGGTGTTGTTCACTATGAGTACCTCCCTGAAGGCGCTACAGTCAACCAGATTACCTACATTGAAGTACTGAAACATCTGAGGGACGCCGTCCGATGCAAAAGTCCAGAACTGTGGAGAAGTGATGACAGGTTTTTCTATCACGACAACGCTCCAGCTCACCCAGCACTCAGAACTCGTGAGTTTTTGGCTAAACACTCTATCACTGTTCTTTCCCACCCCCTACTCACCTGACCTTGCTCCTTGCTCCTTTTTCTTTTTCCCAAAACTCATAAAACCCCTCATAGGAAGAAGATTTGAAACGATTTTGGAGATTAAGGCAAATGCGACGAAGGAGCTGAAAGCCATCGTAAAAGAAGCGTACCAGGACTGTTCTAACAAGTGGAAACACCGTTGGGATAAGTGTGTGCGTTGGGGAGGAGAGTACTTTGAAGGAGACCCAGACGTGTAACTTCCAAATAAAGTACATTTTTTTTATGACCTCAGTCTGCGTATTTTTTGAATAGACCTCGTAAATAAGTCTGACTGGCCAGTTTAAATTCTTGCCATTGTTTACAAGACAAATCCATGACATTGCTTATAAACCTATACATTGTCTGAATGTTTCTTATAAGACAAAGCAGCTGGGTTCTATTTTGTTAGTTCAGCTTTCTTCTCTCCAAGTGTTTCCTTGGTGATAATTTGGTGGTATTGAATATAAATCAAAAAAATTCATACAGAATTTATTTTTTGAGATTAGTCCCTTGCTAAAGTGTCATATACAAAATAAGAATTAGAAGAATTTCTGGCTGTCAAAATCAATATGGATTAGATGTAAAAAATTGAACAATGATAACTGTACTAGTTATAACGAAGGTAAATTAATAAAAATGTATAAATTGAGGCACCTTAAGATTCAGTATATTAAATGCTTGTTTATTTTATTTAATGATTTTTTTAAAATTTAACAGTTCCAAGTAAAAATTTTTCTTTAGCAAACCATATTGCTTTCTAGAGATGTGTTGAAAAAACACTTGAATGTATCAATATCATGTCTTCAAACTGAATGAATAAATCTTTTAACTCATGGCAAGAAATTTAGCTACACCTCAATGCAAGAAGTTAAGGGTGGTCTAACCTCATATGACATCGCATATGAAGTAACCTGGAATAATGGAAGTAATTTCCTAAGGAGTACACTTTTGACTTCCTAAAATTATATATCTATTTTATGTGTGTATTTTTTTAAAATAATAATCTTAATATCTATACTGATAGTTTACATCATTCATTTGCTTATTGTTTCAGTTACTATGATCAATTATGTGCGCTAGAGATGAAGATTCCACCTTCAGAAGTCCAGATACCTTTTAAGTGGAAAGATGCTTTTAGTGTTAAAAACATACTGTTTGGAAGCCGTGTAAGTTTAAGTAAGTATCTTAACTACTTGAGTTTTTTCTGCTCCTGAAATTTATATTTGACAGACATTTCTTATCTTATTTGCTAGTTTCAAAAGAACTATGAATTAGGTTGTACAAGGCCTATCAAAAAAAAAGGATGAACTTTGGAAATTACATTTAAACCAATAAATAGTTTGAATTTGCTTAACATGCTACCCTAGTATCATTCTTTTGAAACTAAATCAGATGCTTGTCTTATTACAAGTTTGATTTCTATAACTTAGCGAACACAGCCAGTTAAATGTGAACCCATTGTTTAACCCTAGAAAGCTAATCTATCAAAAAATTACGTTAAAGCTAAACTATCGTATAATTTATGAATTGGGAAAAAATAAATAATAAAAATATTTTTGGATACAAATTAAAATTTTAACGAACGCAATTGGGTTAGTTATATCAACACAAACATGTTTGTGTGAAATTTGAAAATTTACTAGTCCTGTACGCAATTAACGCAGCACTTTCCGCGATGCTCTGTACAGATTGGTTTGTTGCACCGGCAGCAGTAGACTGTGGTCATTCTCTTCATCGATGGGCAAATTCCACAAATGGTTCATGGGGTTTTTTGAGGAAGGTCTTCGGCCGTATTTGGCACTGGAACTTTCAAGATATTGGCAATAGATTCCTTGAGTTTCAAGGTCAAAGTTGGGTATTGGAGCCGCTCTTGAAGCCAGGGCTCAATAAGGCTGTGGTGAATTTCCATAGCAAATTTTCTTCTTGAAAGAGGTTTTTGTCCCCTTTTCACCTATATATTTCTGGCTACTGAATATCTATTTCCATGGGTTGTTGGTTTGTTTGTCCAACGATGTCCATCTTTCCCTCGAATGCTAACTTTACTGTAAACTACCAGGTGTGAATTAGTTGTTGAGGTTGAGGGCCTATCTGCTTTGTTACTGGGCATACCAAATTGTTGGGTGGTTGTGATAGGTTGACTGACAGGTGAAGGTGTGTTAGTAGGAATTGCTTTGTTACTGGGCATACCAAATTGTTGGGTGGTTGTGATAGATTGACTGACAGGTGGAGATGTGTTAGTAGGAATTGCTTTGTTACTGGGCATACCAAATTGTTGGGTGGTTGTGATAGGTTGACTGAAAGGTGAAGGTGTGTTAGTAGGAATTGCTTTGTTACTGGGCATACCAAATTGTTGGGTGGTTGTGATAGGTTGACTGAAAGGTGAAGGTGTGTTAGTAGGAATTGCTTTGTTACTGGGCATACCAAATTGTTGGGTGGTTGTGATAGGTTGACTGACAGGTGAAGATGTGTTAGTAGGAATTGCTTTGTTACTGGGCATACCAAATTGTTGGGTGGTTGTGATAGGTTGACTGACAGGTGAAGATGTGTTGTAGGAATTGCTTTGTTACTGGGCATACCAAATTGTTGGGTGGTTGTGATAGGTTGACTGACAGGTGAAGATGTGTTAGTAGGAATTGCTTTGTTACTGGGCATACCAAAGAGGTAGAGGTTCTTCTTCATCCGAATTAGAAATTTCTGACAGCTATTGGTCCGCACCAGGGTTGTAGTCTGCATCGGTATCATCACTATTTATAATGTCCTCATATTCAACTTGGTCCACTTCATAATATGATTAAGAATCATTGTGAGATTCATCACTTGCACTCTGTTGTAAGTATTTATCAATTTCACTTGCAGTAAGTTTCCGACTCATTTTTTAAACTTATTAACTTTTTTAAACTTAGCACTAAAAATACTCAGAAAAACAAAATACTATCACTATTCAATCAAAAACAATCCATCATGCATAGAACGGTATGCGAAAAAATCCGAACATCAAAGCTAAACTATCGTAATTTTTAAGAATGACTTGTAGCTGAGCTGAATTGACAAGCAGTACAAAGCAATGACTAATGCGTAAGGATACCACAGTAAGGCACGGAACTGGTTGGGCGAGTCTACTAACGCAGAAAATGGGGAGTAGCCAAACAATAACAAAACGCGCTCGTAATTTTTACGATAGATTAGCTTTCCAGGGTTAAAGTGCTACCAAAGTTTTAAGAACTTAAATTGAAATCTAATTGTTACTGTCCCCGTAACAAAATGTAATTTGATAGCACCCTACTTTGAAAGTAAAATTATAAGAAAACACTTTAATAGTAACTAAGAATTTCATGATGTGTAAAGTAAAAATAATTGGTATATGGCAAGTTACCAAAGGAGTGAGATAAATTACAAACTCCTTGTACCAGCCTACTTATTTCATGTAAACATATCAACAGATTGGTTATAAAAAACTCAACTTTATTTCAGAAATAAACTATTATTATTAATAGAAATTAGATTAACTTAATTACAATGTATAACTTAAATACAACCTAAAGGTTAACAACCTTTAGTTAACAAAAAGTCTGGTCGCAAATAATAGTAAAAGTGTGATAAGTAATTAACAACCAGCTCGTCATGAACAGCAACAAATTTCAAAACTTATAAATTGTGTACACCTGATTATGTTATGAGACAATGCTTTTAAACATATATATTCAACAGATTGGTTATAAAAAACTCAACTTTATTTTGGAAATAAACTATTATTATTATTAATAGAAATTAGATTAACGTAATTACAATGTATTAACTTAAATACAACCTAAAGGTTGACAACCTTTAGTTAACAAAAAGTCTGGTCGCAAGTAATAGTAAAAATGTGATAAGTAATTAACAACCAGCTCGTCATGAACTGCAAAAAGATTTCGGAACTTATAAATTGTGTACACCTGATTATGTTTTGATACATTGCTTTACATTGATATTACAGTAACATTGTCTATTTTGCTTGAGGCTAAAATAGGTTATGTAACTCCTCTATCCCTAAATAAAACTTGAGTTTTAGTTGGCCCTGAGCATAGAATGTTTTTTTTTATTTAACTACTATCCTTACTCAAAATATGAGACTTACTCAACTTAGTTTTTGACATTAAAAAAATATTTTATTCTATGAATTACAGTGAAATATCCTGATTTGTGTTTCACAGGTACAGAGAACAGTTTGTAAACATTAAAATCTGTATCTTTTATTTCTATTCCTATTAGTTCACACTCTCCCTATATATATATTTATGTATATATCTTGTTCAAGTTCTCAATCATTAATAAAATACTTTTTATTCATCCAGTCATCCTCAAATACATTTTTTTAAACTTGTAGTGAATGGCACTTGATGATAATACATGTCTAAAAAATATTTATTCATTAATTAATTTTAATAATTAATTTTGCTTTCTATTTTGCCACTTAATATTGTTATTCTGTCATATGTGTAAACATATTTAAATTAATTGTAATTATTTATTAAAAAATAACTAAAATAAATTTTTTTTTGTGTTCTTAAGTAGGAATTGATCTTAATTTTTTTAAAAATACTACTTGCTATTGTTTAATTAGATTTTCAATATTAGATTGCTAATATGTATTACAGTTTCAAATTCCCAAATATTTTCCACTTTTGTTACAACGGCAAGTGATTATTTTGCAAATTTATGATTATTTGTGATTATTTGTAAATCTTGTATTTGTATGAATCTTTTGGGAAGATTATACTAGTGTGTAATACTTCTATATACAGAAAGTTAAATGACTTTCTAATTCTACTACTTACAAAATGTTGTGTAGAGTATGTAATGAATCAATATATCTCTGAATGTTTTTATAGTCTACAGAATCATTAAGCTTCTCATTTTATAAACAATATTTCCCTTTGCTCACTAAGGTTTCCATTGACTACACTTAGCATTTTATTATATTCTATAATGACATTTGTGTTGATTTAATTTAAAGAGAAATTTTATTTTTGTAAATTAAGTTGATTATTTTTCATCTCATTTATTACTTTTTTCAATTTTGTGACCATCATAAACATCCAAATTTCTTGTAATAACTGGAACTTAGTCCATTAACAGTATCACAGTGTTTTCTAATATTAATCTTATTCCCTATATAATTATTTTTTGTTTTTCTTTAATAGTTTTTCTTGTAAGATTAACCCATTCAGGATTAAATTATTCGTGATCTGAGCTATCTAGTACAAACGAATTAATTACTCCTCGTGCAAAAAACTGTATTTCTCAAGACAAAAAAGTCTTAAGTTTTATAAAATAAATAAAACAATTTTGATAATTCAACAAGAATTTACTGTAAAGATTTGTGAAATTAAATTTTAAACAAATGTTCAAGAATATAATCTTAGCATAAGTGATATTGTATCCGTGTTCTATCTTATGTAACATTTTCATTAATTTGTTGGAATTTTTAAAATTGTTAAAGATAATTATTCAATGTGATTATTAATTTGTTCCATGAAGAATAAAGAAGTTATTGTGAAAATTACATAATGTTAAGGTAAGGGCTAAGATCCCTTAGGGCAGGCATCCTCACTACGCGGCCCGCGGGACGATTTTTTGCGGCCCTTAGACGTGTTAAGATTGAAGTCAAAATATTTTATAACTCAAATAAATATTATATTTATTTACTGAGTGTTTTGAAAATCTGTCGTTGTTTTACTAAACTTAATTAATTACTCAAACTACTGAAGTTAAAAACCCCGCCCGCTGTATCTTTGCCTGGAGCTTTACTGACGTTTAGCAAGCAATAGTATCGGCAACACCGCAACGCAACGCAACTTTTCGTGTGACGGTGGAGACGTGCAAAAGGTAAGAAAGAAGGCACTGCCATATGTTTGATATGTCGTGAAACTGTACCATTTCGCTTGGTAGAAAATCCATGGGCAATGAAACCAGCTAATGTAGCTCATCTTTCTGTTTTTGGATATGAAGGGATTTGAAAAATGAATTAATCGATCTTCAGAACAATACGGAACTCAAAAGTAATTTTGAAGAAAAGATGAAGAATAAAGCTCACTATGAGTTTCGGAGGGTTGTTGAAAAGGACAAATTTCCTAACTAACTTGAATGTGCTCAGAAAATATTGTGTGTTTTTTCATCTACTTATGTCTGTGAATCTACATTCAGTAAGCTGACGTTTGTAAAAAAACAAGTACAGATCTAGGCCAACAAGTGAGAATGTTGAGAACATTTTAAGAATTTCAGTTTCTTCCCAACCTGCCAACATGGATGCCATATTAGAGGACTGTGAAAGATTTCGCCCATCAACTTCAAAGAATTAACTAAGTAGAAAAATACATTTTCAAGCTTTTTTATGCGCAAAACAGTATATTTATGTTGGTAATGTAATAAACGTATGTTATAATCATATTGTTTGTCAGTTATTTAGTGCCTCTTGTACTTGCGGCCCTCAGGAAAATGTTATGCAAACATTTTGGCTCTCAAGGTATTCCTAGTGAGGACCCCTGCCTTAGGGTAATAATAGGGAGTTTTTGTATGTCTATCCACACAGGGATATTTCTCTGATGTATCTGTTCATTACATACCTTTGTATGTGGAAGGTAGTCAAGCGCCTGTACCCATACAGTCAGCTAACACTTTGAAGAATAAGAGGTTGAACAAAGTTAGATCTGAAGAATTGATTTTAAACCTGAAGATAGTTTTGGAAAATCCCAATTAAAAGTATAGTTTGTTTTCCAAAATTTGTTAATATCTTAAATTGTCAGGAAATGGCAGAAATTTATTTTCAATAGCAAGTGAACAAATGACAGTGTTTTGTAATAATTAAATAAGTTTTTGAATAATAATGGAATAATTACCAGCAAAAATAGTTGGTGTTAATTATTATTACCTTTCCTTAGAAACTAAGTTCAAAATATGTTAAGTAATTTTAAATTGATTTTGATATTTATTCAAATTTTATATTTATTTTACAAAAGTTCTACATTTTAAATGTTTTATACGTATTGCAATCTAGTTATTTTTTACTAATCATCTTTATTTATTTTTTACTTTAATTAATGCGGTTAATATAACAAAGTTCAATCTACTGATAGTCATTTTATATGATTAGTTATATGATTAGTCACTTTAAGAATGTGATCATAACATTTTTATATATTTTACCAGTTTAAATTGTTAAACTCATTTAAATATTCTTATCAAAATATCACGGTTGAGTAGATGGAGGTTTTTGGCACTGATATTATGATGGAGTATTATATCATATCTAGATAAAATTATTAAAAGCTCTAACTGTCAACATTTTCTTGATTTCATCATCAAGAATTTAAACCTCAGGTCCGTTATGCAAATTGTTAATTCAAAAGTAATTAGAAAGAATACTGTACTGTGAATACTACAAAATACTTTTTTAAAGTTATTTTGCTATATTACTGCTACTTGGCAATTACATTCTAAAAGTTTATTAATTTAATATGAAGCATTTAATACACATTTAGTATTAAATCCTGTTCTATTCATTTATGTAAGTATATGTATATGATACATACACAGTAGAACTTGTAAATTCGAAGCTGAAGGGATTAATAAAAAAATTTGAATTTATAAAACCATTTCTGTTAAAAACAGTCCAATTTATTTGTGTCTACAATTGTGTGTTGACTGTCACCGCAAACTTCTTTACGTACCTTGTCACTGGTCAATGTTATTTTAAAACACAGACCACACATACACATTAAACACTATGATTTGGATAAGATTCTACTTAGGAAATTATATGAATGCAATATACAGTAAATATATGTACAGTACAAAATTAAAGTTTGACAAAGTATTTTGAAATGTCTGATTGCCTTATAGAATTAATTCTTTTTATCATTTGCAAAATCCTCAATTATAGTTAGGGAGTGGAAAACAACGCCGCTAATTTTGGTTTGTCCTTTGATATACCACTGAAACTCACAAAAAGTCTGAAGAGCGTTTGATGTTGTAGAGATTGGGGACTCTTCAAATTTAGCTTGATCTTCTTCCAAATCTAACAATTAGGCACTTTTTTTGTATTTCACTTCTGCTATAATGTCTTATACAGAAAGTTCTCCCCACACTTCTTCGTCTAAATTATTGTACTCTTCAAATGTGACTTCCGTTTTGGTTTCCTATTCAACATGTGCAGGGGGAACAACTTCATTTAAAAGTTCACATAGATGTTGGTCAGATTTTTTAACAAACCCAGCTTTCTTAAAACATTTGCTATTGTTGTTTCAGTAACTTAGGACCATGCCTTATGACACATTCTTGCTGCTTGAAGATAAGTTTTTACACTTTTGTTAGTGTTTCTAACAAATCTTTCAAGAGGATTTGTACATTAAGTTCCTGGTAAAAATCCTTAAAATTTGTTGTAATGTTTTGGTCAATTGGCTATACAACTAAAGTAACGTTCAGGGAAAATAACCACAACATCCTTATCACTGTTCGTTACTGTGATAGTGTAGTACAGTTGTCAACAAACAAGATCATTGTTCTCTTCTGTATTTAGAATGTTTTGTTGAGTTTTAACAGCTACTCTTTAAGCAGCTCTGCTGTCATCCAAGCTTTTTTATTTGCTTTGTATTCGAATGATTAGACTTTATGATGTTAAAACATCTAGGATTAGCAGATTTGCTTATCAGTAAAGGCAACTTTACAGTGCCATCCATATTGGGCCTAACCAATAAAGTCACTCTTTCCTTACTGTTTTCCCCCTACGCAGTAATCATCTTTAAAAGATAATGTTTTGTCCAGGGTACATTTAAAAAACAAACTCGTTTTGTCCACATTAAAAATTTTTTTTGATTGGGTTTCTTCAATCGTTTGTAAAATTTATGAAATACTACTACTTTCTGTTCACCATCCAGTCACTTATATTGAAATCTAAGAATTACTGTATTATATAGATGGAACTAATACTGTAACAATTTTTATATATGTGATTAGGTTAGTTTGCATAACAACGTTTTTAGAACAGTTGTTACCCCAAGTTATAATATAACTTTATTAAATATATACATTATTATGTTGAAATTCTATTGATTTCAAAACGTCTTTACTATTGAATTGAGCAGCTATTAAGATTATTTTGTATTGTAATTAGAAAACATACATTGTGTAAATTTGAAAGGTGCAATATTGAAGTAGGTATTTTACATGAAATTATGTATGCACATGCGTTCAATAACAACGAACTTGACCTAAGAATTAAAATTGCCTGTGCTGTGGCAAAACGTCAGTAAGTTATACCTTATCATAATGTTCAACTTCAAAATGATCAATTGGAATTCTTAATTGCATGAAAATACACAATGCATCCGACTCCCAGATAATTTCTGCTACTTGCTGACTACCAAAAATGCTTTGATTAAAAGAATATTTTCAGATTTGCAAAATAATTACACTAATCATTCGTGGCTATGTAAGCGAACTATTTTGCCGTGCAAAAAATATAGATGTCAATGCTATTAATTTTAAATTACAACTGTCATTGTCTGGAAATTAAATATCATTCCAATCTATCGACACTATTGTCGATCCTGAGGAAATTGTCCTGTTGAACTCAATGGATATGTACGAGGGCTATTCAGAAAGTAAGGAACGTTTTTTAATTTAAAAAAAAATAAGTACAATAAAGAATTTGTATTATATACACCTGAAAGAGCAACTAAAATACTACTTTTCTACGTAGTCGCCAAACAAATTGAGACATTTATCATAGCGGTGAACAAGCTTTGAAATTCCTTCATCATAGAAATCTGCCGCCTGCGATGTCAGCCACTCAGTGACGTGCGCCTTGAGCTCCGTGTCGTTGTCAAAGCGCTGTGTTGCTAGCCAGGTCTTCATTCTTGGAAACAAGTGAAAATCGCTTGGTGCAAGGTCAGGACTATAGGGCGGATGAGGAAAAACCTTCCATTTGAATGACTCAAGGACCACCATTTGGTGCGGTTTGCTGTGTGAGGTCGGGCATTGTCATGCACAAACAAAATTGTTGACATCAATTTCCCTCGGCGCTTGTTTTGAACTGCTCTCCTAAGGTTGCACAAAGTTTCACAGTACCGCTCAGAGTTTATTGTTGCACCACGTTCAAGAAAGTAAATAAGAAGCACACCTTGCCTGTCCCAAAAAACCGTCGCCATAATCTTCCTTGCTGAAAATGTTTGCAAACATTTTCTTGGTTTTTTGGGGGAGCTTGTGTGCCCCCACTATATGGACTGTACTTTCGTTTCCCAATTAACGTGTTTTACCCATGTCTCATCACCAGTTACGATGCGATCCAGTAGTGAATCACCATGTCTGTCGTAGGCATCCAGAAATGTCAAACCTGCCTCCATTCGCTGACCTTTATGGCGGTCAGTGAGCATTTTTGGCACCCATCCTGCACAAAATTTGTGGTAGCCTAACCTTTGTGTGACAATTTCAAACAACAAAGTCCGTGAAAGTTGTGGGAAACAAAGCGAAAGCTCAGTTATCGTGAATCGGCGGTTTTTGTGAACCATTTCATCAACTTTAGCGACTAGTTTATCAGTCACAATGCTTGGGCGTCCGCTCTTCGCTTCGTCATGAACGTCAGTTCGGCCATTTTTAAACTGAATGCACCATTTTCTCACAGAACTTTCATTCATTATGTTGTCTCCGTAAACTTCACACACTTGGCGATAAATGTCTATCGGTTTTAAGTTTTTTGCCAACAAAAACCGAATCAGTGACCGCACCTCACAACTGGCGGGATTTTCAATCGCAGCGCACATCTTCAGTTGAAATTGTGAAAAAACGGGCAACGCGGAAACGTTCCCATTGTCACTCCTGGACGCAGACTGAGTTCCCGAGTACGCACGCACCAAAATGTACAAGATCGATGCGCGCCTAGCGGCGTCAGACAGAAACGTTCCTTACTTTCTGAATAGCCCTCGTAAGTAAAATTGACATGGACTTAACCTCTGATGGTCTAAACACCAGGCTAATCAGCTCAAAATGTGCTGTTAGTCACAACATCAGGTCTTTCAATAACCGTTGTATAGAAAACATAATTAAAATAGCTCCCTCGATTTCAACAACTGAGAACTAAGGAGATGGAAATTATCATAACATTGGTACACCAAGTCTAGAGAAACCCTTAACCTCATAAGATAACTCCATTCCCCCTCCCTTAACCTCAACATCAGATAATGCCTTTCACCTTCATCCGGACAGACTTATTATTATTTTTTCCAAGCTATAATTAATAATATCTATAAGTTTATATAAACAATATACTTTTCTAACTATACATCTGAGTATCTATAACATTTGGAAATCTATACTTCAATACATATCTATGACTCACTTGAGAATCTCTCTCTGATTTACAAAGACACATTTTGTCTAAAGTATGTCTTTATTTTAGTGTTCACGATTGTTTATTTTAAGATTACAGACCTGACTATTATGAAGGTAAATCAGTCTCCTATATACTCCACAAATCTAGAGGCTTGTGAATGATCAATATAGGCTATATATTGAGATTTATTGTGTTGTCAGTTAAATGAAGGAACTATCACAGACAGGCTCATTTGATTATAAATGTTAATTTATTTTAATAAATATGTTTAGTCTTTACAGACATTCGCAAATGTTTGCTACATCATGTTAAATTATTTCATAGATTTGAATAACACTCCTTCAAATAGTTTATTTCTCTTTTTACATAACTTTTATCTATTTAAAATTCTATTTATCTATTTAAGTTTTTGACTATTTTATTATTATTTTTGGGTGCTATTAATGTTTAGTTTGAGGTTTCTAATAATTACGATTTCTACATTATGATAGTAATGACCCATTTTGTTTTAATTATTAAACACCAAAGAATGGTTTTAGGTTTATACTTCTTAGTACTTTGTTTTTATTTTAAGTCGACATTTTAATTAAATTTTACAGAAAAACTTAAATTGAAAGTAAGTGTATATTTCTATTTTGAAAACATTTTTTTTACTCACTGTAATTTTATTCAATTTATAAATATTATTAATATATTTTTTTATAATCTAATTTTTTAGCAATCTCATCCTTGGCTTATGAGCGTGTTTGCGTTCTCTTTAATATTGGTGCGTTACAGAGTTCAGTGGCCGCTTCTCAGACTATAGACAATGATGAAGGGCTCAAGTTAGCTGCAAAATTGTTCCAGGTAAGATATTTAACACTTTAACTGTAATTCTTTGCTGAATTTTTGTAGCAGACTTGTACAGTTTTTCCTTAACAACCCTTATTTATAGTTTATTGTATATTTGTATATAATATTTTTTTATCCTAGTGAATTAGTGAATACCCATGTATAATTAATTGGTCCCCAAGTCCTACTGTTCAGGAGATAAAAATAATTAAAATGAAAAAGCATAAGACGTTTTTTTGGAGTAAAAAAAAAAAATTTGTATAAAGGCATGTGCCATCTATTATTTCATTATATTATTTGTTTCATAACAAACAAACAAAAACAATGATATATAATACAATGTGTTGTTGCAATATAAATATTTTTTTAGATTAAAAAATAAGTTATATAGCAATCAGAAAGACCTTGCATTCACATTCTAAGAATTATGATGGGAAGTTGTGGGGATGACCAAATGGACATATTAAGAATTTACATCTTCTTTTAATAATATTTCTTCACTGGCTTTGAATTAGAAGAGGACTTAGATAGATTTTGACAGTCATATAATTAATTGGATGACCTTTGGTCAGACAATTATAATTTTCCTCTAACCTTATTATCTGTTGCGATCATAATAGGTTTTTATTAATATACTAAACCTTTCTCTATTTTCCTTTGTCAACAGAACCTACATGATTTTTTATTGATGTCACTTAAAACATGGATACTTGTCAGTTTGATTCACTCAACAATAAACTTAAAATGAGTTTGCATAAAAAGTGCTCACTTGATTGGCCTAAATTTATTCAACTAACTGATATAGCATAATAAAATATAACACAAGGTGCCAATGAAGGCAACAAACATAACAGTTCAGTTTTTAAAGAGTTGCTAGCAATATAACAATAACTGTTAAAGCAGACATTTTGAGTCCCAAAAATCACCCTATCTGAAGTAATGTATATTCCAATCGATTCAATATTCATACTCAATATTCAATATGCATCACCCTATATCTCCTAAAAAAAAGACTCAAACCTATTTGTGAATCCCCATCTGTACATAAATTTTGAACATTTTTTAACAGTTTATTTTTATATAAACAACAATAAATATTAAATACATACTATTTATTAGGAATATACTGTGGTTGAGTTTAATAATAAATACATACGATATTGCCTCTATTAAATATAAAACCCATTTAAGTTAAAAAAAAAAAACACTCAACACTCTTTGCTAAGCTTAAAACAATAAAAATTAAACTTTAAAAAATTTACTTTGCAAAAAATGTACTCTTGAATAAAAATAATATAAAAATCTTTCATGCAGATTATCAATATTTGATCTATTCTAGCAATCAGCTGGAGTTTTCAATCATCTTAAAGGAAATGTCATGGCTGCTATACATCAAGACCCTACACCAGATCTAAGCCCTGACTGTTTATCTGCATTGTCTTCGATAATGTTGGCTCAGGCACAGGAGATATTTGTTCATAAAGCTGTCCATGGTGAGTCATATAGTTTTGTCTAATAATTCAGTAAATTATACAATTAATTAATAAAATCTTTCAATTTGCTATGGTTGCAGTAATTTTTCTAAACACATATTATTTCATTATCAAAGGAAAATGTAAGTAATAAGTAATTTTATATGAAATTAATTCCAAATCACAGATGTCTGGATACTAACTTGAAAGGAAAGTAATGGCAATACTTGTATATTTATTCAACATTTATTGAAGATTTCTTTTATAATTCATATTTAAAAACATCTGGTGATACTTGATAAAAACTACATCAACTCCAATTTTGTTTCCTTTCTGCATATGTTACTTAAAAATACATACAAAAAATAATAATAATTTTGCAAACTATAGGGTGATTACCAGGAAACGCATGTTTTTCAAATAACGAGTACTAAGAGAATTAAGAAAAAGAAATTTATGAGGGGCGAAACAGAGTACACAGTGTGCAATTTCAAAACAATATTACATTCAGTTCAGCATTTAAAAATTACATCTGTAAGGTGGCCTCCTGCTTTAATACAGAGTTGGAAGCATTCTTTAAAACCTTCTACTGATTTTGTTAACATTCTACTAATTTTGCATTTCCTGGTAATCACCCTAAATAAAGATTAAAAGTTATGTTAATAATTTTCATTTTAGAAGTATAACCTGACTGCTAAAACACACACTTATCGGTTTCTAGGTTCTAGAAAATACAGCTGTACATAGATATATATGATAGATCTCTATATGTATAAATGATTTTTTTGCCTTGAAAAGTTTGTTTCTTGCCACTACTCATATATTATACATTGTATTTGGTCAATGATACTAATATTTTTCTTACTCGAACCCAACATTATGACATTTATAAATTAATAAAATTATAAGAATGAGTGGAAAATTAAAATCAATGAAAATTTAATCCCTGTGATAGATTTAGAAAGTCACATTTAATATTCAACTGTTTTGACAAAAACTGAAGAAAATATAGAAGCGTGCCTCTATTTCACTAAAATCTGAACCAAAAAACCTTTTAAACCCTATTTGGAATTTCAGTTTTGATCTAAATCTATCGGAGTATACAAGGTAACATTCTTGTATTCATCAAGAACTTCGTATTAAACAGGCCTTTCTAGACAAGACTTGAAATTTAATGTCTAATCAACAGAAATTATAAAAAGTTGTACTCCAAGGAAGCATATTGAGTGTGACACTGTTTGCCATTGTCATAGACAGTATCACTGCTTGTGTACAGTCTCCAGTCAACTGCTCTTTGCTTATAGATGTTTTTCTATATATTTGTCTCGCCTTGAAGTATGGCAACTGCAGAAAGGTCTCTTCAAATTGTCTCAAACAGATTACAGGAATAGTAAAAGATACAGGTTTTACAGTTTCTACATCGATGACCCAATTTATTGCATTTATTCTAAACCCAACACCAGGAGCCAATCTTAATCTTGATTTAATTCAGCTTCAAACTACAGATATTGTTGGATTAATAGGTTGTTCATTTAATAAAACACTTTCATGAACGTGATTTGAAGATTTGATACAAGATTTTGGATGTTACAAGTTAAAGTACGTCTGATTGGGGAGTAACAGAATTTCTATTCTTAGTTTTTATCATACTGTCATTAGATCTCACATTGCCAATTGCATAACTTATAATTTTTTAAAATCTTTTCAGTGCATCACTTTGGTAAAGAGTGACTTTCTACTGGTGTTTTTAAATAAAAACAAATCCTGGTTTTCTATTCAAAGCTGTGAGATTTGCTCTTTCAAGATGTCATCCGATGCTTCATATCTCCCTTACCAAATTAAAACTTATAATATTCAAAGCAATTTTAAATAACTCCTTCAAAGAACAATATAATGCTTGTCACCATTTTACTGCTTACAAAGTTGCATTTGAACATTGTCATGGAGAATTATGTTGAATTTGCAATTGCCTACTATGTTCGAACAATCAGTGCTTTATTTTCCTACATGGATGCTGCAATTTGATTCTTTTTCCAGTTATATAAAATAATAATAATATTTGATCATTGTCAAGCGACCATGGCCAAGTGACCGAAAGGTGCCTCATCACATAAGGTAAAATTATTGCACTTAGAGGTGGAAAAATTGTTTACAATTAACAATAATAACTTTATAAAGTCAGTGCAACAGAAAAATAATAGGCAACGTGAAATATCACGATATATATATTTATATAATGTTTCCAAATTTATATTTTTTGTTCTTATTGTACTTTTTGAAAAATATATTGGTTGAAAAGGGTGATTGAATGCTCTTGAATCTTCCATTTTCCATGATAAAGAAAGGTATAAAACAGTTTTAAAAATTGACATCTAGAGAACATTTTAAAATTTTTGAAGTAAAAATAAATAATCAACAAACAAATCCAAATCAAACTAAGATTATAAAATGTCAATTAAAATATGGTATTACAGACTTTCTAATTAACCTAACCTTATCATGACAACAACTGAAGTAAACTTGAAAATGTACTGCTGTATATACATACAAAGCCAGTTTACTGAAATATCAAGCAAAATTCTTGCTAAATAATGTACTTTAAATAAGTGTGTTATGTGTATGTGTATTCATTCCTTTTTATTTTTACAGATAACATGAAAGATGCAGTTACAGCCAAGTTGGCATCACAATGTGAGGAACTCTATGCTGAAGCAATGAAAATGATCCAAAAAGATTCTGTACGGCCCATCTGGGAAAAAGACTGGTTATTTATTGTAAGTAGATAAACTTGTTCAGATAAATTTTATCAGAAAGTAAGTGTTTTTTCCAAGACATTCTATTACAGGGTGTAGATTTAAGTATCATCTAGTAATGATAGACTTGTCTCTTGTTTGTTTTTTTTTATATTGTATGTATACTCAAAGTAGGGCTACAATAAAAAAAATATGGATACCCAGTAATGTAAAAAGATGTCTTTGTGATTTCATTATTTGTATCTGTATGAGATTAATTTTCACATCTTAGAATATATTGTTATAAAATAAAAAAGATTACAAATGTTACCTTGGTATCAATCTCCGCTCGCACTAGTGCAAAAACATACTGCGTAGAAGTGTAAAGGTATGTTTGAAAATGCTAACAGTGAGTATTATATTTTGTATTAGGTAATAATATTTATATCTAGTAGGTATTTATTTTTTGCATTATATTTCTTATTGATCACACATCAGTATAGCAATATAAATAAATCCAACAGAAACATTTTATTTTGCTTGAATTTTTGTGGTATCAAATATCAAAAGGTTAATTTTTGTCCCAACATTAACACTCCTACTTTTGAAATATACTTTCCTATACTGATACTTTAATAAATTATTAACAATTGTTTGCCAAAACTGGTAGTATTATTATCATATATTTCTGAATGTTCAATAAAAGTGAGGGTTAAAAACTATTTTGTAAAGTATGTGATAGATCTTAAAAAATTGGAAAGGTATTTACAAAAAATGAATCAGCTTGCAAAAACAGAAAAACGTACAAAAGATTGTTTAGAATACAAGATAATATGTAGCACAATTAGCTAATAAATAAATTGTGTCAATTCGCCTATTTAAGTAACTACCTTTGTTAAGTGTGAGAGTTTGTTGGTCATGTTGAAATGTAGATATTATTAGACTTATTGGCAAAAAAAAAAAAACAATCCTTTGATTGACTGAGTTGAAATTCATGATCAAATGTTGGTCTACTCTGATTTTTCTTGTTCACATATCCTACCTTCTAAATAAGAAACAAGTCATTTAAAGTTCAAAAAACATAAAAAGTAGTTTAAATTTTAAGAAATTTATAAAACTATAAAAGCTTTTAAGTTTCTTTAAGAAACAGAGGACTATATTTTACATGAAATATAGACTATATAATGCCTATTCATAAAATACTTTACTCTTTGGATTATGTGGGCCACTAGTTCCAGGGAAATCCATTTGGTGTCACCATCTTTGTACAGTTCATCTAATTACAACAATGTTTATATATTGCAAATATTTATATTTTGCAAAGTATTGGTTGATTAGCTAAGAGATTGTTTATGAAGTTCTTTCTCTCATTTGGCGGATTTTAGAATGAGTGACATAAATGAGCAAAAGGTTGCTGTGAAATTTTGTGGTCAACTCAACAAATCTATGAATAAAACTTTTTATAAGCTTAAAACTGCTTACAGTAATGGTGCTATGAAGCATTCAACTTGTTTTAAGTGGCATGGACTTTATAAAGATGATCATCAGGCTATTGAAGGCAGTGTCCATCCTGGACATTCTTCCATCAGTTGATGAGACTCGTACATCTACAAAAATCAACACTTTTTTCAAGGAAGGGTAACACTGTAAACCAGATTTACTATATTGAAGTTCTCAAATGTTTGCAAAAAAAATCAGCAAACATTGGCGTTATAACAGGTTTCGTCATTCATATCTCAAAACTTGAGTTTTTTTGCCAAACAGTTTATTGTTGTTGTTTCCTGCCATCCTGACCTTGCTCTTTCTGATTTCTTCTTATCCTCCAAAGCAGAAAGACATTTGAAAGGAAGGTGATTTCAGATGATTTCCAAGATAAAAGCAAATGCAATGAAGGAGCTGATTGACATCACAAAACAGATGTTCTAGGACTGTTTTCTAAAGTGGAAACACACAGTTGGGATAAGTTGTGTCAAAGAGGGGTGTACTTTGAAGGTGACCCAGACATGTAACTTTTAAATAAAATACATTTACATTTTGTCTTATCACGTCAGTCTACATGTTTTTATAATAAATTTTGTATAGCAATATAGTATCCAGTTAATCTAGAAGTCTTGGTTTGGGACTTTATTTATGCTGTTCTTAGTCTGTGACCATTTTTATGCTGGTTTCTAGCCACAGCTTTTTATGTGTGAGTTAAAAAAATTATATGTATCAGCTCCTTAGACAATACTAAAATTTAAGTAAACAGAATTAAATATGGTGAAACTCAAATTTATGTAACTTGTTAAACTTAGAAATTTCGAATTGATAAATTTTCCATACAATTAATAAAAAGTCTTGATATTTTTGTTTCAATATTTTTATTTGTTATGAATTTTAATAAAAATATTGGAGTTTTGTTAATTGTGTGTGTTTTCACAGAAAGTTTGAAACTTTATTTTTGTATTGTTATTTGTTGACCTATCAGAATAGTACAATTGACATTCAAACAACAAACATTTGGTGAGGTACAGATGATATCTGCTATTTTAAAGCTTTGCTTTTGTAGCATTTCTTCACATAGACTACAAGAGAGTTTTTGGAGTTTTGCCAAATCTCCTAATTTTCTGACACAGCCATTACATTAAAATATTCATATAGTTTTAACATTAATAATTAAATCCTAATTTTAAAATAATATGCTTTTTGCCATTGGTATAGCTTAGAAAATATAAGGGAGAGTTGACTGTGAGTCATATGGTATTCAATTAAATCCTAATTTAATTCTTGAAAATAATCTGACCCTAGTACAGTTTAGTTCATTTGGTCTAAAATGTTATCATGAAATTTATTGTATTGATTGATAAGTGTTTAATACTGGCATATATTTATATTGGAGTAAACATAAAGAAATTATCATATAATTGGCACATAAAGAAATTATCAACAAATTAAACAAAACCTTTTAACAGATATTGTGATAGCATGAATATATTCGATAATAAACATTATTCTATGTAGTCTTAATTAATCATCATTTAATATATTTATAAAATGTTTTAAAAGGTTGCAGGGAAGCAAGCCATATTTCATGGAATGGCTGAATTCTATCAGAGCTTAGTGTGCAAAGCCAACAAAGCAGTTGGGGAAGAGATTGCTAGGTTGCAGGTAAATGTTCAGTATTTTAAATATTAATAATAAATACGCAAAAACCTCTTAACCACAAACTTTCTTTATTTTACCCTTATGTACATTTCAGTTACAAAGTAACCATCCTCAGAGGGATAACATACAAAGACTGATTAACGCTAGAAAAATACCTTATTTATAATCTACAGAACTAGTAACTCCCACTCCGACCGCTGCAGCCCTACCTGTTAAACAAGGTGTATTCAAGCCCATCGAGTGAAAGCAAGATATCTTGCGTCAACTTACTAAAATATAAATTAAAAATACAATGAATTCTAAATTAAATTGTTTTTGAAATTATAACCAACACAAAATTTAATATAAAAATCATAATCCTATTTAACAAATAAATATAAAATTGAATGAGGAATAGGACCTCTATCAGAATTTAATAAATTCTCAGGTTTATGTTTACTAATTTTTAAACTTTCGAAACTATTTAACAATTTATTAGTTCTAACATTCTTAATTAACTTGACATTATTAACATCTAGATTGTGATTGGTCTCTAAAATATGGGCAGCAGTACTAGACTTATCAAATCTTTGGTATTTAATATCATTAATATGTTCCTTAAATCTAGTTATTACTTTTCGTCTTGTCTGCCCAATATACATTTTATCACAATCCTTACAATTAACTTGGTAAATCCCTGATTTATCAAGTGTTTCTACTTTATCTTTTGCATTACCTAATAAATTTAAGTTTATTATGATTTGTATACGCAACTCTCAATCTAACATTCTTAAAAATTCCCTCCAGCCCTTTGGTTAAAACTTTGTCAAAAGGTAAACTAATAAAACGGCTTTCTTTCGAAAAATCCTAATCTTTTGCTTCCTAAGGATATTATCAATAATTTTACGTTCATAACCATTAAATTCTGCTGTACTTTTAATATGTTCTAATTCAATACCAAAACGTCTATTACTCAAAGGAATATTAATCAACTATTAACTAAAGAATTGGTGCAGCTTTAATTTCTATAGTACCCTTAAGAAAGTAATGCATTCTACCTTCGAGTTTAGGGTATCGCTCTTTAATTGATATTCGGCAAGGTATCCCAGTAAAATGACCTTTTCTTATACTGAATCTTAGTCTTACACTGCAGCATTCCCTACATACTTTCTATTAAGATTGTATACTGTGTCCTAATCAACAAAAATAATTGAATTATTTACAGTCAGGGACTGGTAACCCTCATTATAGCTGATACAGCATCTCTAGCAGTTAGATATACTTTTGTGCCAGGCTGTACCTACTCTTTCATGTTGTTAATTAGAGTAGATGGTTTTCTATCCCTAACAGCTATAAAGAAGAGCAGGTGGAATTATTTTCCACATCGCCAAAAGCCCACATTTTTAGCCTCTGGCCCCGATTGTATTTACTTGATCTAATTTCGCTTTGTCGTTTTCCAAAACCTTAGACAAGCTGCCCAATCGCTCACTGTTTCTACTTTACAAATTAAAATACCTCTCAAGAATAGCGGTAGCCATCTATCCATCGTAAAGAGAAATTTCCTCATGATGTAATTTTGATGTGGTGGTTTCAAGTGTAGTAGGGTTGAAGTTACATTTTTTAAAACATTTTTATTCAAGTGAGAATTTCGAAAGATGGTCTTTTCCTTGGTAGATACAATAAAATTATACTTCCGTCACTTCTTGTTGTTGACTTCAAAACGTTAAATGCAGTGTATCTTTCTATCTCATACAATCCGTGACAAGGATAACAATTCAGTTGACTTAACACATTATGTCTATATCTACATTATGAATGTTAACTATGTCTACTTCCTCCAACTTTATGCAACCACAGTAACCTATATGACAACTTTGTCACACATCCATGGTTATTTTACAAAAATGTTTTCTAAAATTTTCAATGAGTCAATCTGCTTTGCCAAATACAAGAGCTCTAAAGTATGCAAGAAGGCAACAACGTCATGAAAGGAACAAGTTCAGTAATTTAACCCCCTCCTTTTGTTTTTAGTTCAATGTACAAACAATTACATGACAATCCCTTCAGTATATTAGTTCAAATGAGTGAACTTTGGAGTAAATTATGAAATAATTCATTTTTACTACTTGGAAAAACAAATTTATCTTTACTAACATTATTTTGGTTTTGTGATATTCGAATATAATTTTTTGTAACTTTCACTTGTTTTGAAACAAATAATTAATATTAAATTTAAAAAAGGGTTATTGGAAAAAAATTTTCAAGCACACTAAACGATTATCAGTATATGATAAAGCCTATTCAAAAGTAGCCAATAACTATGTTTCACAAATGAAAAAAAAATATTCTAGTGTAAATGAAGACATCGATTCATTGGATTTTAACTTCAAAAATTTATTACGTCATTTGTAACCAAATGTATTCTTAGTAGAAGATTGTTTGTAGAATGAAAAACTGCAATGTAGTTATTCTATAAAATAACAGATTGTTGTTTGGAAGCATTGATTTATAACAGTTATTTGTGGGTTTTAAGTCAACAGATTGATCCATTGGATTTGACCATCAACAAACTTCTTATTTCATTGGTAAACAAACGTATTCTTAATGGAACACTGTCGCAAGATCTTAACATCGGAATATACTTTATACAGTTACATGTGTGTATATGAAAATTCTAAAGTTATGAAAACTAATCTTATAAAAATCATATTTGTTTTGACTGAACAAAAACAAAATTTGACAATATTTGTGAATTGAAAACTGAACTCTTTACATTTATTCGCACATACTGGCATTATTAAGTGTAAGTTATTATTGATCAGAGATAATAATTTAACTAATAATGATAAATAAAAACGGAATATTTTAATTTTTTTCACGATTTTTATAACTCATAATTACTTAAAATTTATGAAAATCTTGTTGAAAGGTTAATGCTAATAAATAGAGAACTTCTTTTTCTTTTAATTTTAATAAATAAATTTTTGTTTTATTTACATTTACTGATAATCATTTTAAGTTGATTGCTTACTTGTCCAAAGATCAAACATAATTAAATAACTCACTTTTGTTAGTTATTATATAACCCATAAGAACTGTTTAACCTCTTCTAATGTTATTATTAATATAACATATTACTGTGGTTGTGAAATCTTTTATCTACAAGAGTTGTTAACATCTATAAAACATATAATTTTGACATCCAACCCCCATTGTTTATAATTTAATGGAACAAATCCTTTTTTATGCATATTTTGCAAGTCTTCGGTTTCATTAAAATATATTGTTTTTTTTTTTTAGTGAATAGAATTTTCAGTGTGGCCTTAAAGGCATTGTGCTAGTTTATGTTGTTAAAGTGTTGTTAGGTTTAGTTTTTTTGTTTTGAAAACTAAAAATTAAAAACAAAAAAAATGCGTTGCAATCTAAGTTTTAGGACTTTTTTGCATCAACAAATAACAATATTTATCTTATAGCATTGAGGAGCAGTTCCTCAGTAATTACCAAATTTTGTTTATAAAATGTATAGTGAAGTAAGAAATTAAATGTAGGACTTTTAATTGTTTTAAATAACTTTTTTATAGAAAGCTTTGGAACTATTCAAAGCAGGACTACAGAGGACAGGAAAACCATTTAGTATGGTTTCAGATTTAATTAATAAAGCCCAGCGACATTTGACAGAAGCACAGAAAGACAATGATTTCATTTACCATGAACGTATTCCAGATTCAAAAAGTCTGAGCTCAATACCTAGAGTATCTCTTGTTAAATCATTACCACCACCTCAAAGGTTTTCAGCAAATTTTAAAGGTATGTTTAATGTTAATCTATATAAATAGGTGTACCCTAAAATGTTTTTTCTTATACAGAGTGATCTATTGTTCCAGTTATGGCTGCATAACTTTTACTGAGCACTTATCTTGCAGCAATGCAAGGAAACTTTATTGGATCACTGTAACATATCCCAGTTGTTTCACTATATGCTTGAAAACATGATGTTTCAACATTTTTCTACATCTCAGAAAGTGTTACATTGAAACAATCGGCATTGAATACAACTAAAATTTGACTTATAGTATCATACACAAAAATACAGTAATACTCCTAGTATAAAGTTTGTTCACATATTTCTTTATTAAAAAATTCAGTGACAATAATTTTATTTTCACTATTACAAAAACAAGAAAAGTAGGATATTGTGTGAATTGATGATAATCCTGATTTATTTATTTTTAAAAATTAACTGCAGGTCTCTCTATAGTTGAATTATATATTTTAGAAACTAAAAAGAAGAGTTTTATGCTATTATCTTCAATATCTTTTTTTTTAATCTTTAATAGTTTTTTGTTGGTGTCCTAATGCATTCTCGGAATAAGTAAAGTCGGTTTTTAATTGCCTTCCTAATGATTAAAACTAGCTAATCAGCTGGTAATATAGACCAACCTCTTAGTCTAGTCTTTATTGATTTACCGTTGGTTCACTAGGTACATGAATCGTTTAATCCACAATAGTTCAAGATAGACAGATTTTCTCTCTAGCTTATCTTTTTAAAACAAATTAAATTGGGTAAACACTACACGTTTCTTTTGTAACCAGTCAGAGTGCTATGCCATCACACAATTCTGTCATGTTAACATAGTAGAATAAAAATATTGAAAAGAACCCCAATACCACAAAAATAATCAAAAATAACAAATAAAACAAGTTACTAAAGATCATCATTCTAGTTTGTAACTTCTTGTGTGCTAGATCGTATTTTGTAACAAGACCCTCTGATGATGATGACATGGTCATCGAAATGTACATAAGGGTTTAATCTTTAGTAACTTGTTTTATTTGTTATTTTTGATTATTTTTGTGGTATTGGGGTTCTTTTCAATATTTTTATTGTAATATATTGTACCACTGTGCTCTTGATATTGTGTATTAACATAGTAGGGCAATAAATCTTCCTTGATAAAAACGTTTGTTAACCTTTACAATAGTAAAATACTTATTAATCACTTAAACAATAGTTTATGACTATCCAAACTTTGTAAAATACTATAAAAATGTATATTTTAATTTTTTTATGGTAGTTTTTGTTATATTACTGTACATTAGTCTTCTCAAAAAAGTAACTGGAATACAATGTTCAATTCGACTTGTAGAATATCAAATTTGAGTTATAACAATTTCATGGGTTAGCAATGGTATTTAAATTCTTCAAATAATTTTGAAAAATTTGACTGATAATTCGAGTTCTGTGAGTTCAACTGTACATGTGAGGGATATTTTTCATAGTCATTTGTTCAAAAGTCATACTTTTTGACCTTTAGATCTTCACTGTTGTTCATTATATTTTCTCTACCTGATTTTTTGTTATCAATATACACATTTAAATGTATTACATTGCTTATGTATAACACACATTTCTCATTTTCTTTATCTGCAGATTTATTTGAAAAACTTGTACCAATGCCAGTACATCAGGCTATGGCTGCATATGAAGTTCGTAAGAGTGAATTAGTCAACACAGAAGTATCAAAACTTAGAGATGCTACTCAACTTCTAAACAGGTTTGTAAAGCTGAGTTATGAGAACAAATTAAGCAAGGCTTTATTTTTAGGAGGAAGAATTTAATATTTATAAATACCTTTTTACAATGTGGTGTTTAAATGACTGGCTAGGTCTGGGCAAAAGTGTTAGAAACCTTACCATCAAAATTAAAAATCCATCAAATTGTAGAAAAGTTTATTAAAAAAAACATTTATGAGGCAGAAACTAATTTAATGAATAAACATCTGAAGAAAACAAGGAGTAAGGAGACAAGGGACTAATCAAATTTAGTAAATATATTTTTCAAACATTTATATAGTCAGTTATTCAGAGTATGCTGCATATCTTGTTTATCTTACAACTAATTGTCAAATATATAGATAATAACAAACAAAAATGTTCTCTGAGCTAATTTATCAATAAAACAAATAAAGATGTGTGCAAAACTCACAAATTAATAATTAATTAACTCGGACACATTTCAATGACAAAGTAATCATCATTATCAGTGAGTGTTCTTACTACAAACTCTAACTTACAACTAAGGTGAAAGTAAGGTTACGCTTCTATATGTATACCGTGGACAGCAAAACAACAGTTATTAACAATACTTCAAACTTGATACATCAAGTAGAAATTTTATACCTAACTCATAAATTACAATAAAATTTTTAACCATACACACAATTACATATGAACAAAATACATAATTAATATTTCAGTATTATTATTTCAAGATTTTAACCAAAGAGTTCTTATTTACTGTGTCACAATAATTACATTAATATAAAATTTGGAATAGAGCCTGATTCATTATTTACAATATTATTTGTATTCCTATTAATATACGAGGCATGTTCGGAAAGTAAGAAACGGTTTAAAAAAAACAAGTAAAACAATTTTTTTCAACAAAATTTTATTTTCACATGAAAGTACATACCTTAAACTATTTTTCGATATAGTTGCCAGCGATGTTCAAAAACTTATCGTAGCGGGTGATCAATTTGTCTATACCTTTTTCGTAGAAGGCTCCCGGCAACGAATGTAGCCACAACTCCACAACAGTTTTCACTTCATCGTCGTTTTCAAAGCGTTGACTGCCTAGCCCAGGCTTCATGTCCAGGAATAAGTGGTAATCAGACGGAGCCAAGTCCGGGCTGTAGGGAGGGTGATTGAACTGCTCCCAAAGAAACTTTCGAACCAATGTTTGAGTGTCACTAGTGTCATTTTTTTCGTCAACGACAAGACGAGACGAGACACTGGTAAAGAGACTACAAGACACTACGATTTTTTTGTCAACTGCCCTTACCAGATCATCGGTGACGAGAGGCGGTCGACCGCTATTGAACATTCTAACCCATTTTCTCACCATCCCTTCACTCATCACCTCTTCCCCGTAATCATCTCGAAGTTCACGATAAATTTCAGCCAGTTTCACATTCCTTGCGTTCAAAAGTCTTATTACAGAATGAATCTCACAATCGGCGGGAACACTTATTGTCTTAAACATTTTAAACGTTCAGAGAAAACTGAAAACAACCTACAACAACTGAAATGGTGTGACTCGATAGCCAGTGAACAAGGACGACTAGTGCACATGCGTGGAACACCGATTGCAGCGCTACGGCGGCAGTAAAATGAAACGGTACTTAGTTTCAGTATACGCCTTGTACAAAATTTCCTATGCATCTAATTCACTACACTTGACAATGTTTTTAAACAGGGTTACATTGTCTATTTTAAATGTGTGATTTTCTTCTAAACAATGTTTCAACATCGCTGATTGGTAATTATTAAGATCAGCGACTACCGCTCCGATTGGCAATTTTTTTTTCTGATCAATTTGACTTTACTGAACATGAATCTGACTTTGGTGCCTATTAATGCTCTGATCGGCGAATTTTTTCTCCTGATAGATTTGACCGGACACAAATCTGAAGTTATTTTTAACGGCAAACGCATTAACCAAGGTAACCAGATCAGGTCAGGTTAGGTTATTATTATTATTTTTTAATGTGAAATTTTTGCAGTGAAAAAAACTTTAGATTTTTTGTTCAGCATGGTCAAATTGAATAGGAAAAAACATTTTGCCGGTCGGAGTGGTAATCTCTGATCTTAATACTCTCTGAATTTTCTGGTCTGTTATATATGAGAAACATGTTTTTTAGCCCTATTTTAAATATTTCTTTTTGTTTGCCCTTTATATTTAAGAGAACACATGCTAAACTTCAGGCAGTAGATTCCTGACTTTCTTTGTTAGGTATGGCGTTTTTATGGTTCCCCAACAACTTGTTTAGGTTATTTGCAGTTGTAATTGTCACGTTCAATTTACTGTTTTTTCCCAGAGATTTTTTAATTTTATTAGACAGTGGTGGATGATGTGTTATTTTTACCCTTTTTTTCCTTTTTATTTCTTATAAACTTACTTCTCAGGTTTCGTATTATCTTTTTTTTTCATCTCATTCTTCTTGATCTTTTAGACCAGTAGAAGATGGAAAGGATTTTGTTGCTATCAAGGGATGGTTGGGTAGGTCCAAGAACCGTTATGGCATTCCCTAACTTATTTTGTGGGGGGTGGGGGGAGGTTAGCAGAGTATAATTCTTTGGTGTTTTTAAAACCGAATTCAAAGTAGTGATCGAGGGATATACTAAGAATTAAATATTTAATGCGGGTGATAAAAGATTAAATTATAAAATGTTCTCAAATAAAATCTTTGACGTGTGTTAAAAACGTTCAGCGTCTGGTCAAAAATACAAAAGGAAAAGAATAAGAGTGTTAACGGTAGTGAATGCTTCAGGCCCATGTATGGTACCTTTAATGTGGATTTGAAAAGCTGCAAACCCAAAACCTCTAAAAACTATTCCCACAAATGCCCTTCCAGTCTATTACATAGCTCAAGAAAGCACATGGATGTCAGCGGAGCTGTTTCATAAACAGTTCTGCAAATTAGCCGTTTTTTTTTAATGAAAGAGGGTTGCCAATGAGAGAAATTTTATTTCTCTATGATATATATTTCTCAGTGGTTTCTTGTAGAAAATATAACTACTGAGGTGTACTGGAAGTAAGCAATACATTATTGTTAATATGCCTAAGCTGAAAAAGCTATGAGAATTTTGTTGTTTCGAGCCAGGATAGTTGGCAGTAAATGAGAATTTTAAAAATTTATCTAAGTAGTCACCCTAAGTTAATTTTTACATAGTAAAATTATTTTGGATAATTGATCTCCGATTACAGATTTTTATTGGATAGGGTGTTTCATATGTTATTGAACATTAAAATGTTTGTTTACAATGATATTTTTGTTTTATTTAAAACTTTCTATGATTTTAAAATATAAATAAATTGTGAAAGTTTCAAATAGTTTATTTTACTAGTTATCAACAATTTTTGTGGTGTAATTTGGTTTTGAAGATTAATTGGGAGCACTTAAAATGGATTCCTATACCAATTAAAGCTGTAAAGAATCATTTATATTGATTTAATTTGAATCAGACCTTTTCAAAATATTTTATATTATTTTCCAAAAAAATCCCTTATGGATAAATTTTTATAAGGAGGCATTAAAAGTAACATTCATTTTTGGTTTTGTATTATTCATTAAATAAAAAACGCCTGTTATGTTTTAGTTGCCTTGCCTCTTTGAATCTGCCAGCCGCTTTAGAAGATACTAGTGGACAAGAGCTGCCTCAATCATTAAAAGACAAAGCCGATTCTGTTTGCAACTTAGGAGGGATTTCACAGCTGAATAAAATGATATGTGAGCTACCTGAATTGCTTCAAAGGAATAAAGATATTTTGGACGAGGTAAAATGATTTCTTTAATAATTAAAAATATGATATATATATATATATATATATATATATATTCTTGATATTTTACGTAATCCATTGTTTTTCCGTTGCACTGACTTTATGAAGCTAATATATTACTATTGTAAGTAATTTTATCCACCATTAAGTGCAATAATTTTACCTTGTGTGATTCGGTCACTTGACCATTGTCGAATCACTCGAACCAGTGATTCGACAATGGTCATGTGACCGAAAGGTGCCTCACCACACAAGATAAAATTATTGCACTTAGTGGTGGATAAAAGTATTTACAATAGTAATATATCAACCAAACTTCCTCACGGCTCCTTTCCGTGCAATAGACCAAGATGCAAGACATGTCCAATACACATCCCAACAAATAGTTTCCATAGCCTAGCAACCAATGTGGACTTCAAGATTCAGGGTCATCATACTTGTACATCCAGTAATGTAATATACCAGTTACAATGTAAATTTTGCCCGGCACAGTACATAGGCCTTACCACGGATAGTCTGAGCATCAGAATGAATAGCCACAGACATGACGTTGGAACCATGAACATAGACAGGCCAACCGCTCAACACGCTGCTAGTCACAACATCATCTCTTTCAATGATTGCTATACCACCAAAATAATTAAAGCCCTCCCCCCTGATTGCAACTCTTCAGAATTAAGAAGATGGGAGTTATCATACCAGTGGTATACCAAATCTAGAGAGCCTCCTAACCTCAACATCACATAAAACTCCTTTTAACTTCCCCCTAACTTCTACCATTTTTAACAGCTCCATTACCTTCCTTCTGACAGACTTTTAATAAATATCTAGTTTCAAGTAACCGATCTTTACACGATTCACATATAACAATTTCTACACATATCACATATAGCACTATATCATAAACTATAAATCTGTGAATCTGTGACATTTGGATGTTTATACACATCTGTGGTTCACTTCAATCTTTTGTTTTGTTTTTTTCTCTTTCTTGACTGAAGAAGATCATGTTGATCGAAATATTTCAAATAATAGTGTATTAAGTGTTTTATTGTGTTTTATATGTGCAATTTCCAAGAGATTGCAGTTTTGGACTATTGCCTTTAGGTAAGTCTGTCAGTCTCCTATCAAGTCCAAAAATTCCTAAATAAGCTTTAAGCTCTACTAGAACTTAAATAGAACTCTACTAGAAGCTCTACTAGAACTTTTGCAATAGACCTAGATGCAAGACGTGTCCAATACACCCCACAGCAAATAGTTTCAACAGCCAAACAACAAAAATGGTCTTCAAAATACAGGGTCATCATAATTGTACATCGAAAAATGTCATATACCAGCTACAATGTAAACTTTGCTCAGCACAGTACATAGGCCTGACCACGGATGGTCTGAATATCAGAATGAATGGCCACAGACATGATGTTAAAATTATGAATATGGATAGACCAACAGCTCAACATGCTGCGAGTCACAACATCACAACTTTTGATGACTGCTATACCACAAAAATAATTAAATCACTCCCCCCTGATTGCAATCCCTCAGAACTGAGAAGGTGGGAACTATCATACCAGTGGTATACCAAGTCCAGAGAATCCCCTAACCTCAACATCAGATAAATCCGTTCATATTTTTTTTTTTTTTTTTTTTTTTTTTTTTTTTTTTTTTTTTTTTTTTTTTTTTTTCTTCGATTGACAAAGACCACCGTGTGGTTGAAATATATCATTGTTTAAGTGCTTTTATGTGTTTCTATTTCAAGACTACAGTGTGGACTCTTACCAAGGTAAGTCTGTCAGTCTCCTAGTCCAAAAAATCTATATATATATATATATATATATATAACCTGCTAACTGTAGGGAGGCCATACATCGGTTATTTTGCATTTAAACTGGCAGCCATATATGGCTACCACATAGTAATATTTACCATTCTACTTTGTGGCAAGAACTTATGATGCATTACTCCCCTACATTTAAAGAAAGCTGTAAGCAAAACTTTCATATTCAACCAAACTTGGCACGCTTTATTTGCTCTTGGCTTGTGCTGCAGCTTCCATTAGGATGATTGAGCTTTAGTTTCCACGTCATAACCATAAATTCATGATTTGTCACCAATTATGATCCTCTATAGCAAATTTGAGATGTGTCGGACAGAGTCCAACCTATCATTAGCATTGTTTGTGTGTTACTGTTTTTGGTCTAAATTAAGCAATGTTGGTACGAATTTCAGGATGACCCGTGTCATGCTCAAATCATTGGTAAAAATTGAATGACATGAGTCAATCGATATGTTTAGGTCTACAGCAACTTCTCTAATGGTAACTCAGCGATTGGCCAAAACTATTTTCTTCATTTCATCAATGTTTTCATCTGTTGTTGACGTGCTTGAGCGTTTGACATGATCTTCATCGTCCACATCTTCTCAGCCCTCTGAGAACATTTTGTATTACCGATAAATTTTCAGTCCAAGGTAGCTTCTTCATATGCTACAGTCAACATTTGGAATGCATAAAACATTTGGTTTTTCACTCAAAATTTGATACGGATTCTTTTATCCATTTTTTAGGGAAACTTAAAAACAAGCCAAAACACATCTAAGAAAAACAGCTGTCAACAATTAATTGAACATTTAAAAAGGCCAAACTTTTCGGGACAAGTGAGAGATATTAGTACTGACATAACGCTACAAGAAAATCAAATATATGCAACCCCCGAAAATTCAAAATTCCTGATACTTTCTAAACAGATCTTGTTCATGATAAGCAAAATTATCTTAGCAAGGTCTCCCTGATAATTGTATTTGTTTTATTATAATATTATGGCAAAGTTGTTAGATCTCTTCATGAAAATAATTCTATATTTACTATTGCTATTGAGTTTTTTATTGTAAATGTGAATTATTCACTTCTTAATGAATATCAAAATCAAATTAAGAGATATTTGGAGTCTGATGTACTTCTTTTGTAGGGTCATATTGTGCTTCTTTTTGTAGGCTGACCGAATGTTAAATGATGAGTTTCAATCAGATGATCAACTACGACAACAATTCAAAGAACGGTGGACCAGAACACCTTCAGCCAAACTTACAGAAACATTTAGAGCAAATGCTGCCAAGTACAGAGAGATAATCAACAATGCTATTAATGCTGATAGTGTGAGTATTTTTATTGATTGTAGTTATTAATTCAATTAGAAATTCATCAATAAAAAACTATTCTTGTTCTAGAAAGAATTTCATTTTGTTTATGAAATGGTACTTCAGTTATTTTAAAGGAAGGAACATTGTTAGATTTTAACCTTAGTTTATGGCAATTAAATAATAAACATGTCTTCATATTATTATTTAAAATTATGGAGCTTTTGCATCATTTTCCTCACATTTCAAAAAATTTATTGTTTAATATTTTATGGGGAAGCTTGGTCAATATAAGATAAATGTTGAAAATCCTGAAGAAAATTCACAAATAACTGCTTTTTTCACATTCTTTATATTCCTTGACACTTATGATAGACAAGATCTCACTTGAGAATTTCTATGTGTATGTGTACATGTACACATATGTGTACCACTATAACTACCACAAGAATTAACTTCTAGTTACATATATTACCTCCTACCATTCGGAAAACCAAATCTTTTTTTTTTTTTTTTGAAGAACATACATAAATCCCTTGTTACAACAAATTCATATTTTAAAACCAAGAACTAGTAACAAACCGATTTTCCTTATAGATATTTGCTTTAAGCAAATTATTGAGTAAAATTATCAACCTATACCAAGTTTTGGACCAGAAACCTTTCTTTCCATTAAGAAACATTGTTTAAGGTGAAAACATTTGAGCTACAGATAATTTAGTTTTATTATGAATTCTTCTATTAAAATGTTTTTTTCTTTTTCATACAAGTTTTTACCATATATTTCAACCTTGTAAAGACCTAATACATCCCTTTGAGAATAGGAATTTCATAACTTTGATATTTTGGAGTTTTTAAGGTAATATGTTTTTACATTTACAAAAATCTTTATTCTATGCAGATATCTTAGTCACAATGTTAGATTGCTTCAAACTACAGAAATTTTGCCAAGTAGCTTGGTTGGTGCCATTTCAGTAAGTACTGGTTTATCAAGCTCTGTTAAATGGGACTCGGTTGTATCATCGATTTAGAAACTGACAATTAGTATGATTTTTAAAAAAAGATTGAATATTCAAACATATAATAATCCGTCTATTTCTGTATGTATTATATATGTCTGTTAATGTTGTAAGAGGTAGGTATTTAGTATTGTTACACAATATTAACACGTTCACTGCCAATCACGCAATATCGCATGATTTCAGATCTTACCGGATGGCCGATCATGCGATATCGCGTGGCCGTTGCTATCAAAATTCCAAGAGAATTATTATAGTGGCCACCACACAAAATTCCAATTTCCAGCTTGGCAATGAACGTGTTAAAGCCCTCTAAATTATTTAGAAAATTATCAATTATAAACTCATCAGTATTGTTGAATTTTTAATTGGTACAATATTATTTAATACTTCTTTCTTGTATGACAATGAATTTTTTTGTGGCAAATAAACTTTCAGATCATTTTGACTTGTTATTCTAGAAAAAGCTACATATAATGTACCATGCATAAATACTGCTGTCAGTAAGCAAATGCCTACAAATTCAAATGTTTGCCCTTATGCCTCATTAACTGTCTTAGCAAAAGCTGGCTTTACTGGAAATGACGTTTCTGCATAGTATGTTCAAGTTGAATTTTGCTAGAATCTAATGTAGCTTTTGGTATGTGTAATTTTACACCAAAAACTCTCCAGTAATATTTTGGGTTCTTATAATATAGTCGAGTAAATAAGTTACAATTAACCTTGTGCCATTGCAAAGTTCTTGAGAGACATGTAAATTTCTCAAAAGTACAGTGATGTTTTTTTTTTTAATCATATGGCGAGGAAAATGAATTATTTCAATAGTATTCAAAAGTTCAGATGATAATCTAAGAGCGTAATCCTATTGGGTAATCTTTAATATAATAATATTGTTGTATGCATTATATCAACCTTTGGTGTGTGCAATACTACCATTGAAGATAACAACAAACACCACATAAAACACATTCACTCAGTTTTCTACATTATAACTTTAAAGTTCTATACTGGTAGGTAGTTGACAAATGAGTTTTATAACAGTTAGGAAAAGCTTGTTTACCACTTTTAAACTTGGAAGGCTTATTGAGAAAATTAATTATACAGTCAGCATAAGAAGTTACACGAGATCTGTTTGAGAAGTATTTGAACTAATCTGTTAAGGTGGCTCTAATGCAATATATAGCATCGTCCATTTGCCCAATGCACCTACAATAATCATCTGATTGTCAATCTATACAATGCTGCCTTTATTTCTGTTGTACGTGTTTTTACTGTTTCTCGTTAATAGAGATTACTGATCAACAACTACAGATAAATTTTTTGTGACTCAGGATAGTTTTTGAAGAAATTACTGATATTTTGCGAGCTGTCCAGGGTAATAATGTTCTAACAAGAGCAGTTTTTCAAGTAGATTGAAAAACAAGGCTAAAAATGATTAACCCAATATTTTTATTTGTATTGTGTTATTATTGAATATTATCCATAAATAACCTGAAACGCTCTAGTCATATGCATATTATAATATGGGAACCTCTATATTAGTACATGGGTGATGTTTCAATAAAATGGGAAAAATCCAATTCTAAAAACAAATAATATAGAAAAAAAATTTTATAGTTAATTCCTACTGAGGTTGACAAAGACAAATTTTTTTGAGTTACTATTTATTTTATAATTACAATTAATATAAATATGTATACACATATGACTGAATCACAATATTAAGTGGGAAAAAGAGGGAGCTAATTTCCTTGCAATTTTCCATTTCCCCTCTTTACAATATATGGTTTTGGACTGTTATTGTTTGTTACTATTTATTTGCTTTATTTTTTTCATTTCTAATTGCTTCACTACTGCAAGGAACCTTTATCTTGTAATTTCATATATGTACATATTAAGTAATTGATTTATAGCAATGCGGAAGATGGCTCAGTGCCAAAGTGCTGAATTTTTAACTTGTTATTTAGTTTAAATCCGACCTAGACATCCAGTTTTTTAAACTTGATGAATTTAAAACTCATTAAACTTAAATTAATGAATAAATATTTGAAAAAACCTGTACTAACATCAATTAACGGTTATCCGCTATATGTTTAAAAATGTATTTAACTTGATTGGATGAATAAAAACGTATTTTATTAACGATTGAAAATTTGTACAAGATATATATAATAATAATAATAACCATATTTTACTTATCTCCTTGAGAATAGTAGTTCAGACAATCTGACTTATTACCTTATAATTTATTTTTATTTAGAAAACTGAGTTTATATGCTTTCAGAAAGTAAAGGAAAAATACGAGCAACACAGGAGAGGTATGGAGCTATTAAGTGAAGGACCTTCAGTGATGGCTGCTTCTGTACCTTCTGCAGGACCTGTAACTAGCAGCGGCGCTTACAACTCCAATGCGGCTGGGAAACTGAGGGCTCTTATGGAGCAGGTTTATATATTTGATTTGTAGTAAACTTATTTCATCTATGGTTGTCAATAAAAAAAAATAGAATATAATGAAAAAAGTAACTTCTTATGTAGAACAAATTTCTGGGATTAAATATAATAATACTGTTAGTAATAATAATTATATGGTATTACACATTCTACATATTATACTGTCTTTTATATACATTTATAGCTTTTTTATATGTAACGTTTTTTGATTATATAGACTTTCCTTATTAAGTAATCCAGGTTTAGCTGCTATACCTCCAGAAAAACCTGTAAGATTCTTACTAATTGTACTTCAAATTGCATAAAATAAATTTTTATACTAATGTATAATAGTGGCAAAATTTAATAATGTGTTTTTGGAAGTTAATAGATAGTTATTCTGTGATGGGAAGATAGGAAGAGGTAATCAATAATAGGATTAGAAGATGATTATCACATGTGTAAGGTATATACCTGAAATAGACCTTACTGTCTGGATCAAAAACCGATGTAAAAAAATAAAGGCCTAACCATTACACTTTATATATCACATTAACCCGTATATAGCCAGGAATTTTAGTAAATTTAATCTAAATCAATCACAGCCATAATTGTAGACAGTGACTATGGTACAATGTACTGTATCTAAGTGAAAGTGTACGTTGATGTGATGGTGGGGATGACACACTCTTATTCAACAGGGCTTCATAGCCGAATTTCGTGTGAAGTACACTTAATCGTTTCTTTATTAACATCTGACTTGTTATATGCATTATAAATCCATATTTACACCGCTATCAGATGCAATACATATTCCCAAAATGTTGTACAAGACTGTCAGTAGAAAGGATTTTTAAAATTATCATTCCAATAAAAGTGTTATGAAAAACTTTTTCATTAATTCTTCGAATATGTATAGTAGAACTCGGATAATTCCAACATGTTTAATTCGGAATTGCCAATAATTTAAAGTTTTGGGTTGGTATGCTATCAATGTAAACAAATTATGGATAATTCGAAGTTTATCGTTCTTAATTCGAAGATATTAGTTTGAATATGGGCTTGAATTCTAGGCGCACTAGTTAAGAAGAATTTCTTCCATTCAGCTGTAGATCACAGGATTTGGTGTGTAAGCGGTATCGGGAGAATCAGGTAAAAATCTGCACAGTCATCAGCTTCTTGTTATTGGTAATAGAGTTTATTTTCTGATTTGTCACGCACAATATAAAATGTCTGTGCTTCGTAAGGGATATTTATAAACTCTTGATACTTACAGCATAAATAAAGACAGATATTTATGCCCCATTGATCTTCTGTCAGACGTCTAAACATAATAGATCACTTCAGCAGTTTTTTGTCAACTAGAGTAAGAAGCAGTGTATAGGTTTCACCTGGTGTCGGTCAGTAGTGTAATTATTTTTATAATTAATCTATTCTTGTTTTCATACAAAATGAACCATAATAGTGGAACACCCGTAATAAAAATTGCACGTTTATAAAAAAATATAATATCTAGTGTTATATAAGTGAGAATAGTTTTATAGTTAAATACCACTAAATTGTAGTTAAATTTAACTAAATTGACACAGGAAATTAATCCGTACCTGCTAGTGTTTGCGGTGCGCATATAATTAGATCTGCAATAGGTTAACTGCTAGTAATTATAAGTTTTATAAATCCACTATGGCTAAGTTGTTTAATTATTTATATTATAGTGTTTAATTTAGATCAGTGACACGATACCTGCTGAAAACTGTCGTAGAAAAAAAAGGCTAGACTGTTTTGACTAAAAGGGTATTCTCCACCTTTCATTATTCAAATTTTTGGTTAATTCAAATGTTTTCATTGGTCCCTTCAGTTTCAAATTATCCAAGTTCTACTATATATGTATATAACTTGCAGTTACACAAGGACTTTGCCACTGTCAACCTCAGCTCACACACACAAATACAAATACACATTTATTTTGCTGCTGCCTGTACCAAGATTAGGATACATATGAAAGCTGATTAAATTGGCCTATAGCACTCAAATAAAGAACTTTAAAAGTGGTCCTTTATTAGGGTTAAACTGGGAGTGAGATCGTTTATTGAATTTTTGTATATGTAACATGAATTTCTGTATTTACCGCAAGTAATCGTACATAAATATCTGTTAAACATGTTATAGAAAATATTTCAGTTTTATGTTTTTTTTAGGTTGAAACTTTAAAAGCAGAAAGAGATGTTATTGAATGTGAATTAAAATGTGCCTCAAGTGATATGAAGGATCAGTTCTTAGCTGCATTGTCAGAAGGCAGTATCAATGAACAAGCACTTTCAGTAGAGACTTTAGGTCAGGCTTATGGATCTCTTCAGAAACAAGTTAAAGAGAGTTTGGGAAGGCAAGAAACTCTTCTCAATGAAATTCAGGTGAATAGTTGATTATTATTATAATATTGTATATTTCTGCTATATTATGTATATAGAATATATATAATACGCTGAGTATATTATTCTTCACCTTTCCTAGTAATGTTGCCTCTTCTTTCAGTTAATGTGTTCTTTGAAATATCTTACGACAAAACTGCGTCCAGATGTCCACATTCTGCTTTCATTAGACTAGTAGTTTTATCTCGTTCAGTTGATCCACCTAATGATGGTGTAGGGCTAAACCAGTTCAATGAAAATTGAATAGAAACAAGGCATATGTATGGGCACTTACTTGTCCATCAAGTCTCTATGATCAATGTCTCATGTTCTTTCTAGCAGACAAAAAGATATTGCTAGGATGAGCTTAAGCATTGCTCTACTCAGCATATTTATTTTAATATCAGGTGTATTTTCTCAGGACTAAATCTATAATTGAATGCTATTCAAGAATAATTCACTAATTATGTTTTAACAACTTAACTACTTGAAAGTAAAAAATGTTCAAGAATATTATCTTTTATATTTTTTATTGGCCTAAATGGTATACAGTAGTTAAATCAACCAAGTAAAAATTATACAAAGTCCACTTTAATCTACTCGTTGATTTATTCCGGTTTCACTTCAAGAACCAATAAAGGGAAAAACAAATACTTGAAAAAATAAATACAAGTAAGAAAAGAAAAAAAATTAAAAGAGTTTATAATGCAAAACCTTCATGTTAGTACTTGAAACTAGACCAGACTATCAGTGTAGAAAGTAACAATATTTAAATAATGTTAATGAAGATACGAGTATTATTTCATTAAGCAATTCAATAATATTGGCCGTTATAATATTATTGGTTAAGAATAAATAAAACATCTATTTGGCTGGACTAGTTTAACTATAACCAGTTGCATAATACAGGCCTAGAAAACCAAAATATTAGCTAGATTAAATGAGTTTCTATGACTCTACAATAAGAGTAATTAGGAACGGCTGAGGTATAGGATACAAATTTGTTTAAAGGCCTTTTAAGCTTCTTATTATTTAACCTTTAAGATTCAAATAGTTAATTCAGCTATGTATAGTACCACTGGTAACAGAAAACATTTAAAAATATTTTACCAGTTGTCTACACACACACACACACACATACACACACACACACATATATATATATATTCACAATTAACAATAATAACTTTATAAATGTCACCTACATTTATTCATCTGACATCTAGATTTTTACAATTTACGAATTCAAATACAGTTTTACAAAGTTATACAATTTACGATGCAGTGACAAAGTTTGATTGATTAACCAGTACTAAAAATTACTATAAAGGTGGGCTCTTGAGGTCTGGAAATTCTTTAAAAGTACTAAAAAAAAGAAATATTAATGAAGTGTTATACAATGTCCTATTAGCTACTGAAGATACCTCTGTGCAGGTGAATTCAGAGTAGCGACTATGGCAGCTATTCAAATAATTAATGTTCATATTTTATGTAATAATATACTGAACAATATTTTTCAACCTTGTCATCCTTAATATATTGAAATATCACTTGAGTCGGTAATTGCTGAACTTTAAGATCCATTTAATTTTTAAAAAACCTTGTTTTGGTTAATAATTCACAAAAAAAAAAGAAAAGTACATAGAAACAATTTGCCAAACACATATTCAATAATTCTGTTTTACTGTATTCAGATAATATATATTCAGTAAATATGTACCAATAAAATTTTTAATTTATTGTACACTTAAAATCATATTTAAGGACGATTATAAATAACCTAATCATTTATTGGGGGGGGGGTTAATAATTTGTAAACCTTTGTAAAAAAATAATAATTCTGTCAAAATGAAGGAAAATGGAGTAATGTGGTGTTAAGGGTAATTCCCTTAATATGATGTATCATTGCTGTGATAAATTCTATTTGTTCATTGGTGTGGTTATGTGTGTCTGTTTTAAGAAAGTTGACTAAAATATTATCAAGGATAGTGTGTGAGACTACTACATAATCCAAAATGTCTTGAATATGTAATTATATTTTTGTAAATGATATATTTAAAATTTAAACGAAATAAACTTTTAAATAAAGCAATAAGTGAGAGAATTTACTAAACCATTTTTAGAATAAAAATATGAAGGTTTTAATTTCTGAAAAACCTAATTTATTAACATTTTTTGCTTTTCTTTCCACCTTTAATTGTTATTTAAAGAACATTCTCTATTTAACATTTTATTTTTATTATGCACTGAACATTTTTTTTGTATTATTTTTATTTTCCACTTATAATTATCATTTAATATTGTTTGTTTTAGACAACCAATACAGAATTCTGCAAAGAGAAAAGTGGTGCTGGAGGAATGGCTCAAAAGAGAGAGGCTGCACTCAAAGAGTTAGCTGCTGCTCATGACGCTTTTGTAGAGCTGCAAAATAATCTGAAGGAGGGGAACAAATTTTATAATGATTTGACACAGGTACTATAGCCAAGTAACTTAAATTCTTTACGTTATTTAATGTTATACAAATACCACATTCTGTATGAAATTGCCAGAGTTCAAAGTTTTTAGTTATGTTTTGTAGAGAAATATAATTTTATTCAGTGGCCAACAAGATAATATACCTGACAAACCATCTTAAAGAGAGAAAAATGCTGCATACACTTTGTGCCAAAGTTAAAGATATTGTTAAGATTCAGTTCTGCTAAAGATGATTTTGTTGTATCTAGACTGTATTTCTACACTAATTAATAGCAATACAGTGAAACCCCTCAATTCTGAACTAATTGGGGCCATAACCTGTTCGGATTTGCCGAAAAAGTTTGGATTTCGGATTTGGCGAAAAAGTTTGGATTTCGCATTTGAATGAAGTGCATTTTTAGTAACGAACAATATTAGAGCATTCATTACATATTTCTGTATAAAAACTAAACAGTTTTGTATTGCTACTAGTGAAAAGTCTTTCGAACAATCCATCATGCGTAAGTTTCTGTGAATGAAAAAATTACTTTACTAGCCCACGCCCACCCTTAGCAGTTGAGCCATTTGGCGACCCGCTGACCAACAGAGATGGGCCTCCCTGAAGATGGGGCTGTTGTAATTTTGGGCTCGGTCCAGGGCTGTGCAAGCATTAAGGTATTTGGCATCTATAAGTTCACCACCACAGAGCAGACACCGCTGACTAAACTCCTTGATTTACATTAAGGAGTACATCCTAAACACCTACGTCTCTCACATTGGATCACATCTAGGAGTTTAATCATAATTTTTATTTTAAAAATTATAAGTTTTTGGACTATGAATGGAATTGGCAACAACGTATTTTTTTCTGAGATGATGCATATTAAGTTATAGAAGTAAGCTATTAATATTAAGAACAGACGAAAATTGGCTTAAGTTTATACACCACTTATTGAAAAACTTAAACATACTTAGTCATATTTAGGTAAATTATTTGAAATTTATGAAGTTGTTATGCAATATTAATTTGTGTATTTTAAATTTATAAATGTAATTATTTCCTGAATTGTAAGTGATTGTAACTTTAGTAGTGATTAAGCTTCTCCATGTTTTGGTTACAATTAAATATGTAATAGTTTGTAATTGTTATGTTGATAACATTTTAAAAAATTGTGTTCTGATGTTAACCATTTTAGAATTTTATGTGATATTTTATAATTATAAGAAATTTCATTGCAGGTATTTTTAATTGTGAACTCTTGTCATCATTGTAGGTAATTTTAGTTGTGTACTTATGTATTGTAGGCTTAAAGATGATAACGTATCTCTTATTGAAACGTTGACTGTATAAATAAATAGTTGTTCCTGACTCGCAATCAACCGTTTTTACTATCAAATTTACTGAACTTTAGTCTAAAATTTTTTTATTTAATTTTATAATACTTTAGATATTAAACTAAATTGATAGAGTGAAAAAAATATACATTTAGTAGACGCTTTAGTCAAGCAAAAATCGTTTCATAAATTTATTGTTTCATGCAGTTAATTAGTTCCAGACCAGTCTCCTGTGAAATTCTCCCATCGATTTAAAGGAAGGTTCAAAGCTAATTTTAAGGCTAATCCAAATTTTAATATTTAGTCAATCCTGGTCTTTATTTCTTAAGAATAAAAAGGAAGTAAAATTATCAAATAAACATTCCAGACATTAGGGCTTCTAAAAAAACAACTATTGAGATTGGGATTGTATAAAGGTGATAAACTGTGCAATTGCATGTCCTGATGAGTAATATGTTAACTGTTACTGATACTCATAATAAAATTAATACCATTTTTTAACAAATTTTTAAAAGATTATTAACTTTCTATAAAAACCGCCCAAAACATATTTATTTCCATTTTCAAATACCAATAATCACTGTGTGAACTTTACTTTTCAGCTGTTGGTTGCATTCCAGAATAAGATATCAGATTATTGCTTTGCAAGAAAAACTGAAAAAGAAGAATTATTGAAAGACCTTACGAGAGACTTGAGTCATGGGCCTGTTGGAGTTTTGCCAAATGCTCCAGCACATCACACCACAACTCCTGGTAATGAATCTGAAAAATCCACTGAGTGTAGTCTGCAGTAAACCCGCTTGCTTTTAGACACTATACAAAACATAGTCGAAATCATGGTTTTGTTTTTATTTAGATTTTAAAGTATCGTTGTATATAATGTTTTGTAAATTTTCAGTTCGTTACATGTTACAGTTGTCACAAATCAATCACATTGACTACAAGAACAAACTTAATGGCTTGCGTAAAATTATCATCTAAAATAGTTTTTTGAAGTAGCATTTTTTTATAATCTGGCCATTTTGTGAATTGTTGTATGATACTTTGGTTTTACTTGCTTGTAGTACTAGTGCTCAATATTTTTCTTTAATTAATGTATTTCATCAAGGTGTAAAATTTGTTAATTTAGAAATGCTGTTAATTCGTATTAAAGTTGTTTAGGAGCAAATTTTTCTAATTGTTGAATAATATTTACTAGTCATTTCATAGGAAAATTAAAACCCATCCTTAAAAGTAGAATATCTTTATAAGAACCAAATACTTTGTTTTATTATTTTTTTTCATATTGCAGCAGCTGTATTTTCAGTTATTTATTTCTATTAGTCATTACATTTTGTATTGAAATTTTCAAAATAGGAACATTAAAAATTTTAATGCCTTAAGGCTAAGGAAAGTACATTTGATTTACAAAACAGATTGAAGTTAAAAAAGAGATTAATGTATATTAAATGTTTATCATTTAAATGTATATATAAAAAACTTTTAAATTAGTAGGTCAAGGCCATCTTCTAACTGTAATATAGTTCTTAATTTCTGGAACTAATGTAACTGAATAAAGCTGAATTATGCTTGTTTTTCACATTTTAATTGTACTTTGGTTTTTTTTAGGATTTATGTCAATTCTCTGTTTTCATCCTTATCTTTTCCTTTAAATACTTTTTTTTAATTAGTTTTTATTAATTCATTTATTTTAAATTTCAGAATTTTCTGTTTTATGAATTTGGTCTTGAAATCTGGCTCATTACAATCATTAAAGCCTTTTAAGTTCTTGAAGCTAAAATCTTTCAATTCAGCAAAGTATGGTTCATTTAAGAATTTTCTTACCTAAACTTTAAAATTTCAATAAAAATATAACGAGTTTTTTGATTCAATTTTAAAAACTGTTACTTCTTAATCGTTGCCAGGTTTTTGTAAACAGTGGCTTAAGTTTAACTCTGAAAAATTGAATACTTCATAATTTTTTGTCAATGCAACCGTTTCTTATAAAACGCAAACCAAAAAATGAACACCAATAAAACAAAAACTAGAATACCAATCCATGCTGAATGCATTTTGATAGGTATACATAATAGCAATAGTAGTAGTTAATATACTGATAGTTAAGGCAATAATTTTGAAATTAATAAAATTAGCGAGAATGTGCTTCCTAAAAGTTGTTAAGGCAGACAGTAGGAATGATTGTTTTTTACTGATTTAATTTATATCAAATATGGAATTTTTCTGTCAACTAAAAGATTGAAGTTAATATCACCTAAAAAAAATCATCAATTTATTTTCAGTAGTGTAATTTTATTAGTTACCTGTATGTTTGCTTTTTATTAACAAATCCTCAATGAATATTTTTCACTCATGTTTTCCATGGTGTTTCCTTTTTGATCCAATTTGTGAAACAACTTGACTAATATAAGAACAATAACTAACTTTTTTATTTCTTATTATAATATTGCCACTGAGATCTTTAAAATTTACTAATGTTTGCAATGCTTATTCATTGCTTATTTTAATTAGTTTTATATAATTATTTTAAAAATAATGCCCAATGAATAATGATTTTACTTGTTTTTCAAATATTCTTTCAATTATATTCTAATAAACAACCTGCTACTATCCATATAAAAAAAAAAAAACTGAATTTATTCATCTCTTTGGGGTTTATTAGTTTGATTTAGAATACTTTCCATTTTCAGTACAAACTTTGTATAACTAAGTTATGTATTATGGTAAAAATGTACATATATTCTTTATTCATTTCCTAATTATTTATTATAGAAATATATATATATATATATATATATATATATATATATATATATATATATATATATTTAGGTTAGTTTTGGTTGGTGAAGATTATTTAGATTTTTTGGACTAGGAGACTGACAGACTTACCTTGGTAAGAGTCCACTCTGTAGTCTTGAAATAGAAACACATAAAAGCTCTTCGATTGACAAAGACCACTGTGTGGTTGAAATATATCATTGTTTAAGTGCTTTTATGTGTTTCTATTTCAAGACTACAGAGTGGACTCTTACCAAGGTAAGTCTGTCAGTCTCCTAGTCCAAAAAATCTATATATATATATATATATATATATATATATATATATATATATATATATATATATAGATTTTTTGGACTAGGAGACTGACAGACTTACCTTGGTAAGAGTCCACTCTGTAGATTACAATTTATAATTATTTTATTTCATTCTCTCATATTTCTTTTTGTGTTTTTTCTTTGATTGACAAAGACCACTGTGTGGTTGAAATATATCATTGTTTAAGTGCTTTTATGTGATTCTGTTTCAAGACTACAGAGTGGACTCTGTAATAGAGTGATAGCAATAAAGCAATGCTAGCCTAGTTTACGTATAATATGAATTATTTTTTTTGCATTATATGACTGTTGATAAAACCGTAATCATGGCAAAACTGGTAGAATTACAATAATAGTTACTGTCCTATCCGATGTGTTCTCTAAATTTGACCCGCTAGTGATTTCTTTTTGTTGTATTTTTTTAAAATATACTTAGCGAAAAGGAGTTTTAATTAAGGAAATGAGGTGATCAATGAAATTGAAACTATTTGCAGGGTTTAAAAATCTTATTATTGTGATGTCTTATAAAGGTTAGAATATCGCTGGATTAAGTTGTGTAAAACTAAATGGGTATTATTAAAATGAATAGAAATAATTTTTTTAAATTCAATATAATGGATGTTGGTCATAAAACAAACTCAACACTGAACTTCAAGAAATGTTACATTTTTAACAGCTTCTATAGGAACAAAGATTCTGACACATATAAATTGGTGATGCCCCTTTGAACAAGAAGGTTAAAACAGCAATGAATATTTTAATTCAGGTAAATAGCATTTTTCTTAGTAATGGTGTGCATGTCTAGAATTTATTTTGCATAATATAACAATAAATAGGTTATTGTTTCATAGATTTGTATGTTTGTATAACAAATCTCATATTAACATTTTTTTATTATTTCATTGCTGTTGCTATGTTTACTGTATAGTAATTACTATTTAGCTGGCAGTTTTAAAATTTAAGTTTGTTTTATTAAGTCCTTTATTATTACAAGTTATTTATTCCATTACGTTTTATTAAACCATGATTAAATTTTATTACGTAATTAATCAATGTGTTAGATGTAACAAATAATTAAATTTGAGTAGGATCCTACTCAATTTTATACGCTAATATAAATAAACTTGTCGATTAAAGAAACCTCTACAGGAAAAAGATTTTGATACAAAAGACAGATTTACAATACAGTTAAGGTGGGTAGAATAATGGGAAAATGTTTGATCAAGAAGGTCCTGAAATAAAACAAAAAGGTTAATAACTGGTTGGATATTGAATATGAAAATCTGTAACTCAATGCAAAAAGTCATTCAGAAGAGAACATGCTAGACTGTGGAGGTTTATAGAACAGATGGCATTGCAAGGGTCTTGGCATATTTTAGAAATATTAGTGTGAAATGTGGTAATGGTTTCTTTAAAAACTGCTATATAGCCTAAAACTAAAATATTTTATAAAAAAAGAAATAGGTAACTGGGCCATTTTCCAGAGATTTTGTTAAGTGATGCCTAACATAATAATGTAATGAGATGAGAGTTGATTGTATTCAGTTTTAATGTTAACTGGCCTTCAATTTAATTTTCAACACCTGTTTCATTGAAAGAAAAATAATAACTGAAACAATGCAATAATAGTTCTGTACACAAATGTGATAAGAGATTTAGAGAAATCTATGTGAGTGTGTATCACAAAATAATATATTAATAATAATATAATGTTATTAATATATTATACTTCATGACATCCTTTGATGATCTACTAATTGCAGGAATCCCTAATAATTTATGGAATAAGCCAACATACCAAGACAAAGAAGCATATAAAATATTTGTAACTGTGAATCTACATAAAGCAAAAATAATGTGTTCAAGTTTCCATTAGGGAACAATTGAAAATATAGGCAGTTGTATATATGCGTATTTGGGTCACATTATCAATAGTTTACATTACATGAAAGAAAAGTTGGTCTGAGTGAATTTGGAAAGCTTTTAGTAGGGTTTTAATCTGTATTCGCTAAATTGATTACTGGCAATGTTGACCTGCAAACATTGACCCTTATTAAATACTCAATGAACTTGTTGAGGATGACATGGCAAATCACCATGGTATAGCAAATACTTCAGTTAAGAAGAAGGTATGAATAAATGAAAGTAGAACCTAATGGAACAATATTAGCTTTACTCGGGAAGGTCAAGAACACAGCCTTTGATGGTGCTACACCAATAATATTAAAAGAACAGCTGAACCTTATGGATGAAACGTATTCTAGGTCTATGCTATTGAAAAACATAAATAGTGCCAGTTGGTGTTTGAAATAATAATTTTAAAAAACACACATAAGAGTAGTTGATAAAGAATGTTTACAAAGGGAAACTGTATAAAATGTTTTTTGAGTAAGATTGCTCCTTATCTACTGAGAAACTTATTACATGCATAGAAGTATTATAATATTCCCAAAGCATTTTTAAGCCTAAAAATTCTGCCAGTAATACACTTATCTGTAACTTTACCTCCTGTTGATTAGGCGGGGTGGAACAAGAAAAGTGCTAATGGCATCAGCAAGTATTGTGCTCATCATGTAGGAAGACTATACTCCTAAAAATTGACAAATTGCATATATATATATATATATATATATATATATATATATATATATATATATATATATATATATATATATTTAACATTATCCATTGTTTTTCCGTTGCACTGACTTTATGAAGTTAATATATTACTATGTGAGTAATTTTATCCACCATTAAGTGCAATAATTTTACCTTGAGTGATGAGGCACCTTTCGGTCGTTGGCCATTGTCGAATCACTCTTTTTTTTGTGTATAGTTGTAAATTGATTTGGCTTTTTTTATGGTAGGCAGCTTTAATGTTTTGTTTAATAATGTGTGATTCTGCTATTTTTGTTGCTTTATTGATAATAGTGTTTTGTTTATTTTTTATGTGTAATTTTGCGTATTTTGGTGTTATATTAAGTGTTAAGCATTTTTTATTAAACTGTATTTTGTTGATGCAATTCTGGAGTTTGATTTTTAGGTTAAGATATTTACGGTACAGTTGTTTACCTTGGTAGGTATTAAATTCTTGATATTTAACATTATCCATTGTTTTTCCGTTGCACTGACTTTATGAAGTTAATATATTACTATGTGAGTAATTTTATCCACCATTAAGTGCAATAATTTTACCTTGAGTGATGAGGCACCTTTCGGTCGTTGACCATTGTCGAATCACTCCTGATTATATATATATAATTCCTTAAACAGGAATTTTTGGACTTGATAGGAGACTGACAGACTTGCCTGATGGCAATAGTCTGAAACTGCAATCTCTTAGAAATAAATAAATAGGCACACATAAAAACAAAATGAACAATTTGTAGGGTGTATGGTGGCTTTTGGAAGTACTATTTGTCCTCCATACACTTGCATAGTTTGAAAACATTCCATTCATCCAGTTTGTTTTGAGTAGTGGAAATATAGTATGTTCTGGTGCTATATTTATAGTAAGCGCTATTTGAACAGCATGCTGTTACCAAATTTTCAACTGCTGAAAGCTGTTTATTGTGAAGATACTGTTGATAGGGCTGCTGTAAATCTATGGGTAATGAAATGTTACAATTGTCAACCTGGAAAAGCCTCAATTGTTGATACACCATGCATCTTAAGTGGTTATCAAAGATTTGATTCAAAAAAACTGATGGATCATTCAAAAGCGTATCGAAACCACATTGGAATATTTAAGGATCATTTTGCCATTAATTTGGCACAGCTGGAACACCATAAAATCTGTGCATGGTAAATCCCATGCTGCCTCACAGACAAGAAGATACAGCTTTGATTAGAATGCGGTAAACAACTTCTGAAGCAATACAAAGGACACGACTTTCTTTTGAATATTTTAGTGAGAGAAGAGTTATGGGTTCATCATTAGAGCCTCAAAAAGAAAAGGCAGAGTGCTGAATATCGTCATTCATAATCTCCTAATGTGAAAAAGTTCAGAACACAACCATCTAGAAAATAGGTTCTATTGACCGACTATAAGTGACTGATTATCTAATATACAAAGCAAAGGTAAATTCTACTGAGTACGTACAGACTAAAACACCTCTGACATCGAGTTTTTCGTGTTACAGGCAGCCTGGCGCCAATAATCTTGTAACATGACAATAATCTTTCACACACTTCGCATGCTACTGAAGAGCCTATGAGAAACCTGAAGTTCGAACCGATTCCACACAATCCTTTTCCTATGACCTTGCACCTTACAATTTTTATTTTTTTCTGTATTCAAGAGAGACCCCAAGAGTATTCATTACAGCTGAAACAATAAGATGTGTGGGGAAATCTATTGTGTAATTGTATTTGCACACATCTTTGTGTTGGTTAGTTTACAGGTTTTGGGTGATCTGTTTGGTATTGTTAAGTTTCTTATGGGTTTGTTATGTTAGATATTTGGATTACTGAGTTTATCAGAGGGTTGTTTAATTTATTAATCATTATTGTGTTGTATCCACGGGTTTGTGTTATATAATTATTTGAGTTTAATTTTATATATCATATATTATGGTGTTGTAAGCAGCTAGTTTGTGTTGGTGTGGTTGATTTGAAGAGTTGTGAATGGGTACAATTGGTAATGGGTTTTCGGTATATGTTAAATTTATGAATTTTTTAGTCTATACGCATAATTGTAAGGTCCAAGATATTAAAGCAGTTGTTTTGGTGGTGTATGTTTGTGTATGGAATTGAGATGTTTTAAATATGTATTTGCGGTTTGTTTCCTTTGTACAATATCATGATGTCAGTGTATCACTACTAGTATATTATGTCTAAATATTTGCTTAAACTTTATTTAATGTCTGTTAATAACTATTTAATGTGTAAGGTTAATGTCAAACTGCAGACCAATTCATGCTACTACAACTACACTCTACGTTTTGATTTCCTATCAAAAAATCCTTATCAAGAACTCGATATAGATTTCCAGATAGAAAATCAAAACTTAAGAGTGTATATATATATATTCACAGTATAGCAAGGATAAAAACTGTTTGGATAGGTTATTTCTTTACTTTTTTCTGTTACTAGAAAATGACAAAAAACAAATTTTTAAACCAAAAATCTAAAGATATTATCTTGTATGCGGATATAAAGGTGGTTTAATAAAACATCACATATATGGTTTGTAGCAAAGATTTACTAAATAATTTTTTAGGTAAACCCCATTAGAATCTGTTTAATTCTGGCAAGATAAAATTGCTATATGAATATAATATATATCTGATAAGTTATAAAAGTGTCAATGAACTTCCATGTGTATTGCAAACTTGAAAAATAATATTTAATAAAAATATAAAATTTAAAAAAGAATACGTTATGAATACACTAAATAAAATATACCTACTAGCTTATTATTCAAAAAGACATTTATGGGTTAACATTGAAATCTTTACAATATTTATAGGTATTTTCTTTGCACAGGAGCTTGTTACAAATACAGCATGATGACTGAGTTCTTCTATCCTTGCTTCTTACTTTGTAGAAAGCTCTAGTCCTTGTGTTTTGTGGTGGTGGTGTTGGTGGTCGTAGTTGTTTCTTTCTTTGAATTCCATCTTTCTCGATATATGTATCTAATTTTATAGTTAATGGTAAGTCACTGTCGCTATTACACTCGTCGCATTCTCACTAACACTATCACATTCTTGTATAGTATCTAAAACATGCTCTCTTTCATGTAACCTGTCATTTTTCGTATCACTATTCTTACCAGGAATTGCTTTTGATTTTGAAGGTCATGCCAAGCAATTGTGAGACAAAACTAATTGTTTTTTTAAGCAAGTAGAAGGGGGGCAGTGGAAAGGTACCTGAACAAGGACAGTGTAAACAAAAAACTATTGTTCTTTTCACATAAAATGGACTGTCGAGGGGGGGGGGTTTGTCCTAGCGCATGTGCTCGATGGTTAAAAACATTGTTCTTTATAGCCTGAATTGTAGTGTTCATTTTATCAACAGAAAATGATCTTTAAAATTTCTATATAAGAATAAACTACTGATTAGCTTATGAATTGTCTAAATTTAAACCAATTTTACTGACATGCGTATTCTATTATTTGGTTTTGACTTATAGGTGTATCGTTCTCTAATTTCTTATACTGGTTGATTATAATTTGTGAAATTTTTTAAAATGTTAGAATAAATTTTATTAAATTAAAATGTTATAATAATTTTTCAACTTTTAAAAATTTCAGTACAGAAAATATACTCTAGTTTTGGCAATTTTTTTTACAAACAACACACCCTCCTAATTAATCTTAAGAGCAAGTTTAAAAAAAAAAAATCCAATTTTATCGTAATTCTTCATTGTTTTGCTTCATGTTTTCATTTTATTTTGATTTCAGCATCCTCAGCTGACTCAAGTGCTTGGCCAACTTTATCAAAATTTACATCATATTTAAATTTTGGTAAGAAGTTCATATCATTTTATTCTGTGGTGGTGGCAATAATCTTGGGCTGTTCTTATCATTGCATGTACAGTTTTTTTCCAGAAAGTTTCAACTTTGGTTTGTAGAGTTTGAATTAACAGAAATTTATTTGTTCCATGTGAAGTGGGTATTTATTTGGGAACAGAGTACTGTTGTACATGAATCAGTATAACATTTTTTTAAATATTCATTGAAGAAAGCATATTTAGGCTATCATCTTCAGTAAAGTATTCCGTATCTTCTGCTTTACTGTACTTCTATCATTATAATAGAATGTATATAATTTGAAATCGCCGATAATTTGAAACCCCCGTTTTGGGTTGGTCCTTTGAACTTTATATGCTATAAATGTAAAATAATTATGAAAAATTCGAAGTTATTTGTTTCGATATGGACTCAAATTCTAGGACACTAGTGATAGCCTTCCAAGAATTCTCTATGTTTGGTTCGAGGTTACAGTGCGTAAGTGCTGACTGGAGAATTAGTTCTTGATTGGCGCTCAGTGACTTGTTTGTTGTTACTACTTCAAGATCATGGTGCTTCATGCGCGAGCTGTGTCGAATAAGCAATTGACAGTTATCGATAGACACTCTGCTTAATCACCAGTTTGTTGTTAACAGTAGTGAGCCTCTTTTTATTGAAGATGTTCCCCCTGCACCTGTTGAATCAGAAGCCAATACAGACATCACCTTTGAAGAGTATGTTAATATAAACGAACAAGAAGAGGTATTTTAATTTCAGTGACATATCACAGACCCTTAAGACATTGCTTGTGAACCCCCTTAACCACCTGTTGGGAAACACTAGATAATTAACTTGTTGCGACAAATATTTCTTGTCATTAGGAGGCAATGAGTTAACCTATAAATGACCTTTTCCTGTAACCATTAGTAGGTTCTTGTTGAAGACTGTTGTATTGTTATTTTCTTGTCCTTTATCAGTTATGGCAACAAGAGAAAACAATAAAACACAAATAGGAAAACAGTTTTTTTGTGTAGAGGAGAAGAAATCCACTAGACATAGGTTTTTGTAGTGAACTATTTATTATATGAATAGTTCTTATAACAATGTACCAATGTGCTTTAAACAAAATATGTTTACTAATTAAAAATATTAATATCTTACTTCTGTTGTTCTGCATCACTTTCTAGACAAAACTCATAATACGTTAATTTTAACCCTTTTTTAATATATTGCTTTAGTTAATAGTTTTTGTTACATAAATATATTTGTGAAACATTTTTATGTCTCTTATTTAACCTTAATTATTTATTCAGTTGTAGAATTTATCATTCTGTCAGTTTGTATATTTTCATGTCCAACATTCTATTTTACTTTCATTGTTTAAATTTATTTCTAATAGTATCATTTGGCCCCCAGTTTGTATTTATTTGTTTATTTGTAATAATCAATATTTTTTAATAGAGGTTTTTAGATATTTTTCTTTCAAATATTCTAACTATATTGTAAATGAAAAATGCATGCAAAATGTTTATTTACAATGCCCAGACACTTGAAACAAATTTGTCTTCTCATTTAACAATAGATGTCACAAGGCCTGCATGGTTACTACCTATTCTGCCTTCATTCAGTAACTGAATTGTAATATTTGTAAATAATATAAAATCATACCATTTGCTAATAATAGTATCGAGAATAATCTAAATAATGATGTAAAGGTTCTATTGGATACAAAGCATTAGTATCTATTCACCTATTCTTCGTCCTTTTGGAACGGAGCCATAATTACTTTAGAAAGGTTACATTGGATACAAAGCATTAGTATCTATTCACCTATTCTTCATCCTTTTGGAACGGAGCCATAACTACTTTAGAAAGGTTACATTGGATACAAAGCATTAGTATCTATTCACCTATTCTTCGTCCTTTTGGAACAGAGCCATAACTACTTTAGAAAGGTTACATTGGATACAAAGCATTAGTATCTATTCACCTATTCTTCATCCTTTTGGAACGGAGCCATAACTACTTTAGAAAGGTTACATTGGATACAAAGCATTAGTATCTATTCACCTATTCTTCGTCCTTTTGGAATGGAGCCATAACTTCTTTAGAAAGGTTACATTGGATACAAAGCATTAGTATCTATTCACCTATTCTTCATCCTTTTGGAACGGAGCCATAACTACTTTAGAAAGGTTGCATTGGATACAAAGCATTAGTATCTATTCACCTATTCTTCGTCCTTTTGGAATGGAGCCATAACTACTTTAGAAAGGTTGCATTGGATACAAAGCATTAGTATCTATTCACCTATTCTTCGTACTTTTGGAATGGAGGCATAACTACTTTAGAAAATTTGTTTATAGTCACATACTCAACTAATTACTCTATAAATATTGTTGTATCATAAAAAGAAGATGTTTAATCTCAACACATTGCCTGCTTTGGGGGGTCACCCGTGACTGGCAATGTAAACCTAACTTTGGATCATCACACAATGTTACCAGGCAAATATTTCACTATTTGAGGTCTTCGATATGGCCCCTGTGTGCGTTGGTGCAACTTGATGTTCAGAAGGTTGCTACTTTTTTATTACAAGACTAAATACTCGGAAACCATAGGTTCAGAATTACAAGAAATAGTAACTGGAATTTCATTTTATTCCAATTATTTTCAAATTCTTTTATTAGTGTAGAAGTACAAAATGTTAAAAAAATATTTTACATTTAATTTTTTCCTAAATAAATTTACTTAAAAAAACAGACCAATTGGAGGATTAAAAACTAAAAATTTTAATTTAAAACTTCCAACTTTCATTTTATAAGATCTTATAAAATATGTAAAAAGCTCAATTTAAAAAGATATTTATATTTAATCATTGTAAACATAAACATAAAAGTAATGTCCAGATTGTAATTATAATTTTGTACCTATAAAATATGTTAGAAACATGCTAATACTAGAAACTAGAAGACAAATACTTCTATTTATGGTAAGCATCAAGAGACTTTTTACGACAGTCAGGTTGATACATGGGGAAGATGAACAAGTGATTGTAGTTAGTGTTATTTTACCTTTGCAGGCAGAAGGAAAAACAGAAGATTTTTTTTTTAAAACACTAGTAAAATAATAAAGATAAAAATACTCACTGAATGCGTTTTCCACTTCCTAAATGTACTTGCGAATTTTGCAAATATTAGAGTGAACAATTTTGCAAGGCATTTCAAAATATTTAGACAAACTTTAATTTTGAACGCTACATATCCATAATTTCTGTGCATCTACATATTATATTCATGTAATTTGTTTTGCTAATTTTGACCACAGTAACTTTCAACTGCCTAATAATTATACCTTTTATAAATCCACTATCCCTAAGTTTATTGCTTATTCAAATGAAAGTGTTTAATGTGTGTGTGTGTGTGTGCGCGCGCGTGTGTGCTTGCATGTGTGTTATAAAATAACATTGACCAGTGACATAATACCTGAAGACGCCTGCGGTAACTGCCGACACACAAAAACCTATACTGCTTTTGACTAAAAGGGTACTCTCCTACGTTCATAATTTGAATTTTTCGTTATACTGTATTTATATAAATATTTAATTACTTTTATTTTATCTTCAACACACTTTTAAAATATAAAATAATACAGGAGATCTGTTTATAGTACTATTTACTTTTCGTTTAATGAGGATGACTCTTTAAAGAGATGTGTAGTTTTGTCAACTCAGGCCGGCAAATGGATTAACAATGTTTGGCTTGCATAGTTAATACTATTATATTTTATATTTATAAAAATAAATATGCTGTGCTAGTCACACTTTTAGACCTTTAACACAGACCTGATTTGGGTTGATAATGAGACACATCTTCCAAAACAGTTGACCTCACTAAACAAAAAGTAAGTACTATACTGTTAAAGGTAAGCGCAACATATTAATTTAACATAGATTAAAGTAAAAATTCAAACTTACCAACGAAGAGCAGAAAAGATTTGGTCTTTCTGATGACGCTATTATCAACTTGCCACAACTATTCTTAAAAAGTAAACTTCACATTGTGAAAGCTGAGATAAAAATTACCTTTGTCAGTAATTCCTCAATGGAATTAGTTTCCATAATAAAAAGAAGACCTGTTGTTGTGCAACCCTCACATTCTAGGCCTGGTATGACTCATTGCTGCTGCAGTCAACATTTTTAACAAAACCGACTCCAAATGAACAGTATGGTGGCATTTATCGTTTGATTGTTGCTTTTTAAGATTTTAGAAGCTATTTCAAAATGTATTATTTGAATTTTTTACAGTTTTGTTTGCTATAGTTTTGGATAAAATTTAGATGTTCTAATTTAGATAACAATTTTGGAAGTATTGCTATTACTCATTATAGTAATGAAGTTTTCATAGCACTTGTTGAAGAAAATGAGTAAATACATTCCGTTACATAGCAAACAACCAACTTTACCTACCCCCCCCCCCTACACTCATACTCATAAATCGTATACTGACAGCCTTAATACGTTGTGTGATGCCACCAGTATAGCCTTAGCTTCGTTAAAGTAACGATTGTTTCAAAACGCGTTAGCAAGTAAGCTGTTGAGTATTCACTTAGTTACGAATTATTTAATTATATTTTAAATACATTTTGTTGATTTATTCCAAACTAACAAATACTATATATTGCATATATAGTTTAATTATAATATGGTTTAACTATAATATTTCAGTTGGTATACCAAAAGAAACATTTTTATAATGATATGATTTGTTTTCTTTTAGGATCTAGCGGATCAAGCACAGAAACAAAGAAAGAACCTCCTCCAAGGCCTCCACCACCTACTGCAGCACCTTCAAGCACTGGGTTACCTTACCCTATGCAACCGCAAGGCATGCCTGTACCTTATAATACTACAGCACCTGCGGCTCCTTATCCAACATATGCACTTCCTCCAGGTTACAATCCTTATCACACACTCCCGGCTTACCCTCATCAAGGTAAATATAATATGAATATGTATTTTGTAAACAAAATATTATAATTTTCTAGTATTCAATAAAGGAATATAATAGCTTAATTCAGTAAGGACACATCCAAAATAAGATGTAAGCTCATGTAAACACTATCAGATATCATGAGAAAGTAGTAAAAAGTTGATAATCATTTAAATCATTAGAATTGTCAATACATTTTTGTACTTTAAAATCTAATTTGCTGTTGTAAATAGTAAATGCATAAACGGCTTGTATCACATACTGTTGACAAACTGCAAGAATCATAACTATGAGGTAAGAAATAACACTTAATAATTACTAATATTAAGTCACAACTAGTTGCTCCCCCTTTGAACACTTTCTTTATTATTATTATTATTATTATTATTTTGACAGTTAAAATCATATACAGTAGTGGCAGCTACATATAGTGGGACTTAAAAACACTTTACATGGATAGCTGATGCTAAAATATATGCATCCAACACAACTGTTATCATTTGATTCCATCTTTACTTGAGCTACTAGTTTTACATTAAAACACTGGAACATATGTTAATGTATTATACTTGTCTATAGTAATCCTTACTTTTTGTATTATTGAGTACAGCTGTTTCGGGATATGTATCCTATTGTCACTCAGGCATGACCAATCAAAAACCAATTTAAATTTATGTTTCAACAAATTTCAAATATATTTTTTTGCTGAATGATGGATTATTTTGTATAATTTTTTTGTTCATCTTAAGGTTTTTGTATAAATTACACTATATTTCCATTAACTTGGCAGAAAAACACTACTCTATTCAGCATGCTGTAATAAAAATTTTGATTGGTATGTAATATATTTGTTACCATAGCAGAGTTTGAGTAGAATCTGTAAACAGTTATATAAAAATCTTTGTCTTATTACAATAAGAATGAAGTTAATTGTGTTTTGTTACAGCTTATGCTCAACAATACCCTCAGTATCCACCTCAGTATGGAAACTACCCTGTCCAATATCCTCCAGGACAACAACCTCCACAGAATCATTGGTAACATACAACTAACTAAAACTAATTATGAAGTATTTAACATGTTTAAATACATATGATAAAAAATAGTAAAGAAACTACATTTTCTACGACAAATAAAAGGTATTTTAGAATTTCAAAAAAATTTCTTTAATGTTTTTTGGGAGCAGCCTAGCATTTATAGCAGTGTTATGAAATTATTACATAGTGTATATCAAAACTTTGTATGTTAATAGTAATAAATTTCAGTAAATTTAAATTAATTAAGTAATTGTTAAACAATATTTCTTTTATAACAATGTTTTTCTATCTTTTTTTTAAAAAAAAAGTATAATCAAATATATCACAGTTAAAAAATTTAGTAAGCCATTTCTTAGTAACATCCTTGGTTGTTTTTATTATAATTTGCTATTTTATAGTATTAAGTTCTACAATTTTTAATTTAAAGATGTCAGAAATTGAAAAATTCTAGTTGATAGGTGTAAATTATATATATCGTGATATTTCACGTCGTGCATTATTTTTCTGTTGCACTGATTTTATGAAGTTATTATTATTACTTGTAAATAAATTACTTGACCATGATTCGACAATGGTCAAGTGACTGAAAGGTGTCTCATCACATAAGGTAAAATTATTTCACTTAGTGGTGGAAAAAATTTACAAGTAATAATAATAACTTCATATATATATATATATATATATATATATATATATATATATATATATACGAGGGTAAGTCAATAATTATCCGCAATATAGTTATAAAATTTTATTGAAATCAAATAGGAAACTTACAAGTACATCATTTTTCGACATAGTCCCCTTGCTTTTCAACGCACTTGGTCCAACGTTGTTCAAGTTTCCTGATGCCCTCGTGGAAGAAGGTTTTGGGTTGATGCAAGCCAGGAATGCACCGCTTCTTTCAATGCTTCGTCTGTCGTAAATCGACGGCCCCTAATTGCCTCTTTGAGTGGACCAAACAAGTAAAAATCAGATGGAGCGAGATCGGGACTATATGGAGGATGATCCAATACTTCAAAATTGAGTTTCTGAAGCGTTTTTGCAGTGTGGGCAGCTGTATGCGGACGGGCATTGTCGTGCAACAACACAACGCCTTTTGACAGCAGTCCTCGGCATTTGCTACGAATTGCAGGCTTCAGCTTAGCAGTAAGCATCTCACTGTAACGTACACTGTTTATTGTTGTGCCCCTTTCCTGATAATGTTTCCGTAATGGACCTTGTGACTCCCAAAAAACCGTAAGCATAAGTTTTCCTGCGGACGGTTGGGTTTTGAATTTTTTATTGCACCGCGAATTTGGATGTTTCCATTCCATACTCTGCCGTTTACTCTCCGGCTCGTAATGATGGATCCATGTTTCGTCACCAGTAACGATCCTGTCTAAGAAGTTGTCCCGTTCGTTAACATAGCGATCCAAATGTTTTTTGCACACGTCCAAGCGAGTTTGTTTATGCAACTGTGTCAGTTGTTTTGGAACCCATCTTGCACAAACTTTATGAAACCCAAGTATGCTGTAAATGATTTCGTAGGCAGAACCGTGGCTAATTTGCAGACGATTTGCCACGTCGTCAACAGTTATCCGTCTGTCTGAGAGAATCATTTCACGTGAACGCTCAATGTTTTCCTCATTTATGGCGGTAACTGGTCGTCCAGCTCCTTCATTTTGCGTAACACTTGTGCGACCATTTTTGAATTTTTCAATCCATTCATAGACACTCCGTTGTGGCAAACAATTGTTCCCGTACTATACCAAAAGTCTTCGATGAATTCGGCCCCTGATACACCTTCCGACCACAAAAAACGGATCACTGAACGTTGCTCTTCTTTGGTGCAAATAGAAAGTGGAGCGGCCATTATTAACAGCACGGCAGCGATAACGAAACTAACCTAGCAGCTTGTAACGTGCATAGACATAACAACGAATAAACAAAGCATGCGTCATCAACGCAAAAGGACAGTACTAACAACGTAAACAAAAAATATACCTATATTGCGGATAATATTTGACTTACCCTCGTATATATATATATATATATATATATATATAGAGGCAATAGCCCAAAACTGCAATCTCTTGACAATAAATAAATAGACACGTATAGAAACATATTTATTTATTTCCAAGAGAATGCATTTTAGACTGTTGCCACTGCATATATACATTGTAATGTTTTATACACACAATTTTTTTCCAATTAAAATACTGAATTAGAAGTCAAAAGTGTTACATAATATTGGTCACTAAAGATGTTTTATTCTTTCTGACATTCAAGTATAATAGATATAATTACCATACCACAGCAGGAAACATATAAGACATTTTAACTCCAATTACATCATTTACTAACAAAACAGACAAATTTAAGAATGGTGACTAAAGATATGCTTTATTCCGTCTGATATTCAAACATAATAGATGTAATTATATTACCTTACCACAGCAGGAAACATTTAAGACATTTTAACTCCAATTACATCATTTACTAACAAATCAGACAAATTTAAGAAAGTAAATTCAAATTCTATTTATTACAATACATTTGTTAAATCCAACCCTTAGAATACAGATTGCTTACAGGACATATTATAAAATTAATTGATTAAAATTGCATATTTAAACCCAGTATTTAAGACTAATAATGAGTACTGTAGTATTCTATTGCTGCCATATTAGAGAAATTGAGAGAAACCAGTAGAGTAATGCACCACATAAATGAAACCGACATAAATCATCAAATTATAGACAAATTAGTGTAAAATGAAATAAATAAACAAGGTATTATTGTGTCCTGTCTTTCTATTATTCTCTGTTGTGCCAATATTTTAGTCATTTTCTTGTTATTGATTCATCCAGTTCATATTTGGGCCTTTCCTCTCGTTCTTACCATCACATTACGATACCATAGTAACCTATTTATTTTCTATAAAATTTATCACACCTTTCTCGTTATTCACGCCTTTTTTGATATTTTTATTTGAGATTCTATTTAACATAATTAATTCACAACACCATCTCCCAGACACAATTTCTGTGGGTAGTACTTCTCATGATTTTTGTTGTTACCTATTCCTCTGATTTCAATTATGGAATTATAGATCATCGCTTTTACTTTTTTTAAATATTTTGTCTCATTTGAGAGTGCATTATTGTTTTATTTTTGTTTTTTTTCTCCACGTTTGTTGTTAATGTCTTGTTCTGGTTATTGTAAAAAAATCCATTATTGTTAAGCTTAAATATTTATTGTTTGTGCCTTTTCCCAATGTTTTTCAATTTTATATTTTTATCTTCAAATTTGTTTTGAGTAATTAGTCCCAAGATTAGGTTGGGCATCCTTGGATTAATTCTTCTGAGTTTTCTAAGTTTGCTATGATTTTGTATCTTATGTGTACCATAGATAATTTTTGAGCTTTTCTTATTTGTTAAGGTATGTCCATATTCATCTCTGCTTTCCATAACCTTTTCCTTGAAACTGTAAATATTCTTTAAGTTTATAAATATTTAATTTTTTTTTTTTTTTGCTTAGGGTTTTTATCTTGTCTATGGATCTTGCTCGTACTTCTCAGTCTATCTTTTTATATTATCCTTTAATTTGTCATTGATTATTCGACTGTCCCAATTCTTACCAACAAACTTCATCCCCTGTAATTTTCCATTTACTTTTTTTGCCTTACTAAAAAGATTTCTGATTATTTACACTTTATTCCATTTCTATGTAGACCATTCTTCTCACCCAATTTTTTATCACATTCTAATTGTGATCATAATATTGTTTTTGTGTCTTATTAAAACTGTATAAGCCTGTAGGGCACATCAGTTTTATTCCCTGAAGTAGTGGGAATAAGGCAACCTCTTTAATATCTATTGATATCATATGCAAAAAACACATCGGCATTGAATATTATTGAAAATTTACACATTAAAAGATATAAAAAAATTATAGGAATTACATATTTTGCGCCATTCATTCTTAATACAATTTTCATTTTAAATTGTATCTCCAGTAATTATCTGTAGCAATCTTTGATCTTTTCGGTCAATATACTTTTGGTATTTTTGAAAGAATTAAGCTTAATTATACCTCTTGATAATAATAAACACAAAATAGAGATTTTTTAAATTAAATAATTGAATATGAAATTTAATCATTGTTGTTGATGAAATAAATGTGAAAAATAAATATTTATCCAAGATAAAGATCTTTTTGTGTAAAATGTAAAGTTTAGGTGTTTATGTCATTAAAAATTAATTTTATATATTCTAACTTCTATAAAATTATCAGGTATGAAAATACATATCAAATTAATCAGCAATATTCCATTTTTCTTCTTCAATTAACTGCAAAGAACGTCAATGATAATTTACATGATGGGTGATATTGTATTTGCAAAATAGATGTAAGATTTAGCTTTATTCCATGATTTTTTACTTCAGTTATATAACTATTTTAGCAATAATTTTATAATAATAGTGCCTTCAAAATATACTGAAATATGTTTTGTTTTCTTTCCCATCCATCCACAAGAAGTTATATATAGAGGTTCTATCAATGTATTGGTTGAATAATAATGTAACAGAAATGTTAATATCTTATGGTTTCACAGTTTTTTGTTAAAATTTTTAACACAAAACTTCTATTTATATGTATGAAAAGGTGAATATTCTAAGGATAAATTATAAGTAATAATTATAAATCTTTATCTCACATTAATAAATTTAATGAGAATTGGCTAAGTTAGATAATTCAATAAAGGCTTCATCAATTAATTTTAGAGAAGATTTGGGAGCTTTTATTTCTTCAATTACTTAAAATGAAGAGTAATATATATCGTTTTAGCAGGTACAGTGATGGGAGTGCAAAGCAAAACAAAGATTTATCTAGCTGTCTGATTTTATTAGTTACAATTACAGTAAAACCCTGCCTACCCAAACACCCTTCAAGCAGAACTTTATTTAACAAAAACTGTGTTAAATATCCAAGAACAGTATAAAGTTTCACAATTTTGGAATTCATTTATTAACCCTTTGCACACTTATAACATGATTTCTCGTAAGGCTGAGAAATCTCGTATTTACAATTTTTGTCTATGTAGGTCCTAGTTGCTTGTTTAAAGTCCATTACAATGTGTGACAATGTTTGTTTGGTATAAACAAACTCTGCTACGTTTATTGTTCTTGGCCACGTGCTACCGATCCACGTTCTATTGTTTTAGCCTGCAGGACGCAGCGTCTACCAACTGTCATATTTTGTGTTGGCATTGTGATTGCTATAGTTGTTTACTGTTTACGTGAGTGACCTTTGTTTGTACTGTAAGAATAATTTATTGTTTATGATTTGGTGAATAACAATTTTAGTTACTTTAATTTTATTTTAAATGGATTTATTGATATCTTGAATTACCTAGTGTAAAAATATAAAAATTAATAGTTTATAATTTTTTTGTTCAAATATATCTTTAGGAACTCAGAATTAAATAGAACTTTGAACATTTCGCAAAAACGTTTTTTTTACCTAATAGCACGTAATCTCTTACTTGCCCTTTACATGCCCCACGTGCTAAGGGTTAATATACATTTTTAGCCATCATTAATACATATGTACTAATTAACAATTGTAAAATATGCTCTGTTTATGAAGTGTGAATGTTCTTCTGTTTTTAACACATTCAAGTACCAGATATTTTAGTCACAGTTGGACTTCAGAATCCAGTTATTTTCACCAATAATGGATTGTTTTAGACAGTAATTTATTTTTATCTATCCAAAAAATAAATATTCTTTGGATATTGTTTATGTTAAAACAATTTGTTCAATAATTATGTATTAAGATAATTAGAGCATAGCTAGTGAGAACAATTCACAATGGTAAAAATTAAAATCGTTTACTTTAAATCTCACTACACATTAGTTTATTAAAACAAACTGTGTGTAGTGAGAGAAAAAAACTAATATGTAGTGAAATTCAGAGTAAATTGTTTTAGTTTTTACAATTATGTTTTAGTTGAACTCAAACCAATAAAAAAAGTTTTTTTATGGTAAAAATGTTTTTATAAAAATTTCAAAGCTATCCATTATAAAATTTTACTAATAGAACTTTTTTTTGAAACATCAAAATATGTTGCTGTGTAAATAAGTTTTTATCCAAACATACTTAAGTTCTAAACAAAATTTGTATATGATTTTTGTGTCTATTTCATGATAGGAAAGAATAATAGGCCCAACATCTTGATGGTCTACATCCACACTAAGCATCCTTCAGTTGTAATCAGTCACACATCTTGGTTGTATATTTTTTGTTGCTTGTCAATATGAGAGGTATGCTCAAATAAATTTCATGTTTTATTAAACAGCAGAATAATAAACTTAGTATATAACGAGCATATGATCAGACCAAGACTAGAAAAACTTTATTTGTTTATTATAATACATACTTAGAATAAACGCAAGTTATCTATTGGAATATTTTGAGAACTTCATGATTTGTAACAGCTAAACTGTACTATGACCCATGTTCACAGTTACCACATTGAATACTGCACGGTCATCACCAGTCTGTTGATGTACCACTATCAGTAATAAAATCTTGAAATGAAGTTATTCGGAAATTTTTCACAACCGAAATCGGGTCCACCTCCTATAACTTGATTATGTAGAATCTTAGTTTTACTCTTATCATGTGTCGTGTTTCAACAAATTTTAAATTGATACTATGATTAAAACTTTAATTCAATTTGTTTACAGTGAAGTAATCAAATGGTAAGAATATAAAACAGTTATTTTTGTAATCAATATTTTCACTTGATTTATTATTTTTTTAAATAAGTCAAAACCTTTGTTATCAGTGGAATCTGCTTGAGTGTGGTTGGAAAGGAAATTTCGAAGTTCTTGAAAATTCTCAGCCATTCTCAGTTTGCTTTGTAGTTATTTTGATTTCTTATGTACCAGCTAGATATATTTTTCTAGTACGAAGCTAGCATTAGATATCTGCATTAAATATTATTCTCTAAGTGAAAGTGTGTGTTCATCGAATATTCACAATTAATTTTAAAATATATAGTATAAAATTTTCAAAGTTTTAGGCATACCATCTTCTTTTTCATTTTTAAAGAAATACAAATAAGGCATCACTTTAAAGATTGAAGATATATGTTCAAAATTAAATTTATGTAGTAAAAGAAAATGTCAAAGTAATACTTTTATTTTATGTTACATTGAAAAGTTGAAATGTTTCTCTATAATATTTTATTACTTTTTCCTATTCAATATTATGAATTCATAGTTGAAATGTCTTATTTTTGTTTTCCACTTTGGTTAACCCTCATGCACGCGTGCCTTTTTATCTAACGTAAGTAGGCGCGTTGTTGTATTTTATACAACATCTCGGTTTTCTACATTTTCCTTAACTTTCAATCGAGTTATTAAAAGTTTGGTCTTACCAAAAACTTGTGAGTTGACCCCAGCAATGTTATCAGTGCAAAAAATAATGCAACTGGCCATCTTCTTGTCCTCCGGGCAACGCTATATGTAGCACAAAGCTGGTCATTACTATCAACTCCACCTTTCGTTCTGTTGTACTGCAATATAATTTCTGGCTTATTTGTTTCTTCGTCAACATCATCTGAGTCGTGCATAGTCGAAATCAATATTACAGTTTTATTTTTTTTTTGTCGTATACGAGACCATGGTTCGATCATTCTGGAACCCAAACAAGGAAGTACCTGGTTGATTGGTTTTATTAGGCAGAAATTCTGGTGGAATTTCCCGTTTGTTCTTACGTAGAGTGCCAATCACTTTCCAATTCACTTTCTGAGTTATGATTACTTTTTTCAGCTTCACCGTCGCTCAGATCATCGTCACTTTCAATAAAATCAGTATTATCAATTTCTTCATCAGAAAGATCCTGTAAAAGTTTTGGAATATCTTCCAAATTCACTCATAAAAACATGAAAATTTATTAAAATGTTGAACAAAACAAATAATAACATAATTCTTTAAAAAAATGTATATAAAAAACTTACGTTCCATCGTGGAGAAAAAAAAACTGCACCGAAAAAATAAAAACGTCAGTAGGCGCTTTCTTGTATTTTTACAACAGTGATGACTGACCAGAACTAAGCGCACACTGAGGGTATGTTGATAGAATAAAGACATTGATGACAACTGATAAGAGTAGTGGAGGGACCAATAGAAGAATAGAACGGTGATTTGAACAAATAACTACCAACAGGTTTCAACAAGAATCAAAATATTAAAACTGTTGTACTTTTTACAACAGCGCGCGTCCTTGAGGGTTAAGTGGTTATATTTTGATATCACTCACAATAAAATGTTGGTCATTATTTCTTGTAGGAACATTTATTTATGCTCTAATACTTCCCTCAACTTTTAATACAACTGTTTACTCAGAATGTTAAATCTGATTCAATATGATATATTTAGTGTTCAAATTATGATTAAGTGTTTGTAACTTTTTTCTTGTTTTTTTTGTTCAATTTTATTACAGTAGTGACAGTTGGTTTTTAATATGTATTGAAGGTTATGTTGATATTTCACCTAAGCCTAATCTTAGCTTAATCTCGTGTCCTACTTCCGTTTTTCAAGCTCAATGTCCATATCCTTTTCAGTTTCATCTTCCCTTGCATAAAAATATTACAAAATGTATAAATGTAAACAATTCCATTCTAGTGGAATATATATATCTTTAAGCATAATAACGCATGAAAATTAGGTTTATTATTTTTTATATTAAAAGAAGAATTTTTGTGCCTAAATGTTATATAATGTATTGTAGATATTTTAAAAAAATGTATGTTATATATTTTAAATAAAATGTTTAAAATTTATTTTACCAGAAAAATTCTTTTTTGCCAAGTTGCACGTAACAATTATTTTTCAACATTTTTTATCTGTAAAATTTGTGTGTGAGACAAGGAGGGTGGTGAAGGAGTTACTGAAAGGAGTTTTGTCCATAAAATTGCAAAATTTTGTGAGATAAAAATGGTCTACCTGCTATAGAAGCTCTTCATCCTTATTGGTTTCAAAGTAGTTCCATTTACTCAAATATGCATTTACTAACATTCTATTTTTACAAATGTTTCTGTTGTCAATGTGTTTTATTGTAAAACAACTACTCATTTATCGTGTAATCTACTAAAACCTTTGCTGCTTACTGTAATCTACTGCTATCTGTAAACCCAGTTCTCATCCAGCAAAAATGAGGCTTGCAGATTGTAATGGTTGGTGTAGGTCTCAAGATGTATCCATAGAATTATGTACTAAACAAAATTAGAAAAAGTAAAAAGAATAGCTTCACCTTTTTTAAAGAATAATAATAACATTCATAATTACCAAGTTTCAAAATATAGCCTATATTTCTAAGAGTTACACATTAGATTGTTTATTTTACTATCATAAGCTGCCTTAAACATTACTAATGTTTTTTATGGTACATATTGACTATTACACATAAATCATATCGCAATAAAATGTTAACCTGATTATGTAGAAATCCTCAGACACGTAGAAAAATATATAAAACTTGTTGACATCCCAAAATCAAAATACTGAAGTCTCTTGCTATTTGCGGGTTTGGTTTTCTTGGTTTCGCTGATTTGCGGTTGGCAAAATTACTGGACATTCTGCTAATATGTATCGTATGTTACAAGAAAGATACAATAGTTACAGTCCAGGTTATAGGATGTCTTCTCATCTTATTTATTTTATACAGCACTGTAGTTATTTATCACAAAGAAATCTGATTATTCTCCAAACATCTGTTATGCTGTACACTATTAGGCCTACTACTTAAAAGATAAGCATATCTTATTTATAATGATAAGACTGGACTATTTTGGAAAAGAATGCTTTCACGAACCTTCTTATGCGAAGAGAAGAAATCTGCTTAGAGTTTAAGGATCGTTTGACTGTTCTACTGTGCTGTAATGCTGGCAGACCAAAGTCTCAACAGCACATGGAAATTACAGTGAAGGCTTAAACACATTAACAATGAAGATCTCAATAATCCTTTGAAAAGTAAAAACCAAGATTTGATGAAAGAAGAGCTGGAAGAACTAATTACTGAACCTGTGCGGGTAATAATGACTAAGACATTGTAAAAAAAGAGTCGCCGAAGTTGACATTAAAATCTGTCGATGAAATCTATTTTTATAGAAACAGCTGTAGCCATTACTGAAATTGATCCCTCTTTAGAATGGACACTAAAATTTAATTGAGAGCTGGAAGAAGCACTGTCTCAATATAAAAAAATGTGTAGAACTAGAAAAAAGGATAATAAGTTTTTTAAAAATCGAATTAACAGCTTTTAAAAGATTATTTATCTAAAATTAGTTGTTTAAAAATTTAGTGGATAGAGTTTAACAATAAAGAATACGTGTGTCTGTATGTGTGACTGTGCATATTTAATAGAATTGTTTTTGGATTGAAGGAAAACATAAATAATCAATAAAAATGTGTTTGTAATTAAGTAGGATGTAAATATACCACAATGTGTTATAAGTGTACACTATAGCTGTAATTATTGTTAACATTTTTGATGTGTAATGTAATCCTTCCCTTTCCATGTACAGTTGGTTTCAGTATTCACGGTTTCACTATTCGCGATAAGTATAAAGAACAACCTCCGCAAATAACAAGGGATCACTGTATTTTGCAGAAAAATCAAAATTACCTTACTATAATTTTAGAAACAAAGTCACAAAACTTTATGCAAAGGGGAAAATAGAAAGCTTTGCTATATAAAAATATAGCTACATAGTCTCCTGTTAGTATAGGTTGTTTCCTTTGATTTGGGGAGGCTTTAGCCATCATTGTGGGTCATTTAGCACTACCCAGGTGACATGTACAGCTTAAGGTATGGTTCGGACGTTATCAATTTTGTCACCCACTCTGTTAACTGATTGACGAGCCAGACATCTCAGCAGAATGGAGATATTAGAACCCAACAGGTGCACAATATGTACATGCCAAACACCTACTATAAACAAGGTGACATGTTTATAGTCACCAGATCTTATTCTGGTTTACAGTGGACTGGTTAAGGACAAACAACAACAGGACTTACCTGGATTATATTTAAAGGCAAGATCTCGAAGACAAAGACCAATTGAGAGCCAAAGAAAGACGGTGAATAGGGTAGTTAATAATAATTTATCAATAATAAAATTTGTTAAAGTAAGTTAACCAGTTGATGTGTGAAGTAGCCTCAGTATAGTGTTAATAACTGTACCGAATGTATTATATATGTTGTACATGTGTTAATACACGAGCACAAAGTGTAGGCCATTTTCCACATCAACCAGTTAGTTTACATTAGGTATCTATTATTTTTGTATTTGATGGTTTTTAGTTATGTTTTAATGAAATTCACCATATTACCATTTTATAAAACAGTTTTAGAAGCCTTAAGTGTATAATGTTTTGTGTGTGATTCTGAAGTAAGATTATTTTAGCTTTTCAAATTACAATGTGTCAGTTTTAAGTTTTATTATTTTCCCCCTCGACGTTTGTCATCATACCCAGATACACACGCTTTGACAAAGATAAAAGTAGTAACTTGAAAAAAGTACCCAAAAAATGTCAGTGGAAAGTCAAATACACTATTTTTGAGTATGTGGTTTGTCTGGATAAACCTCGACTTTGTGCAATTCAATAAAAATACAATTCTTGTCTAAAATACAAGAACCTATAAAAGTATATATTTTTAATATTGAAAATAAGTAGATTAGGTAGGCATTGAACTTAATGTGTTGAAAAAGTCAAGACGCCATATTGAATATTATGGAGTCGATGGGAGTGTTTACCTGTGAATAAATCGTAATGTATTTTTGTTATTATTAGTTATTAACACCTTGAGAAAATTAATTGTATACAGTTATACCATTTTCGATGCTCAATTATTCTTGTGTATTGTGACAGGTGTAGAAAAGTATAGTGTCTTTTAGAAGTCATTACAAAAAAAAAAAATGTAGTTCTCACATGGATATAAAAATAGTAGCACCTTGAAGAATATTTCCATTAAATAACAGGTATGTAAAGTATAAATGTATTGGCTTTGATAATTACTTTATTTTTAGTTGTTTGTCCATTTTATGAAGTTACTAATTTGATATTAAAAATAACTTACCAGAAGTAATCTCGGAGAACAGTTTTAGTAAACATCTCGTATTATACTTTTGAAGGGGTGTGACGCAGCAAACTAAATGTCGATGTTATGTTCAGTTAAAAAAAGTGTTGATTGATGGGCAAAGTTTGTATCTTTACCCCTTAATATTTCCAATAAAGCTGTTTATTAATCATTTGTTTACATATGTGGACCTATGACAATGCCTCCATGGTTGACTATACCTGTGAGGATCAATTCCTAACAATTATTTAATATTGGAAGTGATTTACATTTTAAACATTTAAACATAAAATTGGTTTTTCTAAGAGGGTTTATTCAAGGATATTTTTATAATTTGGACAAATATCTAAAAATTGATCATGGAAACTTGGTATCAATACTTGAGAATCATTAAAAAAATCGTTAATTTTTAATTTTTTGAAGTAGTAATTTTTTAAAGTTTTTGATAACTATTAAAAAACCATTGATTCTTTCAAACACATAAAATCGTAAAACAGGGTTTGAACATAATTTATCGACACAAATTTTTTATAAATTTATAGGATAAAAATATAGTCTTAATGAGGTTGGTTTAAAAAAAAAATTTGTTTTAAATTACTTGTTTCGGTAAAAATGCAGAAGCCCGGCGCTATACGATATTTTGGGAAATGGTTTAACATCATTAAATAGGACGATATCTACAAGAATTTTTTTTAAATTGACCTCGGAAAGTTACTTTTTTTTCAATTTAAAGTAGCGAAAAAAATTCAGCGCGGATGTAGAAGTTGTGAATAGGCGCGGAGTGATACAAATGCTTCTTGATACAACTGTATTTCAATGTATAAAATTAAAACCAAATCTAACCTGACGACACTTTTTAGGTATATTTTATTATAGGTATACAGTATTGTATAAATTTTAAAACCAATCTATCCTAACTGTAGAAGTTGTTTCTCAAATATCTACACACGTAAGGTTGCGTGCGCGGACAATGCGTACAACCTTATGCGCAGCACTGTGACGTAAGTATCACTCCGCGCCTATTCACAACTTCTACATCCGCGCTGAATTTAGTACCCTACTTTAAATTGAAAAAAAGTAACTTTCCTGCTTCAATTTTAAAAAAATTCTTGTGGATATCGTCCAATTTGATGGTTTTGAACAATTTCCCAAAATATCGTATAGTGCCGGAGTACTGCATTTCAACCCTTGTTTCAATATGTAAAACGTGAATATCAACTTTTTTCTGCAGAAAATACACACTTTTTTCACATTTTAAATGTTAGTCAGTAATGGCATATTGGCCTATAGCGTGAACAAGGCGCAGAGTAGCTACAGCGCACTGCACTATGTACAGTTGGTTATAATTTTATACAATACTAGCGCTGCTTGGTGCATGTTGCTGCGCCTGAATTCATTATTTTTGCAATAAGAAAAGAAAAGTCAAACACCTAAATAAATATATTTCATTTACTGCAATGATAGAAGATAGACAATATTTTTCTTTATTTCATTAGGAGTATAAACATACTAATTTTAGGTGTCCCAACACATGAAAACATGGGATGTGTATATAGAACGAGCTGTGTGTAAATTTTAAATGCAATTTTTTCTGTGTGAAATAGTGTCTGTAAATGTTTGTTTCGTCCTTGTGAGTAGATTTTCGGCTTACTGTCGCAAAAAATTAGGTTTGTGCGATTTCAATAATTCTATAAGTTATGTTTTGCTTCATAATGCTTTGTTAACGTTGATGTTTTTCCTCTGTTAAATTAGTAACATTTTGGGCGTAAACAGCAAGTATAGTCATTTTGCGAGTTACTAATTCATAAGATTTATGCCAAAACCGTAAGAATGAATGAAAAACGTTTCTCAGAGATCTACACATGTAAGGCATATAAAGAGTTAGCGTGATGTCACAAAACGTTTGGGTAATTATTAAGATCAGTGACTACTGCTCCGATAGCTCTACTTAACCTTGCTGAACACTAATATGAAGTTTTTATTACTGCAAACACATTTAAAAAATTAATAGCCTAACCTAACCTGACCTGACCTGGTTTTCTTAGGTTAATATGTGTGTGCCATTAAAAATAACTTCAGATTCATGTTCATCAAGGTCAAATCTATCAGGGAAAAAAATATGCTGATCGGAGTGTTAGTAAGCACCAAAGTCAGGTCAGGTTAGGTTTTTTTTAAATATATGTTTGCAGTAAAAAAATAACTTCAGATTCGTGTTCAGCAAGGTCAAATTGTTCAGGGATATAAAATGTTCACCGATCGGAGCGGTAGTCGCTGATCTTAATAATTACCAACATTTGTATAACTCTGCGGACAATCCACAACTTACTACTATGCACTGAATTTCTTACCCAACTTTAAATTGATGAAAAATAATTTTCATGTGTCAAATAAAAAAAAATCTTTTGCATATCATCCTAGTACGTGGTTTTGAACAAAATTCTATTTTAAATCTCAGATGGTCCCAAATTCTCACAATTAGCTTCCAACCCAATTTTTATTTTTCAGAATCTCAGCAAAACAACCCATTTTCTTTAAACTGAAATGTGTTTCATTTGAAAAATCAATATAGCGTAAAGTGTATTGATTTATTCAATATTCTGACACAAACTCTATGCACAAGTATTTGTATTTTAAATCATTTTGCAGTTTCACTGTTTTGCTACTAAAATTATAATTTTTTTTATAACAAAACTCTCCTAATCAGATATCTTGCTCGTATATCGTAATAAACATGTATAGTAATATAAAAGAAATTTGACCAGTATACATATGACAACATGATTTTAGTTTAAATTTTATCACTAATTACATAGGGCTGTATAGTAAGTGAAAATTTTGTAAATTATAAATATGTTAAATATTGCGTATTTATTACTTTTAGCCACGTATCCAGTTTTGGCAAAAAACATATTTTACCCCTTCTCTTTGACCCACCTAAAACATTAAAAAATCCATGTTTTACCTTTACTTTTTGAGCTTAAAACTAGAAAATGCCATGAAAAGGAATTAAACTTATTAATGATTCCCCTCAAATTATGTTTAAAAAAAAAAATCACTTTTAACAAAGCACCTTTTACAACACGTTTTACAGTGCACACAAGATTTGTAGAATTATAAAACTCGCACATACATCCTTATATTTTGCAATAACAAGCTGCAAAATAATTCAAAAGGACAAAAATTACCTATAGACTAGGGATGGCCAAAGTTGGTGATTTTACTCAACAGATGCACACAAATCAGTTTAAAACAACTGTTGCGAAACATTAATTTGCAAATGACTGTTGCTTGAGTTGATGCAAGCATATCAATTGAATGAAAACATCTAATTCGGCCGTTAACATATTGATTATTAGTTACAAATATAGCCTATGAGTAATAAATTCTTAGGTTTTAATTTAAGTAACTGAATGCTAGGTCAAAAAAGTAGTAGCATTTCAATTTCAATAAAAAAAATTATCAATTTTTGTGAGACTAATGCATGGCAATTGAATTATAAAATATATAATACATAGAAAATAGATTAATAATCTTGAATTCACTGATTAAACTATACTTAAAAAATACTACTAATGGCTTACTTGCTGATGCATTTCAAAACATTCGTTCCTTTTACGAAACTAACCCTCTACTGGCGGCATCGGTTAGGTACAAAGCCTGTAACGGGATGGACTGTAGGGTGGGGTGGGTTTATTTTGGTTGTGTGTCATGTAATGGAATAGGCTGTTGGCTTCAAAATGTGTGTTATCATTTAATATGTTTTCTTTATCTGCTGCGTAGTGTTTATATATCTTGTATTTTTCTAAGGTTGTTAGTTTTTTTTACTTTGTTTTAATGTGTAGAGAACATTTAAATTAGTATGTATGTCCGTGTATGTGTGTGTTGTGTGTGTTTTTAGCTGTTTCGCATAGCTGGATTTTGGGTTTGTTTTTTTTTTTGGGTAATGTGTTCTTCGAAGTTTGTATAGTATGACCTACCGATTTGGCCGATGTAATAGCTGGGAATATCGTTACATGAAAATTTGTAAATACCTAATAGTTTGTATTTGTCAGTTTGTTTTTGAAAAGGTTGTATGTGCTGTCTTGAAGTGTTTATGTTTAATTTTCTTGAGAATGTTGTCTATGAGTGTATGTTGGTAGCAGTTTTGTTTTGTAAAGCATAAATGTGTTAGATGTTTAAACAAAAAATATTGAAGTAAGAAACTGAAAATATCTCCAAAAATAGAAATAAAACTGTTAAAAACTTACAAAAATAATTACTTAATAGCACATACAATTTTATTGATGATATTGAGAATTATAAGTGTTGAAATTGGTTACTTTAAGGTCTTAGCTTTACTTTAGAATTACTTATAAGCTAGTTTAGTATTTTTCCTCTAATGAGAATTGTTTTTGCTGAAAGTCTACTCGAAGCAGTTATTAATTGGATGATTCTAGTTTTTTTTTTTTTTTTTTTTTTGAAAATGGTTTCAATATTAGGATATACAACGGTCTTGTACAAGAGGCTGGATAATTCCAGTTAAACTAAAACTAATATTTGTCCAGATGAGAACGGATCTGTATTTGCCTGATACAAGGTGTCTCAAGTGCTTGGTAAAAGAAAAATTATAATTAAAATGGGAAAATAACTAATATTAATGTTTGTCCAGATGAGAACGGATCTGTATTTGCCTGAGACAAGGTGTCTCAAGTGCTTGGTTAAAGAAAAATTATAATTAAAATGGGAATATAAATTGTAATAATATAATGTTTTTTTCTGCTTAAACCCTTCTTTCAACCCATATTTTATTAAATAGATTATAGTATTGTTTTAGATTTGTGATTTTCTTCACTGAGTTTTATATTAAACACAAATATTTACGAGAAAAGGAGCAATTAATTAATTTTTCATTATGCGCATGTGCAGGCCTCATCAACTTGCGCTCTATGTTGGATCCTAGTTTATCTAGCATTAAATTTGATCCTGCTACATATATTTCACAATAGTTTCAATCATGTAACATTATTATTTATTATGAATTGTTTTAGCAATAGTCTATACCACTTTAATTATAATTTACCATACTAAACTTTCTATAATGTTGATTACAGTAAGAAGGTAATACAGAAATGAGGTTGTATGTCGAATGAGTGTTACAGATTAAATATATTGAATATGGTTTTTCAACGTGATGGGTAGCCTATAACAGTTATTTTTTGTAACATGGAAAATTAAGTATATGAAATGTTTGCTTTATGTTTATCTGTAGAAGTTAAAAATTATTGTTTTAACATGTTGTAATTGATGTTGCTAAATATAATTTGTTTTATTTATAGAAGATGAAGACAGTGTCTACCTCAAAGATACCTCTGTATTGCTTATCTTCGCATAAACAAAGTCTACTGTACACTTTTATCAATTTTATATAAATGTTGTTTCAAGAAGAATATTTTACTGACAAAAAGTGAATAATGAATTCTATTAAGATGAACCTTTTCCACTTGATGATGGGTTTAACACTCACGTGTATATTCATTGGTGAGTTATGCTTTGATATTTATATTAGGTTGAATGCAATGAAATGGATTGTCTCTATAATGAATAATAATAAATAATCCACCATTAAAATATTTCAAAGCTTTAAAGAATTTTCCATATTACTGTGTATTTAATTCATGCAAATATATGAACATCACTAATGTAGAAAAAGAATACTTGTGTCTTCTATTTGAAATAGATATGTATGAGGGTCGTTCACAAAGTAACCTCCGTTTTGAAATAAAAAATAAACCAGTTGAGATACAAAAATTTTATTATATACATGTTACAACTACAGCTCTACTTTTCTACATATTCACCATACAAATTTAAGCACTTTTCATATCTTTTAACAGTTTTTAAAATTCCATCTTTAAAAAAATCTGCCACCTGAGAACGTAGCCAACCTGTCACAGTGTTTTGAAGCTCTTCATCACTCGCAAACCTCTGAGATGTAAGCCACCGCTTCATGTACGGGAAAAGATGGAAATCACTGGGAGCCAAGTCCGGGCTGTAGGGGGGGGAGGGGTGGTCAAAAACGTCCCATTTGAACTTTTCCAAAAGTTCAGTTGTTCTTTAAGCTGCGCGAGGGCGGGCATTGTCATGGAGAAACACAACGCCAGATGTCAAAAGACCACGACACTTATTTTGAATCGCTCGTCGTAGCCGTTTTAAGGTTTCACAGTAAGCTGCAGCTGTAATGGTCGTACCACGCTCCATAAATTCAACGAGCAAGATGACCTTAGCATCCCAAAAAACTGTAGCCATCAATTTTCTCGCTGAAAAAGATTGGCGAGCTTTCTTTGGCTTGCTTGGCGAAGCAGTATGAACCCATTTCATTGATTGTTGTTTTGTTTCGGCATTCACATAGACTACCCAAGTCTCATCTCCTGTAACGATCCTGTTCAAAAATGTTTCTCCTTCAACGTCATACTGAGTAAGAAAGTCTATGGCAGAACTCATTCTTTTCATTTTGTGATCATCAGTGAGCACTTTTGGAATTCAACGAGCACAAAACTTGTGTTAGCCTAGTTTTTCTGTCACTATCTCATGCACAAGACTTCGAGAAATTTCAGAAAAATGATCTGAAAGTTCCGAGATTATGAAGCGACGGTTCTCGCGAATTTTCTCATCCACTTTGTTCGAGTTTCAACTCATTTGGTGAGTTTCGTAGGAAAGTATTTCTGATCAATCAATTGTGGTATAATTTTCGAAGAAATATTTATTAAAACTTTCTTGAAGAGCTTCCAGGTGCAGAATTATATCAACAGACACATCTGGCTTTGGAGATATATAATTTTCTTTTAAAAATGATGGCAGTGTAGTAAATGCTGAGAAATTCTTCTCCTGTATTTGCAAACATAAAATAACTAACTTTTTTTTTAAAGAGTTTATTTTTTTGTTGTCACTGGCTGTGAAGGGTGTTGTGCTCTCTCAAAACACGTGTTGAGTTTATCAAAAATGCCAGCTGTATATGCTAATCTTGAAACCATTCTTCATCACAGAACAAGTTTTTCATCTCACTATTTTTTCAGTTAGAAGCATTAAAATTTCTGACCTCAGTTCGAAAAGACGGGTGAAACTTTTTCCACGAGATAATGATCTCACTTATGTATGCAAGAGAAAAGTTTTGAGCTTGCCATCCATATCATCACACTTCAAGGAGAATAATCTTTAATTAAGATTCCTAGTCTTTACGAAGTTAATAACTTTCACAGCCTCGGATAAAACAGAAGTCATGCTTTTTGGTGGATTACAATGTATTCTTCGGCATTAAGGAGCAACTTCCTTTACTTTTACTGCTAGTTCTGGCAGTTTTCCTAACAAAGCTTTTGTTGCATCTGTGTATAAACCAATACACTTTAAACAAGAAATGCCTTCAAGTGGTTTGCAAAACAAAAACTCATCTATAACTTCTTCATGATAATCAAATCGTACAAATACAAGTAGTTGTGCCATGTTTGTTATGTCGGTGCTTTCGTTTACTTGAAGTACAAAATAGGTGGATTCTTGAAGTTATAAACATATTTAATCTTAAGTATTAGAAGACATTTTGGCAATTCGCCTTTTCACTATGTAGTTTGACAGTAGTATTTTTTAAATTTTGTTGGCTACTTTTTCTCCTAACATAGCTTGAACCATACCCACAGGGGCCGGCAATAAAAGGGTCTCACCTATTGTATGAGGCTTTCCGTCTTTTGCAATCCTATAACTTGCAAGGTAGTACTCAAATTTTATTATTTAATTATTATTATTTTAATTAATAAAGTGTTTCTATATCTAATGACAATGATGTACTTATTCTAAAACACCACTTACTCAGGTAAATATGAGTATAGGTTTGGGAATTTAAGTTCGGGAGTTAATGTTAAAGTATATGCTTAGAAATTTACCTTGGCCCAACAACACCAAACCAATTTGAGGAAGCTTTAGCTTTTATATATATATATATATTTAGGTTAGTTTTGGTTGGTAAAGATTATTTAGATTTTTTGGACTAGGAGACTGACAGACTTACCTTGGTAAGAGTCCACTCTGTAGTCTTGAAATAGAAACACATAAAAGCACTTAAACAATGATATATTTCAACCACACAGTGGTCTTTGTCAATCGAAGAGAAAACACAAAAAGAAATATGAGAGAATGAAATAAAATAATTCTTTATTATTTTAGAATTATTTTATAATATTATTATTATTAATTATTTTATTTCATTCTCTCATATTTCTTTTTGTGTTTTCTCATCGATTGACAAAGACCACTGTGTGGTTGAAATATATCATTGTTTAAGTGCTTTTATGTGTTTCTATTTCAAGACTACTGAGTGGACTCTTACCAAGGTAAGTCTGTCAGTCTCCTAGTCCAAAAAATCTATATATATACTTGATATTTTACGTTATCCATTGTTTTTCCGTTGTACTGACTTTATGAAATTAATATATATTACTATTGTAAGTAATTTTTCCACCATTAAGTGCAATGATTTTACCTTGAGTGATGAGGCGCCATTCGGTCACTTGACCATTGTCGAATCACTGATTACTTTTTCTTAATTTTTCTGGTGCGGATGTTCGGTCCGTCGTGTTGGTAATTGTTGACGTCATATACGTTTCATCTTGAGTCTTGTGTATTATGTTTTTGAATAGTATGTCTTCTGTATATGTTGTTTGTAGATTCATTAAATTGATGTATATGTTTTTATAAATGTGGTATTTTTCTAGTGAGTTTAGTTCTATTGGGTTATTATTTATTTCAAGGATGGTTAGGTTATTTTCGTAATTTGTTATTTCATGTTTATGTGATATTAGGTGTGCTGCAACATTTGATACTTTTGAATTTTTGTTTTTGAATGCTCTATAATGTTCTTCAAATCTTATTTTAAATGATCTGGTCGTTTTCCCTATGTAAAATGCGTTACAGTTACATGTAATTTTGTAAATTCCTGATAGGTTATGGTTTTCTGAATTTGTTTTGTGGTTTGTGTTATAAAATTTTGTTGTTTGGTTTGTATATTGGTGTGTAGTATTCTTCGTTGTATATATTTGTTATTTCTTCTATTTTGTTATTGGTGTATTTATATTTTAGTTAGATTTTTTATTTTTATTATTTTTGTGTTCCGGTTGTAGTGTTGTGTTGAGGTTAGATTTTTTGGGAATTTATTGTATATATATTTTTTATAAGGCGTTTGTTGTATCCATTTTCTATTGCTATTTTTGTAATGTTATTTAATTCTTAATTTAATTTTTGTTTGTTATCCTGTGTGTATTTTATTGCTTTATTTATCATGTTACTGTAAGTGTTAATTTTGTGTGTCCAGGGGTGGTTAGATTTGTAGTGTATTGTGGTGTTGTTGGAAGTAGGTTTCCTGTATACTGTAGTTTCTATTTTATTATCATTTATATTTAACGTGATGTCAAGATAGTTGATTGTTCTACTTGTTTCTGTTTCAACGGTGAATTGTATGTTTTCGTTGTGAATGGTAGGTTGGTATATTACAAGTATATTGTCTACATACCTTGTCCATAGTGAAATATTGTGTGTGTTTAGTATAGGTTTAATTATTATTTGTTCAAAGTGTTGTAAATATATTTATGACATGACAGATGATATGGGTGATCCCATGGGGAGTCCAGTTGTTTGTTTATAGTATTTATTGTTAAATTGGAAGTAATTATGGTTACATATGCGTTTGGTTAGCATAATGATGCTATCTATTGTGTTTTTTTTCGTTATTGTGTATTAGTTTGTTTTTTATTATTTCTATGGTTTCTTCTATTGGGATGCTAGGGTACATGTTAGTTATGTCATAACTTATTATTTTTGTGTTGCTGTTTGTTTTTATGGTTTTTATTTTATTAATTAATTCATATCCATTTTTTATATTGTATGTGTTGTTGATATGTATTTTAGATCTTATTATTTTGTCTAGTATTTTTGCGATTATGTAAGATGGAGCTGTTGTGAAATTTATTAGTGGTCTAAATGGTGTGTCGGGTTTGTGGATTTTAGGTATGCCTTATAATATTGGTGCACATGGTTTGAATGGGTATAGTCTTGTGTGGTATTTTAATTTATTGTTATAGTTTAGGGTATTTCGGTGAGTGACTATTAAGTTTTTTATTGTAATAAGGTATTTGCTAGTTGGGTCTGGGATTTGTTCGTATTTATTTTCTTTTATGTAGTTAGTCATTTAATCGATGTATTTGGTATTTTCTATTATTACTGGTGTATTTGTTTTATCGGATTTTAATATTAAGTAGTCGTTGTTTTCTAGTTTTTCTGAGTTTTATAATTTCTTTTTTATTTATATATTGTTCCGTTTTTTTGTTTTTTCCGTTTTTATTAGGTTAATTTTATTATTAATATTGTTTCTTGTGTGTTCAGTATTTTGGTGGGTAATTTTGTGGATGTTAGATTCTGTGTCAACTATTAGGTTTTTTATTATTTGTTTTTTGTTGAAATTAGGTAGGTTATATTTGAAGGCACTTGTTATTATTTTTTCTTTTTCAGTAAACTGTGTTTGAGTTAAGTTTATGAATTTATTGTTGTTAGAGGTGTGGTTTGGTTCTAGGGTATTTTTTAGGTTATGTTGTTTTGATAAATTTTCGATTTTTCTGTTTTGTCTATTTATTGTGTTTGTTTTATGTTTTATTATAATTTGTTGTGTTTTTTCATGTATAATAGGTGTGAGAGTATCAAAAGTTTTCGTTATTTCCAAATTGGTTGTGTAAAGTTGTAAGTTGATTTGGCTTTTTTTTATGGTAGGCAGATTTAATGTTTTGTTTAATTATGTGTAATTCGGCTATTTTGTTCCTTTATTGCTAACAATGTTTTGTTTATTTTTTAAGTGTAATTTAGCGACAATGGTCAAGTGACCGAAAGGCGCCTCATCACTCAAGGTAAAATCATTGCACTTAATGGTGGATAAAATTACTTACAATAGTAATATATTAACTTCATAAAGTCAGTGCAACGGAAAAACAATGAATAACGTAAAATATCAAGAATTTAAGACCTACCAAGGTAAACAACTGTACCGTAAATATCTTAACCTCAAAATCAAACTCCAGAATTGCATCAACAAAATACATTTTAATAAAAAATGATTAACACTTAATATAACACCAAAATACGCTAAATTACACTTAAAAAATAAACAAAACACTATTATAAATTAAGCAACATAAATAGCCTAATTACATATAATTAAACAAAACATTAAATCTGCCTACCATAAAAAAAGCCAAATCAACTTACAACTTTACACAACCAATTTGGAAATAACGAAAACTTTTGATACTCTCACACCTATTATACATGAAAAAACACAACAAATTATAATAAAACATAAAACAAACACAATAAATAGACAAAACAGAAAAATCGAAAATTTATCAAAACAACATAACCTAAAAAATACCCTAGAACCAAACCACACCTCTAACAACAATAAATTCATAAACTTAACTCAAACACAGTTTACTGAAAAAGAAAAAATAATAATAACAAGTTCCTTCAAATATAACCTACCTAATTTCAACAAAAAACAAATAGTAAAAAACCTAATAGTTGACACAGAATCTAACATCCACAAAATTACCCACCAAAATACTGAACACACAAGAAACAATATTAATAATAAAATTAACCTAATAAAAACGGAAAAAACAAAAAAACGGAACAATATATAAATAAAAAAGAAATTATAAAACTCAGAAAAACTAGAAAACAACGACTACTTAATATTAAAATCCGATAAAACAAATACACCAGTAATAATAGAAAATACCAAATACATCGATTAAATGACTAACTACATAAAAGAAAATAAATATGAGTCCCAGACCCAACTAGCAAATACCTTATTACAATAAAAAACTTAATAGTCACTCACCGAAATACCCTAAACTATAACAATAAATTAAAATACCACACAAGACTATACCCATTCAAACCATGTGCACCAATATTATCAGGCATACCTAAAATCCACAAACCCGACACACCATTTAGACCACTAATAAATTTCACAACAGCACCATCTTACATAATCGCAAAAATACTAGACAAAATAATAAGATCTAAAATACATATCAACAACACATACAATATAAAAAATGGATTTGAATTAATTAATAAAATAAAAACCATAAAAACAAACAGCAACACAAAAATAATAAGTTATGACATAACTAACATGTACCTTAGCATCCCAATAGAAGAAACCATAGAAATAATAAAAAACAAACTAATACACAATAACGAAAAAAGAAACACAATAGATAGCAGCATTATGCTAACCAAACACATATGTAACCATAATTACTTCCAATTTAACAATAAATACTATAAACAAACAACTGGACTCCCCATGGGATCACCCATATCATCTGTCATGTCATAAATATATTTACAACACTTTGAACAAATAATAATTAAACCTATACTAAACACACACAATATTTCACTATGGACAAGTTATGTAGACAATATACTTGTAATATACCAACCTACCATTCACAACGAAAACATACAATTCACCGTTGAAACAGAAACAAGTAGAACAATCAACTATCTCGACATCACGTTAAATATAAATGATAATAAAATAGAAACTACAGTATACAGGAAACCTACTTCCAACAACACCACAATACACTACAAATCTAACCACCCCTGGACACACAAAATTAACACTTACAGTAACATGATAAATAAAGCAATAAAATACACACAGGATAACAAAGAAAAATTAAATGAAGAATTAGATAACATTACAAAAATAGCAATAGAAAATGGATACAACAAACACATTATAAAAAATATATACAATAAATTCACAAAAAAACCTAACCTCAACACAACACTACAACCGGAACACGAAAATAAAAAAATCTACCTAAAATATAAATACACCAATAACAAAATAGAAAAAATAACAAATATATACAACAAAGAATACTACACTCCAACATACAAACCAAACAACAAAATAATAAAATATCTTAATAACACAAACCACAAAACAAATTCAGAAAAACATAACCTATCAGGAATTTACAAAATTACATGTAACAACTGTAACACATTTTACATAGGGAAAATGACCAGATCATTTAAAATAAGATTTGAAGAACATTATAGAGCATTCAAAAGTATTAAATGTTGCAGCACACGTAATATCACATAAACATGAAATAACAAATTACGAAAATAACCTAACCATCCTTGAAATAAATAATAACCCAATAGAACTAAACTCACTAGAAAAATACCACATTTATAAAATCATACACAACAATTTAATGAATCTACAAACAACATATACAGAAGACATACTATTCAAAAACATAATACACAAGACTCAAGAGGAAACGTATATGATGTCAACAATTACCAACACGACGGACCGAACATCCGCACCAGAAAAATTAAGAAAAAGTAATCAGTGATTCGACAATGGTCAAGTGACCGAAAGGCGCCTCATCACTCAAGGTAAAATCATTGCACTTAATGGTGGATAAAATTACTTACAATTGTAATATATTATCTACATATTATATATATAATATGTATAATATCATTTTACATATTATATAAGAAAGTGACATTTTATTTAATAAAATCAAATTGTCTTGTATAACATATCAATAACCCATGTAAAATAATGATAAACGCCTTTATGCTTTTCAGACATTATTTATTACAAAAATAAAGGTTTCACCTACCTTTTAAAAACATGAATTCCATAGCCCAAGGGTTCAAAACTAGCAAGACCTAATATTTTGAAATTTGGATCCCCTAATATATCTCATTTAATAGGATTTGTTATATTCTCGAATACATGTAGTTACAATTGTTTGCTGTATTTGCTTGTAATAATTGTTCAGCGTATTTTCATCCATGGATAATAGAATATTTGTGTTTCTTTCACCGTGTCCAGTTATATGAGGCAAAGTATTTTTTATGTCATATACCACCAGAGGCGTTTCGAAATTTGTAAACCTTACCATTACTCTCACAGGAACCTTTTTTTTCACTCATGATTCAAACCTGGATAATGATGTTGGATGTGGATTTTATTCATTAAGATACATCTACATCTATGGACTTCTCTAGTTTGTAGTCATTTATAGTTAAACTATTATCCATCTTCGTAGCTTTGACTATTCTAGAGTCTGATTCTACATTGATGTATTTATTACATTGTATGTTCTGTTTTCAGAATATGTAATCTTTATCTCAGTTTTTTCATATAATGTTTATTCACTAATTTTAATTTTTATAAGCGAAAATATCCTTAGTTTTTGCCCAAAAAATAAATCTTATTTCACTGATTAAACTATAATTCAAGAGGATTACATCAAGAAACTTTAAATCTGATTTGTTCTGGTTTTGCAGGTTGGGGGAGAGGTCATGCTATTTTGATGACTACAAGATGTGAGTTCCGGAATGAAACACTCTGTGCTGAGTCAATGGGCGTTGAAGGATGCAATGAAACTCAGGAGTGCGAGCCACCAGAACCAGATAAGAGGATACACTGTTTTGTATTATGGCAAAATAATAGTGATGGCAAACCCTACATTAAACTAAAGGTAGGAAAGACTAATTTATGTCCTCAAACAGACAAAATTGTTTTGTGTAAGAGTTTGTAGTTCTTGAACCTATATCTGAATGTGAGCCAAAAATTCTGAGTATAGGCTTGAATTTTTTAAAATTTATATTATTGTTATTAATTTACAACATTATATTTATTAATTCACTTTGCCACTAAATACAATCAGACCTTGATGTTTATAACTTCTTGGATTCTATCCTTTTTTTGTATATCTTTGAGACAAACTTCTTCGCATTCCATGGATTCACTGTGCTGTGCCGGTTCCATCATGTGGCAGAGGGAGTAACCCTATGTAGCCTCGGGACTTGTGATTCCGGGTCTAGGTTTAAGAGGCCTCTTTGTGATGGTCATCAACACTCACCTTTACCCCCTCTTCCTAGCCAATTTTCATAAGAATCTGTTTCTAAAGTAGAACTTATTGCAGTTCTCAACAGGCCAAAGTCTTTTAGGTTGTGGATGTTTTATGACCTAAACACTGATTTATAGTCTTTCATCAATTTGCGAAAAATGGATGTTGCAGTTCAACATGCTTCCAAAGCTAGCCTATGTGCTATAAATATTTTAATTTTCAATTTTTCATTTTAGTTATAACCTTGTGCATTCTTCTCTTTACTTCAGTGCTAGTATTTTTTTTTTGTTCATGATATACTTAAGATTTTACTCTATATGTGTAGTTATGGGTCTTGTTATTTTTAATCTCAAGTTGTTTAAGGATCTTTAATCTCATTCAACAGAACTAATAATATATATCATGAGGCAAATTTTTATTTTAAGACACACATTTTTGCAATAGAACATTCTTTTTATTTCAATTCATACACAGAAAAGAAAAGCTGTTTTCTCTCCTTAAGTACTGAATATAATACAGTGGAACTCCACTTATCCGAACTCTGACTATCCAAATTGCTTTTATATTTTCAGAAAAAAAAAAATAAGAAAACCTACTACGATTTCCAAAACAAGGATTCTGTCTACACATGCTATTGGTCTTTCTCAGGGGAGCTAATGAAGCTGCTAGAAATTACTAGAGTTGTTAGAAACGGCATGTTCATATGTAAAGGTTTTATTAAGCCTAGAGGAAGCCGGTTTTGTAATGTAGGGAAGAGGGGAAAAGCTTTTGTGACAGTAAGACAGTTTTAGTACCGTTGTTAAGTATAAATAGACTATTAGCAAATTTGGTAAGGTATTATTAGACCTAATTAAAATAGTGTTTGAAAAATATAAATGTCTAGTGTGTAAGTAATAGCAGCTGCAGAAGTGTTTAAATTTATAAATACTTATTTAATGTAGTATAAAACTGTCTTATAATTTATTAAACCTCTGTAGTAACATATCAGTATTGGTATTATACTACTTAAAATGGGTAACTGTTGACAATCTGGTGATATTTGATAATAAAATTTAAAATGTTAAGTTGGTATAGACAAAATTATTTTAGTTTAGATAAATGACCAAAGTAATTTATTCGGAGATTGCTGCTCATGTTATCTAACAACGAGGTATTAACGTTTTTTTGCCTGACCTGGGAAAGGATGTTATCCCTGTGTCGGGATTGTCTATGTCTACATCCTGTTATTGTAATAAATCATACATCTAGTTTTCCTTATCATCATTTTTGTTGCTTGTCATTTACAGAAGTATGTTAAAATAAATTTGGAAACCTGTATTACTTACTTAAAAAATAAAACTTGAATCCACTAAAATAAACAACACGCCAAACATAATTACTTGACAATCTGACTGGTGACGTATAGAAAAATATATCAAACATTCTATTCTGAAGTAGGACGACAAACTAGAAAAAATTAATTTTTGTATTAATACCTGCTGGGAATACATTTATAATATCTACTGAGATATTTTGAGAGATTGAGTAAATTATATCAATTAAATAGTACTTTGAGGAAAACTCGTGGTTGGTATTGAGTAGAACACGGAAATTAAGTCTGACTTGATTTAATGTATGTTAATGGGTTAAATCCTAAAGATATTTTTAAAACTATTATCTGAAGTTTTGCACATCCAAAATTGGGTCCACCCTAATATTTTTAATAAACAATGTTTTACTGTTAAAATAAATTTGATTATAAAAAAATATGAACTAGTCTGACTTTGCTGAGATGTTAGTTTTACGATTATGAACACTGCTGTTTGCCGTGTCTGTCTGTTACGGTGTTTTCCAGGATCAGTGGTTAGGGGGTTGTCATTGCCACTCGCCATAACGTTGTGGTAACTGCCGAAGGCGATTGGTCAGTCCATAGTCTAGTGTCATTATAGAGCGCAATTAGCATCTTTGTTGTGTGTACTTTTCTGTTGATGAAGATTTCCTTGTGATTAAATACATTTTATACTATTTTTTCTATCTGCCTTTCATCTTCTAAGCCATGTTAAATTAAATTCTACTCACAAGTTAATATTAGATATAGATCATGCATTATTATTGTTACTGAATCTCAGTCGTAAAAGGTACAGGAATTTTATTATTTTTTACTGAGAAAATCTGGAAATATACAGGAATTAGAAAATTATAACTGAGCGGCCACTATGATTAAACAGTTATATCCTGCTAATCAAAAACTTAAATTTTTCTTTCCAATTTTTAGGGATGTTTCTTGAATAATATTGATTGCTACGACCAACCTAAATGTGTAGAGAAGAGAGAGGAAACCAAAAAGTCACTAATGTTCTGCTGCTGTGAAGGAGACATGTGTAACAGGGACTTTACTTGGGAACCTGAACCTACACCTCCACCTACAGAGCGGAGTAAGTTTTATAATAGTAAGATCCAGGATCCTGTCAAATAAAATCCGAATGAATTTCAATCAATTTGTTTAAAGGAATATTCTTGCATTGATCTGTTTTACACACACTCGCACACGCAAACCTGCAAACACTCACATACACCCTCTTTCTTGATAATTTTAATTGATTATTTTCTTAACTAAACTTGACAATGGTGTTGGGTGTGAGTTTAATGTATCGGGACGTACCTGCTCTTACGGATTGCCCACAGATTGCAGTGTATGTACGGCAGAACTCTATGCCGTTTTTAAAGCATTAACTGTAGTTCGATCAAGTTCTTCTCACCATCCTTGTCTGTTCCCATTCCAAATATGTTTTTCAGGATCTCCAGAATTTGTTCTTTGTAAACCCTTTAGTTGAGGATATTTTCTGTGCTGTTTACAAACTTAGGGGGTGTGGGGTAACATTTTGCTGGATTCCTAGCTACTGTGGAATAATCGGCAAATCAAAAGCTGATGATACGGTGAAGATTGTTACAAGGTTAGTCCCAACTACATCACAAGTCATGGCTTCTGATTTTGTTTTTCAAAACAAGCATTACTTGCAGCCTGGATAGACGAATGGCAATGCGTCCAAAACCATAAGCGGATGGAAATTAAGGATATTGTTTATCTATGGAGGTCTTTTATTTGTTCAAAACTTGAAGAAGAAGAAATGGTGGTTACACAGCTTCATGAGGCTTCACTTGTCTAACTCGTGGTTATCTGGTGTATCACAAGGATCCGCTTGTGTCATTTATGTGGTAATACCATCACAATTTGTCATATTTTGGTAGATTGTGGTGGTTTAAAGCTTCTTGACCATGACACTTTTAATATACAAGGTAGTTTAAAAAAGGTGGTATTAAGAGACGATGCTGCAGCCATCGACGGTGTCATCCTTTGCCAGATAAATATATTATTTGAAACTTTTTTTAAATATATAAGTTACATATCTATTTATTGTTAACAACTGATTTTTATCTACTTATTTTCTACAAATGTTAAACTGTATTGTTATATATTTGTTGTTATATAATTATTGTAACATTTATATTGGTATATTATTATTATTATGTTTCAGTACTATTTATTCATAGTTTATTCTTCGTTGTTTTATAATAAATATTTTGCCTTAGTTATTACCATTGATTGGCGATGAAAAAGAAAATTGGTTTTTCTCCAGGGAAAAAATCAAGAATCTCAATAGACTGTTATAACCCAACTCGTTACAACACATGATCTAAGTGTAGATAAAATCTTGAAAATTTGTAGGACCTTAAACAAGAATGTGAGATCGTTAGTAATAGTAAATATTGGTAATATAAATAGTTATACAGATGATTCTTATAATGATAATTCTGAAATTAGTTGAATAATAATCGATAACCCAATATTTTAAAAACAATAGACCATTGAAGAGATATCTGACCTTTATAGTTGTGGGTTTTTTCCATTTTAACTAAAACAGGGGTTTGTACTTATAAATGTAAGTTTGTTGTTAACAGTGTTGTAAATATTGGAATTTTAGTAAAGATATTAAAAGAAGTAATGTTAATCCCAATAATAATTTTTGGAAACATTGTTTTGCTATTTATATACTGCCTTGAAGGGGTAATTGGAAACATTGTTTTGCTATTTATATACTGCCTTGAAGGGGTAATTGGAAACATTGTTTTGCTATTTATATACTGCCTTTTGCTATTTATATACTGCCTTGAAGGGATAATTGGAAACATTGTTTTGCTATTTATATACTGCCTTGAAGGGGTAATTGGAAACATTGTTTTGCTATTTATATACTGCCTTGAAGGGGTAATTGGAAACATTGTTTTGCTATTTATATACTGCCTTGAAGGGGTAATTGGAAACATTGTTTTGCTATTTATATACTGCCTTGAAGGGGTAATTGGAAACATTGTTTTGCTATTTATATACTGCCTTGAAGGGGTAATTGGAAACATTGTTTTGCTATTTATATACTGCCTTGAAGGGGTAATTGGAAACATTGTTTTGCTATTTATATACTGCCTTGAAGGGATAATTGGAAACATTGTTTTGCTATTTATATACTGCCTTGAAGGGGTAATTGGAAACATTGTTTTGCTATTTGTATACTGCCTTGAAGGGGTAATTGAAAAATTGAAAACAGACTTTACCGGTTCATTAATGATTTTATTTTTAGGTACATCAAATTAATAGAATAGTTCAACAAAAAATGTCAATAATAGTATATTATTATTTTTTTTGTTGGTAGTTTTATACTTTTCCCCTAGGATTTATATTCTTATTTAGGGTATCATAATTACCTGCCATTCCCAGCATTGTCACTCTCCCCGTTGATGCGTTTCAGAGGACCTCCATTAGTCTAACTTTTTATTAACTCCAGTTCATAAAAAGTTCTAACTGATGGAGGTCCTCTGAAACACATCAGCAGGGAGTGTGACAATGCTGGTAATGGCAGGTAATTATGATACCCTAATAGTATATTATTTCTCATGTATTTTCTGCAGTTGTACTAAATTTTAGTTACTTTTTCCAGCAAACAATATTGGGATAAATTTATTAGCTACTTCATGAAATCAAGGTTTCATGAAATTATTTATATAGTAAAATTTAATGTAATTGATAACGAGTAAACTGAGATACATTTGTACAAGTAAAAAAATCAAAATAAAGCACTGCTGGTGGCCTATACACTATAATTTTTGATATATAATTTGCAGTAAATTTTTTCATAATGTATACAAATTATTTGATCAAAAGAGAAGAGAAATATTGACAAAAATCAAAGTTAGCTTTTGGTGAAATATAGTAAATAGGATCTGCTGTAGCAGTGAATAATGTAAGGAAACAGAGAGAGGAATCAGTGATTATAGCAATGGGTAGAGAAAATTAGAGTACTCTCAATAAGGCCAAGGCTTAATGTTGGGATGGGGAGACAGGAATTCATTGGAGACGTACAAGTTATCAGTATTGGCTAGTAATTGAACACATACAAATAGTATACAATTCTTAGCAACATCATCTAGTTTACCAAATTAATTAATAGTTACACAAAACCAAGTAGTTAATTGTACTGAAACCTGGAATATTTTTTTACAATATTGCAGGTGCAGTTGAGCCAGTCAAACGACCAAACGTGTTCAGCACAGTTGTATATACATTGTTACCTGTTGTTGCATTATTTATTGCTATTGTTGTTTTTTACTGGCTGTATCATCAACGAAAAATGTCATACTTTAACGAGGTAAGTCTTAATTTGATTTATTGAATACATCTTTTTCCTAGCAAAGTTTTTGAGTTGTACATTAGCTATAATAAACTTGCTGTAGTTAACTTCATTAAATCTACTATCATTACGTCTTATACAGTTCTGTTGTGTGAACTCTTTACTAATCCTTTTATTTTGTTTCTCCTTTGTGCTTTCGTATAATGCATTCCAGTGGGTAAGTGTAGATAGATATTTTATAAATGTTTTTCATACTATTTAATATCTTAAATTTCATTTCATGTTTTTAATATTAATATTATATTTTGAAGTGTTAATTTTATGCTGCTGAAATCTATGTATTTCAGAAATGTTGATCTTGAATCTTTTTTTGTTACGATCTTAAAGATAATATAAAGTCATGGTTTTATAATTAAAAATGTGATTTAAACCACTAGCTAATAAAGTTTTTGAGCATACACATCTAGTGAACAACTAGAAGGACTACAGTGAACAAGTGTGAAAATAATTTGCTGAGAAATTTCAATAAGTTGTTCGTTTTTAAGTCTAATTTTTAATAAAAATATAGTGAAAAAATATAGTGAAAAAATACCAAATTCATAAGACGAAATAATACACTATTTATAGAATAAGCTATTGTATATGTTTATATTTACCTCATTGATTGTAGGTAAGTTTGAATTTAATGAACATATTAACACAAATTAGCAGCACTAATTCACATTCATGCTAGGGATGGTCAATCTATTGACTTTAACAGATCGGTGATTTTAGTGACAGCGCCGGGCTTGGATCGGTGACTTTAGTACCGGTGACCAGAGATACTGCGACAGATCTGTATGTGCCAATAACAGACAGACATACCATACTGAAAAAAGACAGTGCCTGTTACATTATTATTGGGAAGTTATTGTAACATATAAACTGGGGTAATAAATTATATAATCTTATATGAAACTACAAAATAACCCTTGAATACTGTTAATTTTCTAAAAATAATTTTGTTATGTATACATATGGGTGTTGTGTTGTTTTAAGAAAGTAATAGTACCTCTAAAAGTACATTCTAATTAAAATAATTTTGTTACTAGAAAGTATCCATAAAGCTCAGTCTAAGGATCGAAAATTACTTTAGTTTTATAAATAGTGCAAGTGGAGTAAGATTGTTTCGGGCAAGACTGTGAATGAGTTGATATGCGCAGTCTTACCCCTGAATGTTTAAGGACTCCTACATAGTGTGACATTTTTGTATTAAATACATAGCCCTTTCGAGTTTATCAACCATAGTCTTTTAGCATATAAAATTGTGAAAAATAAGAGCACTACCTTTTGGTGATAGTGCTTTGAGAACCAAGGTAGTTATTTCCTATTATCAAATGCAATATTGTTCACTGGTAAATAACTCTTTTGAACTTATATTAAGAATAGAAGGCTAGGCATGTACAATAAATAGTTTCCCTTTATACCTGGATACATTAGCGGCAACACTTCAAAACCTTTCTTAAGAAATATCTGGCAAACATAGTTATCAAATGTTTGCTACCTCTATTGAGACTTAAATAACATCTTTTGTTTTCGTTATAGGCCTAACCCTTTCTTCAACACACCTGGAAAATTCGACTATCTGTTTACATTCATTCCTACTTTCTAATTTTGGTGTGGTCCCTAATATGGAACCTTAATCTCAAACTAAAAGTTGGAAAAGTGTTCTTTCCAAAATCGAAAAGCAGTAAAGATGATAAGATTGATCGTTAGTTAAATTCTCTGAATTTAGGCTTCATATTGCGACTCCTAAATTAGTAATATTACGATTTGTTTATTACATTACAAAAAAAACCATTAAAATATAAAAGCTAAACCAAATTAAATCTGTTCATAATACTCCCTGAAGCATTATTTCAGTTGGAACATCAAAAGTTAACTTGGGATGGTCAGATTTAAAAACGACTCAGGCATAATGTTCTCCAAACTCTTCTGAAGCACTGACGTAAAAATCAAATCTTTATACAAACACGTATCGACACTAGAGAAGCTTCAATTAGCCTGGGACTGAGCGTGCCGGTGAGCTCGCCGTCTCTAAGAAAATAAGCTGGGAGCGCACCGGCAAGCTCACTGTGCCTCGTAAGGGAACCCAGAGCATGCCGGTACGCTAGCCGTGCTGAATGTAAGAAACTTTTATATTTCTTCTTTGGTCATTTAACATCAATGCCATTACTGTTCTTTCGAGTAAATTATTTTACTTAATAAAACTAACTAAAACCAAAAAAAAAAAACAGTATCTCTTTCAAAATATTAAGATAAGGGATGTAATTGAGGGTAATTCGAAGCATTTGGGCACACGTATCATACAAATTAAGTTCCTTTCACATACCTTTATTGACCAAACACTTATTAGAAATTTATGTTTTCTTTAATAGAATGGGGTTAACTATTAACTGGTTTGTATTGTATATGGGTATTGTATTGATTGAACCAACAGTCATTGTTTGTAATATTTTTCCAAATGTCGGTTTTGACAACTGGAAGACTTGGGCTTTATTTAAAGGTTAAGGATAATTTACTGCCTTTATTAACTTCTAACAGGTTTTAATACAACTACAAAAGTGAAATAGTATAGAAGAACTTCAATATTTTGGACTTGATTACTATGGTTCTCTGCATAATCTGAACCGGTTTTGTGGTGTTATTTTATTTAAAAAAATAGTTTTCGACATTAAAATATTAGTTCTAGAATAATACTGCACGTTTATGATGTAAGAGATGTACCTTTTACAGTCAGGTACATACCCTAAAAGTACTTTTCTTTTTATATAGTAATCTTGGCTAGCAGCTATTTACAGCATAGTGTGTAAATGCAACCTTAAATTGCGGTATAATGTAGTATCGAAATGAGTGTGTTGATGCTACATGTCTATATACAGACGATGACAGTGGGAATCAACCAAATTTTGAGTCACGCTGAAGCAGTATCCCTCTTAGATGACCTCATTGTTTATTTTAAACATCAGGAGGAAACGATCTTAACTTAGCTCCTAATATTGAAGCAGGTGTATGATAGGCACTTTCGAGTGCCATACAAAACTAACACAGCGAAGCATCACTTCTATAATTCATACACGTCTGGGTCTCCTTCAAAGTACTCTCCTCCCCAACGCACACACTTATCCCAACGGTGTTTCCACTTGTTAAAACAGTCCTGGTATGCTTCTTTTGTGATGGCTTTTAGCTCCTTCGTCGCATTTGCCTTAATCTCCGAAATCGTTTCAAATCTTCTTCCTTTGAGGGGGTTTTTGAGTTTTGGGAATAAGAAAAAGTTGCAAGGAGCAAGGTCAGGTGAGTGGGGGGGGGGGTGTTAAAGAACAGTGATCGAGTGTTTGGCCAAAAATTCACAAGTTCTGAGTGCTGAGTGAGCTGGAGCGTTGTCATGATGGAAAAATCCGTTATCACTTCTCCACAGTTCTGGCCTTTTGCGTCGGACGGCGTCCCTCTGACGTTTCAGTACTTCAATGTAGGTAATCTGGTTGACTGCAGAGCCTTCCGGGAGGTGCTCGTAGTGAACAACACCTTTTTGGGTCTTGGGGATGTTTGACTCATCCATTGGGATGATTGGACCTTCGTTTCAATGTCGTAAAAATACACCCATGATTCATCACAGGTTATAATTCTTGACAAAAATTCTCATCTTCATTTGAACGATCAAGCAGTTTCCGACAAATCCGTATGCGATTGGCCTTTTGGTCGTCGGTCATCAGGCGTGGCACAAATTTCGCAGCGACGTGGTCAAAAGTTTTCGGTCAAAATCTCATAACAAGATCAAACTGATATCCCACACTCTTCGGAAAGCTCCCTAATAGTCAGACGTCGATTTTCGCGCACCAGGGTGTTGATTTTGTCAACGTGTGGGTTGTCAGTTGACGTTGAAGGACGTCCAGGACGCTCATCGTCATCAATCTACTGTCGGCCACCCTTGAAACGTTCATGCCACTTGAACATGCAGTATGTTTCATGGCAACATCGCCGTAGGCCGTGTTAAGCATGGCAAATGTTTCTGTTGCAGATTTCCCTAGTTTTACACAAAATTTCACAGCAATACGTTGCTGCTTCAGGCTGTCCATTTTACAATCCGACACAAAAAAACACTCTTTACTAAACTGCGTGTAACTCATCAACAAATGAAGATATCTGCGACTGAAATACCACGTTTTAATCAGCTGATTTATACAAATCTAGCGACACCAAGCGGATTCTCCTGAAACTAACTTGAGCAGCGAAATTCAAACAGTCCGCTTATTTTTTGAACAGACCTCGTAGATGGTTAAAGCACTTTTGCATGACCACAACTCTCCTCACTCCTTAACACCCATGGGCAGATCTATGAAGCCACAGACGGTAAGATGGCTAAGAGAGGAGATATGCCTCAAATATTCCTTGATTTTGATCCTACCAATTCCCAACTCCTTTAGAATGAAATGATCAGACCTTCTAACAGAGAATTAGTGACAGGGGAACTGTTGCTTCAGGATATTTGACTCCCATGGGATTGTCAATTTCACAATCACCACTGAATGAAGTGTCCGTGAGTATGCCAGAAGATCAAGATACAAAGATGTAGTCCCCAAAATAAAGGAAAACTCATAATGTCTGTCGGCAGAATCTATTCCTTAGCCTTCCTTATGATAGACGGAAGAACCCTGTGTTCTAGTCTTTTCCCCACTTTCTCACCTTCATATATTGTCCTTAAACCCCTTTCTGCAGCTCATGGCATAACTCATGACCTCCCTCAAAATCACCAAAACCTTATCAAAGCGCATAGTAAATTGTCCTTCCTGCAGATCCCAAGGGCAGCCAATCAATGTGGCGGGCAGTAGCCGAAGTCGTTGAGCACAAATTACACATACTATCCAATGTAAAACTCCAGGGACATAAATTACTCGGACCTGGTAATATCCCTTGCAAGACATTTGCATAGAATTTCAACATTTCAGGAGACCATATATGAAGGCTCTCCATTGCAACACCAGAGATTGTGCCCTCACAAGCATAGCATACTCATCATCTAAAAGTTTCTTCTTCATGTGCTTCACCTCCGTGATCGGCTGATGACCGACCCAACCCAAATCTGTCTATTGTTTCTTATACCAATAATGTATCTCAAGATTTAAATATATTGTTTTTACTTAATGAATTTTTCCGTGTACATTTTTTTACAAGGTATTTAATAATTATTTTGATTTATGTATCATATTAATGACAACTTGTGTAGCGGATTACATATTCTGTCCATTACCACAAAACTTTGGCTCTACTGTGGTACACACTTTAAACACCTTAAAAAAAGCAATTTTACATAATTTTGAGTTGAATATATTTTATACTTATTGCTTTATATTTTTGAAATTAAATACAACCAATTTAACAGATTTCAAGTAAAAATGTAGGATGAATGCTTCCAGGTTACAGAGCCAGTCAGGGTGGCTTGAGTTGGTATGTGTTGTGAAATGGATCGGTTTCCTATTCTCTGTGTATAAATGGTCAGCCATTTCTGTACCATTATGACAGTTGTGATGATTTCTGCTAGTTTTTGAATAAAAAACTTTTTATTAAGTTAGGTTGAAGCTTATAAAAAAGTTTGTACTTTGTTGTTAAGAGAAAGGGAAGATTATCTGAATGATGGTTTTGTATCTTTTATCATTGTAACTAATGTTTAACTGAATGTACAGGTGCCAACATTGGAACCTCATCCACTACCACCACCTTCACCTACACTAGGCCTACGCCCGATCCAGCTAATTGAGATTAAGGCCAGAGGAAGATTCGGAGCTGTGTGGAAAGCACAGTACAAGTCTGAGGTGGTTGCAGTTAAAATACTGTCTGTTCAGGTAAACCTTAAAGTTGTTTTTTCAAATCTGCATCTAAGATAATACGGTCTTCATCTAAGATTTTAAGTAAACAATGAATTTGTTTGGTTATTTAGTTTAATACTAGTCAAGATTTAGCTGCAAAGTAGCCACGTGACTTTAGAGATGCAGCTAAAAAAAAAATATTTTGTGTTTAAATTAATAATTCAGATTATTAATATTTTTGGTCTATTTAAAATTCCAGGTTATTGATAGAAAAACTGTGGAATGCTGGAATGCTGGAGAGGCGGCTCTCAATGCTTAGATACCTCTCGATGGGGCATATTAAAGAAAGCTCTCTTTTGAGTGTGGCCAGTAAAATCAAATATTCATGATAAGAAATAAACTAGAGGAAAGAACCTGAATAAAAAAATAATTTTGATTGTGGGATAAAAAAAGTCATACTGTAAAGAACAAGTTTGTAAAGTATGCTTGTTTAGATAATTAGTGCAGGCGCGAAAGGAAGTTGAGTAAGCAAAATGTGAGGACCGGCAACTATGGTCAGGTTTTTTTACTTGAGACCCCCAAAAAAACAAAAAATCCATGTTGCCGCAGGTGTGCTGGTCCCTTTTCCTAATACCCCCACCCTCACCCCATTGATGCATCATATAGTCGTCTCCAATACAACAGTCAGTTGAAAACATTTCATAGTGCCCTGTAGTTCGTTTTTTCGTATTCACGCAATATTACTTGAGTTTTCATATAGTGAAGTGTTTTATTTAAATAAAAACGTGGACAATGTCGCTACAAGTGAAAAAAGTAGACGAAGATTAAACAAAAGGACGTGTGTTTTGTGATAAAATGGGTAATTTAGTCGAGAAACCAAAATCACAATTGCTTATAAATATTCAAAGAACTGCAGCTGTGAGAAAAGATGACATTAGTGAGAAAACAAAAAAATAATACAGACTTTACTGAACACTATTGTTCATGGCATCGGACTTGTATGGCAAGTTACATTAGTGAAAAGAAAATGCGGAGTCAAGAATTGGCATTACATAAGAATGAAAATGTCTCTATTTCCACTATAACTACAAGTGTATCAGGTACTCAAAGTGTTTGTTACTCATCAGTACCTAGTTTAAAACTAAATAAAGATCTGAAATGTTTAATCTATGGTTAACAAACAAGAAATATAAACAAAACACTTTTTTGTGCTCTGAAATGGCAGCAGCAGGACAAATTTTAAATATTGCCCGAAAACAACAAGATGATGCTTGTATAAAAATTAGCACTTTTGAACATCCAGCTGATATATTTGCAATAGAAGTGAGGTATCAGAAGCTCTAGCAGGGAGACCTTCAAATAAAATACCACATAACATACTTTTAGAGGCATTTGAGAAGTTGATTGACATCTCATTCTTTTGAAGTGACATTATTGGCTAAGAGACTAGCTGAACTCACTGAAATAGAAGTTGCAGTAGTAGAAAAATGGGTTATGAATTCACTTCTTGGTAAGTATGGTAAAAACAATTTATTTTCATAGCCAAAATCATCGTTGGTATTTATGAGCAATACCATTGGATGAAGTCATTGAACATGTTCATACCATAAATTCAACAAACTATTTTATTCAAGTAGCAAAACAACTTTGCAAAGAAATATTAGGTACTGAACTAATACCAGATTGTAATTCCTAATAGAAATATTTATACCGGTGAACTTGTTGATGAATCTTCTTCACAATTTTTGCTGAATATAATAGAAAATGGAGAATCTTTATTAAGCTCGTACAAATATGAGTGATTTGTACTGAAAAGTAAAAAGTTATCCGAGGCTATTTAAAATAAAGTAAAAGTGCTTCTAATAAAAAGTTGCTTTATGCCACAGATATAAGTCTTTCATAAAACATTTATGTTGGTTAATGAACTTGGATTTAATACAAAATTTAGGAAATCCATTTCTAAATGTCGAACAGTTAACAGAATTGGAAACCATTTCTATCTATCTTTAAAAAAAACAAACAAAATTAACTACTAATGAACTTAATTTATTAAGAGTAATTTGGACATCAGATGCTCTACATTTACACTTTTTAAGAACTTCAGCACAAACAAGTGTGAATAAATATTGACCAAACATAACTACAGCTTATTGATTACACCTTGTTAAACTATGAAAAAAATATGGTAAATTGCACCCACATCAGCTGACTAAGCAACCATCGCCAGAATTCTTGATTCAGCCCTGCAAATGTACCTTAAATTGTTAAAAAAAGCTTGTTCTTGCAAAAAGTTACAACTAAATTGTATTTCTGCAACTGTGAACAATGTGTGGTTAGTTTTGACACAAGACGTCTTTAGTTAACTATACGGCACATTCACTGATAAAGTTGCATATACTTCCAGAATCCAAAAGTACTTGGAACATGACAGAGGCTGTTACTTTAATAATAGTTTTAGTAAAAAAAAAAAAAAAAAAAAAAAAAAACAGTTGAGAAACCGGTAGAGGAAAACCAGTAGGGAAATCATTTAAAATATAAAACATCAGAATTTAAATCAATTCTGAAAATATACAAAAATAGACGAATGGGGCTTAAGGTTTGAGTTGCAAGTGAAACCATGAGCATTGTTTTTTTTACAATGATTATTGAAATGTAAAACCCTATAAGTGCGATAATCTGAATGAGTAACAGCGTTATTGATTGTTTATAAACCAACATTGCAACTCATTGGTTATATTTTTAAAGTTAAAATGACCTTTTAACTTATGGACTCATTTGATAAGAAAGCGAGAGAAATAATTTTGAAAGAAACCTGAGAAAGGGTTTGATGTTTTAGATTTACAATAATTGAGTTGAGTGAGAGTAGTAGAATGTTGTAAAAGGAATTGTACTGTCTTTATATTACTATCTTGAGATTTATAATATCCTGTACTAGAGAGTCCAAGAGTACCATGAACTAACAGCTACATTTACACTGGCATTTTCAATCTATTTACATTAAGTTAAGAAATTGAATTATCTCATCAACAATAAGTAATCTCAAAGAAAATGTGTAAAATGTAAAATAATCTCTTAGATTCTTTATATATTCTTTACATTAAGTGTAAAAAAGTAAGACTCCATTTGTATTTCTTAAGTTTCTGATGCATTTTTCACAAGTTGACAATAGGTAAGGGAGATACAGTGCCGGCAAAAAGTTGAGGGACACCCCTACATTTATATGTTTTTGCTATTGTCCTAAAACTTTCTGCCAATCATATATTAGTAACTTATCAATGAATTAAGCATGAAAAGTTACGATTTTCCTGAAATTTTCATTCATTTATAAGTAAGGGTTGGCAAATTATAAATTTTTTTCCTATTTTAAAATTTTTGAGGAAACCCCTGTTTTTTTCTAATTAAAAATGTATAATAAAAAAAATACACATCTGATTAAAATGATACTTTGTACAAATGTTTAGCATAACATTTAGAGTGTAAATATGCATTATTTATTATTTACAAAAAATCACCTCTCATTTGGTACCAGGTTAACTTTGCTTTAGATTTTCTGACTGTATCGTTGTGTTCCTCGCGTCATGGCGGGTCGGGGGTACTGTCAGTTCCGCTCCAAATGGCTCCGTTCACTAGATATTCGCTATTGAAATGTGAGAATTTTATGCTGAAAAATCTGAAAATCTAAAGCAAAGTTAACCTTGTACCAAATGAGAGGTGATTTTTTGTAAATAATAAATAATGCATATTTACATTCTAAATGTTATGCTAAACATTTGTACAAAGTATCATTTTAATCAGATGTGTATTTTTTTTATTATACATTTTTAATTAGAAAAAAACAGGGGTTTCCTCAAAAATTTTAAAATAGGAAAAAAATTTATAATTTGCCAACCCTTACTTATAAATGAATGAAAATTTCAGGAAAATCGTAACTTTTCATGCTTAATTCATTGATAAGTTACTAATATATGATTGGCAGAAAGTTTTAGGACAATAGCAAAAACATATAAATGTAGGGGTGTCCCTAAACTTTTTGCCGGCACTGTACTATCACTTGCATTATATCAGTTGAGGGCTTTCACAACCTGAGTGGTGGCAGTGGTTAAGGTTATAAAATTGGACAATTGATTTGTAACTTGAAACAAAAATATGGATCAGTTATGGAGGAGTTTAGAGACAACATATTTTGGTGTTGAAATATTCTAGTATTTAATTGGGTTGTTGATTAAATACTAGAATAAATACTTTCAAAGTTCTGTAGGCAGTACACGAAGAAAGTAAGAAAATGTATTAAATTTAAGAGAGAGAGCTATTATGATAAAAGAAAGTAGCTATATCAAAGAATAAACACACCTCCGATTACTGTTAAAAGATTTTTTAATTTTAATTTATGCAGTTGAGCATGTATGACCAGTGCTAGTGTTTGCACAAACCTAGCAACACTTCTGGTTACCTTGATTTTTTTTCTGGTTACCTACTGAGACTTTATGCTTAGCTTTTTTAGCACTCGCTTGTTCAAAAAAATCTTGTGGTTCATTTTATCTCTGTACTTTTGTTCTGAAACAAACTTTATCCAGATTATGTTTCTAGAATAAGTCATTGACAATTACTTCTAATCTAAACGCACATCAATAATTTCAGTAAGCTTTACTAGGAAAACCAAGAGTAACCATTTTGCAAGGACAACAAATTTTTGTTGCTGTAAATTTTGAGCTATTAAAACTATTCTTTTTGCGCATGTTCATATCATGGATTAGAAGTAGTATTTTATATTTAACAGTTCTCAGTATTATTTTCTGGAAAATTATGAAACCCGTTTCATTTGCAGGACAAGCAGTCATGGCTGGCAGAACAAGATATTTTCAAGTTGCCACACATGGATCATGAGAACATCCTGAGATACGTCGGTGCTGAGAGACGGGGAGATAACTTGTGTGCTGAGTTCTGGTTGATAACTTCTTTCCATGAAAATGGTTCATTGTGTGACTTTTTGAAAGCTAACCTTATCACCTGGTCAGAACTATGTCGCATTGCAATGTCTATGTCCAGGTTAGTTTGTGATACAGAGAAATGAATGAAATGACCCAGTAGGTACATATTATTTTGCAACAGTTTCACCTATGTGATCAATTTTCATTGCCAGTCAACAAACTACTGTTTGTTTGTTTTTTTTTTAAAGTCGTGTATTGTCCTTGTACTGTAAATATTCTTTATTAAACCAAAATCTATATTTTTATAAGTTATAATTTAAAATTAAATGTCTAAGCAGGTTTGCGTTAGAAACCTTCCAGCTTAGAAAAACCTTATGCATTTCTAGATTGTGTGTTTGTTGGTTGCAATAAAATACTCCAGTAAAGTTATAGTCTTTTATCCAGGGGATTGATGCATTTGCATGAAGAGATTCCTGCTACCAAAGCAGATGGATACAAACCGGCAGTAGCACACAGGGATTTCAAGAGTAAGAATGTTTTGTTAAAAAGCGACTTGACAGCTTGTATTGCTGACTTTGGTCTGGCATTAGTCTTCCAGCCAGGAAAACCTTGTGGAGATACACATGGTCAGGTAATGTTATTTGGTGGCATAAGTGTTGAAAATATTAATAACTGCTTTATATTATAACATAAGTGACATTTCACTTTAGGTACAGGATGAGTAAAACGAGGAAATTCATGAAATCTAACCCTTCTAAAACAAATGTTTTTTGGACAGACCACACCTAACACGTTAAAACAATATCCGCACTTTGAATATCAATCTGAAGACTTTCCTAAAAGTAAGCAATTTTTTTTTTAGCACTGCCATTTAATTTTATATTACAGTAGCCACAGTGAATGTGTTAATTGATTTTTAATCACTGTAATAAAACTTATACGTGTTTTGTAAAACTTACACATTCAGTTTATTTCTTTTTAATAACTTTTTACAGTTTTTTTTGTTTTCTTTGCATTTTAGCTATTTTAAGTTAAGTTTTGGTTAACAATCGACTTTCATTAAAACTAACAACTCTCAACCCCAATTAGAGTGTTTAAAGAACTGATGTTCTGTAGCTTTTTGCTGTGAAGAAATTCCAAACTTGAGTCAATACAAGACAAAAGCCTTGTAATATAACTGAAACTTTAAATGTAATTGATTTTAAAACACTCATTGAGACTTAACATTTTATTGTACTAACCAATAATCATTAGGGTATTTTGAGAACTATGCTTTATAAATTAACTGAAATTTTAAGATCATGCATCTTGTTAGATTACAAATTTTATGCCTTCAAAAATTCACCAAATAATATTGTGCTCACAAATAAATCAACAAGAATGATAAAATCATCTTCAAACTTTAAGCAAACAGCTTATAACAGTGAAATATAATAAGTAAATAAATTTAAAGAAAAAACTATGTAAGGCTTAGAAAGAAAAGAGAAACATAGATGAACAAATTTATCAAGTTGAAGTTAAATTCAGATTATGACTATATCTGATTAAAAATATTGAATTTTATTGTTTAAAGAATGTTGTATGTACAGTGCGTGAAGTTTAACGGTGTCCTTCGTTCTGCTCTACCATTTGACTACTAGCCTAACTGAAAACATTATACAATACATATATCGTCTCTTTTGTAATCGCGTCTCTTTCTTTTCAGAAGCAGAGTAACACATTGAAAGATCAAGTCTACATCAAACTATTACAGTATTATCATTTAGTTAATTACAGCTGTTTACACTTTAAACATGACACTGATGTTTTCTGAAGTGTTGAGTATTGACCCCGCACTGCAACCCAGTCCAGCCTAGAGATCTCAAGGTCAGAGACACGGTTAAACCTCATGCAGTGTACAATTCTCAACAATTCTATAAATAATTATATGACCTATTAATTTCTCAACTGTCCTGAAATCAATACTAACAAAACAATTTTAAAACAATACAAATTATATAGAAATTTATAGGCACTTCTTTTGTGAGCTATATTAGCAACAACAATAAAAGCTTTTCCATTTTTTAAAATCTTATATCTATTAGTTATTATAATCAATATGTTTATTGTGCAAGCAGTTAAGGAAATGTATTTTTTTGCTTATAATTGTGACACAAATGGCATTAATTAAAAATACTAACTTGATTGTAATATGTAGGTGGGAACTAGACGTTACATGGCACCTGAGGTATTGGAAGGAGCCATCAACTTCTCTCGAGATGCTTTCCTCCGTATAGATATGTACGCTTGTGGATTGGTACTGTGGGAATTAGCATCCAGATGTACTGCTCAGGAAGTAAGTCAAATCAATATTAAATAAAGTTTTTTATGATTTATATACTTTATGTAATTTAAGATTTTTTAAAGACTGAGTCCATTTCTATTTAATTCTTTTGACTTGTAAACAAAAGGACTTATAATTCTTCCATTGGCCATGTCAAGTGGGCAGATCATTAGCAATTAAAATCTCATTATTTTGTTTTCTAATCAATTCGGGCATGTGTAAATTAATTTTTGTTTTTAAAGGAAATATCAGTTTATATATTCATATTTCTATTTAATTCTTTTGACTTGTAAACAAAAGGACATATAATTCTTCCATTGGCCATGTCAAGTGGGCAGATCATTAGCAATTAAAATCTCATTATTTTATTTTCTAATCAATTCGGGCATGTGTAAATTAATTTTTGTTTTTAAGGGAAATATCGGTTTATATATTCATATTTCTATTTTAATTACTCTTTTTCAGTTATACTTACAGAGTATCTGAACTAAAATGATAACTGAATAGATATGCTTTGTTTTTATCAACTAGGGATTTCAAGTATTTGAGTACAAAATTATATCTTTAATCTAGACGTAAACAAGTATATTTAAATATGACAAAGTGTGTAACATTTAAAATCTGATAAAGAGGAAGATTAGAGTTTTTAATATATTGTTTATATGAAATATAAAGTGTTTTTTAGTACTATTTCAAATTAAATAAAACAGGCATACTTTTCACAACAATGTTATTTTTATGTAGAAGCTCATTACTCTTTTTAATATACTTTTCTACATAATTTCTACCAATAGGTACTTGATTTGTTGATAGCAGTTATTTGTTTACGTATGCTTAAATGATGACTGTCGCAAGTTCATTATTAGAGATTTATGTTTTCTGTTGCTATAATTTTAGTCTTGATAATGGCAGTAGAGCAAGTATAAATAGAGCCTCAACTATCAACAACAAAAATTTGAATTGAATTAAGTTACTGGTTACATATAATCTTATATATGGCGCTCGTTATATATTTCAAATGAAATATAATGTATTGTTTTTTTTGTATTTGTTAATTGTTTTATATCATAGTTCTTTTATAATGCAAATAGAATACAAAGATTTTTTTATTAATTTCGGTATAGTTTCACTAATATCATATATATATATATATATATATATATATATATATATATATATATATATATATATATATTTTAGGTTAGTTTTGGGTGGTAAAGATTATTTAGATTTTTCGGACTAGGAGACTGACAGACTTACCTTGGTAAGAGTCCACACTGTAGTCTTGAAATAGAAACACATAAAAGCACTTAAACAATGATATATTTCAACCACACAGTGGTCTTTATCAATCGAAGAGAAAACACAAAAAGAAATATGAGAGAATGAAATAAAATAAATATAAGTTGTAATCACAGATTGTGTAGAGTAGAAATCAGATGACACAGATGCACAGATTAAAGATATATATATATAAATTGTTTCCATGAGCATATGAGTGATTATAGTTTATATAAGTCTGTCAGAGGAAAAGAGATAGGTTATTGGGGAAAAAAAAAAAAAAAAAAAAAAAAAAAAAAAAAAAAAAAAAAAAAAAATTGATTTATCTGATGTTGAGGTTAGGGGATTCTCTGGACTTGGTATACCACTGGTATGATAGTTCCCACCTTCTCAGTTCTGAGGGATTGCAATCAGGGGGGAGTGATTTAATTATTTTTGTGGTATAGCAGTCATCAAAAGTTGCGATGTTGTGACTCGCAGCATGATGAGCTGTTGGTCTATCCATATTCATAATTTTAACATCATGTCTGTGGCCATTCATTCTGATATTCACACCATCCGTGGTCAGGCCTATGTACTGTGCTGAGCAAAGTTTACATTGTAGCTGGTATATGACATTTTTCGATGTACAATTATGATGACCCTGTATTTTGAAGACCATTTTTGTTGTATGGCTGTTGAAACTATTTGCTGAGGGGTGTATTGGACACGTCTTGCATCTAGGTCTATTGCATGGGAAGGAGCCATGAGGAAGTTTGTGTGGTTTCTCTGCATCAGGGTCTGGTAGTTTAGGATGTACTAGGATGTTTTTCAAGTTGGGAGGTTGCTTGTACCAAATTTGCGGTGGATCGGTGAAAAGATTTTTGGTGTGGACGGAAGCTTGAAGAATTTTAAAGCCATCTCTCAATATCTTGTTGAGTTTATGTAGACCAGGATGGTAGTCTGTTATTAAAAACAGTTTATTTTGTTCTGTTTGTGGTTTGGGGCGAACCGAGGATTGTGCTGAATGAATTTGGTTTTCAATGAGTCTTTTTGGGTATCCTCTTCTCTGGAAGGCTGTTGATATCTTTCTATTAAAATCTTCCAATTCCCTATCATTCGAACAGATTCTCTTACCCCTGATTGCTTGACTGTATGGGAAATCTGTACATGGGATTGTTGGAAGAAAGTTTTCTAAAGACACAAACACACCAGCCATTATGTTGGTATAGATATATAGATGACATCTTCCTAATTTGGACACAGGGTGCTTCAACACTTGAGGCATTTTTAGACAGCCTGACACAATTCTCCACACTTCAATTTACCTGGGAGAAATCTACATCAGCCATCACCTTTTTGGATGTAGAGGTAACACTCCAGGATGGAAATATCAACACAGGAATTCACATCAAACCGACAAACCACCTACAATATCTCCATTTCGACAGCAACCACCCAATAAACATAAAACGATCCATTCCATACAGTCAAGCAATCAGGGGTAAGAGAATCTGTTCGAATGATAGGGAATTGGAAGATTTTAATAGAAAGATATCAACAGCCTTCCAGAGAAGAGGATACCCAAAAAGACTCATTGAAAACCAAATTCATTCAGCACAATCCTCGGTTCGCCCCAAACCACAAACAGAACAAAATAAACTGTCTTTAATAACAGACTACCATCCTGGTCTACATAAACTCAACAAGATATTGAGAGATGGCTTTAAAATTCTTCAAGCTTCCGTCCACACCAAAAATCTTTTCACCGATCCACCGCAAATTTGGTACAAGCAACCTCCCAACTTGAAAAACATCCTAGTACATCCTAAACTACCAGACCCTGATGCAGAGAAACCACACAAACTTCCTCATGGCTCCTTCCCATGCAATAGACCTAGATGCAAGACGTGTCCAATACACCCCTCAGCAAATAGTTTCAACAGCCAAACAACAAAAATGGTCTTCAAAATACAGGGTCATCATAATTGTACATCGAAAAATGTCATATACCAGCTACAATGTAAACTTTGCTCAGCACAGTACATAGGCCTGACCACGGATGGTCTGAATATCAGAATGAATGGCCACAGACATGATGTTAAAATTACGAATATAGATAGACCAACAGCTCAACATGCTGCGAGTCACAACATCGCAACTTTTGATGACTGCTATACCACAAAAATAATTAAATCACTCCCCCCTGATTGCAATCCCTCAGAACTGAGAAGGTGGGAACTATCATACCAGTGGTATACCAAGTCCAGAGAATCCCCTAACCTCAACATCAGATGAATCAATTTTTTTTTTTTTTTTTTTTTTTTTTTTTTTTTTTTTTTTTTTTTTTTTTTTTTTTTTTTGTATTCCCAATAACCTTATCTCTTTTCCTCTGACAGACTTATATAAACTATAATCACTCATATGCTCATGGAAACAATTTATATATATATATATCTTTAATCTGTGCATCTGTGTCATCTGATTTCTACTCTACACAATCTGTGATTACAACTTATATTTATTTTATTTCATTCTCTCATATTTCTTTTTGTGTTTTCTCTTCGATTGATAAAGACCACTGTGTGGTTGAAATATATCATTGTTTAAGTACTTTTATGTGTTTCTATTTCAAGACTACAGTGTGGACTCTTACCAAGGTAAGTCTGTATATATATATATATATATATATATATATATATATATATATATATATATATATATATATATATATAGGAATTTTTGGACCTGATAGGAGACTGACAGACTTACCTAAAGGCAATAGTCCAAAACTGCAATCTCTTGGAAATAAGCACATATAAAACACATATAAAACAATTAATACACTTTTATTTGAAATATTTCGATCAACATGATCTTCTTCAGTCAAGAAAGAGAAAAAAGAGAAACCTAGTGTTTCTATGAATGGTGTGATACTCTGTTGATAACCCTTGAGTTCAGTCCATTTTGGTGTTGAATTTTTATCTGATATAGGGTTAGGTGTTTCTGGTACAATTTCAGCCTAAGTTTCAGATAAAATCCGGCAACATTTTAAGGTTCGTAAAAGTGGAAGAACTATTGAATCATCACTATCAGATAATATACTTTGTTCATTATAAAATTTGGACATACTCCTATCTAAAACGTCTAAAGTTTTTCAATTGAAAACATTATCATTGTAGAAATTAATATTTTGAAATAAATCCACAAATAGAAAATAGACAAAATTCTAAAGACACATGCGCATAAACAGTGATATTTCACACAAAAACTGAGAGCTAATAATGAAATGAATTAATGCTACTGTTTATCTGGAAAATCATCGCTTTGTACGTGTAATGGTTAGTAAGCCGTCTACCCGACAATTAGGCCTTGTAATATAAATATTTACACCCCTACATGACGGTCATGAGTGTCTATCAACATTACAAAATATTATTATAATTTGTCATTATTTAAACAAATAGTACAAATAAAAAAAATGTGGTAGAACATTTTTGGAAAATTGGTTGGCAGTCAATGTGTTTAGTGTGTAGTTGGTTTATATTTTTTCAAAAAAAACAATAAAATGTTACCATTTTAACTAATGATGTGAATTATTTTAGCTCAGGGATTATCATATTTGTGAATCAGGAAAACAACCCATGTCAACTAAACCTATTATTTTTGTTAATTTTTATTCATATCATTATCTTAGGTAACTACAGAACAATCTCTTATTTGTTCTATTTCAGATTTTAAATAAAATTATAATAACATGTTAAACTGCTACCATTTTCAGGTGTCACATTTCTGATTCTAGTATTCCTTACCTTGAATATCTACTCTATTTAACATTTCCCTCTTGATCATCTATAAAACACTGATGTGTGCAGAAATGCTAACATGATACATTATTGAAAAAAAAGAAAAAACCTATAGAAAAAAGTATGGCAGCTTATCTCAAAATATAACTAAAAGAAGCATATGCCTAATGCTTTTATATATGTATATTTTGATTTTAAATAAATCTGTTCACAATACCAATGCATTTATAACGGTAAATAGTGGGACTCTGACCCTAGATGGAAGCAAGATAACTTTGCCTAAAGAACCCAGTTCAAATTATGGCATAGTTAGTTCCCCTCTATTCATTTTGTGAAAAAAATGTTCTTCAGTCTACCTTAATTACGTCTTAATAATGTAAAATATTTTGCGCTTTACAGGGTCCAATACCAGAGTACCAGCTTCCCTTTGAAGAAGAAGTTGGTCAACATCCTTCTTTGGAGGACATGCAGGAGTGTGTGGTTCACAAAAAACAGAGGCCATGTTTGAGATCCACATGGAAGTCACATAGTGTAAGCTGTTAGCAATAATTTAAAACTAATTGTAGGCCATGGGTTTTAATTCATTTAATTTTTCAATCCTTTCTAATAGTTCACACACGCAATAAATTAAAAACATTTCTAAAACAAGAATACTTTTAATTAGGGATGGGCCGATTCCGATTCTCGATTCCAGGAATCGTCGATTCTAGGTGGTATCGAGGAATCGTCGATACTCGATTCTTCATCATAAAAGTGTCGATTCCGATTCCTATTTTGTTAAATATTAAGACATGTGTGTGGAGTAATTTATTGGAAAAATAATTAATTACCAACTATATCTTATTTATGTATTGGTTGATTTGAATGAATTAATTAAATGATTAAAGTAAACGGAAATATAACGAAAATATTATTATTTATGAAGCAACAGCAATCAAGATTGTAACCATTTCTGGTCGTTTAACATCGCTCGTCTCTCTCTCTCACTAGAGCGGGTTCGATACTCTCTATCTCTCTCTTCCCCACGTGTCTTACTGCCACTAATTTATAGATGTCAGAACAAAACACAAAAAAGTACAGTAAAAACTCGATTAACCGTGGCCATGATGGTTGAGCAAATAGACGGATAACAGAAACCCTGTTTTATTCCTCCGAAACTTAACCTCAATAAATTATATTATAGACAGATATCACTCTCACAGTAATGTAATATATTTCGAAGCGAAAAGAAAATAAACACGATTGTAATAGCAAATGAAACTATTTATTACATGATAAACAGATCCGCACAGTAGCTAAAAATGTAGCAAAATAATGTACAGTAATATAAACTTACAGGTGAAATAGTTCGTGTAGTTAAACATACAAAGCGATCTCGTCACTGTACCTTAATACTTTAGCTGCCGGCCACAATATCGCGTTTTCATAGAGAATTGCCAAAATATTTTAAGCTCATTTTTAAATCATGTGTTCTTATACTTTGATCTCCTATCATATCTAAGTATGAATATACGTTTCTCATCATAATATTTATAAAAATACGTGTCGGACCAACTGGCCCAACATAGTTTTTTCCTACCGTAAATGAAACGTAAGTAAACTCCGTCAGACCAATTTACCCGACATTGTTTTTGATTTAATTAAATTTTATTATCTGTGCAACACTGTTTTGATATTTTTTGTGTTTTGGGTTAGCAAGAAACAACAAAACCATAATTTCATTTCCCGGCCACCCAAATAATAAACTGACTGGTGATAAAAGTGTTTTTGCGCCTATTACTAAGACACGTAAACGTGTCACATGTGATTGATTTGTGAGTTTATAAATATTTTGAATATAGAACTAAAGTGTAATATTTTCTCTCTCTGATAAGTAATGCTTTAGGTCCAGTAAATACTATCCAAGATTCATATCAAGTAAAAGTTTTAACACCAAATAATTTTCTTGTTAAGGAATTTACGTTATAATTTATTTCCTAGTAAGGATGAGTTTATCTAAGTGTATCAATGTTGGTACTTAACTTTCACAAAGTCCGTTTTTAAGGATTATTTTACAACTAAATATTTAATCAATATTTCCTACTTACTTTTAAGGTTTTGTGGAATTTTGAAAACAGTAGTGAAAATCATTACAATACGTTATAACAAATATGTGTGTCGGCCCGTAACTACGGACAAAAAGCTCTTAGAATAACATCATGTTTTTAATCCCGTCGGCGTTTATCTATCAAACAAAAACCATCGTAATTACATCTGTAAGTAGTGTGAAGCTTGTTGTTAAATACTGTGACTTAATTTTTCCAAAAGTAGCAACACCAGCTGAGTAGTACTAATAAACATAAAGCGTTAAGAGGCCCGACGGTATTCGGTTCAGGGTACTGGCCGTTGCGTCAATTCGATGACGGTTAACAGAAACTGACGGTGGAAAACCACATAATATATCAAATATGAAAAAGCACTTAAACAACATTAATTTTGCCCAAATTTATCAACAAAAAAGATCTATACTTGAAGAAACTTTATCCTCAGACACAGGACCTACAAGTGATAGTCGGTTAAAAATCAACTGGGATTGAGTAATAAATACATAATAGGCCTGAATCAGTTGCACTTGTTCCAGACACCTGCAGAAAAAAAGGTCCCACCAGATGTGGAGAAGGTATGCCCCACTAATCCAGAATGTTGGGGAAGAAGGTACCCCAGGGGAATTGACAGTAGAAGAAGTAAACAATTATCTGGGGGAACCATTAGCCAGTCCAGATTGTGATGTTGGGAAGTATTGGGCAGTACAAAGTGCCAAATACCCTCATTTAAATGCAATGGCAATAAAATACCTGTCTGCCCACTCCGACAGTGTTTTCTGAAAAACCTTTCTCAACTTCAGGAGCTATATATGACTAGCGATGAAACTAGCTTGACCCACAACGTGTTCAAATGCTTGTGTTTCTGAACGGAAATGTACCTGCCAGACTTTTAAATATTAAAAACTATCCTATTTGTATTAATTTTTTACTTTTTATGTTGTTCGTTTGTTTTTAATTTTTGTTTTGTTTGGGAGACAATGTAAATAGGCTTAGGAATTTGTTCAAACATCATAAAATAAGTAAAGTTCACATTTTTAACTTTAAAATAAGTCATTACTTTAATCTGATATGTTTTTATGTTTAAAAAATTCCTATTGATAAATCAAGGTTGAAGGTGTTGTGTAGCCTATTACATTAAAACAGAACTTTTAAAAGGTTTTGCCATATGACCAAGATGTTAACTAAATTAATTATTAGAGAACTAGAATGTAAACTAATATAACTTGAAAGAATCGAGAATCGAACGGAAAATTTTAGAATCGGAATCGGAATCGAAAATTTTAGGAATCGGCCCATCCCTACTTTTAATGCATATATTATTCAAAGCTTTTCGCCGATAAAACAGTACCAGCATCTTATAGTGTAGAAAAACTTATTACACTATTGAAATATTTCAATCACACAATGATCTTTGTTAATAAAAAAACAGAAAAAGAAAAGACTAAAGTGGACCACAGATGTGTATAAATATCCAAATGCCACAGATTTATAGTTTATGTTAAAGTACTATATGTGATTTGTATAAGTATTGATTTTTTGAAACTAGATATTAATAGTCTGTCAGAAGGAATTTAAATGGCGTTGTTAAAAATGGTAGAAGTTAGGGGGAAGGTAAAAAGAGTTTTATCTGATGTTGAGGTTAGGAGTTTCTCTAGATTTGGTGTACCACTGGTATGACAACTCCCATCTCCTCAATTCTGAAGGGTTGCAATTAGGGGAGAGGTCACTAAATATTTTGGTGGTATAACAATCATTGAAAGATATGATGTTGTGATTAGCATCATGTTGAGTGGTTGGCCTGTCTATGTTCATGGTTCCGTCATGTCTGTGGACATTCATTCTGATGCTCAGACCATCCGTGGTAAGGCCTATGTACTGTGCTGGACAAAATTTACATTGCAACTGGTATATTACATTTTTGGAGACAGTTTTTATTACAGTATGGAAACTATAAGTTGGGATGTGTATTGGACATGTCTTGCATCTAGGTCTATTATTGCACGGAAAGGAGCCATGAGGAGGTTTAGGTGGTTTTTCAGTACTTGGATCTGGTAATTTTGGCTGTACTAAAATATTTTTCAAATTTAAAGATTGTCTGAAACAAATATGTGGTGGATTTGAGAAAAGATTTTTGGTGAGGGCGAAAGTTTGAAGAATCTTGAAGCCACCTTTTAGTATTCTGTTCAGCTTTTGTAGGCCTGGATGGTAATCTGTTTGTTGTCTTCAATGGGTCAATAGGTGGTCTGGGTTCATGAGATGATTGAGCTAAGCGGATTTGATCCTCAACAAGTTGTTAAGGATATCCTCTTTTTTGGAAAGCTAGTTAGGTCTTTCTATTAAAGTCCTCCGATGCTATATTGTTGGAACAAATTTTCTTGCCCCTGATTGCCTGACTGTATGGTATTGACCTTTTTACCTTTTTATATTTATATTTATTTGTGTGTGTGTGTGTGTGTGTGTGTGTGTGTGTGTGTGTGTGTGTGTGTGTGTGTGTGTGTGTGTGTGTGTGTTTGTGTGTGTGTGTGTGTGTGTGTGTGAGAGAGAGAGAGAGTGTGCCCTATTCTAATTTTTCTGCTTGTAAATAATTTTGAAATATCAAATCACTATAGATATTATTGTGATAATTTATATCTCTTTTTATAATTATATCACTATAATAAATAAGTTAGTATAATAAAACACTAAAATAATTTCTGGCTATAAGATTTGTAAAAAGAAACATGAAATTGATGAAACGCATTCTCCTCACTTGTAAAGTATGAGAACAAAAAAAGAGACAGACATTATTTCTTATCAAAGCTGTTTCAGCAAAAAACTTACATAATATATATGCTTAAATTTAGTATATTCCCATTTCTTTTATGTAGTGTAAAGTTATTGACAATGATTAAAAAATATGAACGAATCTGGACATATTTGGCATAGTTAAGTATACAATTATTTAAAAAATCCAGTAAGCTGATAAAATAACCAATAAATAGTTCCTACATTCAGTTAATAAAGAAAAACAAATATTACAGATTGTTATATATAGAAGGAGGGAGTTTTGGTTGAGGAACTTCAAAACAAGTGGTTAACATAAAGATCAGCTTAACTGCTCCATGTAGTATATGATGTTGGTAATGTTGGATATGGCATATGATTAAAAAGCTCTAAAATCTTTCCTTCACTTTTTTTTGTAATTCTGTCAATAGAGTCTGCTCTCCACATCTAGTTTCTTTATTGTATTTAGAATTAAGTTTTAAAAAAATCTTGTTTATGTTTTAAAAATTTTCAACTACATTCATGCTTAACATCTGATACTATGTAGATGTAAGACATGTTCGTATATGATCAATAAATATTAATTGAAATTATAAATATTTTAGGGTCTGGTGTCATTGTGTGACACAATGGAGGAGTGTTGGGACCACGATGCTGAAGCAAGACTTTCAGCATCATGTGTCATGGAACGAATAGCATGGCAAGCGCGGCTTCTGTCCCCTACGCTTTTATCACCTACGTAAACCAGTAATTTTGACCTAGGTTTGTATTTTTATAAAAATTATGTTGAACTGCTAATTAAAATTTTATGAAGTATTTTATTATGGTATTTTTTTAATATTAATTTTTAACAACTTACAAATCTAGAAATATCCAGGCATTTATAGAGTGGCTGTACACTATTATAATTATTCTACACTCTATTATTTAAATAAGGTATTACAAAGTAGAATATATTGGAAAGAAAGAAAAAATTACACTGTTTCCCTCCTTATACAGAGTTATTTTTAAACACACTACCTCTTGGTAGTTCCTTGAAGGGATGAAACAGTAACGTAGTAGACTTCTTGTGAAGGTTCCCTTGTGAGGACACCAGCTAGTACAGCCTATGCTAATGTAATTATAACATAAGCCTTATCACCAAAGTGTATATTCAATATAGCCTTTATTAAATCACAAATTCTGATTAGGTATTTTAATATTTCTTTACAAGATGTTTCTGAACATTTTTGCCTAAATCTATTTATGTTGCTTATAATTGTTTATTTAATTACAGTTTTGTAAGTAACAATCCTTGGTTAACGCCATTAGAAATATTGTGTTTAGAGTCACCTAGTATTATTAAAATATATACTAATGTTTATCAATATAGTTTTAAAACTTCTATGTTACATTATCAATCACTATTGGTTTTTGTGAAACACATGGCATAAACAGAAACAAACATTCGGAGTTAAAAGTTGAGTGGTTATTTTAGTATGTAGTACATTTTAGTAGTAGGTAGATTTTTGTGTAAGGTTTGGCTCTTTCTCCATTATCATTCTAAATTAGCAAATTTCTCCTGCAATATTAAAAATCTATCATCATCATAAATTTGCTTTTTTATAAAATTAACTAAAACTAAAAAAAAAATTTTAAATGGAGACTACATTTATTAAAAATTAGTTGTGTCTAAAATAACACATAGAATAAATGACTTTGTTATGGTTGATAAAACAATTAACTTATTGTACTATAGCAAATTGGTATGAGTTAGAATTGTAACTCTGTTGTTATCTACATTACAATAGATGATAATCTCTGGCTCACTTTTTTTATAAAATGGCAGAGATCAGTTTGGCTCTCTGCCTTATTGGTAAATATAGCATGAGGTGAGTTGCTTTCAGTAATCCAGTGTCTGGTACAGTACCCGACTATCTGATGCTGTCTAGGGTATACAGTAATTTAGGAGTTGTTTCTGTCTCATTTTATGTAATGGACAAGATAGCAGGTGTCTATAAAAATTACAGTAATGGTCTTCCATTTACCAGTATATCTCTTGGATAGAGAAGGTACAGAACCGGGCCAAGCTCTACCTCAAGGCACCCAGCAACAATGGCCTTGAAACTAGAGTACTCCCTACCTTGTTTCACTTGAATTGGGTTTAATTTTTAAAAGTGGAAATAATATAATGTAATTTTCCAGTTTTTGTTTTGTTTCAGGTAATAAATGAAAGAAAGTTCAAAGTCATGTGCCAAAAACAACTTGTCTACACTTTCAGGTGAATGATGATAAACATATGTGCCAAAATAAGTGTAAAGTGTTGAGACAAATGTGAGCTGAGATTGGTATGAAGTAAAACAGGGTTTTAGTTTTGACATCATAGTGTATGTAGTGCTACATCAATATAGGATGGTTATAGTATTATGAAGGCAGCTTTGAACACACAAATCGTACAAATTAGAAAAACTGCCTGGTGCAAATACTCATGTTAGTTTTAACTTAAGTAAATTGTCTACATAAGGGATTTGTTAATCCTGGTAGTCATTATTAAATGTTTTTGAATTTTTTATAAAATTTTTATATTTTCAACTTGATATTTTTATAAGAATACAAAATGAGAAATATCATACTAATACTCCCTGAAGGATGTGTTTGTGAGGATAGTACTTTAGAAAATGACAATTTATATATATATATATATATATATGTGTGTGTGTGTGTGTGTGTGTGTGTGTGTGGTTGCGAGTAAAATAAATAACAAAAATTTATGACTACTCAATCTTCTATATTCTCGTAATTTGTTTCTCAATTGATGCAAGTGTGTTGTACTCCATTTGGTTCAGTGCCTATTACAGATTTATTCAAGGTCATTCTGAAAATATTTACTCCTGGACTCGCATTGTTTTAATGTGTCATATTTAATTTATTCTATGTATGATTGATGGTGGAAGTTCTTCGTAGTTCATTGTTCTTTTTACTATACGTATGTTACCTCTAATAATTAAAATTAAATACAATATATCGTTTACTGGTAAATTTCTTTACTAGTAAACATTAGTAAATTATTCTCCAAATTGTGATTACCTTAAAAAAGAAAGTATCTATAATTTTTTAAAACTTCCATTTATCAATTGAATAATTGAAGTGTGACTGAGTTCCTTAAAGTCTAAAACTGTAATTAAAAACATTTATTAATGACTGTGCCAGTCTAGGTTGTACTGGTTCTAATGTAAAAAATAGAGTTACTATCATTATGTTGAAAAAAATATATAGTTTTAATACCTCAGATTTACTGTTACAGAGAATTAATGTTTTTATGTTAAAAATAGAAATATTTGTGTACATAATTTTGGTGTATATAGATTTAATTAAGGTTAGGTTTAGTCAAAATGTGACAGTATGCATGACTGGGTTCACAAAATGTACCTCAAAGAATTTTTGCATGAAGTATTTCTTAGGTGGTGTCTAGAGAGTTTTAACACGTTCAACACGGCTAGCGTACCGGCACGCTCTGGGTTCCCTTGCGAGGCACTGAGAGCGTGCCGGTGCGCTCCTCGCTTTCCTTCTGAGAGATGGCGAGCGCACTGGCATGCTCACTCCCTGTCTAATTAAAACTTCTCTAGTGCCGACAAGTGTTTGTATAAAAGTTTGATTTTTACGTCAGTGCTTCAGAAGAGTTTGTAGAACATTGTGGCCGAGTCGTTTTTAAATCCTACCATCCCTAATTAACTTTTTGATGCTTCAACTGAAACAATGCTTTAGGGAGTTTCATGAACACATTTAAATTGGTTTAATTTTCATATTTTAAACTTTTTTTTTAGTTTTAACCACTTAATGCGGCAAAATATCTGGTAAAACAACAATCATAAAAATAAACTAGGCTTTCTGAACCAACAAGAATAAACCATAGCTGTCCTATTAGTGTGAATGAGCCAACTTGAGGTGGGAACAGACTACTGTAAATAAAAGTCATTGATAAAATGCTTGACCCCCGAAAACCTAATGTATCATAAGATGTAAACAAATGTGAGCTAATCTCGACTATAAATAGTCTAGGATGTGACATATGCATTATCTATGTCTGAGTTTACATTATCGATCTCTATCGCTTTGTGAAACACATGACACAAACATTCCGAGTTAAACCTTAAGTGGTTATTTTAGTATATAGTATATTTTAGTAGTAGGTACATTTTTATCTTTTTACATAAATTATCTTTTTTTTCTCTGTCTTTTTTATTGAGTTTTATTATTTGTCATACAGTATTTTATCATTTGTATTAGTTGATATTTTAGTGTCTAATACACTGTTTTGATGTCCCCCAATAAACCTGTATATGGTAGAAATAAAATTATTGAGATGAAAACAACGGGTATGATAATTAGATGCAATGACAAGCATTGCAACCCGCAAAGCATTTCTATCATTCCAGTGCCAAGTATGGCAAACACACCGGCACGCTCTCGATTTTTACAATTAAATAGAGTGTTTGAATTTTTTTTACTATTTTCCCCTTTTATAACCAAGCATTTAAGTATAGATTTTGGGATAAAAAAATGCTGTTAAATGTGGAAAATAATGAAAGAAACCGTCGGTAGTTTGATGAGATCTCCAATATCACTGCCGTGCTGAATGTGTTAGGTATATTAAAGAGTTTTGATTTTTTCCATGAAAGTGATTTTTTTTAAATAAAATTAAGTAATTATTGTTTTAAAGTCTGTTATATGATTACTTTTAACATTTCTATAAGTACGATATGTTCAATTATTTTTTTCTTTTATTAAAACTTTAGTTAAATAGAAGTTTTTTTAAATTAAAGTTATAAAATTGTTCTTAAGGATGTTATAATATATTGATAAATTTGATTTTACTGCTAATTCTAGGATCATTAAATCTTATGAGATATTTTCCATTTACATTGTCCCATATAAGGTTATGAAATCTCTAAATTAAATATAATCTGTAAAATAGCTCAACAAGTATGATATTAGCACTATGAAAAAACACTTTTCATATTCAATAACTTTTTTTTCAATATTTTTGGATTGTAAAGTATGATACAAATAATAAATTATTGATTTGATGAATTTTTTATTTCAATTGAGTATTTTGGGTAAAATTAGGATTATATTGCCTAAACGACAAATAATTTTGGCCAACTATTAGAATATTAGCTAATGTTGGAATTCTAGTGAAACACTATAAATAGATATAGTAAAAAAATACAAAATACATAATATTGGATGGCAAAAATGTTTCGTTTGAAATAATAATTTTTATATAAAAAAAATAATCCCGAGCTATAATTTGTTTCACTTTGTTTAAACATGTTGTTTTAGATATTTATACCCTATATGTTGTACTATTTTAACTAGAAAGAAAGTATTACAACTTAAAGTTGTTAATTGTTTACAGTTTATGTGGAACAAAATGTTTATAAAAGAAAGAAATACTATGCTTATAAACTTACTAATTTGACATTATAAACTTTGTCATATAGAATGTAACCTGTAAGGAAAATAGACTTCCAAGACAATAGTTTATCAGAATTCATTTTTCTATAAAAAGTGCACCAATAAAACCAATATTATTTTGAATATTTGATATTATTTATTTTTATTAGAATTGTTTTCTATGAAGACTAATAAATTATAATATACTGTAGAACTTGGATTATTCCAACGTTGTTGCAATTCGTAATTGCCGATAATTGGAAGTTTTGGGTTGGTCCCTTTGAACTTTATATGCTATCAATCTAGAAAAATTATGGATAATCTGAGGTTCAACTTCTTTAATTCATAGTTATTAGTTTGGATGTAGGCTCGAATTCCATTGCCACTAGTAATTATCTTCCAAGATTTCTCTGCATTCAGATTGAGATCATGGGATTTGGTGTGTAAGCGTTATCGGCAGAATCAGTTATAGATTGACGTTCTGCTCAGTCATCGCTTTGTTGTTATTGGTTTGAGGCCACAGTCTTTGGTGCGTAAGCAGTGACGAAAATTCTGAGTAAGAGATATCAAGTAAGTGATCAACAGCTATTGATCTACGCTATACTTGAGCGGTGTCTCCGGTTTGTTACTACACCAGTGTGCTTTGGAAGTGGTTGTGTTGAGTGGTCGGCATGTCCGAATAAACATTGTGTTCCATACCAGACATTAACATTTAGCGAAAAAGTCACTGTTATTCGTTAGGCGGAAAAGGTTCTACTAGTTACGACAATTTATTTGTAGCAGTTAAAAAGACTATCCGAGCTAGTTTTGAATGCCGTCATTGTTTGATTGATTTGTTTGCTTCAATAGAGTTTATTTCTGATATGTGACAGTCAAGACTAGACGTCTGTGCCTTCTAAGGAATACTTAACAACTCTCGATACTTACAGCATAAATAAAGAAAGATATTTATGGCCCACTTATTAGATGTCTAAACGTAATACAGTAGATCCCTTTTGTGGTTTTATGTCAGCCGTAGCGAGAAGCTTATTAGGCCTAAACATTTTACACGGTGATGGTCAGTAATGTAAATATTTTTATAATTAGTATATTATTAGTGGGAGCCTAGATTCTAAAACCAACTTCAAACCGTAAGTAACTTTTAATTTGTTTTTACTAATTATGATTACACTTAATAATCAATTAACAAATAATAAACGAAGGTAAAAAAATTGCACCCGGATAAAAAATATATAATATTTAGTACATTATGAGTGAAATTATTTTTGAAATGAAATACAATGACACAAGAAATTAATTCATACCCGCTAGTGTCTGCGGTGCGCAATTAATTAGATCCACAATAGGTTAACTGCTAATAATTATAAGTTTTATAATTCCATTATGCCTAAGTTTATTACTTATTCAAATTCTAGTATTTAACATAGACCAGTGACACGATATCTGAATTCAGTTGTCGTAGACAAAAAAAGAGCTTAACTGTTTTGTATTTTCCAATTTTCATAATTCGATTTTTGATTAATTCGAATGTTTTCATTGGTCCCTTCAGCTACGAATTATCCAAGTTCTACTGTATAGGGAAATGATTATGAAAAAGAAAATTAATCGTTTAGAGATCTCATATATATTATTATGTAAATTATTATGTTATGAGTGGGTATTTTATAAATATGGAAAATAAATAGAGATTTGTGCGTACTATTCACTTGGAATATACTGTGTTGAATAATAATAATTAATACTAACATGGTAATTAGTAATAACAGCTTGGTGAGAGTAGGGATGAAATTTGAGACTTATAAATGATTGTGAACAAATTATCTTTTAGTTTGATAATTTGGAAACACTTAAAACAATCACTGGCTTCCCTCTCCCCCCAGTGACATCAAAATCAGTAGATTACTTACTTCACACAAACACTACTGAATTTAATTTGGCATGGAAAATAAAATTTAGATTCAATTTTAGGGTTCAACCACTACTGATCTAATTGACCCAGCAATTTATGTCTGTAGAATCTATCAAGTACAGATTAATAACAATTATAGTTGATATAAATAAAACTATGTTGCATCACACAAATAATGTTATCCACACCTCTAAACAACTAAATAAATCTTCACTTCAAAACGACTTAGAAATTGAATAATTAAAAAAAAAAAAGTTATGCATATTTACACTTTGATTTTTAAATTTATTTAGATTATTTTATAAGCATTACATAACTTAATTAATTAGCGAGTTTTTTTTAAATAATTAAAAATTTTAAGTGCCTGTCAAATTATGGTATTTTAGTTGATATTCGTTTCAAAGATTAAGGATTTGGGTTAAATCTATAACCCTAATTAATTACAATATGAAATGTTAATGTTTAGATCATGCAATGTATAGAACTGTATCCTCAACTCCTTTTGCAACGGTTTTAATGTTTGAAAATTTCGGTATAAAAAATAACATCCAATATGAATGCATTAATGTAATAGAAATTGAAAAAACCAGTGCTGGTGCTTTGTCATGTAATAAATGCCAAAGTGTAGACAAATGTAATAGATTTTATTTAAAAATTTTTTGTGGAAGAGGTATATATACAACTAAATATATATATATATATATATATATATTTATTTATTTATTTATAGGTTAGTTTTGGTTGGTAAAGATTATTTAGATTTTTTGGACTAGGAGACAGACAGACTTACCTTGGTAAGAGTCCACACTGTAGTCTTGAAATAGAAACACATAAAAGCACTTAAACAAGTGCTTAAACAAGATCTAATAAATATTTATTTTATTTCATTCTCTCATATTTCTTTTTGTGTTTTCTCTTCGATTGACAAAGACCACTGTGTGGTTGAAATATATCATTGTTTAAGTGCTTTTATGTGTTTCTATTTCAAGACTACAGTGTGGACTCTTACCAAGGTAAGTCTGTCAGTCTCCTAATCCAAAAAATCTCTCTCTCTCTCTCTCTCTCTCTCATATATATATATATATATATATATATATATATATATATATATATATATATATATATATATATATTTATAGGTTGGTTTTGGTTGGTAAAGATTATTTAGATTTTTTGGACTAGGAGACTGACAGACTTACTTAGTCTATTTGAAGACTACAGTGTGGACTCTTACCAAGGTAAGTCTGTCAGTCTCCTAGTCCAAAAAATCTATATATATATATATATATATATATATATATATATATATATATATATATATATATATATATATATATTTATATATATATATATATATATATATATATATATATATATATATATATATATATATATATATATATATATATTATAGACAACACCGTCTTATTGTCACTTAACACTAACGCTTTAATGTACTTAAACAAGAATCTTACGAGGTATATTTCCGAGTTGACTTTCGATAGTTATTTATAACAGTGTTCTCATTTTCTAAAGAATGCAGGTTCTTTAATAGGTAGGTGTCTGAAAATTCCATTGTCAGGTGGTATAACAGAACTGTTCTATTCTCAGTTTCCTTGTGGATTAGTTTTGGTCTGTCTTGTGGTTATTTTTTCTAATAAGTTGAATAAATATTTTAATTTTATTTATACTTGTTTGTTTATTATATTATTTTCTTGAATTTTGTAGTCCATTACGTTCAGTGAAACCTATTTAATCACTTTTACATTAGTAATGACTATCTGAACTTTATTTTGTAAATTTGTAAAAACTTACTGAGACAGAATGTTTTCGATCAAACATGTACACCAACATACCCGTATCCAAAAACCTCAAAATCCTAAAGACTCAATTAATGCAGAACAACATACCAGAAACCCAGGTCACCGAAATCCTAAATATCCTTCAAACCGTCACTAAACAAAACTATTTCACCCACAACTCAAATTTCTATTCCCTACCAGATGGCCTATTCAGGGGAAGTCCTATCAGCAGCATCTTAAGCAAAAATTTCCTACAACACATGGAAACCACCAAGATATTCCCGACCAATACACACACATAAAATCATTAGTGGCACAAATACATTGATGATATCATAACACTATTCAGAAGCAACTCTCTAACCACTTAGGTACGACTATAAAACCTTAATTCGGCCAGTCTTAACGTATGGAGCGGAAACGTGGACTTTAACCACCGCGATGAAAAATCAGTTGACATTGTTTGAGCTTAAGCTTATAAGAAAAATTTATGGTCCGGTCCATGACGTACAAACAAATGTGTGGAAGCTTCGATCTAATGGCGAGTTGTATTCCTTACACAAAGATGCATATGTGGTCCATTTGATTAAAACCCGACGTCTAGAATGGTTGAGTCACATCGTAAGAATGCCGAACAAACTTTTACATGGCACTATGATTGGCAAAAAAAGATTGGTCGACCAAGAAGACGATGGCTACAGGACCTTGAGGAAGATTTAAGGGTACTCGGCATTACAGCATGGAAACAGAAAGCTAAGGATAGAAGTACATTGTTAAGGAAGCCAAGGCCTACCCCAGGGTTTAGAGCGCTACATAGTAAGTAAGTAAGTATTCAGAGGCAACACCCGACAATGCGAAAAACTCCTCACCTACATTAATAAAGTAGATCCAAAACTCCAGTTCACCTCAGAAATTGAAACCAACTGATCTCTAAACTTCCTCAACCTCACCATAACCAAAAGCCACACGCAAAAACACAGCTTCAATATTTATAGGAAACTGACAATGACAGACACACTTATCCACAACACCTAAAACCACCCTATCCAACACAAACACGGAGATCCATGCTCCATAGACTCAAAGAAGTTCCAATGACCAAAAAAAACATAAACCTTGATATCATTAAATATTTATCATACACAAATAGATGCAAATAATAGACAAAATATGCCACAATATACAAAATAACATTAAAATCAACAGTACATGGAGGGAAAACAAATACATCACAATACCATACATAAACAGAACATCATATAAAATAGCCCACAAATTAAAAAAAAACAGGATACAAAATAGCATATAAAACTACTAACAAACAAAATATAACAACACCAACAACAAAGAATCACTAGAAGCGCCAGGTGTAGTCAAATTAAACTGTACAAACTGCAACAAATTCTACATTAGGCAAACAGGTCGCAGTTTCCAACAAAGAGTCGAGGAACACACTAAATCACCCAAACAGAATACCGACTCAGCATTCGCCAATCACCTAAAAGGAACAGGACACTTACACAGACATTAACCATAACCTAGAAATCTAACATCAACAAAAAGGAACCACATCTCAACACACTAGAACAATATGAAATTTACAAATACACAAAAAATCACAATACAAACATATTAAACAATCAAACACAATACAAATCACACATACTCTTTGACACTATCGAAAACCTGCCTTTAAAACCGTCACCGCTTAACCAACAACAACGCCAAGCACAAAATTGAGACACTAATGAAGATCGCCAAGGAGCGATTGAAAACATTCTGTTTCAGTAATTTTTTACAAAATAAATTAAGGTTTGGATAGTCATAAACTAATGTAAAAGTGATATATTATTTTTATGTTTATAAATTTCTAGTTGTTCCCTGATTGTCATTTTTAGTCTGTTTTGTACTTTCTTTATTACATATATGTTTTTAATTATTGGGAATTTATGGTTAGTTTTGATGGTGTGTGTGGATAAGTTTGAATTAACAGCTCTGTAGAACACTGTAATTAAAAGCTCTCGAAAGTTGACTTGCAAATGTACCAAGTAAGATCCTTGTTTAAGTACTTAAAATCCATATGTGTGTGTGTGTGTGTGTGTATATATGTGTATATATATATATATATATATATATATATATATATATATATATATATATATATATATATATATATATATATAGATTTTTTGGACTAGGAGACTGACAGACTTACCTTGGTAAGAGTCCACTCTGTAGTCTTGAAATAGAAACACATAAAAGCACTTAAACAATGATATATTTCAACCACACAATGGTCTTTGTCAATCGAAGAGAAAACACAAAAAGAAATATGAGAGAATGAAATAAAATGAAAACCAAATTCATTCAGCACAATCCTCGGTTCACCATAAACCACAAACAGAACAAAATAAACTGTCTTTAATAACAGACTACCATCCTGGTCTACATAAACTCAACAAGATATTGAGAGATGGCTTCAAAATTTTTCAAGCTTCCGTCCACACCAAAAATCTTTTCACCGATCCACTGCAAATTTGGTACAAGCAACCTCCCAACTTGAAAAACATCCTAGTACATCCTAAACTACCAGACCCTGATGCAGAGAAACCACACAAACTTCCTCATGGCTCCTTCCCATTCAATAGACCTAGATGCAAGACGTGTCCAATACACCCCTCAGCAAATAGTTTCAACAGCCAAACAACAAAAATGGTCTTCAAAATACAGGGTCATCATAATTGTACATCGAAAAATATTATATACCAGCTACAATGTAAACTTTGCTCAGCACAGTACATAGGCCTGACCACGGATGGTCTGAATATCAGAATGAATGGCCACAGACATGATGTTAAAATTATGAATATGGATAGACCAACAGCTCAACATGCTGCGAGTCACAACATCACAACTTTTGATGACTGCTATACCACAAAAATAATTAAATCACTCCCCCCTGATTGCAATCCCTCAGAACTGAGAAGGTGGGAACTATCATACCAGTGGTATACCAAGTCCAGAGAATCCCCTAACCTCAACATCAAATAAATCAATTTTTTCCCCCTCCTAATAGCCTTAGACGTCTCCAATCTCTTTTCCCCTGACAGACTTATATAAACTATAATCACTCATATGCTCATGGAAACAGTATACATATCTCTAATCTGTGACATCTGATTTCTACTCTACACAATCTGTGATTACAATTTATAATTTATTTTATTTCATTCTCTCATATTTCTTTTTGTGTTTTCTCTTCGATTGACAAAGACCACTGTGTGGTTGAAATATATCATTGTTTAAGTGCTTTTATGTGTTTCTATTTCAAGACTACAGTGTGGACTCTTACCAAGGTAAGTCTGTCAGTCTCCTAGTCCAAAAAATCTAAATAATCTTTACCAACCAAAACTAACCTAAAAATATATATGATATAAGTTCTTATAGAGAAATGAAAATACTTTTAGGAAATATCTAATCTTTATATTTTTTATTGATGTAAAATATAAATAATTATAAATAAAAACACCTTGTCTTTAAGGCAAAGAAAATTAGATATATTTTGTATACTGAAATGAAAGTATAAAAAAAAAACAAGTGGTTTTTTATGAAAGTATGTAATAAAAGTAAAGAAATACAAACAATTTTACACATTTCTCGCCATGATATATACCAATTACTTTTTTAAATGGTATTATTTTATTACCTGTGGCACTGTAACAGTTTTTCTGCTATACACCTTTTTTATTGTTTATTATTACCCATGTACAATCATAATATTTGTATTTGTTTTATTCACTGGAACCTCTATACATAACAAAATGCCATTATATATAGTTATTCATTAAGTACAGGTAACAATTACAATTTTATTTCAGTTATAAAAAATTAGATTATTATTTAAGTTTTTTTTTTGTTGCCAAAAAAGCTAAACCAACTTAAGTAAATATATTTTTAGTCATATAGTATTTTAAATATTCTGCCAATTAAAAATAACTTTAACTGGATACATTTATTGTATACAGGTTTAAGATAAATAGGATAGGACTTACCACTTTCATAGAATGATTTACCTTGCTTCTTGCTGCGGACATCCAGGGTTATGTGACTCCGATGTCCATAATAAGTTGCTGCATCCAAGGTCCAAAACTGTTTATTGATCAATATAGGTAATTTCGATCATAGAATGATTTAGGCTAGGCAATAAATTACATTGTACACATTTGGAGGCTAAATCATCACCATATTCACTCATAACATAAACATGTTATTTACAACAACAAACACTAACACTAATTAGTGAATACCAAGTTACAGTATTTTTTAGTATCGTCCATTTTAAACAGGCTTGGTAAATATCCCCATAAATGTAACTTAAAACTTTTCTCTTGTTAAATTGTTTTCTTTGGGTCAGTCAAATATCACATTTTGATTTGTTTGAAACTTTTGCCAATAAACTGGATGGAAATCTAAATTTTTTTATAAACTTTTTTTTCAACTCCTTCATTTTAGCAAATAGCTGTTATCTTTTTTCAACTTTGTGAATGATTCAACTCTCTGAATCATTAGGGCTCTTTTGTTTTGACATTGTACAATAAATTATATATTAGCTCTTTAAAAAAAAAAAAAATACAATTTACATATTTTAGAACAACGAACACAATATATAAAACCCCTGATATTACATTAAAAAAACTAATGTCAAAAACTCATTACTTTGGCCTGTCTTTATTAGCTCACAAAGATAGCTCATGAAATCAAATTTTATTTTTTACAATTAGTTAAATTCAAAACCAAATATATATGATGAATGATATACGTAAAATTGCAAAATACTGATTTTAATAGCTATCAACAAAATACCAACATTTACCAACTGAAAAATGGAAAGCTTACCACAACTGAATGAGAAATGTATCTTTCTATTGAGAATTAATATTAAACAAATCATTTAGTATAAAATATTACTGACACATATTTGTGGAATTGTTCGTTGAAATCGTTATCTCTTGCTAATTTAATATACATGAAGATTTTTAGATTAACGTTAACAGGATTTTGAAACCCTTTTTATCAGATTATTTCATGTTATCTGATGGTCTAAAAACCTGGTCTTTGAAAATTCTTTACATTAGTAGAAAGATGGCGCATAGCAAATATTACTCTACTGGTGACATGTTAAAAAATGAATGAGGGAGAACATGTTGCCAGTTTAATTTTTATAACAGCAAAATTGACCTTCAGAGATTTTTTAAAAAAAAGAATGATTATTCTGTCTTTGGACAGAAATAACACTCTTTTCACAGACTCTCTCAACATCAGTACATTTCAAAATGTTTTGCAGATAATCAAAATGTCCTAAATAATTATATCATACAAGATTATAATTTTAGCTCTTCATCGGCATAGCTTTTGTGGTGTTTAACAAAAGCTGCATTAATGTGTTTTTAATCTGTATTTTCAGTGTTGCTTTTGGTTAAATAACCTACATGCTAGATTCTGACGGGAAGCTGTGCAGTCAGATATTTATATGGTTAAGTTTATTGTGTCTTGTGTTTACTATCTATAATCATAAATAAGCTACTATGTAAAAACAGGGAAAAATAAGCAACTTACTAATTTGGATCACAGAGACCATTATTGTTATAGATTATTCATTTCTATGTTGTAATTAATTCAAAAGTAGAAAGCAAGAACCAGGTTTGCGTAAGAGTTTGTAAAACTCTTTATATTCAGTATCACATAGTAAAATTATTTTTGTGAATATTTTTCTTTGTTATTTAGGTTATTTTTAAAGTTAAAATATCGTTAAGGTAATATTGTTAAGCTATTAATAATATTAAATATTTGTTGTAAACAAAGTTTAAGTGTTCGATAACAAAATCAGAAAGGTTATTTTTACTTCTGCCTAATAAACATTTGGTTTCAGAGTGTTTATCTTAACACTTAGTCAACATTGCAGTATATCTTTGGTTTTTAAGCATTTATTTCAAAAATGTTTAAAGGTTATTGTCTCGTAGTACTTTTTTTTTTATAATTCGTCTATTAACTTCTGATAAGTATAAAACATAATGATCATAATATAACTTATCCTAAAGTATTATTCTTTAAAAAGTATATTTTTTCTAAACTAATTATGGTTTTGTTGTTAAACTGGATAAAAATTTGATAGTGGTTTTGATCTAATAAATTTAAATTGTAAGTTTTGACAAAATTATATGATGTGAAAAAATATTGTAAGATATTGAAAAACTCAACCAGTTTAAGTAGTGTGCAAGCTTTGGTAAACCATATTGATATCAACAGTTTTGTTTTTAATAACAAAACTCCTAATCAAAATTTTAAGATGCATCGAAAGACACTGTGAATTTTATATTGAAATAAAATAAATAAGTCTCCTCTAATAAGAATAAATGGTGGGCTAACTGTACTGTATTATTTTTTAAAACAAAAGGAGAATATTCCTTGGAAGAAGTAAAACAATGTTTTTTTTTCCAAATATGACTGAAAAAATATCAGCTCGTGAAATGAATTGAAGACAAAATTTATGAAGTCGATCAAATTCATAAAATTATACATACTGCATTATTCATAAATACAAATTGTGCAAAGTTATTTTTAAAATTGCTAATTTAGTCAACATGCTTTAAAAATAAGTAAATTTCCTTTGGTCGAAAGGATTAAAACAGAAAACTTATTGAGCTCCTTGAAGAACTAAATAGTTATTTAGATGTTATTTTTCCCAATAAAATCTGTTGGTTAAGCTTGGGAAAAGTTTTAAGATGAGTGTAAAATATTTAAGAGAAAATAAATATTTTTAATAGTTAAAGAAAATGAAGATTTTTCTGAATTAACAGAGCCAAATTGGATGTGGAAATTAGAGTTTTCTTAAGACATTCATATTTTAAAGATTTCAACATATGTTTATAAGGTGGAATTTTTATGCTCATGTTTTAATACACAGGTTAAAATCTTTTTAAATGATTAGTCTTTTTTTTCTAGAACTGTGACTGAATTTAATAACATTATCCTGGCACTAATGGTATTTCATTCACAGAAACGTGTGAGAGCTTTAATTCAATCAATGTTTTCTCGCTTGGGGCAGTGTTCAATCTGGTGCACTTTTCCATCACTGAAAATTAATTGTTACCTTTCCAGTGCCAATTCTAGCTAATTTTGTCAAATGTTCATCTTTGCCAAGTTGCTTTAACAGTTTGTTTGAAAAAAAAAATTCAAGAACTATGTTTTTGTTTGCTTGCTACAATAAATTTTTTTTTAATAATCAATCTAATGGCTCTCTTGATAAAATATAACAAGAACTGTCCTAATAAATTCTGTACAGTAAAATTTCTCTATTTTGGCCTCAACTCTTATCCAGATTAAAAAATTTCTAATTCAAAGAGTTTTTAAAGTACAAAAATTTTATTCAGAAAAATTATGAAATTTAATGATCTAACCCTTTGATTAGCAACATATTCATGCCCTGATAAATCCCCTGGAAGCAACAGGTTTATAAAAGATTTTTGAATTTCATGTTTTCTAATTTTTCCTTTTATTTTCTCTAATTTTTTAATTATTGTATGTGTTATGAAAATATTTAATATTAACGAAAGTATAAATCTTGTTAACGTAGTAGCAGTTCACATTTTCAGTTTTGAATGGTCAGGCACAGTAGTATTTTCACACACAAAGTCGTAATATTCTTTGGTCTCCGTAACAATTTTTTTGACCAAATCTGTATAAAAAAATATATTTAAAAAGTTAATTGTTTATGTTAAGATAAAAAAACAAATTTGTTGGGAATCACTGATTTATTTCTATCAAAATCATGCAACGATCTTTAAATACGCGAGACAACCCATAGACTTTGCACACAAAACATTGGTGACTATGTACTCTGTGTAGCATTTATATTTCAGATAATATCAAATATTGAACCTAGAGAAAACAAAATTGTAAACGTACGGCAATACTAATGTGAGAGAAATGATTATTCATATATCTGAAATTCTAATACTAAAGAACTAATCTGAATGTTCATATATGGGAATGCTCCTGCTGGCCATTACCCGACCTCACATACTGGTACGTGAATGCTAATCAAAGGGTTCAACAAGGGCTGGATTGTTCAACAACTACTCTATGAACAATAACACACCATAGAACATTAACACAACACACCTGAGCAATAGCCTTGCCCATGACTCACAGCATTGAACAATTAGCTGACCTAGTGCAAAACACGTCTGGTGAAAAATATCCGTGAGTAGTGATTTTTTGCGAAGTTAATATCAAAAGTGTAATTATAGAAAAACTTCAATGTGTATAACACAAAAACTTCAAATTATATATTATTGTACTGTTGAAGAAACATCAGTTAATTTGTGAGAAATTAGTAAAGTAAATTTTTATTTTAAATTTTCATTGATATTTTATTCATTAACAATCGTTGTAAAGGAACTTATGATTTATTTTAAAAAATACTTTTATAGTGGTTAATTAATAAATTAGTAAATCATTTATAAATACCTTCAAATTTAATGAACCTTCTTGCGCATGTCAATAGTATTTTTTATTGAAGGAAATTGTACAAAAAAAATATTTTTCAAGTGGGTAGAGCACTTGAATAAAAAAATAAAGGTGCCAAAACTTGAATCCTAGACGTGCCAAAATATTTCTGTGTATATTCAGTCCCCAGGTCTTCTCAGCTTTTGAAAATGAGTTTCTATGGTAATGGGCAGTTTAAGCTTATCACTAGCCAATTTACCTTCCTTGAATACTGAATGGGCCAAGTAAGGCAGCTCTAAACTAATTCCCTCACACCATCTCACATGGTATAAAAAGAAGTCATTTTTATTATATATTTCATTGCTCTCTATTTGTATTTTTTAGCATATTATTATATTTTATAAATGATATAATTTATTTGGCATCTAACTACTAATTTAACTTCCAGTACTATGTGAACCAGTCCATTATTTTTGATGTTTGCTCCACCATTTTGCTTCTTATGTCATGGAGATTTACACAAAATATTTGAGCTTGTTCCGTTTTCTTTTTTACGTTCTACTTAAATATTTTTCAATATAAAATTTTCAATTTTGGTTATTTACAGTAACTAAACAATAGCATCCCATTTACTGTTGTTTATGTTAATGCTTTAAAAAAATAGATGTTTAAAATATAAAATACCAAATACTTGCACAGAATTCATAGTATTATGATCTGTCGGCTTGTGGTTTTAAGTTATCAAATAGTTGGGGATGGAATAAAATGTTATGCAGCTTTATATATATATATATATATATATATATATATATATATATATATATTTTAATTATATTAAATATGGTGATATGTTTTCTTGTAATATATTTAATAAATTATAAATATTTCAAAAACGATAATACTTTTATTGCATATATTTATTCAAAGCTTTTCGCCAATAAAATAGTACCAGCATCTTCAGGAAAATAATTATATAACAAAATAGATTTTTGTTAGATAATTATTAGGAATAATTATAATTTGTTTTTATATTATTAGGAATAAATATATTCATTAAAAGTATTCTTGTTTTTGAAATATTTTAAATTTATTAACTATATTACAAGAAAACATATCACCATATTTAATATATATATATATATTTTAATTATATTAAATATGGTGATATGTTTTCTTGTAATATATTTAATAAATTATAAATATTTCAAAAACGATAATACTTTTATTGCATATATTTATTCAAAGCTTTTCGCCAATAAAATAGTACCAGCATCTTCAGGAAAATAATTATATAACAAAATAGATTTTTGTTAGATAATTATTAGGAATAATTATAATTTGTTTTTATATTATTAGGAATAAATATATTCATTAAAAGTATTCTTGTTTTTGAAATATTTTAAATTTATTAACTATATTACAAGAAAACATATCACCATATTTAATATATATATATATATATATATTTTAATTATATTAAATATGGTGATATGTTTTCTTGTAATATATTTAATAAATTATAAATATTTCAAAAACGATAATACTTTTATTGCATATATTTATTCAAAGCTTTTCGCCAATAAAATAGTACCAGCATCTTCAGGAAAATAATTATATAACAAAATAGATTTTTGTTAGATAATTATTAGGAATAATTATAATTTGTTTTTATATTATTAGGAATAAATATATTCATTAAAAGTATTCTTGTTTTTGAAATATTTTAAATTTATTAACTATATTACAAGAAAACATATCACCATATTTAATATATATATATATATATATATATATATATATATATATATATATATATATATATATATATATATACACAATTACACAAGTGTGTATAATTTTATATTTAAAAATAGTTATTAAGTTCATTATGAAAAAAATTATTAATCTTTTTTAAAAATGCACGTTTTACATTTGTTTAAAAGATACCTGCATGAAAAAAAAATCAGTTAGTGGTCATGTCATTAAAATTATTCCGAAAGCTATGTGAGGTCTATTATTATTACTGCCTGTGGCATTAACAAAATCCCAAGCCAACAGATTAAATATTATAGTATAAGTTATTTTTTAAGTCGCTGAGTTTGAGTTTTCTTAACTCATTACATAAATGAGCAAAGATTTCTAGTCTTTAAGTGACTTAGTATATCTATTCTGCAAACTTAAAAAGGTAAAAAAATTACTTTGATAAAAAATTTCAAATCTGTTTTCTTTTAATTAAGCTCATTAAATTAGGTTTAATATGTATAAAAAGGTATATAATACATTTTTATAAAAACTGTTGAAGTATATTGATGAAAATCTTAGATGAGGAACATAAAAAACTTACAAATGTTTGTATACATAATCATTCAATTTAAAACAAAATATTTTTGTTGCTCTTAGATTTTAAGAAGTTTTTTGTGTTTAGGGTATGTAAATATTACTTGCATAGCATTTATGTAAATATTGGTTCAAGGGAACTACCCTAGGTTTTGATTTCATATATTGTATGTATTTATAGGTAAATGTTTTCTGGCAAAATACTGGCTGTTCAGCGTTGCTAGATTGCTTTTTATACTAATGGGTAGGGTTGAAAAAATTAATACTATAAGCAATTTAAAAAATAAACTTGATTATTGTAATAATTTAGATTTCAATTATTACATCTCATGTTCTAGTTTTGGCTATTGAATAAAGCGGCTACATGCGCAAAAGGCGTCCTTGAGGAGTATGATGGGTAGAGAAATGCAGCGTTAGATGGCTGGAAATGTCTATTATGACAGCACAAAAACATGTTTTTTTCTGTTATTTGTTTTTGGCTTGAACAAGGTTGCTATTAAGGCAGAGTTGATTTCAGAAGCAGGAAAAAGTCAGAGTGCTAAATTAGGTAAATAATGCTCTGGAGTACCTGTAGCTGCTAAATAAAGCTTCACAGACGGCTCATTACGGGTAGGTGCAAAATTGACAACTTGTTTTTCCATTAAAAATTTTTTTTTAGTTCAATTCGTCATGTATTGGTGTTTACAGTCCCAGCAATCATTCAAATGCTTGTATAAAGATCTCCGTTCAGAATTTCATTAATTTGGAAATCTTTAAATTTAATTTGGGACTTTGAGACAGGTTGGTCATCTTTGGTGCTCTTTTGGTCTTCAGAAAACTTTATACCATTTGAGAAAATGAGCACGGGATAGAAAATCTCAATATGGCTCTTCCTTTCCACAAATTATAGCTTGCAGTAAGGGTCTTTTTAATTGAATGAAATTTAACATTGATCCATTGCTTATGTTTATTATCACACATTGTTATCAGTACAAGAAAAAAAATTTGTTTGTGTTTAACCTTTGTATAAAAAGTACTAGGGCAGGCACATGTTCTGACTGGAATAGCAGACACCTTCAGCTATTCAATGCTGCATTCATTTTCCCCTAGCCCTCTAGGACGCCTTTTGCATGCACAGTCTCTTTTTTCGATAGCCAGACCTCATGTTTATTAAAGAACTAAATGAAACGTACTTACCCATTCAAAAGTAGTAACATACCGGTATGTTACCAGTAACAATACTCAAAGGATTAGGCTAATATGTATACAAATTAGAGTCAGGAGTGAAAAAAAACTTTCAAACTTTTATAAAAACCCATGTATTTAGTTATAAAATGAAACTTTTAATACATAGTAAGTTATTAAAGTCCTTCCGTTAGCTCACACTCTCCTGGTATATATCTTGTACAAATTTTCAATCGTTGATAAAATACGTTTTTATTCTTTCAATCGAGTTGAAACACATTTGTTTAAACCTTTAGTGGATGACTGATTAATACAGTTTTTTGAAATATTTATTTAATAATTAAGGCACATGTTCTGACTGGAATAGCAGACACCTTCAGCTATTCAATGCTGCATTCATTTTCCCCTAGCCCTCTATGATGCCTTTTGCATGCACAGTCTCTTTTTTCGATAGCCAGACCTCATACTTATTAAAGAACTAAATGAAACGTACTTGCCCATTCAAAAGTAGTAACATACCGGTATGTTACCAGTAACAATACTCACAGGATTAGGCTAATATGTATACAAATTAGAGTCAGGAGTGAAAAAAAACTTTCAAACTTTTATAAAAACCCATGTATTTAGTTATAAAATGAAACTTATAATACATAGTAAGTTATTAAAGTCCTTCTATTAGCTCACACTCTCCTGGTATATATCTTGTACAAATTTTCAATCGTTGATAAAATACGTTTTTATTCATTCAATCGAGTTGAAACACATTTTTTTAAACCTTTAGTGGATGACTGATTAATACAGTTTTTTTAAATATTTATTTAATAATTAAATTAGAAAATTTTTGTAGTCCAGCCGGATTCAAACTCAGAATCTTCATGTTCAAAGTCTAACGCGCCTTGGCACTGCACCTAATTTCAAACTTCTAGAAATATTTCTTAAAAATGTGTATGAATTCCCCCCCCCCCCCATCCGGTTATTGTCAAAACGTCCACTGTACAACCTTAAACTGTTGCGATGGTTACCACACAATATCATAAATAGTGCTCTAGGGTAACTAAAATAAAATTTTTCTTTGTTAACCCCAGTAGGAATTTACCTAATTTTTTTTATATTACTTGATTTTGGTTTAAAATCTCAGAAAAAGTAAACAATATAGTGTTATAAAAATTTTCTTGTTATGGAAGATGTCTGCTGCTAGTCGCCCATGCAACATTTATAGGAAGTAAAGCATTAATACATGGTCATGACTACTGTTGACGGCAGGTCTATTTACATTATAAAAATTGTTTTATCAGAAAGAGAATATGTTAACACTTTACAAAATATTTACAAACTCACATATCTTTGTGATACAGAGTCAAAATATTTTTTTGACAGCTTAATTGGCTTATTGTGTGGGCAACTGGATAATGGGATTGTAGACCTGTTGTTTTTTATATGTACACAAAAGATAAAAACTTAAAGAATGTAAAAAAGAATGCTAGTAAAATATTAAACCAACATTAAAAGGCTCACAAAAATCATGCCAGCAAAAAAAAAATCACGTCACATGGAAACCTATCACTAAAACCTGAAAATGAATACAAACCTCTCCCATTAGGAATCAATCTTCTTACTGAAGATTGTTTGTTTGTTGTACTATGGATTGGGAAATTGGTATCGGATCAGATACTTCCGCACAAAATGTGTTATTAAGAATAAAACGACACTACTTCATGTTATATGAGAAAAACCTTCCTCAACATCAAGACTTATTCCTGCCAAACCAATTAATGATTTTCGAGTACGAGACTACTTCTTTTCCTGTAAAACTCGTATTCTTTAAAGTGTAACTTACTATGCTGATGCGTTTCAAAACCATAATTTTATTGACAAAGCCTGACTTGCTACTCGCTTATAATTTTTAGTAACTATTGGTTGATTAAAATCTGACTTTACAGGGTTTTCTCAGAGATTACTTAGATATTTATGTAATAATTTTGTATAACCCATTTTTATATATATGGAGTAAGATTTATTAAAATTCTATTTTTTTTTAGATTTTGGATTATCTAAGCATAAGAATAATTATTACTTGTAAATGAAGCAGTATTATTAACTTACAAATGAGTAGTTAGGATGTCATCATTTACAGCACAAATGATTTTATAACATTTTAGCTGTTATCGCTAATATAAACAACTGTGTCAATAGGTCAATACTCATCAACATGTATGAGAGTTTCACTAGTATTGTCAAACTGGTAATTTCAAGCTATTGTTTCTTAACACTTACTGGGACACTTCCTTAGTCTCATCCTATAGAAATTAATGTTATACACAAAATTATAAGAAACCTAAATGGAAAATTTTCTTTGCGCTTAATTTTGAACTAGATAATGAAAATATTAGCACTATATTTACTCTGTACAGGTTTATAATAAGGTTTTTAAGAAAACCATAAACTACAAAGTAATTCCAACAAATTATAGTATAAAAAACAATTTGATAATTCTTTAAACATTTGTTACTGGAGGTAATAAAACTAACACTGGGCAGCCACAGTATAGCCATATCTATCAGTGCTAACATATGATAAAAGTTCCTGTTTGCAATTTTTGACAGTTCCAACAGATATACCTCTAATATCATTCCGGTTATTACATCACGTCTCATAGTGTAACTGTACTTAATGTTAGGTTAGGTATACATGTGCTCATTAGAAAGTATGTTGTTCCAACTAATATTCTAATAAAAAAATTGCTGTGATGCTTATTAGTAGGTTGATACTTTGAGACAGTGGAAATTGATAAGGTCATAATAATTGTGACAAAAACCAATGCAAATTTTTGAGGTTAGCTAAAAATGTACATAAACCTACTAACCAAATCACTTCCAAAAGTAAGTAATTATATATGTAGAAACTTTATTTTTTTAAATGTTTAAAAATATCAGCCGCTTTGAAATGATTGGCCACTTTATACCAATATTTAAAAGTTAGTGTAACAAGATTAGGCTTAAAGAAATTCCACATATTAATTTCAGTTTGTTTTACCCTTCACAACCTGAATAAATTTTCTCTAATCCTGCCATTTATTAATAATAGGTCGGTACCCACAAATTTTACTATAATTGTCCCCGAAGGATCGGAGATAACTTGGAGTGCAGCATAGTTGCACTTACAAAAAGGGGTTAGTGTCCTTTGCAATTACCACTTTATATTGGCACACACAAATCATCATTATATATTAATTAACAATGTTACTAAATAATATATGTTTATAAACAATTAAACTTTAGGAATTTCAGAATGTGATTTAGTACAAAAATTAGTTTTTAATTCTCACAATTTTTATAGACAATAATATATTTTCCTCCCCGGTTCTTAATCATGTAACTGTCATAACTTCTTAAAAGTTAGAGCTTTGATTTTATAAATTACATTTTATATAATTTTCAATTTTTATAAAAATAGAAATATATGTAGACTTTGAACAGTATGGATACATTCATTCATGTATGTGCAGGTGTTTCATGCACAGGTCTGCAATGTTATAAAAACCAACAGAAACATTCAATTGGTCATGTATTTTTAAAACAATTCCTGTTAAATTAAAGTTTCTGTTTGAAGTTTACTTTAGTTCCATTGCAATTATTTTCATATTTACTAATTTTCATTAAATCTTATTTATTATAAATGAAAACACTTATTTTCCATGTCATCTCCCGATATTATTTTTTTTTTTGAATTTTTTAAATCCCATTGACAGCTATCATCAAATGTTTATTCATCTTCATTATCACTGCCAATGCCACATTCTAAAAATGCTTTGTGTAAGTACTTTACTGCCTTGTAAGAAAAACTAGGCATTTACTGACTTATAAGAAAAAAAATACGCATTCAAAACTAACTGCCAGGTTGGCTAATATTACTATGATTCAACTGTCAAACTATAATCACATAGAATGATTACTTAACATATTGAATGAGGCGGGTGCGCATGAACATCCGTGCTCTACTGACGCCCACGGCAGTAGGCGTTGATGTACGCTTCTAAGAAGCAAATCAGACTTTTAAGGGATTCATAAAGTATTTTTATTTTACAATTTAAAATGGAATTGAGTTTCTTTTACTTTTCTATATAAATAATGGATGACCAAAAGTGAGAGGTTATCAACCCCCCCCCCTCTCTCTCTCTCTCTCTCTCTCTCTCTCTCTCAAAGTGTTTAACACCTCTGTTTTGAGTGACACTAAATTAATTTTTATGAAAGATGCAACTTTATAATAAATGAGCACATGTATTAAATTGTATATACAGTTATTAATTAGTGTGTTGTATTTAAAATAATGTTCAAGACGAAAGTGGGCAAATCTGTTTTGTTCCACCCAGCTATTAATAATTGTATATGTAATAAACTAAATTTGAAAATAGCTTTTATAGTTTTTATTACTCATAAAAGTACAAAATGTATTAGCTCTGAAGTTGTTATTAATGTATTTTATATGGTGAATATCAAAGATTTGAGTCAAAATAAGATTGACATAAAAGAATATTTTTGAATATGAAAGAAAGGAGCTTAATTTTGTCATACATTTTTTTACTTCTAGAAACTCAAAATCTTATTTTATGAATACAGTTTGTAATTAACATGTTACTGATTTTTACATTTTTTATAATGCAAAAATATTTTTACATGAATTTCACATGAATGTTTTGTAGCTATGTATATATAATCTTAGCAATAATCATCAAATATTTTTAGTTTTGACAACAGGTAAAAGATTTTTGTAAGCCCTTTCGCTTGAACCTAAATTATAATTGCTTCTTCTCAACTTTTATGTAAATATATATATGTGTATAGTTTCAAATCAATAAATATTATTTTAGTCTATGATTGTTTTTGTGTGAATTTTCTTATTTTGAATATATTTAAAGCCTATCTAAAAACTATTGTTTTGAACCCCTAGGCAATATAAAACTAAAATGTTTCCCAGTAAATTCTAACACTACTGAATGTAAAAATTTTATTTGCTGATAGAATCAAAATATTAACCCATAAATGAGTATTTAATACCTTAAAAAAAAAATAATAGCATCAATGTTTTTTCTTTCTTTTGTCAAAGAAGTTAAGGAATTTTGTTTCCCAATAAATATGACTATTGAAAACGTATAACTAAATAGATATACTTCAAAATATTTGCTAAATTCCTTAAAGTAAATTTACTCTGAATAATAGTTCCTTGGTATCTCTTCATGCCTTTCTTTAAAAGTAATATTACTTGTTTCCTCCAAGTTTAAGTTGACAATTTAACAATCTTTAGTCAACAAAAAGTCTGGTCGCAAGTAATATCAAAGAGTAATATTACTTGTGTGTTGATGCAGAGTGTAATACTTTGATATTATTAGCGACCAGACTTTTTGTTAACTAAAGATTGTTAAATTGTGAACTTAAACTTGGTGGAAACAAGTAATATCAAAACTATAATAGTAATTAACAACCAGCTCATCATGAATAGCAACAATATTTTGATATTTAAAAGTAAACCTAACTCTTGTAAATGTGACAGATTTTAAAAATTTGTTTTACTCTAAATAATCTATCCTCCTACATTCATTATTAATAAACGAAAAATAAATTGCATTTAACAGAATGAAAGAAAATGTCAAAAATATACAGAGTTACTATTCAGCTACAAAAACCCGAATTTTACCCTTTGCACTCCGCCAATGAGAACGCTTGTTTGGCGCAGCATTCCGAACTGGCATACGACTATGCCGTGTCTACTCCAATGCTAGAAACACTTTGCTTGTGGCCTACACAACTTCGATGGCCTATAACATAATTTCCTGTCATTCATTCTGTAATTTATAAAGGCTTGAAATAATTAATATTATGCAATATTTTCAATTAAATTTCTAATAATACAAATAACAATGGCTAGCAAATCTAATTATAAAAAGTACGTGAAACCTCAAAACAAAATATTTTTTAATAAATATGATGTTGATATAGAAAAAATAGTAGTGTTTAAACAAATTGTATTAGGGATAGATAAAAGAATGCTACATAATAAACTTTCTCTTATAATTTTTTCATTTGTTCGCCATAGTATGTTAGTTTTTCATTTGTTGGAAACTTAACTTCATTTTATATAATAGCCTATTTAAATATAACAGGGCATAACTTAGCAGGTCACCATTCTAAAATTTAGTTACATTATACATGCTTCTTAATACAAGTTGTAAAATTGCTTAACCCAAGTAATACATTTGATTTGATATTAGGTAACTTTAGAAACCAAATAATATTTAAATAAGTTAAATTTCTGACTGCAGTAACAATATTTATTACTGCCCCATGGGCTAGAGTAGTTTAGTTTAAAAAATGATTGTTTAAAGTTAGTTTTAGTATAACTCGATCCAGAGCAGTGTGCAACATCTTTTTGAAAAATAGGCCTACAAATTAATTAAACATTGAAACAGTAGTAATTGAAAGTTTCTAGGGCTAATTACAATATGACTGGTGTTTACTTGTGCCGATCACAACTGAGGATCAAGGCTAATGTTGATTTTCACTTCAACAAAAGTTTTGAAATATTTCAATTCTAAAATCATATAATGAACATCAAGTCAAATGTTTTTAAAGTCTGTAAAGGTAACATGATTATTTATTGTTAGGTTTTACAGTAGAACCTCGATAAGTCGGATCTTCAGATAACCCGAAGTCCGAATGATTTTGAACTCGAATGTTTGAATCCAACTATTCAAAGTATCATGTTTACAAGCTTTTTTTACAATAATATTAAGCACAACCACATGAAATAAAAATATTTTTAACATAAACTAAAGTTTAGGTTCATAACATAAAAACAGTTGCATTACACTAGTTGTCTTGTTCGCATAAATGGAAATCCCTATTCTATTCTTTATAATTGAAAAAAAAACTATTATTCCAAATGATTTTTCTCAATTTTTGAGGACACTGTACTAATAATTCCAGTTTTGGAACAAGGTGAATTTGACCAAAATTATCAGATTGTGAAAGAAACTGATTATGTACTAGAAGCAGTTGTTGGAGGTACTTCCTTGAAAGGAAAATGAATGAGAGGAAATAAGAACGAAATTCTGGCCAGTCCTATTACTACAAGAAAAAGAAAAACTGTTAATTAAAAACAGTTTAAAATTCCCCATTGCTGCTGTAGAAAAAAAATGTCTTGTATTTTAGTATTTCGGGGAAATTGGAACCTTTTCTGATAAATAAATTGATATATGCCATGTTAAAAAAAGAATTGCCAGTACATCATTGGCAAACTACTAGTATTTATACAAAAATTACTTCTAACTTTTCCATATGATTATTATTTATTGGAAACCTTTGAAAATATCTGATGGCAGAATGAACAAAGCAACAAAAAAGATACATAATGGAGAATCTACACAAGATAAGAAAGTTCCTGCTTAAAAAACTCCAGAGGACAAAATATTGGTAAAGTAACAAATTTTATTATTTCCCTTTTATCAGTCACACTACACTAGAACTCACAATCCACATAGAATTAATTTATCTTGAGATTTAAACATTTGATTCCTCTACAACTGTTTAAAGACCACATTGTAAGTCAAGGAAAAGAGCCTTTGGAATAACAAATTCACCATAAAATTTGTATTATTTTATTTCCTCGCCGCTCACAAAGACACTTGTGTAAAGTGTGATGGTTTTGCTAATAAACTCATGTGATGAAGTCGAAAAACAATTTTCTATAGAAAGCAGAAAAGGCTCAGAGATCAATGAAAGTAGACTCACAAAAATCTAATAATGATAACTTTTACTACGCTTTTTACTTTGATTTGAAGAAGTTTTAGATTTAGAGAATTTTATTATATTTCCTTAACTATGGTACCTTAAATAAATTTAAAACCACAAACAAAGTTACATATATTTACTAACTAGGATGCGATTTCCCTTGAAATTTTATTTTTTTGTAAGGTTTTTAATAAAATTCTAAACTTTTAATATCAGTAAAGGTTTAGATGTATTAGTTATACTCACTGATGATGATGATCTTATCATCGAAATGTGTTTGAGAAATAACTTATCAAATTGTGTTCATTATTATTTAATAATTAAAAAAATAAGGTGCCATTAAATAAATTTCTTTTCAAAACCTTGTTTTTACTTAGATTGGCTTTGTTTAGATTTCTCTTTAATTTGTCAAGATACAAGGACCTAATTGGAGTGTTATAACAAGATAACTATTATTTTGAGAAGTATAACATAATTTCAATTTATAAAATAGTTATCATAAATTTAAGTTATTTATTTATATTAATCGTATATTTATTTTATTACTATTTTCACCCACTATGAGTGAGTTTAAAATCTACAACATTCTCTTCAGAAACAAGACAGTAGATGATCATTGGGCAGGGTGTATGGTAAAAGGTCTTCCCATGTCCTTCCCTTTTATGACAGGGGTTGTCCTTTCTTAGATTCTTTCTTGATGTTAATCTCCGAAAATTATATATGTTCAGAAAGACTTTAGAAAAGATAATGAATAGCTTATTTTTTTGTAGAAAATCCATTGCATTTTTAACAATGGTACAGGATGCTTATCAGTGTCATTGATTGATTTTAACAGAACCTCAGCAGTAAGGAAATCATTCTCTGTCAAGTAACATGAAAGGAAATTTTTCCTTGACTTGACAATAATCTGGTACCAATAGTTAGGGGAGAAATCTGTTTTATCATGCTGACGTTTTCTATATAGGTGAAGACTCAATTGTTTGTAAGATAAGAATGCCCACTTTTCATGAACTTTTGATCTATGATTTCATATTGTTACTTTGAATAAGTTTCATTAATGAAGTGTGAATTTCCAATTCCGGTTTTGACCATCACATTTATCACTGTACTTGTGTTTCAATGTGTTTTACTACACAAGCACAAATTTCCTGTGAACTTTTAGATCCCACACTTCATCCCAACCAAAGATTTAGCCTAACTTTGATGATAGCTCATGGCACAACACAGATTGTAAATGTATAAATTACATTTATACTGGGCTAGTTAACATGATAAAGTAGGGACTTCTCCAAATCAAAGGAAAAAGCGTAGTAAGAGTTGTTGTTATTAGATTTTTGTGAGTCTACTTTCATTAATCTCTGAGCCTTTCTGCCTTCTGTAGAAAATTGTTTTTCGACTTCATCACATGAGTTTATTAGCAAAACCATCACACTTTACACTTGTCTTTCTGAGCGGCGTGGAAATAAAATAATACATATTTTATGGTGAATTTGTTATTCCAAAGGCTCTTTTCCTTGACTTACAATGTGGTCTTTAAACAGTTGTAGAGGAATTAAATGTTTAAATCTCAAGATAAATAAATTCTATGTGGATTGTGAGTTCTAGTGTAGTGTGACTGATAAAAGGGAAATAATAAAATGTGTTACTTTACCAATATTTTGTTTTGGAGGTTTTTAAGCAGGAACTTTCTCATCTTGTGTAGGTTCTCCATTATGTATCTTTTTTGTTGCTTTGTTCATTCTGCCATCAGATATTTTCAAAGGTTTCCAATAAATAATAATCAGATGGAAAAGTTAGAAGTAATTTTTGTATAAATACTAGTAGTTTGCCAATGATGTACTGGCAATTCTTTTTTTTAACATGGCATATATCAATTTATTTTGATCAGAAAAGGTTCCAATTTTCCCGAAAAACTGGAATATACTTTTTCGATTGTTATCTCAGAAATGTTATCAAAACATTTTTTTCTACAGCAGCAATGGGGAATAAACTGTTTTTAATTAACAAATTTTTCTTTTTCATGTAGTAATAGGACTGGCCTGAATTTCGTTGTTATTTCCTATCATTTATTTTCGTTTTAAGAAAGTACCTGCAAAACTGCTTCTAGTACATAATCAGTTTCTTTCTTAATCTGATAATTTTGGTCAAATTCACCTTGTTCCAAGGCTGGAATTATTAGTACAGTATCCTCAAAAATTGAGAAAAATCATTTGGAATATTTCTTTTTTTTCAATTATAAAGAATAGAATAGGAATTTCCATTTACGTGACAAGACAACTAGTGTAATGCAACTGTTTTTAGGTTATGAACCTAAACTTTAGTTTATGTTTAAAACATTTTTATTTCATGTGGTTGTGCTTAATATTATTGTAAAAAAAGCTTGTAAACATGATACTTTGAATAATTGGATTCAAACATTTGAGTTCATAATCATTCCGACTTCGGGTTATCTGGAGATCCGGCTTATCGAGGTTATACTGTAAAACCTAACAATAATAATCATGTTACCTTTACAGACTTTAATATCATTTGATTTGATGCTCATTATATGATTTTAGAATTGAAATACTTCAATATTTTTGTTGATCTTTGTTGAAGTGAAAGTCAACATTAGCCTTGATCCTCAGTTGTGATCTGCACAAGTAAACACCAGTCATATTGTAATTAGCCCTAGAAACTTTCAATTACTCCTGTTTCAATGTTTAATTAATTTGTAGGCCTATTTTTCAAAAAGATGTTGCACACTGCACTGGATCGAGATATACTAAAACTAACTTTAAACAATCATTTTTTAAACTAAACTACTCTAGCCCATGGGGCAGTAATAAATATTGTTACTGCAGACAGAAATTTAACTTACTAGTCAAATTCAAATTATAATTTCACTGGCATCCTACCCAGACCAGGGGAATTCAATTGATGATGTTGATAATCTTATCTTTGTTTAGTTACTAGGATATTGATGTTTCATTGAGTTTACTTCAGTGCTTAAGAAACGTAGTTTCGTTGTAGTTTTAGGGTACTGCAAATGAAATGTATTATTTGTTTAACTCTTGAATTTTGTAGTCCATTAACTTCGGTAAAACTTAATTAATCGCCTTTATATTAGTTTATGACTATCCCAACTTTAAATTTTGTAAATTTATAAAAACTTACTGAGACAGAACGTTTTCGATTGCTCTGTGGTGATCTTTGTCAGTGTCTTCTGCTTGGACTTGTTAACTTAAGCGGTGACGGTTTTAAAGGCAGGTTTTTTACAGTATCAAAGAGTATGTGTGATTTGTATTGGGTTTGTTTGTTTAATATGTTTGTATTTTGTTTTTGTAAATTTTATATTGTTCTAGTGTTTTGAGACGTGGTCCTTTTTTATTGATGTGTAAATACAGCAATGTTAATCTGAGAGAAATGATAGAGCGTTCACATACATGAATGCTCCTGCTGACCACAGCGAGATTTCACGTACTGGTACATGAACGCTAAACAAAGAGTTAGTGATAAATGTAGACTATTAATAAAGTCAATAGAACCCAGATAGCTTGCCTTAGCAACTGGGCGGGTCCACGGGTGGCGGATAGTGGAACGGCCTACAGATATATAGGTTACTTGTGAATAAGGATTCCGGAAGGTTTCTGAATAAGCAGGCCCGGACCAAGGCAATGGTTCAAAGGTGAGGAATTATCCCTCCTTGTCAGTCAACCGGTTGGGTGTGGTAGAAATAACTACTCTGACTGGGGACTGGGGTAGTTGGGAATTAAGTCCTCACAATGCTACTCTCACCTCCCAGGTGAACCAATGGCAATGCGGCTGTGAAGTATAGGCGGGAAACTACCCTAACAACACAGTTTTAACAAAAGAGAGTAAAGCAGGCTGTTCTCTCCATGAGCACAGTTAATAATGTCCTGAACTTGGGGTGTGCTTCAAGGTCAGTGACTGAATACCCAATCCAAGGTGGAAGGCATCGTGCCGATGGCTGCAGGGTATAAAATGCAGTAGCACATGATCCCCTTGAGGAACCAGACAAAACCTCATTGTATGTTGTCTTGCCAGGGCAGTGGGGGTTCTGCTCTGGATGACCGTTCTTTCCCCCATACTTGGGAAGCTAATGGACCAAGTAAGTACACAAATTGATGTTGAGTCTGCACAGACAGCGGGAGCCAATGAGACGGCAAACCGTGAGTCTGTAGCAGATGTGTCAACGGCAACCACCACTGGGTGTGCGGGGGCGGCTACCAAGCTGCCGACTGCAGAAACCAGTGAAATGGTTGTAGAGTTGAGCACGCCTCCTCTACGGAGAAAGCGTATGAGTGGAGCGGCCAGAAGGCGGCTCCAAAGAGATCAGGCAAGAGCAGCAGGAGGGCCAATAATCCTGAGCACACAACGCAGGGGAGGCCAAAACCGAGCCGAGCATGTTAAGGTCCAGGGCTTGGATGTTGTGAGGAGTGAGGTGGAACAGGTGGGAAGCAATCAACCACGAGCACCAAACCCCAGCATGGAGATTGCATACTCGAACAACTGGGCTAATCTCCCAGATGTTTCGGGACATATGAGTGTTGAGTGCGTGTTCAAAGAAACTGTCTTGGAGATGGGGAGTGACCACCTTACTCGGACGTTTGCACCTGACCAGGCCCACCAAACTATGATGGAATGGTCAGGGTCAGTAACATTGGGAGCTCAGATCTGGTACACAGATGACTCCAAGATGGACTTCGGCACTGGAGCGGGGTCGTATTGTAAAAACCCAAGGGTAAAACTAGTTTATTCCTTGGGGAGGCATACCTCTGTCTTTCAGGTCGAAATATATGCTATAAATGCCTGTCTAGGAGAGATAGCGAGAAGGGCAATACACAGGACCTGGATTGCTATTTTCTCTGACAGTCAGGCAGCAATTAAGGCACTAAACAGACATGTGGTCACGTCGGCCATAGTCAGGGAGTGCCTAAATAACCTAGAAGCCTTGGCAAGGCACAATCAAATCAAGATAGGTTGGGTGCCAGGGCATAGGGGAATATTTGGAAATGAAGCCGCAGATGCACTGGCCAGAGAGGGGTCTTCAACTCCCCTAATTGGACCGGAGCTGGTGGTAGGTATTTCCAAATCCATGGTCAAGATTGCAGTGCGAAGGTGGATGGCTGAAAGACACTGTGAGCACTGGGTCAGGGCTGAAGGAATGAGGCACAAAAAGCTAACCCTTAGGAAACCTTCCTTGGGACTGCAGGAGAGTCTCATTTATCTGTCTAGGCAGGAATTGAGGATAGCTACAGGTCTACTCACGGGACACTGTGGACTAAGGAAACATCTGCATAATACGGGTATCTTCCAAGATGAACCAGTGTGCAGATTATGTGGGCAAGAACTGGAGACCACCACACACATCATTTATAGATGTGCAGCACTTGCCGAGAGGCGCTTCAACCTCTTTGGTGATAGCACAGCTCTGGAAGAGGCTCTTTGACTAGATCAGGGAGATAAGTACAATATACGTAAGGTAGCGGTGCTTCGGGCAGTTTAAACCCGCTACCAAATTAATTTAAAAAAAAAGTCAATAAAATATTAATGAATAATTAATAGTAAGTTGAAGGATTAAATTTGAAAAAGATGGGAAATGTTTTTGTGTTTACATACTAATAATTTTCTTATTACACTTTTGCAATTACTTGCGACCAGACCTTTTGTTAACTAAAAGTTGTTAAATTGTTAACTTACACTTGGAGGAAATGTTTTCGTCTTGCGACTTCTTCAGCCTCCAAATAAGACGAAAACGTTTCCTCCAAGTGTAAGTTCACAATTTAATAACTTTTAGTTAACAAAAAGTCTGGTCGCAAGTAATAGCAAAAGTGTAATAGGAATTAACAACCAGCTCGTCATGAACAGCAACAAGATTTCGATATTTAATAATTTTCTTTGCTTTTTATATTATTTTTGTTTTCTAAAGTACTTTTTATGAATACAATTTCATACTTTTTGTTACAGATATCCCAACATAGAGCATAATTAATTTCTTTTTTCTGCAACTGCTTACTAAATATTTTAATAAGTATTGTTGAAAAAGCTTTTAAACTCTTAAAATTTGGTTTTAAAAAAATAATTACTAATGATACACCTGATATTGTTTTATTACACCAGATATGACCGGTTTTCATAATTTTATTATTATTAATATTTAATAATTATTTATGAAACAGTGGGACAGTAAAAATAAAATTAATAATTTAAATCTAACTTCATAAATCCTTCCAGAAATTGTATTTTGAAACTGTGTTAACTATTTTCAATATTTATCTGTTTTAAAAATGGAGTGATAGTAAATAATAAACACTTGTATATTTATGAGTACACCACACCTGTTTTCCTGAAATTTTCAAGTTTTAACCTTTCTTTCTATACCTAATATTTTTCAAGTAAAAATATCTTTATGCCAACTTATATTAAAAATGATGAGAGACAAAATTAAAATAAATACAAATCATGTTTGAACAAGTTTTACTTGAATTTAGAAACATAACATCAATAATTATAACTAATAAAATTAAATACAATCTTTCTTTTATTTGATAATAAGTATGATTATCTTACTGCTTTGTCATAACTGCTTATGCTAAACATACTTAGTATAATTAATAAATAGTGAATGGTTTGCTAAGGTTTTTTTGAGATGTTACACATCACAATAAATTTTAAAAATATTTAACAAAATAATTTTCTCAATAAGGGTTTGCTTTAAAACTCATTAAGAAAAATGAAAAAATAAATAAATTATATGTCAATGGGTATAACAAAATCACTTTATTCAAAGGTTAATACTGCCAAACATCTTCATGAGTCTGTGATGATTCTTCTAAAGCCATCAGTTTATCACTAATTTCTAAGCATTCCTGTAAAAAAAGATAACATAATTATAATAATCAAAAGAACATTGTTCAACATGACAACAGTTTTATGATATGAATATGATGCTGAACAAGAAATTAATAATGCTTTGTGTAAAAGGAACACAATATAATGTAGTAACAATATAATTTCAGAAACAATATAAAAATTAGAAAAAAATAAGCATTAAAATAAATAGATAAATAATGAAAGAAGTATAACTTTAAATAGTTTTATGAGTAAAATAAAATCAAGCATGGCATTAAGAAACCAATAAAAAAGTAACATAATCTTATAAAAGTACTTAGTAGTTCAATTACGAGATATTTTTATATATTCTGTTTTACAGAAAAATCTAAACAAAATCATACAAAACATAATGTCACAAGTTTATACGTTATTATAACATTTTTAAATAAGCATAATTGATAAATATAACTTGCGTCACTAACCAGTCAATATATTAATTTGATAACTCTACCTTAATATTAACATATAAGAAAATAATATAATACACTTTAGATAGAGATTTTAACTTAGAGTTAGTGTAAAACACAGGAAGTAATAAAACCTTTAGGTAATAATAACGGCTTTTGTATAAACTCAATGCCATCACTTAAATATTCTAGTAAAATATAGTGTTAAATATTGCAAAAATTGCATTGCATCGTGATATTTTCTATCACGGTGACTTGTCACTCACATTTGTTTGTCGCTGGTGGTATCAGTGACAAAATATGGAAAATGCCAGTTCCAGTGACAATGGATCGATTAGGAGTTGTATCTGTTGTGATTGGGCAAAATCACAGTCACTGGCTCTGCTCGGCTTACAGTACTGATCGTGCAGTATCGTGGACTGAAGGAAAGAGGTGAATTATCTGTTGTGATTGGGCAAAATATCGCTGTTGCAACTGAAATGTTACTGATATTTTACCACAGCTGTCACTGGCTGATTTGTCGCTGTAACTGGCTCTACTCATTTACGTCGTGTGTGGGTGGATGATTTGTGTCTAGTTCACGCCGTGGCAGTGTTGTGTACAGTAGACGCTATTTCGCACTCAGTAGTTTGTTCTTAATTTTGTAGTAATTTATTTTTAAATAAAATGACCCTTTCAAAAAAGAAAAAAGCGAGATGTGGAATCATTTCACCAGTGTAGTATGTCTGCCTGTTATAGTCTCAGTATCCCTTGTCACCAGTAAAAGTCAGTGATCCAAGCCAGTCACTTATATCACTAATCTGTTAAATTAACTAAATTAATCATCCCTAATTTGAACATAGCTAAACAGCCTAGACATACTTTCTAAGCCAGCTATAGGTGAAGATTATGAAAACAGTTGTTAGCATAAACTGCCATGTTTGATTTTGTTTATATCTTCATTAAAATGACAGTATAAGTCTCAATTATCCAACCTTTGTGTACCTATCATTCTGTCTTATTTGACACCAACAAAAATAAAAAAGGCTCTGCTAAGAAATTATAGTTTCTGGAGCTGTTTGAGATTTTCTCTTAAATTCTGGATCAAAATTAAGATTTTTTTTGGAGTTCCATAAAAGCACTCAGTAAAAGCTTCTAATTTTAGTCATCACTGAGTGTGCCGCTGCCTCAAAGGATGATCTAAAGATTGTGTCTTGGCACCCAGCCGTCCGCGCCATATACGTTCAAACTTTTGCCTCAAGTGTTATAGCTCAGCTGCCCGACTCGGCTCAATATTGTGCGAACTGCGAATCATTCTACTACTCTGTTATTTTGTTTTGTGGAGTGTCATTGTTTTTAATGAGTAAGTGTTACTTTCATTGTTACAGTTGTGTTATTGTTTTTATTGATGCATTTATTGATTATTACGCTATTATGGCAATGAAAATAAAGAATCAATGCATCAAAATACTCGGCAAAGGAGAAACAACACAGAAGGTTGCAGATAACTTGAGATGTCGGACAGGTAGGAGATTGGAAAAAGAGATGATTCAAAATAGAAAAATGTTGTTCTTCAAGAGGGACTGGACGTGCATTAAAGAAGAGAAAAACAATGAAAGATTGTAAAGTAAGTGAGGCTTTGTAATTATGGTTTACAAAGTTCAGAAACAAAGGTGTTATCCTGCTGAAAAAAGCTTTGCACTTTTAAAATCCATTTTCTCTTAACAACTTGTTCCATGATTTGGCAATTATTGATGCATTTAGATCAGCCCAGGCCCCTGCAATCCAATAATCAACATCCTGTTAATATAAGTTTGTTCTAACAATTTTGATAATAGCGTCCTTCATAATTTATTAAAACTGTTTCCAAGACAACCTGGCACATTGGTTGATAAATGGCTGTTATATTTGGTGGTAATACATATCACAATCTTCAAGGTATTTTTCACTCGACTGCGGGGGTTTTCTATCAATAATAAGCTTTTTTTGGAAGATTGTTTTTTCCCTATTTTTCTGTGGAAACAACAAATTCCTTAACCTTGGATGGGGTGCATAGAGTTTCAAACGGGAGCGAGAGCTTGTGAAGGTTCACTCCACACAAAGACCCTTTAAAATTCAAACGGTTTTTTATTTTATTTTCGGGTGACTTCACAATTAAATATTATATAAATACATTGTACACAATTACAGAAATCATTATTGTACAATTTAAAATATCTCAACGGCATATTTACAAAAATATTTTGAATTGTTAAAATGTGTAAGCAATGCATACCAGACAACTGTTTTCATTACAGGAGAGGCACTTGGGGGTATCTTTCTTAATAAAGTATTTCAATGTCTAAACATATAAAAATATTTTTTTGTGATAGTCGGCCCTACATATAAGAATATGAAATTAATTATAGTAATTAGTGAAAATAAGAAATTATAAGTTAAATAAGAAATAAGTTAAAATATATAAACCTAAAAATTATTGGATGAAAGAAATATTGGCTTTGTAACACAACAGGTTATAGTGCAAAATAAAACTGGTAGAATCTTACAATCTTTGTTGGAAAAACAACTCATAATTGTTAATTTCTAAGCTCACTAGCCACCACTAGTGTAGCATGAACATGACCCACTCTTATGAGAATTGTTTCTTCTTATTGTCCTCCCTTGCCTTACTGGTTCAGTATACCACAGCATTTTTTGGTTCTTACTAAAAAAATGCTTTTTCTCCGTTTTCAAAATGCACTGTAACAGCTTCCTGCTGGATTTTCTCTATAATGTGAAACTCTGACAACATTTCAACAAATTGCTCATTTTTGTTATTTTCAGATTCACCTATTATTTCTTCAAGTGTTTCAATTGCTTAGCTTCTTTGTCAGGTTCATTATCTGGCACAGTAATTCGTTTTCATCAGAATCATCGGAGTTGTCTAACAAAATTTCCGGTAGGACATATTTTTTTGAATTTCCTATTTTTTGAAACCACGTAGCATTTAACGAATTCTCTGCTCTTCAAATGGAACAACAGTAAAATGTGAAACTTAGATCCTAAAAAGACATACAGCACTAAAATAATAATAACAAAAATGGTAATAATCTAACTCTACAGTTTTTTTTAATGTAAATAGTAGCGCACAAGGAACTATCCACAAAAAATCTACATGAAAGGGTGCTTTCCGACAAAACCTCTGCAGTATGACAGCATGTGACAAAGATTAAATTCAGACTAAAACTATGAGGAAAAAATTAACAAAAGTAGGTTGAGCCATTTCCTATAATGCAGTATGTGAAGTAATGAGCCGAAAATACACTTCTAACAACTGGAAAGACATTTTCTTAACAAATAATGAAAAATTCCGCATGCGCCCTCTCAAAGGTTAAAAAACCAATTTTTGTAAATTGCACTTTTCTGAGTTTACTAATTTACTGGAAGAATATATTTTTTTAAAATGACTTTGAATGTTTGTGAATTTTATGAGTTCCCTATCATTACGACATCCATTTTATGGTTCACTGATGCATTACTGCAAGCCAGAATTGTTACCCTTTCTTTGCTATGTTTATAGCCAGGAGCTGATTTTTCTGTTCGGGCTGTTCAAGGCTTTTACTAGCAAAAAAACATAAAGTTAAACCTACGCTTATCACAGTTGAATATTTGATCGTCAGTAAACTGAAGATAAAAAGGATCAAAAAATTAATGAAGAATGCATTATTCTTTTCATCCAATGGATTCCTGAATGTGAGGAAGTAACTGTACAAGGCGTTGTAGCTTGGTCATAGGAAGACAATTAGTATACTATAACAGATGAAGAAATTGTTGATCTTTTAACAAATGACGGCAATGATATTGACGATGGAGAACCTATTGTTAATCTTCCAAATGTATCCCATAAAGATGTAGTGAAACCCTAGATATTTCCATTGCATATGTTGAGCATCAAGTTGAAACTATGGGATCATCATAATGATGCTTCGCAGGTGACGGGAAAATTTTGTAAAACTTAAACCTTCTTTATTTTACCCAATTTTTTAACTTTTCCCTATTATCCGACATCATGGGAGCTCATTTAGACCACTAAGCAACACTCTACTGAAGTTGACTTGGGATTATTTTGTGGTAGAAGTTTCTCTGGATTATTTTGTTGTAGAAGTTTATAAGTGGTGATGTCCTACTGATTCACCCTATGCATTTTTTTTATATGTTGTACCATAAGACATTTACTCAATTACTCATTAGGTTTAAAACCAAAACACAAAGGGATAACATTCACATACAATATTAAACAAGACACAAAAATCTTCAAAAAACAATTTCAACATAACTTTTAGAAAGTCCTATTAATATAAATCAACTAAATCAGAAGGAGAAAATAAGCCATACATATTCCAATAAAATCTATCCAATTAAATAAATAGGCTGTAATAAATATTGTACTGAGACATAGTTCAAAAAAATAAGTATTACAAATTTTATTGATCATAAAATATTGTTTGATTAACCTGTTTAATAATCTAGATTAGAACTTCAAGCAAAGAGAGAATTGCATTGAAATTTGCCGTTGTATAACATTACTTTAAAAACTTCAGTGAAAGGCATCTCAATGTTTCTAAACCAATAATATAGTAACTTATGTATTTAAGATTAGTAACTTAAGATTTGTAATGGGTTTATTAAATGAAATCTGCCTGTCTTGACACCAGAGTTATTCAAACATGCAGCATTCTTTTGAAAAGACACTTTAAAAATAAAGTAACCCGGGAAGTATACTAAGCTATACTTAATATGCAAAGCTATTTATTTCATAGGCTAATACATAATAGCTGCTTTGCGTAGAATGCAAGATCCATGTATGTACAAATTACATCATATTGGCATAAAAAAAAAATTTTGGGTTTATTTATATACAATATAACCAAACATCAAAGATATCAAATTATACTAAAACGATTATCAGTTAAAACAAATTTTACATAACTTACATGACATTTGAAAACAAAATAAATCAAGCCATGCATTCATCAGAAAGCAAAATATTTCAACTAACATGAATACGAACAATTTATCAACAATATTTTGCTGGAAGATTAAAGACAATCTCATATTGAAGAATTCTTTGGGAGAAAGTAAATAATTTTAAATAAGATGGAAGTGTTTTATGATGAAGTTTTATGTATTTAAGTGTTTTATGAAGTTTTATTACATAGTTCAGTAACTTATTTCCATGCTAGATTCAATTAGTGTTTAAAAAAAATTACAATGGAATAAAACAATCTGATGTGAAGTAAGCCTGGAAAAATATGTAATTTTTATACAGAGTAATTTTACATACATGTGTAGTATGCGATTTAAAATTGCTAGTGACTACAAATGTCCATAATTGAAGTTCTCACTATTTAAAAACCTTTAGCCAAAACTTAGGGGTTACAGAAGAGACTCATTAAAAAGTAATTGTGAAGCAATATTAATTTCTTTATATAATATTAAACACACGCATGTAAATGCTGTAAATAGTAAAAATGTCTGATATCAAACTATTGAAATGATTTCAGCATTGCCTCTACAAAAAATGGGTAAGGCTACTGCACTTATCTGCAAAATCAGTCAGAAATAAACATAAATATCAAAATTATTTCAAATGTAATTTGTGATTTTAGGTATATTGTATTAGGAGGGTTGTCAAAAAACTAAATTTCCCTTATCCAGAAAAAATTATTAACATATTTCAAATATTATTTATTTATCTTTATACAAAGTTACTTATTTCTCTATACAATGTTTCTTGTAATTTTAAACATTTTTGATACACGGGGAAAAGATTTTATATTCAAGTGTCATAAACATTATGAGCAGTTATCTGCTGTTGATTTTGAGCAAGTTATCAACATCTTGTTACTTCAATGACGAAACACCAATCAGCGTGATGATTTTTTACTGGCTAGAGCAGGTTAAAAAAAGTGAAAACTTTGTTAACATAACAGCAAACTTTAAATTTACAATGTGTATCAGGAAAATATGTGTGTGTATGTTAGAAATGTATACTATTGCTTGTTTTGAATTGTGCATTTTTTTCTGTTGATCAACCTTGTTGTCCATGTTTGAATAGAATGTATTTCTGATGATATAGAAAGCATTCTTATTAAGAAGAAATTTTAAAATATAGCATGCCATTATCAAGAGAATTACATAGGTGTATTTAATGTGTATATACACATACACACACACACACACGACCTGTTAAAAAATGAACTTAACTTATTAAGAGAGTGAAAATCAATAACTTGACACTTAAAATTTTATTTTAAAGACTTGGGAATCTTTTTCTAAGCCTGTATCGTTATTAGAATAATGAAGCATTTCTGACATAGCTTTTTGCTTGATTGGAACAGTCATGTTTTCCTTATGGACTTGGTCAAGCTATGTCTATGTTTCAGTAAATGATTTAGAACGAAACTAAACAACTTTTACAACTTTGCTTCATAAAGTCTTTGATTTTTATTCTCTAAGAGTGCCAACTGAAGCTGTTCACTAATAGCGCAAACTGGGCAATACGTAAAGATCTTGTTTAGTTTGGAAAGAATGATTCTAAGTGTACCACGGCATTTTAAAATGTACATGATTCGGTTGCAATTTCAAAAGTGTAAGTGTGTGTATATATGTATATATATCGTGATATTTCACGTTTTCCATTATTTTTCCGTTGCACTGACTTTATGAAGTTATTTACAAGTAATAATAATAACTTCATATATATATATATATATATATATATATATATTCTTTTGTTTTTCTCTTTCTTGACTGAAGAAGATCATGTTAATCGAAATATTTCAAATAAAAGTGTATTAAGTGTTTCATATGTGCTTATTTCCAAAGAGATTGCAGTTTTGGACTATTGCATTTAGGTAAGTCTGTCAGTCTCCTATCAAGTCCAAAAATTCCTAAATAAGCTTTAAGCTCTACTAGAACTAACCTATATATATATATATATATATATATATATATATATATATATATATATATATATATATATATTTAGGTTAGTATTGGTTGGTAAATTCTTTAATCTGTGACATCTGATTTCTACTCTACACAATCTGTGATTACAACTTGTATTTATTTTATTTCATTCTCTCATATTTCTTTTTGTGTTTTCTCTTCGATTGACAAAGACCACTGTGTGGTTGAAATATATCATTGTTTAAGTGCTTTTATGTGTTTCTATTTCAAGACTACAGTGTGGACTCTTACCAAGGTAAGTCTGTCAGTCTCCTAGTCCAAAAAATCTATATATATATATATTTAGGTTAGTTTTGGTTGGTAAAGATTATTTAGATTTTTTGGACTAGGAGACTGACAGACTTACCTTGGTAAGAGTCCACTCTGTAGTCTTGAAATAGAAACACATAAAAGCACTTAAACAATGATATATTTCAACCACACAGTGGTCTTTGTCAATCGAAGAGAAAACACAAAAAGAAATATGAGAGAATGAAATAAAATAATTGTAATCACAGATTGTGTAGAGTAGAAATCAGATGTCACAGATGCACAGATTAAAGATATATATATATATATATATATATATTGTTTCCATGAACATATGAGTGATTATAGTTTATATAAGTCTGTCAGGGGAAAAGAGATAAGGCTATTTGGGGGGGGGGGGAAAAGAATGGATTTATCTGATGTTGAGGTTAGGGGATTCTCTGGACTTAGTATACCACTGGTATGATAGTTCCCACCTTCTCAGTTCTGAGGGATTGCAATCAGGGGGGAGTGATTTAATTATTTTTGTGGTATAGCAGTCATCAAAAGTTGTGATGTTGTGACTCGCAGCATGTTGAGCTGTTGGTCTATCCATATTCATAATTTTAACACCATGTCTGTGGCCATTCATTCTGATATTCAGACCATCCGTGGTCAGGCCTATGTACTGTGCTGAGCAAAGTTTACATTGTAGCTGGTATATGACATTTTTCGATGTACAATTATGATGACCCTGTATTTTGAAGACCATTTTTGTTGTTTGGCTGTTGAAACTATTTGCTGAGGGGTGTATTGGACACGTCTTGCATCTAGGTCTATTACATGGGAAGGGGCCATGAGGAAGTTTGTGTGGTTTCTCTGCATCAGGGTCTGGTAGTTTAGGATGTACTAGGATGTTTTTCAAGTTGGGAGGTTGCTTGTACCAAATTTGCGGTGGATCGGTGAAAAGATTTTAGGTGTGGACGGAAGCTTGAAGAATTTTGAAGCCATCTCTCAATATCTTGTTGAGTTTATGTAGACCAGGATACAGACACAACAAAATAAACTGTCTTTAATAACAGACTAATATCCTGGACTATCACTCATATGTTCATGGAAACAATATATATATATCTTTAATCTGTGACATCTGATTTCTATTCTACACAATCTGTGATTACAATTATTTTATTTCATTCTCTCATATTTCTTTTTGTGTTTTCTCTTCGATTGACAAAGACCACTGTGTGGTTGAAATACATCATTGTTTAAGTGCTTTTATGTGTTTCTATTTCAAGACTACAGAGTGGACTCTTACCAAGGTAAGTCTGTCAGTCTCCTAGTTCAAAAAATCTATCTATATATATATATATATATATATATATATATATATATATATATATATATATATATATATATATATATATATATATACACAACCAAAACTAACCTAAAAATATATATATTATTACTTGTAAATAATTTTTTTCCACCACTAAGTGCAATAATTTTACCTTATGTGATGAGGCACCTTTCGGTCACTTGACCATTAGCGAATCACTGAATTATTTTTCTTTATTTTTCTGATGTCATTATTCGGTCCATGATGTACTTGTTGCAAGTAGTTGGTACTTGTTGACGTCATATATGTTTCATCGTGTGTTACGTGCATGATGTTTTTGAAGATTGCATTGTCTGCATATGCTGCCTGTTGGTTAATTAGGTTGTTGTGATTGGTTCTATAGATGTGCTGTTTTCTAACGGGTTTAGTTCTTTTGGATTATTATTTATTTCAAGTATGGTTATTTTCGTAACTTGTTATGTTTAAGTAATATTAGGTGTTCTGCTACATTTGATGCTTTTTTATTTTTAGTTATGAATGCTCTGTAATGTCTGAATATCTCATTTTAAATGATTTTAAGATTTTAAATTGTATACAAATATATATATATATATGCCTGATATTTAATATTATCCATTGTTTTTCCGTTGCACTGACTTTATGAAGTTAATAAATTACCAATTTTGAGTAATTTTTCCACCATTAAGTGCAATAATTTTACCTTGAGTGATGAGGCACCTTTCGGTCTTTGACCATTGTCGAATCACAGAGCAGAGAACAATCAGTGATTCGACAATGGTCAAAGACCGAAAGGTGCCTCATCACTCAAGGTAAAATTATTGCACTTAATGGTGGAAAAATTACTCAAAATTGGTAATTTATTAACTTCATATATATATATATATATATATATATATATATTTATTTATAGGTTAGTTTTGGTTGGTAAAGATTATTTATATATATATAGGTTTTCTAATAGAGCTTAAAGCTTATTTAGAAATTTTTAGACTAGATAGGACAACTGACAGACTTACCTAATGGCAATAGTCCAAAACACCAATTTCTTGGAAATAAATAAATAGACACACATTTATATCACACTTTTGAAATATTTTGATCATACAATGATCTTTTTTAGTCAAAAAAGAAGAAAAGACTGAAGTGAACCACAGATCCCTATCAAAGATTAAATATCCAAATATCATAGGTTTATAGTTTATAATGTAGTACTAATGTTATTTTTATAAATATTGTTACGGCAATAATGTTATTACACAGTTGCATTTGCTGGTTATTGTTTTCTACAGTATATTTTCATTATTTTAGAGCTTTATTTTACTCAAAGATGTCTAATGTAAATTTCCATGATCATTTGAGTTGACCAAGTGATTCATTACTTGAATCAATTTCAGTGATGAAGGAACATAAGCATTGACTTTCGGGTAAAAATAAGTGAGTAATGGTCATAACACATTTTATAAAGTAGTCTTATAACAATAAAGTTTATAAGACTTTACAAGTTTATAAGACATGTATTATTCTTTTTGTTATAATATTCTCCCCAAAATATATATTTTAGAATCACAGTATAAAAATACTAGAACACAAGATTTCATTCCCCAAGAAAAAATGTCTTGTTGCGTATGTAGAAGTTTACACTCTGAGAAGTACATGAATTTTTGAATTTTGGGCCCTTTATTGAACTGCACTATCATTGTTACATTTTTTTGTCATGTTAGTTAAGGCTATTTTTACTGTTCTGTAAAGTATCTATATATTTATAACCATATAAGATGTTTACTTAATTTTCAGCTGTTGATAAAGTTGCTTTAGTCAGCAAATTTTTTGAATATGAAAAAAATAAGCAGGGAAATTTGATTTATTTTGTTTTAAGAAAGGAAATGTATGGGAAGGTTTTGAAAATGTAGTTGATATCATTCAGCATGTCCAAAACAACTTATCAGTACTCAAAACACATAACATTTCATGGCATACACCAGTTAATATGATAACATTTCTGATAATAATTAAAATGTTATCTTTTTACTCATTATTATGAGTTGTTGATAATATGGGCACTCTAGAGCATTTGTCATCTTAAACGTCTATAACACCATCTATGAATCTTCTACTGACAATTATTTACATCTTATGAATACAGAATAAACAGGTTGTTTAATCATGTGCTATATCTATAACCATGCTTCACTGTTTTTAACCTTAGCCATTTATTATATATGTTTTAAATATAACAAAAGAAATAATTACTAATAAAACAGGTTATTAGGATGTTTCCTTGATTTAGTACAAAATTCCCTGACATTTCTTAATTTTATAAAAAGGTGTATATTATTCATGCAATCAATTTCAATCAAAATTCAATTAATTTTGAGATATTAATGCAAATAATGCATTAAAAATAATTTACTCAAGATTTTTTATTATTCCTTCTTCTTCATAGAATTTTGTTTTCAGATATGACAAAACATTTATGCTCTTTTACAAATTATTTTTATTTTTTAAGGAACCACGAATAGAATTTAAATCTTGATGATACTCTGTACAAATTAAATTTGACAATAAACAAATAGAAACATTTAATAAACATCAAACAGAATCAAAGAAGAACATGGAAAAGTAATACATTGTTTAATAAGATAAGGCAGGTAGAGTTATAAATAGAGGTAAAGTGTCAAGGTCACGCGGTACGTACAAAATGCGAACAGTGTTAGTAAATCCAGATCCCTGCTTCCATCCAGTCACAACAACTACAGGGTCATTGGTCTTAATGAAGCTACGACTCCGTCCAAACTTTAAGCCAAACTGAACTCTTGAATCTACATCCTTCAACCAATCGGCCAATGTTTGTTCTAAAACCAACCAAGTTTTTAAAATTGAGCACAATTTTTTATTTAAAATAAAAAAGTAAAAAATTATATCTAGAAGAAATCTACTCATACCCTATTTGAAATGATTGTTATTAGCAATTAATAATCGTTTGAAGAATATATTGTATTTTTTCATGTACTGTTTTGACTAATTCATGTATCTGTTATTATTATAAACAATATTTCATGACACATCAAATAAGAGATTAATTATAGTTAGTACATTGGAGTTAGTACTTCTAATGGTAAACATTTTGAATACAAACGTTTAAAAAATGTTTTGTAATATAAAAAAATTAAATACTGCTTTGAATTGAAAGAGTCTATCATTGTCATCATTTTGTAAAATTTTTAGCAGATGTTAGTTGATCATATTATGTTCATATAGGAGAGCTGATGTAGTAAAATGGGCAGAGTACTAGGAGGTAGTAAAATGCAGTTAAAGATATTCTGCAATGTTAAAAAGCGCAATATGTATCTTGATGCTTTCAAAGTAAATAAACCTTTAAGTACAAGAAATTTAAGATCACAGTAGCATAATTACGAGGGTAAGTCAAATATTATCCGCAATATAGGTATATTTTTTGTTTACGTTGGCAGTACTGTCCTTTTGCGTTGATGACGCATGCTTTGTTTATTCGTTGTTATGTCTATGCACGTTACAAGCTGCTAGGTTAGTTTCGTTATCGCTGCCGTGCTGTTAATAATGGCCGCTCCACTTTCTATTTGCACCAAAGAAGAGCAACGTTCAGTGATCCGTTTTTTGTGGTCGGAAGGTGTATCAGGGGCCGAAATTCATCGAAGACTTTTGGTACAGTACGGGAACAATTGTTTGCCACAACGGAGTGTCTATGAATGGATTGAAAAATTCAAAAATGGTCGTACAAGTGTTGCGCAAAATGAAGGAGCTGGACGACCAGTTACCGCCATAAACGAGGAAAACATTGAGCGTTCACGTGAAATGATTCTCTCAGACAGACGGATAACTGTTGACGACGTGGCAAATCGTCTGCAAATTAGCCACGGTTCTGCCTACAAAATCATTTACAGCAGACTTGGGTTTCATAAAGTTTGTGCAAGATGGGTTCCAAAACAACTGACACAGTTGCATAAACAAACGCGCTTGGACGTGTGCAAAAAGCATTTGGATCGCTATGTTAACGAACGGGACAACTTCTTAGACAGGATCGTTACTGGTGACGAAACATGGATCCATCATTACGAGCCGGAGAGTAAACGGCAGAGTATGGAATGGAAACATCCAAATTCGCCGTGCAAGAAAAAATTCAAAACCCAACCGTCCGCAGGAAAACTTATGCTTACGGTTTTTTGGGACTCACAAGGTCCATTACTGGAACATTATCAGGAAAGGGGCACAACAATAAACAGTGTACGTTACAGTGAGATGCTTACTGCTAAGCTGAAGCTTGCAATTCGTAGCAAACGCCGAGGACTGCTGTCAAAAGGCGTTGTGTTGTTGCACGACAATGCCCGTCCGCATACAGCTGCCCACACTGCAGAAACGCTTTAGAAACTCAATTTTGAAGTATTGGATCATCCTCCATATAGTCCCGATCTCGCTCCATCTGATTTTTACTTGTTTGGTCCACTCAAAGAGGCAATTAGGGGCCGTCGATTTACGACAGACGAAGCATTGAAAGAAGCAGTGCATTCCTGGCTCGCATCTCAACCCAAAACCTTCTTCCACGAGGGCATCAGGAAACTTGAACAACGTTGGACCAAGTGCGTTGAAAAGCAAGGGAACTATGTCGAAAAATGATGTACTTGTAAGTTTCCTATTTGATTTCAATAAAATTTTATAACTATATTGCAGATAATTATTGACTTACCCTCGTATGATAAATAAATAACAATAACCCTTACTACAAATATTTAAATACCCTTGATGTACATTTCGCCAACACAGTTAGCATCATCAGAAGGTTACAAACATTCTGGGACTAAAAAGAAAAAGTGCTCCTAAAATAAACTCGCTATGGGCTTACTCCCACTCCTCCACCCAGTGACCAGTTTATTAACTTAGGTGTACTGTTTCTTTTTAGTCCCAGAATGTTTGTAACCTTCTGATGATGCTAACTGTGTTGGCGAAATGTACATCAAGGGTGTTTAAGTATTTGTAGTAAGGGTTATTGTTATTTATTTATCACTTTAAGTACAAGATTTAATATTTATTTAATATGACAATATATAACACATAAACTATCTGCTATTTATGGTTTCTTATCAAATTTTTTTTTAGACATTTAAGTTATACTTACAACAAAAATAAACAAGAAATGAATTTGTATGTAAAATGAGACCGTGAACAAGTTTGGAATTTATGTGAGCATACTTTTTTAGATCATTACGTTTGCAAGAAAAAAGACTGTGCCAAAATGGATATTTTGTAATTATTAGAAAAAATTTATAAATATAGTAGTTATAAAAAACTGTATTACCACAAAAATGTTTAAAAAATAGTACCTTATTATTTTTTTAGGAATATATCTTGATAACAAGAAAACAAAATATCTGTTATAACAAATTTTGAAGTTTGTAATTTTATAACTCTAAAATATTGAAAATTAAATTTGTGGAATATAAATTTGTATAAGCATAGATCTTATTACCAGTTAAAACACAGATGTTTATGGAACTTGGAACGTCATAGTACAGAATTTATTAAGAAAAAAAAACAAGCCCAGGTTTGGCAAGTACCTTAGTATATTAAGCCTAGGCTGTTGACATCATTATCAACATTTAGAATTACCCCTAAAAACGTTTATAATAAATCATCAAAGCCACTTTCTATTGGTACTTAGATCATCCAACTTAGTGTCTAATTCACGTAAACTATCAATATTTCCCAGACTTAATTAAAAACAATTAACAGGATAATAAAAATCAACACTATACACTGACGATAGGAAAAGAATTGAAATATAAATGAATGTAGCACATATGCTCACCTAACTCAGGATATTTTAAAATTATTATTAAAAGTGTACAGTATAATATCCAGTGATTTTTCACAAAAATTTGGAATATATCCTCCAGTGTTTTTTTTTAAAGTTGAAGTAGCTAGTTTGCTAATTATTATTCCCATTAAAATGGGAATTTTATTCTCATTAAAATGATGAATTTTAGTTCTTGAATACAAACTGAAAAGATTTTTGTTTGATATAACACAGAAGTATGCTGCATGTAATTTCCACTTAGATAAAAATGTTCTTTGACAATTAATTTGGACTTGGTTGTTATATTTGTAATTTGTTCTGGTTTAGGAAATATCTAAAGCTTGTTATAGCTAAGAACTGTAACATTTTCCACAGCGAGGTCTCTGATCAAGTGTTAGTTACTAAGCTATGTTAGCATGTCTAAATTGGTAAGAGTAATACATGTAATTTATCTATTTACGAAATAAAGACATGATAGGAGTAACTAGTAATACCTCTATTTTCATAAAAACGTTTACAGAATGTTAATTCGGGCAGAATAAAAGATGTATAAAATCAAATGTGTTCTCTACAAATTTAAAGCAGTTTTTAAAAACGTATAATTTTTTTGTTATGTAATACTTTTTTCAACTTTAAAGACAGATATCAATTAATATTAGAAAAAAAAATGTTTACCATATTCTTAATACTTGTTATTAGTGACTTGTAAGTAAGTCAAATCTTTCAACATAATATATTTTTCTAAACTCTAGTGTCAGCATAGTTTCCTTACCTTCATAAATCAAAGGCAAGATTCCTCTGTAGATATGACACTGGCGGGCAGTTTGTGGATGACGAGTGACAGCAATAATTGGGCATCGAGGACGATATTTGGAAATTAGATGCGCAGAACGACCTGAAGTGGTCACGACAATAATGGCTGAAGCTTGGCACTTATTGGATGCTTCCACTGCTGCGATTGCAACTGTGTGAGCAGCTTCAAGAGGACCAGTTACCTGAAAAAAAAGGAAAGTTGATACCTGAAAAAAAGGAAAGAAGGAAATAACTAAAACCTAGTTATTTTACCACTGATTTATTTTATTAAATGTAATATAAATTAAATTGAAGTACTTGTTCTTTACCTTGCTGGTAAGGTCAGTAAACAGCTGTTTATGCCAAATGGCAGCTTCTGCCTCTCGACAAATGTCAGCCATAGTCTGTACACATTCCAATGGATATTCTCCTTTGGCTGTTTCACCAGACAACATCACACAATCAGCACCGTCCAAGATAGCGTTGGCAACATCTGATGTTTCAGCACGAGTAGGTCGGGGTTTCTTTATCATAGACTCTAACATTTGAGTGGCACAGATTACAGGTTTTCCAACCTAGAAGCAATATTTTAATATGTATAATTTTTCCACATATATAGATAGTTTTGCAGTATGTAACCTCAAGATGAAATAAATAAAATAACACCACATAAACATTGTGGTTTAATAAGCAACTGAAGGGAAACGGTACAAAGTTCTGAATAATATAACTTACAGAGTTTTAAAACAATATAAGAAATAGGACTTTATAATTAAACACACAAATAAAATCCATAGACAGTTAATTGAGGTTATATCTTTTAAGTTGAAACTTAGTAATATCATGACTTGCATCAAGTTTGTACAAGTTACTATATAATAAATATTCAACTTGAGAGATTTGTAGACAAAATTAGGGAATAAAATCCCCCCCCCCCCGTATGTATACCTTGATTATGCTACTAAAACATTTTAAATCAACTATAAAGAAAATTAGAATAGGAAAATTTACATTCCCTTACCAATAGCAATATGCTAAAATAAACAAGGAATAATTTTATCACAATTATTATTCATGTTTTCTTTGAATATACAATAGTTATTATAAAAAATATTCCAACACCACAATAGTTTTATTTACTAGAACCCTGCACCAAAATTCTCTAACCTTCAATATTTCTCTAACAAAACCTTATATACAAATATATATTCAGTTGAAAGTTGTTTAGAGTCAAGAGAAATTCTATAATATATTGTTGGGTAGGTGAAATAACACATTAATTGTTGAAATCTTATTGCTGTTGATGACGAGCTGGTTGTTAATTCTTATTACACGTTTGCTACTACTTGCAACCAGACTTTTTGTTAACTAAAAGTTGGAAAATTGTTAACTTACACTTGGAGGAAATGTTTTCGTCTTACGACTTCTTCAGCCTCGTATTTTTGCCGCTAGGAATGCTGCAGATGCGCTTCCTCGGTACCATTATTTTGAAAGTTAGAAGTGGTGTGATTGAAGAGTATGTGTGATCTGTGCCATGTTTGTTCACTTAAGATGTCATTTGTATATGTGTTGCTATGTCTATATATTTCATACTGTTCTAGTGTGTTTAATTTATGGCCTTTGTTGCATGTTTGGAGGATGCTCACACATGTTATTTTCCATACTTACATAACATGAGCATCCTCCACACATGCAACAAAGGCCATAAATTAAACACACTAGAACAGTATGAAATATATAGACATAGCAACACACATAAAAATGACATCTTAAATGAACAAACCCGGCACAGATCACACATACTCTTCCATCACATCACTTCTAACTTTCAAAATAATGGTACCAAGGTAGCACAACTGCAGCATTCCTATCGGCAAAAATACGAGGCTGAAGAAGTCGTAAGACAAAAACGTTTCCTCCAAGTGTAAGTTAACAATTTAACAACTTTTAGTTAACAAAAAGTCTGGTCGCAAGTAATAGCAAAAGTGTAATAAGTATTAATTGTTATTTTAATTGATTGTAATTATTTGTCTCATCTTTGCAACGTTTCTTATGAAAAGAATGAATCACCTTAAAATCTAATCTTTAGAAATACCTGATTCCCATATCCATGAAATATTCCCAGCTATGGTGGATTCCAGTTAAATGGACCACTGGTTTATCTGATGCCATTTAATTGGACCGAAATTTAAAACACAAAACAACTGTGAATTATATACACAATATTACATTGGTTAATTGGTTTAAAAACTGCTTACTATACAAAACGATAGAAGAAGATATTGTGTGAACCCTTTCAATATGAAAAAACATTTAAGGTGCATTTTCAAGCAATCATGAAAAATGTTACAATTACTACTGGATGAGGCAAAAATCTTTAGAAGAATTGTAAGTTAAACTCAGAGAATTCCATGCGCATGGTTTCCTGATTTTACCTTTGTAGCTACCTCATCCTGTGATTCAAATATCTGGATGTTATACCACTTTTTCAATGAGTGTAGAGGTTTTTGTAATGTGTAAAAATAAATTATTTTCAGTGTTGGGATGGCTGGTAGTCATGGTTCCAGGGAGCATATCATTAATTAAATTTCAAGCTATGCACTAAATGCAAATATAAATATGTTTTTTTTCAAGGTAAATTTTTAATGATAATAAATTTTTAAAACGAGAACAAATATTTTTTAATTCTAAGTAAATGTTTACCTTATTACACCTCGCAATCATAGCTTTCTGTGCCAAAAACACTTTCTCTGGTGGGATTTCAATTCCCAAGTCTCCACGAGCAACCATGATGCCATCAGCTGCTTCAATAATCTCATTCAAATTTTGCATACCTTGCTGATTCTCAATCTTTGCAATGATCTTAATGTTTTTTCCATCGGCACCTACAACACATATTGGTTGTACTAATCAGCGGTACGGATGTTACAAATTTACCATAACAAGAGAGATATTTTTCGTCCATTCTATCCTTTAATATAAGGAATTACAATTCCAATTTAAGACAAAAATATAATTCCAATAAAGGTATTAGTTTTTACAAACTTGCTTAGATTTACAACCAAATGGTCATTTCTAAAATAAAAAAAAAAAAATCCAAGTTGACAAGACTAGTCGTAGAACAATGGAAATTCACAAATAAAAAAAAGTCTAACACACTATAGAGATTGCAAAGTGTGTGTCTAATTAATAAAACTTTTCTCCAATATTTTATACTAAGAAAAACACTATAATTATTTTAAATGAAAGAATGGATGATGATGTAACAATTATTGACAACCAGCATGAACAGTGAATAATTTATTTACAGAAATAGCAATATCAAGCTGACTGAATATACTAACCGGAATTAATTCATTAAAAAATATAAATTACTTTAAATAGAAAAAGAAGATAATAAAGTAATTGAACAATAATGTATAGAAATAACATTAAATATTGAATATTATAAATAATAATTGTTCTAATTGTTTTAAAAAACTACAATTTGTAATAGCACAAGAGAAATAATTGTTTAAAAAGGATTACAAATAAAATTGAAAAACGTTAGTAGCAAGAAATAAAATAATTAGAATGCATAAAATAATGTAAAATAAGTGAATTTTATTATTGAAGTATAATCAATTTAAATTCAAATATCATAAAAAAAAGGCTAGGAAAAAACTAATGCACATAGAACCACTATTCAAGATGTATGATTCAGAAGAAAAAAGTACTAAATTTTAAAGAGATCATACAGTATAAAAGATCTGCTACTTATAGAATATTTCTAAGATGACAACAAAGATTTATTCATTAATTCTATATTCCACTTACCTAGAATATCTCTAATTTCAGATATTGCGCCGGCAGTACGTATAAATGAAGCAAATATCATATCAACTCCTTGCTCGACACCAAACTTCAAGTCAGCCTTATCCTTTTCAGACACTGCTGGAAGGTCGACAGGAACTCCTGGTAAGTTGACTCCTTTCCTACTGCCCAAAGTGCCTCCATTTTCAATCGTACATATCAAATGCCCAGCGCCTAAAACAATTTCCCAATATCTTGATAAATTTAGTATATTTCCATAGCAATAACTAGATCAAATGGCTTCTGAAAATTACATACTGTATAAATAAAGTTGAAGACAGTAGGGATGGCCAATAAAATAAAGGGAAATATTAAAATGAACTAAACTTTTTAATTGAAAATTTTGTCAGTATAACTCAAATACTATTAGGGTTTTTTAGCTGGATAGCTAAAATTGTCACATAGGAGTGATTGGTCGGACAGGACCTACAACGCAATACTTTACTTGAACCTGATCATTAAAAGATCCTGGAACAAATCAACCATTAGGAGGTTAAAATGTTCCATGTAGATGCAACAATAAATCTCCAGCGGGTTCAATAAATCTCCTCTTTTGTTAGGCGGGTTTGTTATCAGTAACAACTGGGCCTAAGTGGTGACAGTAATTAATAACTCTGTACAGCTCTGTTATACATTTTAGAACTGTTTTAGATCAATTGATTAACAAACTAAAAAATATATTGCAATTTCAAAACCAATGGATGATTATTTTAACAAAATTTTAAGAACTGAAAAATATATAAATTTCAACTAAAAATTATCACTAACATACACAATAAATTGTTATATCTTTATGTATGATTTGAGTATGCACAGTTGATTGCAGCTAAGATTATTATACCCTAAATAATACAGACTCTGGAAAATTTTATTTTAGTAAATTGGCAACAAAGAGTTTGTAAATGAATAGCTGTCTTGGCCATTTGTCACAAGTAGTCATTATTTATTTTGCCCATCTTTTGCCTTGACTAAGCACTTTTTCTTATAGGATTGTATGTACGATTTTCACAAATGTCTTCGATTTTTGCTGACTCCTATGAAAATGTTTTTCTCAAATATAAAGCTGCTTGTGGCGCATTTCCAGAATTTTCCTAGAGGCCTATTTGCTCTAAGGCAATTAATATTTTCTTCAAAAGTTGTGATTTTCAGTGCTGTTGGGCACCATCTGTTGGCCATTGTCTATTTCCATCTTGAACTCATTGTATTTAAAACCTCATTGGTTTAAAATTTTAATTAATTTTCAATCTAATTTACTTCTTTTGGACATTCCAGCCTTTTACAAAAATATCATAAGAACTCATCTTTTTTTCCTGCCATCATCTTTATTTTCAATGATGATCCCCATCTTGGATAAAAAGTGATAACTAAACTTGAACAGCCCAGAGAGTTTCAAGAAGGTGACTTTTGTGAAAAGAGATTTTTACCTGATCAATGGAGTTACAGTAGTTATTGGCAAAGATTATACGACTTTAATTTAAATATGGTTTGAGACCATCAAAAGCAACTGAAGTCATCATCCAGATAACACCTTATCCAGATATTATTTAGAGAAGATGGGTACCCATGCCTGACTAAACATTGAATTTATAAGAATAGGCTTTACTATCACACAAAAATCTTTAACTTTATTTATTTACTGTTATTGAAAGGTATTAATGACATTTTAATCTACCTCTAAATATTATCACTGACTTATTCAAGATTAGATTTTTACTTTAGCTACTTTTATGGTTTCGAAGATTCCATTCAAAAGGAATAAAAAGGGATAATGTTTGTTAAATGTCCCTTTTGTTCAAGATCTTTATTAAAATGACAAAACCTTAATAAACGATGAAACCAAAATAAGCTCATGACTTTCATTTCGTCAAAAGTTTTATACAACAGTGAAAAAGATCAATAGTCAGTAATCCTAGGAAAAGATGCCATCCAAAATAGTCCTACACAGGGATGCAATGTATTTCTTATAGACTTATCTGTTTAACATAGTTTTGATCTTTATTCACCATTTCCGAGCTCTGAAATATTCCCTTACGAGCTATTTAATATCTTTATTTTCCCAGCTACTCATATATTTCCATTTAGTAATGACAGACAATTTTTTTCTGTGGCTTTACGGATTCAGTTTTCTATGGACTCTTAACTCATGAAATGTTTGATCGTTACAATTGTGTTTGCTCATCAAAGGTTTTCCAGTCAGCTTTATGCAACTTGAATTTACTGTGGATGACCACATTGTTCTTGGTTTGCAAATTCCGTATGTCACTGATGATGAAAACTGGAAAATGATCACAACCCATGTCTTCCCTAACTTCCGATTTCAAAAGTTTTCGAAACACTTCCACGGGTGATGCGAAAGGAAAGAGGTCCAGGGTACCAAGAGCACCACTCGATGTTGACTGAAGGGTATCTCTTCCTTTTTATTGAATAAAACCAGGTTACTTACGAACCACTCATTCAATTCAACACTAAAAAAAGTAAATGTATTTACATTGTTAATAGTTCCATTAATTTTAGCTACTTTATTCTTGCTCATCACTGAATGTTTAGTTTTTCGCAATAAGATATTCATTAATTAATTTCACCAAGCCACCAACATTACGGTTTATACAAGAAGCATTATATATTTTAAATTCAGAAAATTTTGGATGAAACTATTCCTCTTGTGGAAGAGACGCTTCTTGTACCCATACTATAGAGACTTGTTCTCTACTATCACTTTTTTCAGTATTTCTGACTTATTTCAAAGGGATCTAGCTTTCCAATGCATGATGAAAAGACTGTTACCCGTATTTTTTTGCTTAATGTTTGAATTTTTTAAAATTTAGATTCTCACTAACTTAAAATAGATTAATTTTTACCTGTGATTTTTTTGTGATTTTCAATTTTAAATAGTTTATAACGGTGAAAATGTTCTAAAATAATACAATGCTACTTTTTCCTTACCAATTTGTTTGACAACAAGGGAAATGAGTCCATCATCAACAAAAACTCTATTTCCAGGCTTCACTACTTTGGTGATATTCACATAGTCTACATATACATCTGAGTCAGATCCCTTTTCTGCAAATGCTTTATCTGTTGTCAGTCGAATTGTATTGCCTTTCTTCAGTTCTACTTCAGCACTGCCACCCTAAAAACATTTGTGTAGGGTACGCATATATGTATTATTAATTTTTAATTGTAGTAAAAAAATATAAATCTAATAAATATTGGATATTTAATAGAAACAGTTTGGTACATTCTAATGATTAACTATCCTTTTATACACTAATCTTTGATTAAGGTAACAAATGAGTTTGTTCAAACATGAGTTATGCACTGAACTAATTAAATTAGAAAATACAGAAAGGTAAATACAAAAACTTACTATAAAATTCTTACAAATTACTAGTTTATTAACCAGACTAGTTTTGGCAAATAAGCTGGTGTTATGATTGATAGACTGTCTAGGTCGTCGAAACTAACCTGGTTAATAAACCGTAGTTAATGAGTGTTTGAGCATACAAAAAATTTACTTTAGTGAATGTTTCAACTAGCTAAGCTCTAATTAACAATATGCTTTTTATTATTCACTTAGTTTAAAATTCTATTTTCAGATACCACATAACTTAACATATTTTGGTAAACATCCTATGTAAATACTGTAACACCCTTAAAAATAAGGTGTTGCATATAAATTCATTTATATATTTAAGTTTTATTTAATAATTATATCTTCCCAATATAAAAGAAAATTTTTGTTTTATTCGTGCTCATTGTGAAGCTAGCATAGATAGTAGCGCCCCTAGCGGGTAAAAATGTAAAATATCGTACAAGGTAGTAACTCAGGGTAATTAACTGACATCACCTCATGTGACGCAAGCATGGTCTGATATCGCCAGATCCAATGCACCAATCGAAAAATTCGAAATAATAACCAAGGGTGGGACTTCCGTTGGCGTGCCCCTTCAGAAGCCCCAGTTCTCCAAAAGTCTTTGAACGAGATGGACGTAATGGCACTTTCGGACGTAACCTAGAAATTTATAAGCTTCCAGTATTCCAAATTTTAAGATGTCAAGGCCGGTACCAAATTTATTCAACTCGGCAAAAGAAGAAGTCAGAAGCGATTATTTATGTATTTCAAATTAGTAAAAGTTAATATCATTTTTGTTTAAGTGCGCTTATTGCAAGAGCGATGTGTTAAGTGTTTAGTGATTCCAAAAGCCATGGGCAATGTTTAATATGTGTTAAAGTGTTTTTAAAAATAAGTAATGTGCACAAGCAGGTACGTTTTAGATAATAATAAAGAAAATGTATTTTAATGTTAACTAAGTTGAAGAATTTTTAATTGATAAACGGTTAACACATGAACGGTAGAAATTGTCCTTTGAATATTCATTTCTCAAAATTAAATTGGAAATCTTAAGTTACTACCTTCACAATATATATAAATTTTAAAGGTTAATAAATAATTAAAAAGTATGGAATAACTAGCAGTAATTAAAAGTAAATTACTCGACACATTGCTGTCTTTTGTTTTTTTTGTAATTTGTCACTGATTAATAAATTGTATGACTTTGTATTTTAAAAATTTAAATTTTCATTTCACAAGTAACCTCAAACTGTTACAATACATTTGTGGAGTGGAGTTTAAAATAGATAGATTTTCGAGTGAATACAAATAGTCAAGAAAATTTAGGAAGAAAAGAAATCAATTCTACAATATTTATGAATTGTAGATATGTACAAATTAGAAAAAATGTATTAAATAAACCAGACAAATTAACAATATTCTACATGAAGTAACTAGCAAAGAGAGTATAAATAAAAAGCTTTTACATTTTCTTGTTATTTACAAAAAATATCGCAAAATGTCCAAAATAATGAAACATACTCCTTCTAGTAGCCCTGTACGAATCTCGGGTCCTTTGGTGTCCAAAGCAATAGCAAGAGGTGTTGTCATCCCCACTTTTTTGCTATAGTTAGCTACTGCTTCACGGACATTCTTAATTGTGTTAGCATGGTATTCATGGGAACCATGTGAGAAGTTGAGTCTTGCAACATTCATGCCAGTTTCAATCATTTTCTCCAATGTTGCTGGTTCCACTGATGCAGGACCTACGATAAGATGAAATCAAATTTAGGCCACAATGGGACAAAATTTGCAGATTTATAAAATCATGAACCTAATATTTATTTTTAAAAAAACTTATAAAGATGATTTTTTATAATTTATTCTGTATTAAGGTGGCTATATTTTTTTCATATATGGCACCCCATATATTATAAAGGTTTTAGTTTTTTTTATCTCTTAGGAAACCACTAATTAAATAATACTTCCCTAAATTTATTGAAACAAAACAAAAATTAAAAAAGCTGTTTAATCAGTTTTAGAGCAAATTATTTATTAAAATTTGTTGTGAGTAGCATTAATTCAATTAAATAATCTCTGTTTTAATCTAGGTTGGCAACATTGTTGAGCTGAATGGCACTAGTATTCAATATTGTGTTCAAACATTGTAACAGGATTTTGATTTGATTTATTTAGTAAGTTGTTATCTTGTGTTTTGATGTTTATAAATTTCATATTGAAATTTTTTTTTGAAAAATGGTTTTTTTGTTGATATAGAGAATTACTAGGTCATGGTTGATTTTTTTTATAAGTGTAGCTTTCTATTATGTGTTTAGCAAAAGACCAAGTCAAACACAGTATTGCCAGCCTCTGTCAGTATTGTTTTTACATGCTGACAAAGTGAGGGTACGTGTTTTTCTAATGATTTTGTTGAAAACTGCAATCTGATTGGAGAATTTACACTTTATCAAAGTCTGTTTAGTTTAACTATATCTGAAGTTGCATTTTTTTAAAATTTCTGTTTCAGTTTGTTCTATTTAATGCTGTAATTTACCTTGTTTCTTGAAGCTACTGAGAAATTTTATATGAGTAGTTGTTTATAAATATGAGAGAGGTGAATATCTACTATCCTTGTGTATTATTGTATTTTTCATATCATGCCCTATAGGTTATCAATTAATGTGCAACAGTATCAGTTTCTGTGTGTTACTTATTTAAATGATTGTAGTTCTCTGTTGGTGCCACTGGTGGACATTGATAACTTTTTTAGTCTATGTGTTATGTATGAGTGTGTCAAAGATTTTATTTTATAGGTTGAAGATGTATTTTTAGTACAGAAAAATGTATGGAGTCTTAAGTTTTCCCAAAATCAACCACAACACAAATTTTCCCCATCAACAAAAAAGGCACAATTCTTATCACTCTAGAGCTGTATGAAATTCATAAACATATCAGAACACAACATCAAAACATACTAAATGAACTCAATACAAATCAGGTTTAGGATATTCTTGTAAATCTGCCTTAATAACTGAAAATATTCAGTTTAACATTTTCCTAGTGGCCATCCTAGATAGTAATAACTGCATGGTGTAAATAAAAACAGCATGTGTCATTAAAGTACTAACCCATTTACGCTGCACAGATGAGCTTAGCTCGTCCTAACAAAATGTTGCTAGCAGGCATACAGACAAACCCATCTCGTCATGAATGTTGTTCTTTGTTAGCTTAAAGAGAGTTTATCTCCTAAAATATCATATATAAGACTAGATATCAATGCTGTCTAAGAAATATTCATCACCTTCCAAAACTTGAAGTATAGATAAGGATAAATATTTATAGCCTATAGTGTGTCCTTTAATTAGATGTTCTAAGTGTGATAGAACTTTTCATCAGCTAATATGTCAAAGAGACTTTCTTGCTAAATATAGTTTTTACTCTGTGTCGGTCAGTAGCTTATGTTTGTTGTCCGTCATATTTTTTTATAATTATTGTAGTTTTTTGTACATCTGAAGTGAACAAAAATAATGATATCCTAGTCTCTAACGCAAACTTCGAATCATGACTTCTAATTTGTTTTCACTAATTATGGTTACACATAATAAATTGAATAAAAAAATTACACATAAATAAAATATGTAGTACATAATTAAATTTAGTTCTCTCTAAGTGAGAATATATTCATAGCGAAATACAACTGAATTGGGGAATTAATTCAACCTACTTATTCAAGTTGTTAGATTGAAAAGTTTTTATTTAAAAAAAAAATCACCGAATGTTATGAGACACAAAATCTATGAGGGTTGTTCGGAAAGGAAGTTACTCTGCTGTTTAGTTGTTAGCCAATTGCGGATTAAATTATTTGTGTTCCGAGCGACCCAGTGTATACAAATTAATTTTGAATTCAGTGTTCAAGACAACTGAATTGTGTTGATTACCAACTTTAATGATTTTGTAATATTTATTATAAGTATAGTATTTATTATGTATTAGTAATTAATGGTTAAATATGAATTCATTTTTTGTAACCATTAGTAAACAAATTATGAATTAAAATATTTAAAATATCTGTTTTTGAAGTTCTCCAAGTGTTCTGACAGACTGTATGAATTTCCTCTTCTTTTATATTTTTTAAAAAAATAAAATTTGTTATGAACGGTACCTAACCTATTACAGCTTTAGATTCTAAATCTTATGTTTGCCGCTATATAATACAGCTGATGTTAGGGTTACCAATCTCCAAGCTAGATAGCTCCATCTGACCTACTTTACATTGCATATTCCTGGCTTGGTGACGCCATCTTTCTCCGTTGTTCTGATCTCAACCGCATTGTCTTCCTTCATGGGGAACCGCCTTTCATGTAAAATAGTTGAAATTTTCTACAGGTTAACCGCATTTTGGCCTTTAATCAAACCAATCGATAGTGACAGTGATTTCGCGTATGTTAAACGTCTATTAGTTGAATAACCGCAATTGACTATTTAAGGGAACTATTGTGTAACCGCTACCTCGTGGTACGTTAGTTTATTAAAACCTTGTCCTTTGCTGTTATGACTACTATATCACAGTGCGTGGTTTCTATGCGATATTCATCATAAATTAAACATTGCGCCAACCGCAAGTGTCATACTATGAACTTTTTTATGTATTATGTATGTAAAACTTATACTTAATTTCTTGAGTGCACTCACCTTAAGAACTTATTTACCTTTAATATATTTTAATCACAATTAAGTGTTAACAGTGAACTGTGAACCACCATTGGACGGGACAGAAAGACCTAGTTTCAGCAGATCTAGGTAAGCATTATATTGATAAGGCCTAGTGTTAAACATTCATGTCGTTACTCAATGTCAATAATATAATTTTACTCATTACCTGTTGGGTTTTACAGGTGGTCCTCCAAGTAGATATTATGTAATTATTCATTTAATTTGTTATTAATTAACTATAACTAGATGTCAAAACCAACAAAGTTCTTCACTTGAAACTCTTTTTTTACATCTTTACAAATACTAGAGGAACAACAACAGATAAACATCTGCAACAGAGCTCTCTACTAAAGAGGACTGACACACCAACGGGTTTACTCGTACTTAATTACCTTATATTGGCAAGAGAAGCGTGTTGTGTTAATACTGACTTATTCTGGTAATTGAGAACTTTTCAAGCCACCTACTTATTATTTAATTTAATTTTATTAAATTTCTTAGAATGGTACTTAAAACTATCCACACACACACACACACACACACACTACAATTAATTAATATGAATTAAATTTAGTTTTTTTAATCATTATAAAAAATCTGTATTACTAACCAATGGTACAGATAATACCAGAGAGACGGATGTATTTAACCTTAGAATCAATGTCCAAGGCACACATGTGGTCCAAGTAAGTCACAGCATCTGCTGCAGTACCCTGGTTGCTTGGAACTTGGCTCTCCATCTAAAAATGGCCATGGCAAAAGAAGAATGCTGGTTATTTAAATTGTGTATAATTACACAAAAATATACTCATTCTTACCTCTATACTAATGATATTAAATTTTGAGAAATGTGGTTATTTTATAGGAAGTAAATAGTTTATAAAACAATTCTCATGTAGATGTTTGTATTACTTAATTTTAATAATGGAAGTTTAAGGTCTAGCTATGGAAGTTTAAGGTCTAGCTCGTAATATATTACTGCAGATTTATTATTGCAATATTTTATTATTTTATTCAATATGTAGTTCCCGGGAACCTTAAACAGGTTCACTGTGGCCTATTCTTCAGACAGTGACAACTCTCGGACATCTGAACCTCATTTCTAATTTCTTAAAGTGGACCATGACATCCCAATTAACCTGAAAAGAATCTTATATCTCAACATCAATTCCCTTTCACAAAATTTCGTAAGTTATTACCAACAAGTCATGTGATAGGCTAATGATTAAGCTAAGACCAATGAGCAAAAACATTGTCCTGAAGGGGTTGCTTATGGTGTCATGGAAGAGATTCCTACATAGTGATAAGACATAGGCACAAACAGGCTCTCAGTTAGTAGTTCTAATTAAGTTTTTAGAAATTCGTTAAAATAGCGCTTTGGCATTGAGCCAACTTTCCCATAACTGGAAACCTACTTCTCAAAGATGCATATTAATTTTTCTTCTGCCCCATCTGGTTGTCTTTGAAACCTCCATTACACAACCATAAATTGTTGCCACACATGGTATGGTTACCACACAATATTATAAATACAGCTCTATAATTAAAAATGAATGAAAAGAATAAAACAAACAAACTGGATTAACGGTATCGACCCTTGGTTTACAAACAGACAATGCAAAAGGAAAGTGAAGAGAAACACACAATGCAAGCGATGAAAAAATAAGTGTATAAATAGTAACAAACAGAAATAATATTCCAACACCATACAAAGAAAGGAAAACGGAAAATTGCAAGATGATTTGCTTTCTATTTTGCCACTTAATATTGTTATTCTGACATATGTATATACATATTATATTAACTGTAATTATAAAATAAAAAGAAACTAAAATAAAATTGTCTTTATTGATTTGACTTTGAAAAAATTTTATACTTGTTTAATTCATACATTTTCATAGACAAGAATAATTTGGAACAAAAACAAATGTGATCCTTTAATATTTTAAAACAAGATGGATTTATTACATAATACAAAAATTCAATTATTTTAACGTTGGTTGTAATCATCGATTTCACTGATTAAACCATAAGTAATTATTAAGAGAACCAAGTGAAAACTATTTACTTACTGTACTGACATTTTTTTAAATCACTGATTTATTGACAAAGCCTGATGACCTGCTACTGGAGGCTTTCATTCAAGGTTGTAAGTGTGTTGTTTATTGGTGTGGGATAGGCGTGTTATTACTAAGTACATCTCTTTCCAATACATAGTGTGACACAATCCTCGTTATATATATACTTCAAACCGCCTATACCACACTTATAAATCACACATTTGCAACTTTAAGGAGAAACTCCATCAGCAGGTTAGGCTTTGTAAATGAAACGGCAGTTTTGAAATGCGCGAACACAGTCAAGTTAACACTTTTTCCTTGGTTCTTTAAATAATTACTTAAGAATTTATATTTTTTATATAACTGAATACTAATATAAACATCACAACTGGTTTTGTAAGTAATGGTAAAATTTCATTTGGTAATTTTCATCAAAATGTTTTAAATTTTCCTTTAGTTTACAGTAAAATTTCACATAATCAAATGTTACTGTCATTCTCTATAATATAAAAACTAAATAAATATGATTTATATTTTCTGGATCTTTCAATGGACCTTTTATCTGTAAATAAATGAGTTAAAATAATATTGAAGTAAAATATGTTGAAAATTATCATGAGGTAAAATAAAAGGTACCAAGATACAAAAAAATAATTAATGTACTTATATTTTTTTTAACTCACAATCCCAGATATTATATTACAAAAATATTTTTTTGTACAGAAATGTCTAATACATTTTTTTTTTTTTTTAATAAACATTTTTACATAGTCGCTAGACTCTTATATTCATTATTAAAGTATGAAATAAAAGTATATTTTACCAAGTCTTCTAAAAGAATTTAAAAGTTTATTTTACAAAAATAACTTACACCAATAAAAATATCCAAACTCGCCTCTACTAACTTTGCTACTACAGCTCCTTCCAGACATTGTGAAGTAGGAGGAAGCATTGATTTACCTCTGAATCACTAAACACTAGAGAAACAAACCCACACACTAAGGAACAGTTTCAATGTTTTCCTTACTTCAACCACTTTTTGTATTGCTTCTCTGGATGTGGTAAGTCCCTAAACTGATAACACTATATGGGCAGTGTAGCCTTATGTAAAGCCAAGATAACAACTGATAAATAAAAAGGATTAAGAACAAATACTATATTGACTTGTGCATTCAGTTAAAACAATTAAATCAGTGAACTATCAGTTTTAATTAGTAACATAGAGAGGTGTTTGGAGGTTGGAAAGAAATGTATAAGAGTTTCTATTAACGTCCAAATGAGGGATATTTTTTCAAAAATGTCTGAAGACATAAATTACAATATTATTAGGCTGTAGCTGCAAAGAAAAATTCAAACCTTAACTGAGTATCAAAGGCTGCCTTCAAGTTAGGTTCTACTACACATCGTGCACATTTCTGGTAAGATACACATACTCATCACAATATGTGAGTGTGACTGTTATATGAATTGTCAATAAATGTATAGCAAATTGTATTTCAAAAGATGTTTATATAAACATTTCAAGTAAAAAAAGCCAATCCACTGCAGTATTAGTATTTAGATTTAAAATAGTTATTCAATTTAGTTACTTTTTCATACCTAGAAAGTAGTTCTGCCAAACATTTTTTTTTAACCTCAAAAGTATAGATTTAATAGTATTCTTAAACGACCCTGCTACACTTTATAGTGAGATAAGAATTGCAGATTTAACTTTTTTGCCAAACATTTAATTTTACATTCAAAACTTAAATTACTCTTTTTTCTCCTGGGTTAGTCTCAAAAAAAAGGTAAAATGAGCTAGTTTTCCAGGATTAATTTTTAAGGATAAAAAAGTATTTAAAATCTCAAACATAAATCTAAATCAGAATAAATCTGCAATGTTTAAATGGTAATACAACCCACTTGTAGGAATGAATCTACAGTTATAGAATGCTATTTGAATTTTTCAAAAAAACATAACTACTCAAAATGTTCAAAGTAAATTTCTGAATTTAGTAAATGCCCAGATAGATTTAAAAGTAATCTACACCTTTCCATTTCTTTAAAGTTATAGGGTAGTTTCCATACCCTATAACAATAGGAAGTAGGAAAATGCACTTTTTATTATGTACTCTCCAATATAACTTAAGAACTATTTTTTAGGAATATACTGTGGTTGAATTTAATAACAAGTACACAAAAACCTCTTAATCACAAACTTTCTTTATTTTATTCTTATGTACATTTCAGTTACCACGTAACCATGCTCAGAAGGATAACATACAAAGACAGTCTTTGTAGTTATCTTTGTATGTTATCCCTCTGAGGATGGTTACTTGGTAACTGAAATGTAAATAAGGGTAAAATAAAGAAAGTTTGTGGTTAAGAGGTTTTTGTGTATTTATTAATAACTTAAAAAATCAGAGGTTATTATAAACAAATCTTTTAAACCCATTCAAAGTTATTAAATAAAACTATTAATGAGAAAACATTTTTTTAAAGATCAAAACAGAGTTTTGTATTAGTCATCATAAACAGATAAAAATAGAGAAAAAAATAAAAATTAGAAACTCATTAAAAAAAAAAATGATAAAGCACAGAACTTGTTCATATCAAACATATATTTATATTTAGATTAGTTCTGGTAAAGCTTAAAGCTTATTTGAGACTATTTATATAATACAGGATACTGCCAGACTTCCCTTGGTAATTAACTGGTCTGTTTTCACACATAAATACACAGCTGATAGATTCAAATGTTTTAATGTGTTTCTATTGATCTGTGTGTTTAATGTCATGAAAACAGATCAGACTACTACTAAGGCAACTCTGTTAGTCTTTTATAATGAAAAAAATCTTTCTCTTCTGTCTCTAATAAAATTGTTGTGTTTACTTATAAAAATCAGTTGGTTTTAAATACCGAAATATAACTTTAAATTTCTAATTAGTGGTTTCTTATATTTGTTTATTTCTGTGGTATACTGTAGAACAGTGTTAATTTCTACATCTATAATTAAAATGCTGCCATTTTTCAACTTAAATAACTTTTATAACTATGTGCAATGTTATTTTTATGTAAGAGAAAATAAAACGTAATAAAAAAAAAAAATTTTATTTGTTAATTCTGAAAACAAAACTAAAAGATCAGTAAAAACGTTTAAAGACTACGCATCAAGAAATATCATGTAGTTCTTCTTTTATTATTTTTGTGTGTGTTTAAACTCAATATTTTACTTATGCGACTGAATAGTTAAAAAAAAAAAAAAATAGTTGAACAATAGATATAATTCTATAAGGAAACATATTCTAAATAGCAATTAAGCTTACAAGTGATGTGTAAAAACTAAAGTTACCTTAGCCGCCAACTGTAAAATATTAATTTATTATTATTTTCTATTAGATTTTGTTCCAAGATGCTTCCTTTAGCTTGCTGAATTCACCATTCAGTTTCAGTATCTTAATTAGGACAAAAATTAATTAACTAATCTATTTACTTACCTTTTAATTGCCATTGCAATTACTTATAATTAACTGCACACATTACTCAATCACAAACTAGACACATTATTATAAAACCATTTATAACACCAAATATTTAACAAAAATAAGTTTTAGTTACTGTTATATTTTTTTTATTATCTCTTAAATTAAAACCTTAAAGTTCAAATAGAACCATGTATTTTCTTAGAGTTTAAAAGAAATTCTAACTCTTAGAAGTTAATATTCTTCTAATAAGCAATTAGAAGTCGATATTCTTAAAATAATTTACTAAAAGAAGAATTTCTCTTAATTTTTTCTAAGAGAGTATTTCAAAATACAAAAAAACCATGCCATTGGGGATTGGTATAATAGTTGACATCATTAACTTAGGGTGGGAGCATAACCAAATACATTTGTGCTAAAAATAACAAAATGTTTATACAAAATTTGTTTTAGAACACTTTTAAACAATATTAAAATTTTTAACAATTAAAATAAGATTGAATTTTGTTTATTAATTACTGTGTAGAATTTGGGTTTGGAGTTTTTATTTCTGACAAAATATTTAAAGTATAAGATGGTTGGTAGGTTTAGAACAGGTCTGAATTGGAGTGATGCCATGTGATATGATGTTTTACATGGATGATAGTGACAAAAGCCTGGCTATCAAAATATAAATAGATGTAATAATGTTTGCCAGTAAAGAAATACTGTTTAGTGTTTTTTTAAATTATGAAATCGGGTTAATTGTTATATTTCAGATATATCTTCACTACAATTCTCTTCATAATCATGTTGAAAACCATACAGAAAATCTCAACATGGAGGATCAAGTCCATTGTATTACTGAGGTATACCATGTATCTTTTTTTGTTATAAGGGCTAATCTAAACCCTTTACCATATTTGCTCATTATTTACAATCAACTTCACCAATTTTATGGTGAGTACATATTAAGACTAGTGACTATTCTTAATATTGAGGGCATTCTGAATAAAAATTAGTTTAAAAATTACAATTGTTTTGGATAGTAAAAAAATGCAACCCCAAAATAGAAATATCTAACTAAAATTTAGTATATCATCTGGAGAAAAAGAATGATCGTTTTTTGCATTGTTTTAATTATAATAACCCATCATACCTATGATGGTCTCCAATAGTTTTTTTTAGTACAAAATCTTACAGTAATAAAGAGATGACATTTAATGATGATGAAAATTGTTATTTATGGCTCCTAGCAGAAAATACTTTTTCCTTTATAAACTTTTAATAATGAATTTGAGCTATGTTATATTGTATGTGTGTTGTTCAACCTGTAATTAATTGAACTAAAGCAATCTAGTTATACTACTAGCTAAATCCTACAAAGTTGCTGCAATTTGTGAAACTATTCAAAATACAGCATATTTTCAAGCAAACTCAAAACTGTGAAATTAAATCATTTACCCATTCCAAAATCAAACTGATAAAATACCGTGCACAAACAACTCAATGTCAAACTACAAAGTGTTTAGAAAAATGTAAAAACAGTCTCAAACTATCATACCTCCACCACATCACCAGGATCACGTTCTAATGTTGACCAAACCATATTCCTGCTGAAACCAATAGCAAATGACTGTACTTTGTGTAACAAGAGAAAAGCTTTAACAGGCCTAATTGTAATGCCCTTGGTTAGGGCATAGAGTCTCATTCAGTTTACTGTGGGCTAGGATTCAGCCAACATCGACTGAATGGAAATAGTTATTGTGACTGTGCCAAACTTTTAAAAGAAAGCATCTTTCTTGATTCAGTATCACTTCATAATATTTGTTAGTTTTTGTCAAATTCTATATTATTGAGCTATAATAAAGATTAAAAGAGAGTATACAATATTTTCTGTAATACATTAACAATTTTTGTGTGTTATTGTTTAAATATTATATTTCTATTTGATTCAGTATCACTTCATAATATTTGTTAGTTTTTGTCAAATTCTATATTATTGAGCTATAATAAAGATTAAAAGAGAGAAATATACAATATTTTCTGTAATACATTAACAATTTTTGTGTGTTATTGTTTAAATATTATATTTCTATAGTTGAAATAATTGGGTTTATTAATTATTTATTACAGGATATTTACAAATTGTTTAACTGATATAAAGTTATATATAATAAATTAAAAATATTTCAAAAACAAGAATACTTTTATTGCATATATTATTCAAAGCTTTTCGCCGATAAATAGTACCAGTATCTTCAGGAAAATAATAATTATTTATATAAAAAATTTTGTTTTTGTTTTTTTGTTAGATAATTATTTTCCTGACGATGCTGGTACTATTTTATCGGCGAAAAGCTTTGAATAATATATGCAATAAAAGTATTCTTGTTTTTGAAATATTTTAAATTTATTAAATATATTACAAGAAAACATATCACCATATATATGAAGTTAAAATATTACTATTGTAAGTAATTTTATTCACC
>JBAIZL010000001.1:147067543-147235043 GCA_036971475.1 Prosapia bicincta | reverse complement strand
TATGACTAAAACTTATTAATTAAATTATATTTTATGACAAATTCAGAACCCTGAAATTAAAAACTAATTTCAAATACATAGAATCTTGATTTGTAATAACAAGGAAAAAAATTACTTCTTGGACATTGTTAATTTAAACGCCAATACCAATATTTTGTTTTAATGTAACAATTCTTAAAAAATCTTACAATAACATGATTTCTCTTAGGTGATACAAAAGGTATAATAATGACATTTTCTTATGTTTCAATTGATTATTTACATTTGGCCTTGAATATTGTTAACATTGTTACCACACCAAAAACATTATTGATAACATTATGACCTCTAATTCATTTCTTGATTAAAAAAATAATAAAAAAAACTTCTTTCTTACAATTGACCTTATCACATACTTAACACTTAGTCTGGCTTTGGGATAGAGAAAAAAAATTAAAACGTTATTTTTAAACGGCAGTATAAAATATATAAAATAACCATTATTATTATTATTATTATTATTGCTTGTCTTAATCATCTTGAATTCACTAATTAAATTATAAGTAATTATTGAGTAACTGAGTGAATACTTTTGAACTTACTGATGCGTTTTGAAATAATCATTTTATTGACAACGCCAACCCGCTACTGCAGTTGCCTGGCATTTGTGATGAAATAAGAAATTCAATGAATTGGACATCCAAAATGGTTGAATCATTATTACATTTAAACATCTGTCACACTTTTACAGCTGTTAAAAGTATGACGTCCATACTTTTTATTACAACTGGAACGGAACTTTCTGTTTTCTATAGGCTTTGTTTCTCCTGTTGAAGTATGGAATCAACGAGTCAAAAATTAACTTTAGACCATGCACGGAGACAGTTGTGGCAACAAAAAGGATTCTTAATCTTCAATATCTGATCTCCACGCAAGAGCAGGTTTTTGAGAAATCCGTTCAATTAATTCAGTCAGCAAAAAATAAAGGATTAATTCTGGACAGTTACGAATTCACTAATAGAAAGTGAGAGCTGTATATACTATTGAGAAAGAAATTTAAAGCCTTACTAATTTATCTTGGTATAATATCTGAGTGGGAGACTGCCTCTGAGCATAACTTGGAATTCTTATATGAGCCTCTTACAAGATATTCTATCATATCCATTTAATACTTATTCATAAGTAGTGATATTAGCTAATTACTTAAAGTAATTGTAGTACTTAAAATAATCAGGTTTTTATTTTTTCCCAACTCTGGAGGATTAATTAGCTGTTATGAATGTTTGATTTCCTCAGTAGTTATTCTATTTAATGGGTCAATTTTCAAATTAAGTTTTTGTTCAGCTACGTACTCAGCTATATAGCTTTTTGCTTACAATAGAGTAAAGCAGGGGGTCTCCAACCTACGGCCCGCGAACAGATTTTTTCCGGCCCGCGGAAAGCTAGCATACTGAAAAAAATATTAATTTTGTAATATATTTCTTTTTATGCACTTAATTAAACATGAGTACAGTACTCGTCTCTCGTACTGTACATTTTGTAGTAAATTGTACAGATTTGGTTTGCTATAATCCTGTATTTTCATTAGACCTACTTGAATACTCTTACAGAATAATTATTATTTTATAGCAAATATAATTATTTGTTTAGTCTCAGTTTTATTTCCAATCACCTAAAGAATTTTAGTTAGCCAAAAGTAAAGATATAAAAGGATATATAGCAACTTAAAAAACTAAGGAAGAAAATCTCAAAAACCACTACCGAGCTCTTGATTAGAAAAAACGTCGTGGGTGTGTGGGGGGGGCTAGACTTTGGAGGGGGGAATATTGCCGGCCCGCTTTTCCTCAAAAAATTTTCAATATGGCCCTTGAGTAAAAAAGGTTGGGTTCCCCTGGAGTAAAGCCTCTTATTTCCAGATCACTGAGGCGACAGCCCGATTTGGATAACAAAAAATCTGGATATGGGAGGAATTATGTAATGATGTACGATTGTACTACATAATCACCGTTTGTCTACCATCAATTGGACGTATGATTTGTTGAAGTAAATAAGTTACACTTACTGAAGATTGTAATTATATTTTAATAGCAATATAGAATTGTAGGTACAATTTAGTTACATGCCTGTATGTACAGTTCATTAATACCATACTGCACATACATATGTACATAAATTATCAGTTTTAGTAAAAAAAATACTTAATGACGGTTTGCTTGTTTCATTGAACATGTTACTTTTGAAGAAATATCGCTCTACCTTCAAAAGAGTAGATGATCGGCTGCTGTTGCTTCAATTTGTTTTTTGATGTACTCGATGCCTGGAAAGCTTCGCTTTAAATCATGGTTCGTTTTCTTTCGTAATCTTCGGCAGGCACTGACTGTGTGCTTACTAAGTCTATATTACACTAGTAGTAAGCTCATAAACATCATCCTCTTTCATTCATTCCAAACACTGTTCATGTCCTTACAACCAGTAATGTTTCGGTAAAGATCTATGATTTCTTCATTTGTTTCACTAACAAGGTTTTCCATTTGTAATAAACTTTCAATCCTCTAATTGTTTGGCCTAATAGTTTTTGTCATGATTTAACTAGTGTTATCGGCCCAATTGCATCCTATACTGTAACAATCCATAAAGCGACATTTAACAAGTTATGTTTTCTAGGCAGTTGGAAATGTATATACCGAATAATGCATATATATTACTAACAGTTACCGGCTATTATAACTGTTAGTAACTTGGGCCTACGACGATATAGAAAAATCAGTTGTTTCTGCCATTCTGTATATTGTAGATTACAAATTAAGTAAAATAACTAACTAAATTACCTAATAACACAAAATCCTGTAGGATATATGTAAACTGAAAAATATAGAGATTCGAACACTAATGGCCGAGTCGGGGGGGAAAAAACTGACGGCTAGCGCCAGAGAACTGGCCCAACGGCAAGGCGCCTTGCAAAATAAAAACGCCTACTTTATTCTCATATTACATCCAGATATTGGAGGTTTCGGATATGAGAGGTTTTACTGATTTCTAAATTGGAATTTTCTAAAGTATATGTGTAATCTGTATTATTTTTTTTGTAGAATGAGTAAAATGTTTTTGAATCTGTGCATTTTAGCATTGCTTTTGTTTGTTTCTATTATAGCTCTCATTAACATTCTGAAACAGTTATTTGGTCTGTATTCATTTTTTAATATTCCAAGGACCTCTATAAAACCATCTTTAGGAATGTCCTTGTAAATCCAGAACGAAGATCAAAAATAAAAAAGGAACTTAGCCAATTATTCTCTCTTTAAATCCAAATGAGGTGAAATATAAGCAAATTCAGTAATATTTTGTATAAAATAATGCTTTAGCAATAACAGCTCTATGTTACACAATATTATAACTATGCTAAACTAATACAACATAATAGGTCCAAAGTAAAGTATCCAGAATACATTTAGTTATAAATTTCAGATACATTAACTTGACATGTAAAATAACCTATTTGCAAAGAACCAGTGAATATACTGAATACTATTGCTCTCTTTATGGAACAATATTATAAATACTAAATAAATAAAGAAATGAAGATGGGTGTATTTAAAATTTCAAATAAATAAATTATAGTAGTTTGTATTATTACAAAACTTTGAGTTTATATGGTTTTTTAGTCTTGGTACATTGAGGTTGTGCTTCAACCTTTTAAAATTATGACAAGTTTTTATAGTGTCTGAAACTTGAAAAAAACTCTAACTTTAAAGAATAAACAATAATTAAATAAAGTCGGATAGTCATAAACTATTGTTTAAGTGATTAATAAGATTCACCGAACATATGATCTACAAAATTCTAGAATAATTAATGATTCTCAACTAATTGAATAAGTAATGGCTTACTTACTGATGCGTTTCGATACAATCGTTCCCCCTTTTAATAAGTAAGCCCATAAATATTCACCTAGTTAAATATCATTTAATTATAGTTTAATCAGTGAATTCAAGATAAATACAACACGCAAGTTTAAAGAATAGTTACAATTCTAACTATATATATATATATATATATATATATATATATATATATATATATATATTACAAATGAAGCATTTACTTTGCACTGTTTTGTGTAATGCTACATTCAAATTTTGCAAACTTAAGCAGTATTTACATCATAACTTGAAATAAATTATCTTTTACTTGGAATGCATGGTGAAAACGAAAAATATTAAAGTTCAATACTGTTTAGTCAAGAATTAATAAATTAAGGTAAAGTTTTCATCATTCAACAAATAATATATTTGAATTAGCTGTTAATCAAGATTTATGTATATATTTTGTATATATGTTGACATACTTAAAGATAACATAAAGTTTAGATTTCTTGTTATCTTTAATAGCATTATTTACACAAGATTATTAAATTTAAAGTTAATACTACACCTACTCTTTAGTTTGCTTTAAAGTGAAACAAAAATAATATCAAATGTTTTTTATAATTCCGAAGTTTTTAAAATTTACTTTACAAAAATCAAAACTATCTAAATCCTGCTATAGGCAATTTCTTAAAATATTTTAACATATAAGTTAGCTATGTAGGACAGTTAATATTTTTGGTACTGTCGTGTTTTGGGAATTTTTTTTCTTACATAAATCAAAATAAATTAATGAACTTTTTTACTTAATTTAAAATGGATTCCATGCTTAAACCATAGTCAATGAACAATAACTATTAGTACTCACACAAACACGAACAAATACAAATATATATATATATATATATATATATAAAATATGTTTTCTTGTTTAATAATTTAAAACAACATAGGTTATTCAAATACAAGAATATTTATTAATTTATATCCAAAGTTTTTCGTTGGTAAACAGTACCAACATCATCAGGAATGAAAATTACAATCAGATTGTAATTTTCATTCCTGATATTGTTGGTACTGTTTACCAACAAAAAGCTTTGGATATAAATTAATAAATATTCTTGTATTTGAATAACCTATGTTGGTTTAAAATATATATATATCGTGATATTTCACATTGTTCATTATATTTCCGTTGCACTGACTTTTGAAGTTATTATTAATTGTAAATAATTTTTTCCACCACTAAGTGCAATACCATCACATAAGGTAGAATTATTGAACTTAATGGTAGAAAATATTATTTACAATTAATAATATATATATATATATATATATATATATATATATATATATATATATATATATATATATATATATATATATATATATATATATATGGTAATTGTTTATTGTCAGACACCTACGATATTTTGGATTACTGACATTTAAAATAGGGAGCAGTTCTCGCTTTACTAACTTCTTTCATCATTCAGTCTTCATAGTTCAGATATGATCAATGGGGTGTGGCTTTTTTCAAGTAATTAAAAAATATACATGATATATTTAGATGCATTATTGTATTTGTAGTTTAATAACATTTAATTAAAACTTGCAGTTTTTCTGTTATCCTAACATTTAAAAAAAAATCGTTCTTATTGATTTCACTTGGCAAAAAACCACTACTTACTGTTTGTTATTTTTCAGCAGACGTGTTTCATGCAAAATTGTCTGTCACACTATATAATCAAGATTTTTTTAAATTACTGTTTTTAGCATCACTTGCCAAAACAAGTACTTACTGAAAATGTTTAGCAAAGGCATTTGCACTATGTTTCAACGTAATAAACAAGTCTGCTGAAAAATATCAGTAAGTAGTGGTGTTTTTGCCAAATGGTACTACAAGTAGTATGTTAATGAAAAACATGTTTAAATTGATGTAAAAAGGTTTTTCTTTTGCTGAACATGTTATGGCAGTTCATAATCCTCCTTATAAATTCACAATCATTTCCTGTCCTTCAGATGTGATAATGGTCAGACTAGCAGATGTTAAAACTACATATAAACCCAAAATTATAGTAGCCAGACGAAAGACTATTGAGAAATTTATATTTTCGTCTGAATTAAAACACAATTCTAAATTATAAAGATCTGTTTTACATTAAATCAGATCGAATATGAGGATATTGTCTTGATATTTTTGAGTTTTACACACGTCTAAACTTACCTATTAAACGCACTGAAAAGATTTAAAATACAAGTATCAAAAGATCAATTTGAACTAAATCGATTATTATAAATTGTAGGTTATGTAAGACAAACTGAATATGTATTTTTTTTAAAGTGAAACACAACTTGTTAAAGATATATATTACTGAACTTTAATTTATTTTATTAAATTTAATTCTCACTTTATACATTTCATACCTTTACTATAAATACGAAGGTCACTTGAAGGACAATAAAAATATATATGGAAAGGTTAATACCCGGTTTGAACTTGAAAACAATGAAAATATTGATTAAAAAAAATCAGTAACACTTATTTTACCTTTTAAGTTTCTTCAGAGAAAATCTTAAGAAATAGTATCTATTGGTTTTGTTTCCACACTACTTTCACAATTAAATTATATATTTCACAAGTAGTTTGATATTAGCAATCATTCATAAGGTATTAGGGATTGGTTCTTTCCAATGACGTGACGTCACTTGACAGCTGTGAATAAATTGGTAAATCAATTTTTAACTGACCTAACAAACAACATTACTTAAACTTCACTAAATTGACTGTAGATGTTCCTTGTATATTTTTGAAAAGCACGGTTAGCTTTGATTCATTACATATAGTATTAGATGAGATGTTATTAAAAGCATATTCACCTGAAGAAAAAAAGGTATCTCTGGCATTGACTGTTAAATAAATCTATCGCAATAGCTTAGTAGGTATTAATTTATATTAAAAAAAACATAGTGTCTACAGTAATATTACACATGCACGCATGCAAACCACACAAAATACATACATACACATAATCACACACACGCACACACACACACACACACACACATATATATATATATATATATATATATATATATATATATATATATATATATATATATATATATATATATAATACGTTTACTTGTTTAATAATTTAAAACAACATAGGTTATTCAAATACAAGAATATTTATTAATTTAATTTCCTGATGATGTTGGTACTGTTTACCAACGAAAAGCTTTGAATATAAATTAATAAATAATCTTGTATTTGAATAACCTATGTTGTTTTAATATAATATATATATATATATATATATATATATATATATATATATATATATATATATATATATATATATATATATATATTGTAATCCTTAGATGAATTATTTTTTCTTGTTCAATATGTATGGTGAAATAAAATAATTTTCACAAACAAGAATATACGAGTATTACTTCATTTTACTGTTGATTGAAGCTTTTCGCTAATTTACATTATTAGCATTTTCAAAATTTATAAATCACTGTCTAGTTATGTGACTAGAGTAAGACTGTTGAATATAATTGTACTATGCTCAGTAAACGGTATCAGTTATCTTATCTGTTAGATAAATATATTTTAATATTTCCATTTGTCCTACTCTTTTATTTTTAAAATGTCATCGAATATGCTAAAGATTGTAATAATACAATCTTACAATACAATAATACAATATATTATAATACATGTACAAATGGATACAACACTACAATAATAAACAAACTATGGCACAATATTAAAAAAAAACACACTAATATTAACACTACAGAGAGGGAAAACAAATACATCCCAATACCATACATAAACAAAACGTGAAATAAAATAGCCCACACATTGCAAAAAACAGGATACAAAATAACATACAAGATTAATAACAATTTACAATACAAAATACCCCACAACACCAACATCAAAGATAAACTACAAGCACCAGGCCTATACAAACTGAACTGCGACGAGTAACAAATTCTACATTGGACAAACAGGTCGCAGCTTTAAACAAAGAGTCGAAGAACACAAACAGAATACCAACTCAACATTTTACAATCACTTAAAAGAAACAGGACACAAATACACAAACATTTATCATAATTTAGATCCTACACATCAACAAAAAAGGACCACATCTCAACACACTAGAACAATATGAAATCTAAAAACACAAAATACAAACATATTAAACAAACAAACCCAATACAAATCACACATACTCTTTGATACTATAGAAAACCTGCCTTTAAAACTGTCACCGCGTAACCTAACAACTCCAAGTTGAAGACACTGATGAAGATCGCCTCAAAGCGATTGAAAACGTTCTGTCTCAGTAAGTTCTTACAAATTTACAAAATTTAAAGTTTGAATAGTCATAAACTAATGTTAAAGTGATTAATGAATATAATATGTTTGGGATTTGAGTATATTGTTAAATGATGAACAAATATGTTCAAAATTTGTAAACAATGCTTATAGAGAACTTATTACTGAAGAATGTTACGTAAGATAAGCCAATAAGACACAGTTTTAAAAAATTTAATTGTTTAAATTAATTTCTCACACATTTTATTCACAATAATTATGTTCAATACCCAATTCCCCTCGTATTTGTGCCTGGGCTACGTTGAACATAAAACGAAGCTGTTGAAAGTAACTCGTTCGTCTGTAAACACTCATATACTGCAGACAAAGTCGGAATTTAAAATTTTTTTCAGTGTATCGTGTTTACAGATGAATAGGTCATATCCAATAGGTTTGTCAAACAAAAAGTCAGGTTAAACGCCAAACAAATCATCCTTAATGAAAATAAAGTGATTGAGCATATTCAACGTAGTACAAGCACAAATACAAGGGGTAGACTTTTACCTATAGAGTACCATTGCATTACCATGAAACAATGTATGATGCATTTTTTTTATGTGTGTTTGTGTGTATCTGTTACTGGCTCATTTTACACCATTCTATTCGTTGTGTCTTCAATTTTTGTTTGCAAATTACACTTATTTGTTAATTATTTAAAAGTTAATATACCTCAAACCTAAATTAAACTAATTTATCGAAGTTATATTTGTGTATTGCCTCAGATAATTAAATTATTATATAGTATATTTTTCATGATATCACTTGGGAAAAAAACGTACTATTGATTTGTCCATAACTCACAGCATTAAACAATGTACTGATCTAGTCTGCTGATAAACATCAGTAAGTATAGGTTTTATAGTAATACAAATCCTCAAGATATATACAAACCCAAAAACTGCAAATTATTGTAGCTACAGGTGTGAGACCTGATTTATTCAATTTGTAAGTTCATATTACATGAAATCCATTATCTCTCAAATAATACCTTACAAATTTTACTATGCTTTCGTTGTAACGGGTAAATTGAAATCCAGGTGAAATTTTTCGCTAGCTGTAACTTATTAATGAAGCATTTCCAGGCCTTTGTTTACTGGAGCTATGTCTTTACTTTCACCTGACTGGTATTTTCTAATACCTCGTAGCATTTTCAATTTTTTTTCTGTAGGCACCAAGTGTTAATTTTTATCCATTATTACTGAGTGTGACTCTAATTGATGCAGTAAAAGAATTTGTGGTCAGTTTTAAAATTATATCAACCGTAATTATCTATTACAGGAGATAAGCATTCTCATTCCAAGAACTCAACCTGCCAGATCATGCCATGTCTTATTACTTCATTTTCATTTCCAAGAACAGTTAGTTTAGTTGTGAGTGGGCACAGTGACCATCATGCTGTTGTTCGACCTTGTGGGGTAATAATAGCAAAGATAAAGAGGTGGAGTTTTTTCAATGTAAGGTATATCTTACTAGAATTTGTGTCAACAATCAGTACATGACTCTATAACGGACAGAAGTGATCGTTGTTTTATTGAAATAAATGCTGGAAGACATCAAAGCATTTTGGCCTGCAGAACAGTATTCGTTTTAAAAATTGAGTTATTTTTTACAATTTAATAAACTCTGTCTAATTTTGTTATGGTGTTATTACCGAAAACTTTGCTTAGCATAACATATATATCCTCTAGAAAATACCTTTGTAATTGTACTAACACTTGGTGACTATAGAAAAAAAAGTTTAAAAGCGTGGACGTATTAAAAAATGCCAGAAAAGAACCCCCCCCCTGACAAACAGGTCTTGAAAGTTATCCCACTTATTCCAGGGACCTTGTATATAATAAATAACTTCAGTTTTTTCCTGAATATCTGACCATGTTTCTTAATGACAGATTTTTGTATCATGTTTTAAATTTTTTTTAAAAAAAATGATACATATGTTACTGTAAATCAGTCACTAGTAAAATAATTAGAGACTATTGGCAAATGAAAAAAATAAAGCAGTAAAAACTGATAATGACAAAGTTGACCAGGTAATCCAAACTATTTTGGGGTAAAAAAACTTTTATTGTTTGGGTAGTCCTTGAATGTTGTTAATATGAATGTTTACCTTCAAAGTAATTATTGTAATATAGAATGGCTAATATTCTATACAATTAATTAAAAACAAATAACAATTTGGAACTATTTATTTTTTTTATATAGAACTATATATTGAACAGTTTTAAATAAAAAAGGAAATAAAAAAAGTAAATTTAATATAAGAATTGCAACTGTAGATAAATTGTCATTGTTGTTTTATAAAATTTTATATAGATCTTTTCTTTTCATATCATATAAATGTGATTTTTGAATATTGTAAAATCTTAGGCCTTCAACCTGATTGGTGAAAATGAAAATAACGCGATATTAAATTTGAGTTTTATATTTTTGGATGATGAATATAAAAAAAATTAATCTAAAATGTTTTGTATGTATAAATATAAATTGAACAAAATCCTGTTAAAAATAAATAAACAAATGATTTTTCTTTCAATTAAAACCTTGTTTTCAACTAGCAAAATAGACTAGTTTATTATTATACCATTTAAGTAAATAAGTTTCACAGAAATTCCTACATCCTATACTCTTTAAATTAAATATCTCCTAAACTCAGGACCACAAGCAGTGTCGTCCTTAATGTGGAGCGAGTGGAGCAATTGCGCTGAGAAAGATCTCACAAGGCAAGGCCTATCACTAAAAGTAAGAACTGGTTTTGGTTGAGTAAGAGGTTAAAATCATTTTTGTGAGTATCTGTCCACTATTTCACTCACACACAAACTTATACATACACAAATTAATTAAATAGATGTACACATTTCTACTTTTTAATCAATTATTTAAAACTCACTACCTAGATTATTTATTATCCTTAAGTCTATGTTTCTAGGAGAATGAGTTCTCTGATATTGGAAGAGAAACATAAATTGTAAACAAGTAATAAAAAAATTTTTTTTGTAAACTAAAGGATATGACAATTTTTTAATACACAAACTACACAGAAAAATACTCAACAAGAACAACAACACAAACAACAAAAACAAATTCATCACCATCACATACATAAACAAACTCAAAAATAAAATAGCACACCAATTCAAAAAAGCAGGATACCATGTAAATTACAGAACAACAAATAAAATCCAAACGGCTATCAGACATTAATAACAATACCAACACATACAATAACCCAAGAATATACAAACTGCAATGCAACAATTGCAATAACTTCTATATTGGACAAACAGGCAGATCTTTTGCCGAAAGATATAAAGAACACAAAAGCGCACTGGACAGTACTATTGAATCCACCTTCGCAAATCACCTCATGAACACTAAACACTCATGCAATAGTATGGAAAATAACAAGAGCATTCTCTACATATGCAACAAAAGCCATAAATGTAACACCCTAGAACAATATGAAATATACAGACGTAGCAACACACATAAAAATGACATCCTAAATGAAGAAACACAACACAGATCCTACATACTCTTCGATCACATCACTTCTAACTTTCAAAAATTGGTATGAAAGAAGAACAAATGCAGCAATCATAGCAGCAAAAATACGAGGCTGAAGAAGTCGTAAGACGAAAACATTTCCTCGAAGTGTAATTTAACAATTTAACAACCTTCAGTTAACAAAAAGTCTGGTCGCAAGTAATATCATAGTGTAATAGGTAATTAACAACCAGCTCGTCATGAACAGCAACAAAATTTTGATATATATATATATATATATATATATATATATATATATATATATATATATATAGAAGAACTAAGGTTATTCAAATACAATAATTATTTATTAATTTTTATTCAGAGCTTTCTTTGATAAACAGTACCAACATCTTAGACATTAATAATACAATAATGCAAGATATAAAGCATATGTTAAATTAGAAATAGAATAGTTGCTAAATTTATACAAATTGCCAAGTTTATGCATTAAACTATAGACATTGAATATATTATCGAATTTAGAATGTATTTGTATTGTTCTTTTATTAATTTCTTATTATTACTTAATTTATATATTTTGAATCCTCCATAAATGTTCATTCTTAATTCTTTATTAATTTCTTTTATAAGTTTTATATTTTCAATGTTTGGAAATTGGTGGTTATTATTAACAGGATCTCTTTTAAAAAATAATGTCAGACAATGGAGATTTTTTTAATGGTGCTATCATTTTGAGGTTTAGGAGGAAAAAGGGCAATATTTGGCGGAGGTGTAATTAGTCCTGGAAAAGAGTGTGGAGGAAGGTAGGTGGAGAAAAGAAGTGATGGGTGGGGGATAGAAAAAATTATAACATTTTGGGGCAATACCTGAGGCATGGAATTTGCATGATCTAGCCTTATAGACCTAATATCTAGTATTAGAACAATTAACAATAAACCTAAGATCACAATAATAATAAAATAATAACTGATGGTACAAGCACATAACACAACAAAATAGAATAACAGACAAATCCAGAAATACATAACCCTTACATATCACGACAACACATCACACAAAATAGCTTCCTCTTTCCGCAAGCTTAAATACAGGTTGCATTTAAAATATTCAACAAGGCATGAGTATACTAGATTTTACATAGGACAAACAGTCAGAATATTTACTATAAGATACAACAAACACATAAAAGAGTCACAAACCAAATCAAATTTCGGCATACACATACAAAACACACAACACTCACACACCAACATAGACAACAATATAAAAATCCTATACTACATCAAAAAAAGCAACAAACTAACCACAACAGATAACGAGATATACAAACACCACAAATACTATCCTAAAACAAAACACATTCTAAATGACAAAACACTCTCACAATCAAATACTCTTTTTGAACAAATAATTAACATCTACTCTATGAACAATAACACGCCACAGAACACCAATACATCACGGACTCACACCAACACTACACACATGAGCAATAGTCTTGTCCATGAATTACAGCATTGAATAATGCATTCACCTAGTGTGAAACACATCTGCTGTAAAATATCAATTAGTAGTGGTTTTTTCCAAGTTAATACCAAGAGTGAAATTAAAATTTGAACTTTATGCACATAAAGTATATACGACTTCTAATGTTTTATGGAGGTTGCTACTACTGAAAGAACCAACCTGGATTTAGCGTTTAAGGAATAGTAAGCTGTAGGAATATTTTATTAAGGATGGTGCAGATTGAACTTTTCTTTTCTAGGCCATATGGTTCGAATAAGAATTTGAAGTTCCTTACAATCAATAGAACATTTTTTATTATTTTTATATTGTGGTCTTTGAATTTAGTTAGTTGTATTAATTTCCATATTCATTAAATTTTATTTCTTCATTTTATTATTAACTATTTCTATGATTTTAACAGCTGAATAAAACTGCCAAAATACTGTGATTTCTAGTCAGGCACATTGTGATTGAATAAAGCAAACACATTTCACATTATTTCAGTGAATGTTTCAAATTTGCTATTTAAATTTCAGAAAATACATCTTTTGATGAACATAAAAATGATAATTTTAAATTAAAATGACTAAAAATAAAATAAAATCCTCGTTTTAAGCTCTACAATAAATTTGTGTGTGTGTGTTTAGTACAAACATGAATATTCATCTTTCAGTAAATAGGCTTTACAAAATTGTCCTCAAATAAATCTCCGATTAAATGGAAAGGTAACAGTGGGTTATATATAGCCTACAGAAATAAAGAAAATGATGTTTTAAGTATTGTACCTTAACTCAAGCGCACTTTATCATGTAGTAAATTAATCTGCAGGCCTACCTAATTGTGTTAAAACTACTGATAAGCTGAAGTTGTTTTAATTTTTAATTAATATTGCAGAATTTAATCTGACATAAGTGTATAATGTTGCTTGTTTTAACTTGAAACGCTTTAATGATAGCTTCGAGATTAAAATGTTTATTTAAAAAATACATATTTTTTAGAATATAAGCCTACATGTAATACACTAAGATGTGAAAACTTCATAGATACATTTAGACTTGAAAACACACGCAAACACTATTGTAACCTTTGTATAAAGCTCAAGAAGTCTTTCAGATCATCATGTCTAAAAAGTTAAAAAGAATAAGTCCTATAAAAGCCTTGTTGGCCTCAGAAACAATTTAAGGTGGCCTTGGATCCAGGCAGTAGCATGATTTTTTTGGCGGCCTAGGCAAGATTTCACCATTTGCCCCCCCCCCTTCAAACCCAATCCCACGTGAACTCATCCTGCATTTATCTGTTATTTATCTGTTATGTGAACGTCGTGACGCGGAGAAATAACCAGACTACTACTCCTGGCACGAGGATGATTGCTACAAAAGTGGCTTAGTACGGGCACAATTGTATATAAATCGAGAAATAAACCTAATGTAGTCCAAACTCCTAAAATTGTAATGTTTTTATGTTAATTTTGTTATGAATTTTAAAGACGTAAATGTTAATTCTGTCTATTATACTTGTAGGCCTGAATGCGGACGACAATTTAGTCTTCGAAAAGTTGCCAAATTCCTAATAAATCGATTTCTTTGACTCGTGCTTCAACCGTGTTTTCTTTATCCTAAAGTTGTTGTTAACATCGCAGCTCTTACAGAAAAAAGTCCGTGTATGCTCTTATCACAGCAAGTTGGTGTGTCACGCAGATCTTGCCAGAGTTCTACATTCTTTAAAGCTGAAACCTTACAGAATAAGTGCTAATCGTGAACTTCTGCCAGCATATAGAGGAAAGAGAGTGTCATACTGTAACTCGGCATGAAAATCGGTCTTTCGTGTGCCGTTTCAGAGGAACGAATTGTTGGGCCAATTTTCTCTGAAACATCAGGTAATACAGGTGTCTACATGCATATTTTCGATCAATTTATTAATCAACTCGCATCACACGAAATTACATATTCTTTTTCCTAACAAGACTTGCCTACATCTCGCAGATCACTGGCTCGTTTACGAAGTGTTTTTATCGAGGAGAGGAATATCTCTTCAGGCTTAGAGATATTCCGCGATCACCGGATTTGTCTCCTTGTGATTATAACTTATGGGGAAATTTTAAGAATAAAGTATACGCTAGCAATCCAAAAACTATTGAAGACCTAAATATCTCGAACACGAGCGTCATACGCACTATTACAGCTCCGGAACTCCAGTCTGTATTTCAGAATATGCTACACGGCCCTACCTTATGTGTACAAGTTGACGGTGATCACTTTCAACGTATGTAATGACGTAACAGTATTAGACTATTGAATAAAATAATAATTACTATTTGTAAATTGTTACAATAATCCATAATATGCCGTAAATAAACACATTTCATTACGATTGTGTTACAGTTTATTTACTTTGTGCGCGACCCTGTACTAATACAAGTAGACACAACGAAGTTAAACACACAATGACCGAGCCGGCAGGGGCTTGGAGGACTGGACATGTTCCAAGCTGTCACGTCCAGTTGCTCGTTAGTAAAGTCGATCTCTTTGTTTCTGTGCCCAAAAGAGACACCTAATCGATTATCTTTCAAAATTACTCAAGTCTTACTAATAAATACATTATGTGTCGACCCTGAAAACATGCAACGTATTATTCAAATTCCAGTTATACCTAACTAAAAAAATACGTTATATAAGCCTACACTTCACTATTTCAAAATTTAATTACATTTTTGCAGCAGTAGCTGCACTTTGGTCACCCAACACCCTGCTTACGGTTATATAGGCTATATATATATATATATAAACACACATACATACACACACACACACACACACACACACACACACACACACACACACACACACACACACACACACACACACACACACACACACACACACACACACACACACACACACACACACACACACACACACACACACATATATATATATATATATATTATATTATAATAATCGTTAATTAAATAATCGTTATATTATTTTAATAAACAAATCAGAACTACTCCAGATCAAAAAAGAAATATTCTAATGCTTACAAAGCAGATTGACCGATTTGTATCAACTTTTTTATTTCTAAAACGAGCTTATAACCCATACAAGTACCCACTTAAACAACTTGTTACTTACATTAAGAAAAATGTCATCTGATAACATAATATCAAGTTAGTTATTTAAAACAATTGATTAAAGGTGACAGACCTTTTTCAAATTTTCGCTTTGCTTAAAAATATCAAAAATACGATTATTATCAAATTTTTAAACAGGGGCTTGAGTGAACCAAGTAAATAGATTGATACATTTTTACCTTTTATTTCGGGATGCAATATTTCCAATCAACCTAAATTTCTACATTATACTTTGGCTTAAGATTGAAAAGTGTCATTTTTTAATCCTTCTATTTAGACGTAAATTAAATAAGTGTTTATTTGCTAATTTTTTTTTCTGTACTACCAAAGTTCAATTAAGTCACAAAATGTTATTTTACTAACAACTTTAAAACGATAGGCTATCTATTATAATAATTACATCCTATTATATTGTACCGTTGTCATATATTAATTAATGGATACAAAATATTGGGTAGAAAATGTGACTTACGGCTCTGGAGTCTGAAAAACAAACAAGTAAATATAGAAACCAATAAATGTAATGGAAACAGTTTCTGGAGAAGGTTGTAGATAAATATTACAGGATCATGCAAGAACGGACAGAATTAAAGAAATAATGAATGAAGAGACATCACTTACAGATACTATAGAAAGAAGGCAGCTTTTCTGCCTTTTCCAAAAAGACGAAGATGGAAAGGAAGACCAAGGAAATCATAGTATAATGTGATTAGAATATCCATGAACAGAAGATGTAGAAGAAGAAGATTACTCTACATACAAAGGAAACATTGCAATATTTCAAGACAGAAAACTAGTGGTATATTCAATGATCAGAAAGGATTTCATATCGACTGTTCTGGATTGAAAGAGGCTGACTAAAAAGTTTAAAGGTTAGATAAAGGTTTTAATCTTATTTCCTAACCTTCAATGAAAACGGCAGAGGATGTACATAGGTCATACTTTTTCAATATAACGTATTTCTTTTATTAGTACAAAATTTATCAGTTACTCTATAAATGTATGTGAAATAGAACAGGGGTTGGACAAAATAGCTCTTGTAGACCCTAATTATAATTCGGTTTTCATAAGATATGCTTTTATAAATGGACAATAAAAACACAAAAATTTTAAAATAAGGTTATTAAAAATAGTATGTATAAATCCAAAATTACTAGGCTATTTCACTTTAAAACACTGCGACAGCGGTTAACCTCAATTGACGGTCAACTATTTCATGTAGAAATAGTTGGAAAATGTACTAGGCTCAGTAAATGTTTAGTGAAAAGTAATCATTAGAAACAAAAATATTTAAAAACATATATAATTTTAAACCAACCATAAATAAGAATACAATGACTTACTGAGATTGAAGGTCTATTCATTCTCGCCTTCATGATTGTTGTTTAACAGCACTCCTGTACAGATCAACAAACAACTTCTAACTGCAATGATTAAGTCACTACTGCCACACACTCTTCTCTCCGATAACGTTGGCTGTAGATTCGAGTTGTAACCACTTTTAACTTGGGTCAAAGATATTAAACTAAAGTGGAACTATTAATACTGATTGTTGACTCCGTGATCGTTATCAGTCAGCAGAGGTCAGTTTTATCTCTTTGTGAATATATTATTACAATATCAAGACAAACTAAAAGCAAAGCATAAGAAACATAGAAGACAAATTGAAAATGATTAAATTAAAACAAATTATGTTTAAAAAAACTTATTTTTTTGAAACATCTATAATGTAGACTACTTAGATATTTTTACTCTGGTAAAGTGAACATAAAATTCGTATTTGTTCCATGGCAAAATGTCCAAATATCTCACCGACTGAGAATACGTAACTAATTCTCCTCGTGTCCTAATATGCGCTAGTAGATTTTAATTCTGATGGTGCTCACGTGTATTTGCGTTAGATAAAAAGTAGGCCTAATACAGTCTTCCAAGGCCTGGTGACTAACGGGTAACGTGAATTACAGGAAATGAAATAACCCTACTTAGTTACATAAGATAAGGCATTTTGTTACTTTGATAATTTAAAGGAGAATTTGGATTTCTAAAAGGCCACTTATATGAAGTAGGAACAAAAGTACTTCGAGGAAAATCATAAAAATAAAAGGGGGTTTGGTTTGTTAAAAGATACTCCAACATTAAGGCACCTGACTTGATACTTGTACAGGAGAAATATCCTACAGGGAGTTTTAAGTAAGTGAAGTATTAGCAGAGACATGTTTAGGCTAGTTGTAGGCAAGCTTAGGTTATGTACATCCATGCATATTACAACAGCTATTGTAAATAAGTTTACTTTGTTTAGTTCTTTCGATTTGACTTATTTTTCTTAAAACTTTGTCTTTAAAACATGACAGTGTATAAAAATGATTGCATATAAAGAAACATTTAACCAATGTTTTAGTTTCATTAGATATTTTTTTACCTGGCTTGCAGTCAAATTCAATTCAATTTGTTGTTTCTAAAACTATTTTGTCTTCTTAACACACGTCCTCAGTAGGTAGGCTATGTTTCTTGCTCTTCCCATTCATCCTCAAGGCTGTTTACACATTCCTAGGACTGTTTCACATTCTTCACACACATCCTCAGTAGGTAGGCTACTGTTTATTGCTCTCCCCATTCATCTCCAAGGCGGTTTACATATTTCTAGGACTGTTTCACATTCTTCACACACATCCTCAGTAGGTAGGCTACTGTTTATTGCTCTCCCCATTCATCTCCAAGGCTGTTTACACATTCCTAGGACTGTTTCACATTCTTCACACACATCCTCAGTAGGTAGGCTACTGTTTATTGCTCTCCCCATTCATCTCCAAGGCTGTTTACACATTCCTAGGACTGTTTCACGTTCTTCACACACATCCTCAGTAGGTAGGCTACTGTTTATTGCTCTCCCCATTCATCTTCAAGGCTGTTTACATATTCCTAGGACTGTTTCACGTTCTTGACACGCATCCACAGGACTGTTTCACTATCTCTTCAAGCATCCTCAGTACTGTTTCAGGTGTCTACACGCGTCGTAGGACTACTTACCTTATGAATCCACAAAACTGTTTCAAAATGAATCCACCCCACACATATCCATATAGAAAAATCACCCGGTGATATAGCTGAAGTCTCCGGGTTTCTACAAATCCTAGAAATTAAATTCTACAAATTAAATTTCGATAGCTATTTACTTTACAAACGGAAACTGCATTCGATTATATAAGACAATAGTATTAGTCCTACATAAAGTATTTGTGGAAGATTGTCAAGGTAAGTAAGTGCATTTCTCCAGAAATATAACAGGAATAACAGCAATAACAGAAATATAAGGTGTATAAAAATAAAATAAAATGTAATTTCCGATATTTGCGTTCGGTCATTCATTCATGATTTAAATCTACTTATTAATTTAGTAAAATATGTTTACAAACCTATAGCCTATTAATCACTATAATACCATACTATAATCATTAATAAATACGCCCACCCACAATGCTATAAATATGTGGTTTGCATTGTAAATATATGGTAAATGAGCCTAACTAACGATTGTGTGATGTCACACAGTAAGCCTATAACTATTTCCATCGGATAGAAGACCCTTACGAGATAGAAAGACCCTACAAGATAGAACGAATTTGCACTATAGCTACCATATTTTCTAAATACATTCTGAGCGGGGAAATCCTTATTCTCCCTTCCTCTAACAAATCCCCACAAAATAATTTTTTGGATCCGCCACTGATCCTATACACTCCTGCTCTGTAGTGTTTGTTCTTTAGTGTTTTTGTGTTGTGTAGGTGTTTTTTTCTTGTTCACTTGGATGTTTTGAAGATGACTTTGTATTTGAGTTTTCAGAATGAAGAAGTTATTTTTTGTGATGTGTTGTAATATGTTAATGGCATGTACTTATGTTTTTTTGCATTATTGTTTGTTTTTTTGTTGTGTGTGTTGTCTTACGTTTGTTGTTTTTCGCGTATTATGTTGTCTATTAGGGTTGTTTGTAACCGTTTCTATTGGGAATGTATTTGATCGTGTTGAGTTTGTTCATTGTGTCTTCATTGTTCTTGAGCATGCTAATTGTTGTGTATCACGGAATTGAAGGTGACATGGGATGGTTGGAAGTGTTGTGTAGGGTATAAATCTGTCTGTAGTAGTGACTTTCTATATATTTTATATGGTTTGTTGTTTTGTTTTGTAACTGTGAGATCTAAGAAATAGATTGTGTTCTGTCGTTCTGTTTCCAGTATAAACCTTATATTGTTGTGTATATTGCTTATGCATTTGTGAAGAGATTTGAGGTAATTTTATTAATACAATAAAATAATAGTGAATGTAAACCTTTGTATGCAAGTATAAAACTTATACAGAAATGTACACGAATGTTAAAATAACTATACAGTTGTATTAAAGGATGTTCTGTAAAAGTGATTAATTTCTGTGCCAGCTCTCTTGCAACTTATGTAAAATATATTTTATTACTAAACGATACATTCAAAATAAAACACTAGAAAACCAACAATATATTTTGCGGTAGAATGAATACAATTAAGTAAAAAAAGGTCTTGCAGTTTTTGTGTTATACATTTTGACTTTTTCTTTAAAATTGTTTTATTTATATCACTTGGCAAAAAGTGGTGTTTTTTTGGCAAGTGATATCAATAAAAGCAATTAAAAAAATATAATCACTTAAGCATTAATAAATTACAAATATTCATTAGATTTGTTCATATTGTGTGTAATTGCTTACATTTAAATGTGAAAATATCAAAACATGACTCATCAAGCATCGGGTACTAGTTTTAGTACCGAGACACCTTTAAATCCCAATTGTGAGTACTTACTGAAAGCCTATATTGTTAGTCAGTCTACCCTCTTCTAAACAGAGATCCATTATGATTTTTATAAAGGTTTATGCGCTACTGAGTAAACGTTCAAGAAGAATAGATTTTTCAAATTATCGTGATTCAGATCAGGAGTGCTTTTACCTCGGGCGAGAAGAAATAACTGAGCCCTGTGTGATCGCGATCTTTGAAAAATGATATGGGAACCATAACAAATATATCCGGGTTACAAAAAAGAGCGGAAAATTTAAAAAAATGGTTGGATTGTGGGGAAATGACATTTGTGAGAAAGTTTCCGATTTGGAACTTTTATCTCGATCATTGTATAGCCTATAATACGTTCTCGATACGACACAAACAACCAGGATCAGACCTATAGGGTTGGTGGTGGACGTTTTAGTTGTAATCTGACAACCACATGGAGATTCGATTGGCTGGAAGCCTCTCCAGGGCTGAGGTTTGACTGGAAGCCTCTCCAGGGTTGAGGTTTGGCTGGAAGCCTCTCCAGGGCTGAGGTTTGGCTGGAATCCTCTCCAGGGCTGTGGTTTGGCTGGAATCCTCTCCAGGGTTGAGGTTTGACTGGAAGCCTCTCCAGGGTTGAGGTTTGGCTGGAAGCCTCTCCAGGGCTGAGGTTTGGCTGAAAGCCTCTCCAGGGCTGTGGTTTGGCTGGAATCCTCTCCAGCGCTGAGGTTTGACTGGAAGCCTCTCCAGGGCTGAGGTTTGGCTGGAAGCCTCTCCAGGGCTGAGGTATGGCTGGAAGCCTCTCCAGGGCTGAGGTTTGGCTGGAATCCTCTCCAGGGCTGAGGTTTGGCTGGAAGCCTCTCCAGGGCTGAGGTTTGGCTGGAATCCTCTCCAGGGCTGAGGTTTGACTGGAAGCCTCTCCAGGGCTGAGGTATGGCTGGAAGCCTCTCCAGGGCTGAGGTTTGGCTGGAAGCCTCTCCAGGGCTGAGGTTTGGCTGGAATCCTCTCCAGGGCTGAGGTTTGGCTAGAAGCCTCTCCATGGCTGAGATTTGGCTGGAATCCTCTCCAAGGCTGAGGTTTGGCTGGAAGCCTCTCCAGGGCTGAGGTTTGACTGGAAGCCTCTCCAGGGTTGAGGTTTGGCTGGAAGCCTCTCTAGGGCTGATGATTGGCTGGAAGCCTCTCCAGGGCTGAGGTTTGACTGGAAGCCTCTCCAGGGGTGAGGTTTGGTTGGAAGCCTCTCTAGGGGTGATGATTGGCTGAAATCCTCTCCAGAGCTTAAGTGTTTCTGGAAGCCTCTCTAGGGCTGAGGATTGGCTGAAAGCCTCTCCAGGGCTGAGGTTTGACGGGAAGCCTCTCCAGGGCTGAGGTTTGACTGGAAGCCTCTCCAGGGTTGAGGTTTGGCTGGAAGCCTCTCTAGGGCTGATGATTGGCTGGAATCCTCTCCAGAGCTGAGGTTTGGCTGGAAGCCTCTCTAGGGCTGATGATTGGCTGGAATCCTCTCCAGAGCTGAGGTTTGGCTGGAATCCTCTCCAGGGCTGAGGTTTGGCTAAAAGCCTCTCCATGGCTGAGATTTGGCTGGAATCCTCTCCAGGGCTGAGGTTTGGCTGGAATCCTCTCCAGGGCTGAGGTTTGGCTGGAAGCCTCTCCAGGGCTGAGGTTTGGCTGAAAGGAAAGAAGAAGAGTAAAAGTTATACGCGAATATCCGGTAAAATTATAATTTATGGTAATGCTAGTCAAATACTGCTTAAACTCAGATTTTTCCTTTTCATATATGTTACTCAAAATTATACTCTAAGCAAAAAACTGATTTAAAGTAACACAAACCATTAATGGTAATAGAAATTTTTAAAAAATTGAAGCATAATCTCAATACAACAAACCATGTATAAAGTACATATTTTTTGTAAAAGGGGTATCATTCTACACTACAATATAATATAGCTATGTTACAACATACCTACAAAGTATCCGGGTTGGATAGGTTTTTGTTTTATACTTAAAACACATGTTAATTGTTTGCATACTTGATCACTAATATGGAAGATGCCCACTATCATATGCCCTCATTTGCTTGACGATAATATGCACACTAATTTTTTTCAAATAAACTGTTGATGTAAATAAATAAACTGTTAATGGCACCCCTTAAATATTCAATAACTTTAATCATACAAATTGTAAGCGTACAATTTAGTTTTGCAATTTTATGAAACGTTACACATCTTATACAAGGTTTTAAAACTAGTTTCTATATCCATCCAACACGAGATTCAGAGAACGTTTTTTATTTGCTGAGGTCAAAATGATCAGTCAGTCGGCATATATCCTTAAATCTTTCTCTAATGATAGTTATAGCTAAACGAATGGAGAAGTCGTTTATGATTCAAGTCTCTTTATCACGTGACACGTTGCTAAGCAACTACACAGATAATTTAACGACCTTAATTAATTGTGTAACACAACCTAACCTGTAAACGAATGCTCATCACGTGGAGAGATAAAATGTCTAAAAGAAAAATAAAGTAATTGAGATAATTCCATATTTCAAATGGTTGAACTCTTCAAAAGTGAAATAAAATGTTTCAACTCTGTGTAAGTATTTTGTAAACGAATTTATAAAGGATTTTTAATCATGTGAGGCTAGGTTGTAGCTATTGATTTATTACTCCTTAAAAAAGTTGAGTTACTCAATGTTAAAAAACATTATTTTATTCCAATAATTTAAAAACGTCCAGTGTTAATATTTGTGTTTTTAATAAATATTTTTAAAGCCATTACTATCTTTATATTTATTTCACAATCAAGATTAGGCCTAAGTAGGCTACCTAATTAAAGCAAATACCACGCAATTTATGGTTTATATTTATGATTAGTGCTTCGACTCTGATTTGAACTGCTAACACAGCCTAATACTATAAGTATCAAGTATTATTACTGCCATCAAACTACAGAGAATCCTGCATGATATATATATTATTTAAATTTTTTAAAAGAGTTTTTCATATGACTCACCCAAAACCCTTAAACCTTTTCTGTTTGGATTAGAGTTAATTGTTTACATTCCACCCCTAATCGATAATGGTGAAAATAATATAACTGGAGATAAAAAAGTATTATTTTAAGGAACATAAGACAAATTATAAAATGTGGTGTAACATATATATATATGTGTGTGTGTGTGTGTGTGTGTGTGTGTGTGTGTGTGTGTGTGTGTGTGTGTGTGTGTGTGTGTGTGTGTGTGTGTATGTGTGTGTGTGTGTGTGTGTGTGTGTGTGTGTGTGTGTGTATGTGTGTGTGTGTGTGTATGTGTGTATGTATGCGTGTATGTGTGTTGTGTGTGTGTGTGTGTGTGTGTGTGTGCGTGCGAGCGCGCGCGTGTGTGTTTGTGTGTGTGTGTGTGTGTGTGTGTGTGTGTGTGTGCGCGCGTGTGTGTGTGCGTGCGCGCGCGCGCGTGTGTGTGTGGGTGTGTGTTATAATATTCATTTTATGTGGCTATGTGAATATTACACTCTACAACAGAAGTTTTACAAAAATAAAATCTTTAGAAAGAAATTATAAATAGCTATTAGAAGTTTAAAAAGCAGACTTTATTTTTGAAGGAAGTAGGCGGACTTTAAGGCTCATTGAGGCTCACGTAGTTATAAATTGGAGTGAAATCCTCTCTTCCCCACTACAAAGCGATATGTTTCAACAAGATATTATTTGAGTTACGAATAAGTGATTTATGGAATCCGAAATGTAGTCATTGTTGATTGGTTGAAGGAGAAGTCGTACGAGAAAAGAGGGACAAGAGTTTTCTTTCTAGACGCAGTCGTTTAGTTTTTCATTTCATAGTAAAATAGAGTTCGTGTTTTAGCGTTTAAGGTTAAAATTAAGCTAGAAATTTTTGAAGTGTGAAGTAGTGGTTTGTCTTTATAGAAAAAAGCATAGATATCCTGAGCATAACAAAGTTGTAGAAATGTACCTATTATCTCGAAAAAATATTTTGTTGAATGCATTATTAGCGTATAAAATTAATAGGATGAAAACTGCCAAAAGTTATTAGTTTCGAAAACAATCCAGGTTTAGAAGTAAAAATTATTCACTGATTCCCTCTTAACATACATTTACCGGTGATAGCTACCAGACCTACGGTTGCAAGAAGAGGACTCTAGAGACAGAATTTTCAAACAACCTAGCAAAGTCTGGACTGACTGGGGTTCAACATTAGCATAAATTACAATAAATATAACAGTAAGGAATAGCCAATTGCTTGAAGTTTCGATCACATAATAAAGTTATTTAAGTAATTAAAAGTCAAGAAAAAAATATTTGTAAACATCTTAAATTGGATAAAAAGTGATAAAACTGTATAAAATTGAATACAGTAATGGAGTTTATAGATTAAGAAATAAGTTGAAATACTTCAGTTATCACTAGTGAAATCAAGCCTAATAACTTACTTTGTCCTTTTTTCTGCTAATTTATGAAATGAAAAATTGAGCTTCTCATCTCAAAATACATCATATTGAAAATAATAATTTTATAACACACTATAAAATAAGGAGTTTTTAACAATGGATTGATCCCAAATAAATTGTGAGTAATAATGAATAATATAATTAAAACTTTCAACCAAGAGTGTTTTACAAAAGTACACACAATTTCATTTAAAGTTATTAATTGTACCAAAGATAGGCAGGCTACTTCGAAACGCGGTCAACTAGTTCTTTACCATGAATGTACAACTTAAATGTACAGTATTTTTTTGGGTCTAATCTAGTTCTTAAGGTGGATTCATAAATACCTATAATTCTATTATCTACTTAAGTACTCTTGGTCTTCTTTTTAAGAACTTCAGTGAAATATTAAAAAAAAAGAATTTTGGATTTTGACAATTTATCATTAAAAATTATTTGAAAATCGGATATGAACTGCAACATGTTAAACTCGTAAGCGCCTAACTTTATTTTCCCTCGATATTAAATCGTTTTTTCTGAGTATATCTTAAAGCGTTTCTCATAAAAATGTATATACATCTTAAACTGAGATATTTAATTAAAAGAAAACATTTCCTTGTTGAAAACCTTGCCATCTCATTAATGAAAATAGCCGTTCAAAGTAATTAATTATGTGATAAACAAAACGGAAATTTAAATTGAAAGTGTTATTGGAAGACTGAGAATGTTCAAGAAGATAAAATACTTTCATAAATGTAATTTGGAACAAAATTACCGACAAGAATATTAATTGTAAGATTCATTCAACACAGAACAATGGGAAGTGTGAGAAAGGAGGGATTTGAATGTAGAGAAAAACTCGTTAAGTAATTTACGAAAATTATTCAGTTCTAAATGATGCAAGATTAAATTTAACACGCAGTATTATCAACCAACATGTGGTACAACGATGGGAAACAGGCTATAACATTATATGGCAAAACGTTTTCATTTTGATTGCATTGCTCAAGTAAATCTAGTATTGTAATTTTTTTAAAGTATAACTAACACACAATTTTATAAAATTCACCGATGAATTTCTTATCAACCGTTTAACGTTTTTGAATATGCGATGTATGAGTACAGGTAAAAAATGCATTTTTCAGGTTATAAAAAGTCTACCAACAATAACGAATTTACTTCGAATTATCAAAAGGTACAATAAACTGGTTACATGTGATTGTATAAACACCAAGAATAGAACGGTTTTCTGACAATATTTTGTATTATTAAAATAACGAAATGTGAATAATTAAAAATACTGATAAAATTTTTAGCTTAAAGTTTGAAAGGCGGAACTTCCTTGATGGAGGCACTAAAATCTGTTCTAGAAGCACACATTTTATCACGTATTCTCTGTAGAAGACAACTTAGTTTACTGCAATGATTTAAATTCGGCAATGAATCTAAGTTACTGGGAAAGCATCACAATTGTAATGAATTGAGATTGTTTATAGATTCTTCTAAAACCAGTTTTAAAGCGGTTCTCCTTCACAATGGTAATGTGAAACCATCAATTCCTATTGCGTATGCAGCACTAATAAAGGAGACCTGTGCTTTGAGATGATACTATGTACAGTATAACTGGTACATATGAAAGGATCTGATACCTATTTTATCGTTATACAATATATTGTTGTTCCTTTTGCGAGTGGGGCAGTAGAGGGAGAAAAAACCACTACATTGAGAAATACTGGCCTAAGAGAGAAGCACTTAGGCCTATACATGGACAGAAAAATATAACTTGGCAAGCTGTTGTCAATCCGAAGAATGTGTATATTCCTACATTATACATAAAACTTGAATTGAATAAATATTTGTGAAAGCAATGGATCATAATAGTCAAGGATTCCTATATCTTATGAGCAAATTTTCTAGAATAAGTGATGCAAAAATCAAAGTAGGTATTTATTGGAGTACGTCAATTAAACGATTCTGTTTTTGAGAATAATTTGAGTGAATTTGAGAAAGCAGCTTGGGCATTATTTCAAATTACTGTGAAATCGTTCCTGGGCAAAACGAAGGCAGAGGAGTATGTGCAGTTACAGATAGGGCGTGAGTGAGCTTCTTAAAAGTTAAGCAAACTTGGGAAGCAATGTATGTTTGGGACAGAAGTAAGTACAGTACAGATAGTGAGTGAGTGAGCTTCTTAAAAGTTAAGCAAACTTGGGAAGCAATGTGTGTTTGGGACAGAAGTATGTACAGTACAGATAGTGAGTGAGTGAGCTTCTTAAAAGTTAAGCAAACTTGGGAAGCAATGTGTTTTTGGGACAGAAGTATGTACAGTACAAATAGTGAGTGAGTGAGCTTCTTAAAAATTAAGCAAACTTGGGATGTAATGTGTGTTTTGGGACAGAAGTATGTACAGTACAGATAGTGAGTGAGTGAGCTTCTTAAAAGTTAAGCAAACTTAGGAAGCAATGTGTGTTTGGGACAGAAGTATGTATAGTACAGATAGTGAGTGAGTGAGCTTCTTATAAGTTAAGCAAACTTAGGAAGCAATGTGTGTTTGGAACAGAAGTATGTATAGTACAGATAGTGAGTGAGTGAGCTTCTTAAAAGTTAAGCAAACTTGGGAAGCAATGTGTGTTTGGGACAGAAGTATGTACAGTACAGATAGTGAGTGAGTGAGCTTCTTAAAAGTTAAGCAAACTTGGTATGTAATGTGTGTTTGGGACAGAAGTATGTACAGTACAGATAGTGAGTGAGTGAGCTTTTTAAAAGTTAGCAAACTTGGGATGTAATGTGTGTTTGGAACAGAAGTATGTATAGTATAGCTAGTGAGTGAGTGAGCTTCTTAAAAGTTAAGCAAACTTGGGAAGCAATGTGTGTTTGGGACAGAAGTATGTACAGTACAGATAGTGAGTGAGTGAGCTTCTTAAAAGTTAAGCAAACTTGGGATGTAATGTGTGTTTGGGACAGAAGTAAGTACAGTACAGATAGTGAGTGAGTGAGCTTCTTAAAAGTTAAGCAAACTTGGGAAGCAATGTGTGTTTGGGACAGAAGTAAGTACAGTACAGATAGTGAGTGAGTGAGCTTCTTAAAAGTTAAGCAAACTTGGGAAGCAATGTGTGTTTGGGACAGAAGTATGTACAGTACAGATAGTGAGTGAGTGAGCTTCTTAAAAGTTAGCAAACTTGGGATGTAATGTGTGTTTGGGACAGAAGTATGTACAGTACAGATAGTGAGTGAGTGAGCTTCTTAAAAGTTAAGCAAACTTGGGAAGCAATGTGTGTTTGGGACAGAAGTATGTACAGTACAGATAGTGAGTGAGTGAGCTTCTTAAAAGTTAAGCAAACTTGGGAAGCAATGTGTGTTTGGGACAGAAGTAAGTACAGTACAGATAGTGAGTGAGTGAGCTTCTTAAAAGTTAAGCAAACTTGGGAAGCAATGTGTGTTTGGGACAGAAGTATGTACAGTACAGATAGTGAGTGAGTGAGCTTCTTAAAAGTTAAGCAAACTTGGGATGTAATGTGTGTTTGGGACAGAAGTAAGTACAGTACAGATAGTGAGTGAGTGAGCTTCTTAAAAGTTAAGCAAACTTGGGAAGCAATGTGTGTTTGGGACAGAAGTAAGTACAGTACAGATAGTGAGTGAGTGAGCTTCTTAAAAGTTAAGCAAACTTGGGAAGCAATGTGTGTTTGGGACAGAAGTATGTACAGTACAGATAGTGAGTGAGTGAGCTTCTTAAAAGTTAGCAAACTTGGGATGTAATGTGTGTTTGGGACAGAAGTATGTACAGTACAGATAGTGAGTGAGTGAGCTTCTTAAAAGTTAAGCAAACTTGGGAAGCAATGTGTGTTTGGGACAGAAGTATGTACAGTACAGATAGTGAGTGAGTGAGCTTCTTAAAAGTTAAGCAAACTTGGGAAGCAATGTGTGTTTGGGACAGAAGTAAGTACAGTACAGATAGTGAGTGAGTGAGCTTCTTAAAAGTTAGCAAACTTGGGATGTAATGTGTGTTTGGGACAGAAGTATGTACAGTACAGATAGTGAGTGAGTGAGCTTCTTAAAAGTTAGCAAACTTGGGATGTAATGTGTGTTTGGAATAGAAGTATGTATAGTACAGATAGTGAGTGAGTGAGCTTCTTAAAAGTTAGCAAACTTGGGATGTAATGTGTGTTTTTAACAGAAGTATGTATAGTACAGCTAGTGAGTGAGTGAGCTTCTTAAAAGTTAAGCAAACTTGGGATGTAATGTGTATTTGGGACAGAAGTATGTACAGTACAGATAGTGAGTGAGCTTCTTAAAAGTTAGCAAACTTGGGATGTAATGTGTGTTTGGGACAGAAGAATGGAGCATTCACATTTAGACTTATATCCACCAAACCGTGGCGATGTAAGTGATGGATACGGTGAACGCTTCATCAAGATATCTCAACGATGAAGACACTTTACCAGAGGAATGGAGTCCGAAGGTGCTTGCCTATAACCACTGGTCATTATAAAGGAACAAAGAAGAAGATGAATATTATAAAATCGAAGAAAATCGAAGAAAACCATGTTTTAGTGAGTTGAAATATAATATCATGCTATGAACTATGTAAAATTTGAGATAAAGTACATTTTTTACATCTATGTTACACAAAAACCCTGCGTCCTAAACAAGAATTGTTTGCAGATTTGAAAACAGCAAGAGAAATACTTTAACACGCACATCAAAGAAACTATATTACAGAGAAAACTTATTATTTTTTGTTGACCAATGTAAATATTATTTTAGTGCAAATATAGAGTTGAGAAGAGAACGCCCAATTACAAATGAAAGACATGAACAAACAAAAGTTTATGCCTTTTACTTTTAACATTATTCTCACTAGAGAATAAATAATAATACGGTTGAATATCGAGTCAAAATTGTTTTACTTATTTATTGCAACGTTTCGGCAACTGATTTGTTGCCCTTATCAAGTTTGTAGTGCTATAAAAAACGAAGTCTTTACATTTAGAGTTTAAATGTGTAATGTGAGAAGGCAAAATATCAAACCCCATACACTTTACCAAAAATTTCCTTTCAGCTTTAGCTCTGCTAATTCATCTCTCCGCACTACTAACTACTTTCCGCATTAGAAAGACGATTTAGCTAAGCTATAGCTAAAATGAAATTTTTGATAAATTATATGAGGTTTGATGTTTTGCCTCCTTACATGACACATTTAAACTCCAAATGTAAGAACTTTGTTTTTTATATCACTACAGGCTTGTAAGGGCAACAAATCAGTTGCCGAAACGTTGCAATAAATAAATAAAACAATTTTGACTCTATATTCAACAGTTTTATCATTTATTCAGTTATTATTTCGTTGCCAAATAAACATTAGTTCTCACTAGAGGTTGATACACACGTAAAGTTGAAAAAAATAAAACATTCAAAAATGTACCTGCGTTATCAAAGATGTTAAGAATCTACATTATAAATTGTAAATATTGTTATAAAATTAGCATCGATCATATAAAAATGAATACAGTAACTAGAGTTAAAGAACATCAAGCTCACAAAATATTGTAGGCCGGATAAAGAGATCAGTTATGCTAAGCATTTCTAAAAGTCATTGCTGTCAATTGTTAAATATGACATCTTTGGGATAAATTACAATATGAGCATTCATTACCTAATTATGGCATCACGATAGATTAAATACGTTGCTGAAATTGAAGTAGCCCTATTGTCCAGCAAGTAAATAGGATGTGAATTTAGGAAGGATCGCTAAACGTAAGTTCAAATCTATGTGTCTTTTTTGTTTCAGCTACAGATGATCTTATCTTAAACTTGCTCTTAGTTGGTGAAGATGACTCTGAAATTGAGGGCATCTCAGACGAGGAAGAAGAAACATCTTGAAGACTAGAGATATCGTTACATGATAAAGAATGTCATTCCGAGAGTCTTTGCTTTAGAAACTGTTTTCATGTTGTAGATGTCAACAATCCTTCCAAAGATCGTCTGTGAAAAGTAAAGCAGATTTCAAATGCAGTAAAACATGCTAGAGACCGAACCGCTAGTGGTTGGAAACCTTTCTATAGACGAATATATATTCATTTTGGGGACAACCACGTTCCTTGGCAAGTTTGGAGGAGCTCTCATGTTTAGCTCCTGTGATATGCCGTTTCTGAAATATCATTTACAGCAGTGTGATTAGTATTGTATTGAGTTTATAGAATTTTTCTGAGAATTTTGATTGGCTGATTGCTTTATAGGAGGTCATTTACATTTAAATTTTGTACGTGGTTGTTTGGTGATTTGAGCTTTGTATGATTTGCTTTGCTGTTGATTGGCTTGGATTTTAGTGATGAAGCCGTTTGTGCCAAATAAACCCTGGTCGGTAGTTCTAAAGAGTCTTGTATCACAGGATGTGAAGGGTCAGTCAGTCAGTCAGAGAAGGAGGGGGTTTGGTGGCCCCCCGAGGTTATGCAGCGTCTGTCACGCGACAATGGCTGCAGGTAGGAATGTGGGATCAGGGCTTTTTGGTTCGGGCTGGATCTGAGGAGAGAATTAGCGAATCAACTACATTTATATATACTATACGTATATAGGGGCCCTACTCAGAGCAGACGCCGTCTTCTGATATCCGTGGCGCAATCTATAATGCTGTAAGGAGCGGAAATTTGGGCAGGTACCCTCAAAACCAAAAGGATTAGAAGGCGGATGGCCTTAGTGCAGAGAACAGGGGCACTAAGAGTGGCGTGTTCTTATCGAACGGTCTCGGAATCGGCTGCTCTAGTGGTGCTGGAATAATTCCATTGATCTGCTGTCACTAGAAAAGAAGAACATTGCAGAGCGACGGAACAATATGAACGATAGGGATAACAAAAAGGAAGCGAGAAGGACGACGATGGCCAAGTGGCAGGAGAGATAGTCTGCAGAACCCACCGGAAGATGGACATCCAGACTAATCAAAAACCTATCCAGTTGGACCAACAGACAGCATGGAGAGGTAAACTTCTACACTACACAGTTCTTGACAGGACACGGTTGCTTCGGGTCTATTTATATAAAATGGGAAAGGTGAATAATCCAAATTACTCCCATTGTGGTGAAGGGTCACCCGATAACCCCGAACACACCTTCTTTGTGTGCAGAAGATGGCAATCGGAGAGAATAAAGCTGGAAAGCCACGTCGGGCCAATAGACCCGGACAACATTGTGGGCAAGATGCTGTAGAGCGCATCCAACTGTATAGAGATAGCGAGATATATCGAGAGCATACTGCGGAGTAAAATGAGACAAGAAGATGGTCGAGGTCAAGATCAGTTACCAGGACAAATACATTCAGTTTTAGAAATAGAAACCACTGGGGGTAATAAAGGGCCTTCTGACCATGAAGAATGCCAATACAGTGATACCCTGGTCAAATCTACAAAGGGCCGGAAAGGAGGAAGGGTTTAGTGGGTATTCGCCAGGTGTCCCACACACCAGGTCTGTCAGGGCAGACCTGATGGAGCGTAAATGCATTCCAACATCCACAGAAAAAAAAACCATATGTATATAAGTGTAACAACCTTAAATTTATAGAATATATTTTGAGAATTTTATTTAAATAAAACTATTACAAATACAGTATTTTCTTATATCTGTCTTAATTCCTCGCAACTGGAAAACTAATTTGTCAAAAATACTCCAAAGATTAAAGAAAGAAGAAACCGTACATTTTCGTCGTAGACGAAAGCATTTAAATTTAATGTTTTATTACTCGGAATTCGGCAAAGCCACAGTCGTAAGGCTATTGCAGTATAGGGCCTATATATTGAAGTTTTGTAGCTGTAGAAAAAAATTCTTATGTAATAATAATTGTGTCAAGTGTAAGTTTTTAAATGTAACATAAAATAAGTCTTAATAATCACGTTTTCAAACATGTAGCAAAACTTAAGGAGTATGAAACTAATAGCTTGCTATAGTATGAAATGTACTGAACAAATGGCTTCTTTGTATTTGCCAACATGTTTCATTACGTTACTGGCGATGTAATAAGAAAAATGAAAGAACGAAACATTACGCCAGAGATAGTGAAGTACAAGAAATATTATATTTATACTGCACTATCATACTTACTCTTCAAGTATTTCATTACGTACTTGTAAGAACGTGAATGAAATTTGTAGGAATGTATATAACAGGACGACAAATGCAACCTGCAGTACTGCATAGTGCTTGGTTAGTATAAACAGCAAATTTGAAGGAGTTGCAATGGCTAACTAATTTTTTGAAGGTAAGATACTAAAATTAAAAGTTGGGGAAACACTACTTCCAGTGGGATTAATTATAATATTAGATTATAATATATATATATATATATATATATATATATATATATATATATATATATGTGTACGTGTGTGTGTTAGTGTGTGTGTGTGTGTGTGTGTGTGTGTGTGTGTGTGTGTGTGTGTGTGTGTGTATGTGTGTGTGTGTGTGTGTGTGTGTGTGTGTGTGTGTGTGTGTGTGTGTGTGTGTGTGTGTGTGTGTGTGTGTGAGATTGTGTGTGTGTGTGTGTGTGTGTGTGTGTGTGTGTGTGTGGGTGGGTGTGTGAGTGTGTGTGAGGGCGTGTGTATGTATGTATGTGTGTGTGTGTGTGTGTGTGTGTGTTTGTGTGTTTGTGTGAGTGAGAGAGAGAGAGAGAGAGTGTGTGTGTGTGTGTGTAAATTCTTTTATTAATTACACTTTGAAATACTATTGTACTTTGTGTGTGTTATAGAAAATTTTATCTACTTATAAATAGATATACTTGAATTATAATTTCACTTTAATTTATTAAAACCACTGTGTATAAGTGAATTTAATTAAAATTTTACGTTTTTATAAGCTTCACTGATAATTTTAAATTTTTGGTAATTCAAAAAAATGTAAACATATCTAATAATCGATTTTACTTGATTAAAAGAGTCAAAAGTTTTTTAATTACCTAATATGCACACACAACTTAATGTTAAAAATAGCTTATGTAACCAAAATAGTAAAATAATTTCCAGGTGATATTTTAAGTGTAAAAAACGTTAGTTGGTAACATGCTATTTAACAATATTAAGTGCCAGAATAGTAAGCGAATTTCCTTGCAATTTTCCATTTCCCTTTCTATATACTGTATTCGACTATTACTTTTGTTTGTTAATATTTATTCGCTTTCATTTTATTTGTCGCTTGCAATTGTGTTATTTTTTATTTTCGCTTTCGCAAAAATACTTCTGAACGCCAAAACGATACCCTGCAGCAAATCCTATTGTTCGTGTAAGTGGACCATTATTTCTTGTCGCAGGCCTTCACGGGGACATGGGTAAGTAGTCGTTGACTTGAGAATCGTTACAATATCTGCTTAGCCAACTTCAGCTTGGGAAGAAAGCTCGTGTTAATGAAGAGAAGCTATGAAGATCATCTTCCTAGATGATAAAATGGAAGTAAAAGATTCCCATTAGTCTTTCAAGACGTTAAGAAATCTGAAGCGGCAAGTAACTATATATATAGGCGTCTGTAGGTGGGTGCCTATATGGCTTAGGTGGGTGTGTAAGTGTGGATGGGGGTGTGGGTGGGAGTTGCGTATTGTGGGTGTGTGGATAGGTAGGGATGGGTGTTAAAGTTGCTGAATGGGTGTGTATTATTGAGATTCATTCTAAGTAGGGATCTTATGTCCAGACAAAAATAAGAGACGATGAGTTCAAGTATAATAGTACATTGGCAAACACTGTAACTGGTCATAGCTGACTAACCTTGGACATAATGCCCCAAATGACACAAATACAAGAACATCAGTGCAGTGCGTATAAATAAATATCTTCAGTTTGCTGAAACGCGTTGCGCCTGTAACTACTGATATACAACACAATTGTGTATATAAATTGCGGAACCGTATTTTGTAGGGACATCGGTCATTTTATCAATGTCAAATATGGAAAAAGAATTATTAAAATAGAGTTACTCTCATGAAAATAAATCACGTGTTAGATTCTGGGTGGAAATTACAGTTCTGTTCTTCATCTGAGATGTACGCTCGATTTTACTTTTTAACAGAAGTGATCTCGTTCACATTTTACCCTTAGAAAAACCCACGAAGTTATCATATTAAAATAAATTCGATTACTAAAAAAATATGTAAGCTCTGTTGATTGTGCAATTTCTACATGACTTATTAAGACTTATCAGAAGTATTTTGCAAGACTTGGCGTTGACCGATTAAGTTCAAGCATCTTTGTCTGTGAGGCAGTTTTACGATGTTGCTAATTGGTTGAACTGTCATGACTCATCCTATTCTTCTAATGTATTATTAGAACCACAGTTACAACCACAAACATTTGCTACTACACAATTAATTTCGTTCTGTACTCGGCGTGCATAACATTACATTGCTAGAATTTGTTTTGTTCTTGGACACTACGGTGGTATTAAACAGTAGTTTCAACTTAGATCTGAGCTAAAATTATTTTTAATATTTTAACCCAAATGCTACATAATAAATATTGATTTAAAAAATATGACTATCCTCTCCATTGCTCATTTTGGGGATTGAAGCTCAAATATTATAGTCGACTCTTCAGTCTATCAAAGCCCTAGTAAAACTAATATTTCAAACCTGGTTTTAATTTTCTATTTAACTTCAAATTGTTTAGCATTCGTTATTGCGTCTCAATTAAACTATGTTTCTCTTATTTACACTCAAATTAATTTATAAGTTGGAATGAACAAAAATATTAACGTCCATCAATACAATTTTGCTTCACTTGTTGTTTCAATAAAAATAATGGATAACTTGAGAATAACTAAATAAGTGTCTTTCATTTTATTTTAAAAATCTTAAGTTTTACCAGTAAAATTGTTTTCCTTTGTACTTAATAGGTTTTCAATATTTACAACTGTTAATTTCGCTTATTAAAATTAAGAACTAGAGCTTAGGGGAAAATTTTTGCACCTTCACATCGTCTCGCGCATGCACCTTTCAGTATATTCTGCAGTAATCTCTGGGTTTTTTTTACACTCAAAATACGTCAAACATAGAATTTGTTTACAGTGTATATAGCATATACTTATAAGTTTAATTTTCTGTTAAGTCAGCGTGCCTGTTGTAGACATCATTTAAACTCTTTTTGTACATGTTATTTCATCTAATAAACATTACATTTAGGCTACTATATTTTAAATCAAAATGTTGTTCACATAAATGAAATGAACAATTTTAATAAATAGTTCTGTATTGTGTACAGTGTTCACATTTTATTTTTAAAACATGTTTACAGAACAAAATAGGAAAAAAAATTTAACTGTAAATTGCTAGAAATGAACAATTTTTGGTTTAGAAGGTTGTTTTAGGAACGATGGTAAAAGGTGTACTTCATAGTGATATGAAACAATATTTTGCAATTTGCAAAGAAGTAACAAACATCTGCGTTTAATAGTATTATACTTTATTGTGTTAAATCAGTTATATAGGCCCTAATATTTGAATTACCGGTACTTTAATAGAATTACTAATTATTTTGTTAAACCTAAGATGTTACTTTGAGTCATCTAACAATTGAAATTGCTATAGTGCCGACGGTTTCCTGTTAAACCGGTCACCTCAGCTGAATTTAATACTTAATCAGCTGCTACATAATTCAACGTAACCTGTTGGCCTTCAACAAGGTTATGTTTTGTTGTTGAGACGTCTACCGTTAACTGAGACGGTTTTAAGAATAATAGACTGTGTTCAAAGAAACTGTTAATAAATTGAAATTTTAATAACTAAACACAGATTATAATCTCCTGAGTGTTTTATAAAATTTAGTAAGATTAACAAAACACTGAACGTCGGGAATGACTAAACAGTAAATGGTGGGGGATTGTAACGGTTAACTCTTGCTACACGCAGCCAATCAGTTCCAGCCATTCTACACTGGCACTGCACGTCGCTGTTTGTGTAACAAATTAGTGTTAGTTTTAAGGGTTTAGTTCACTAAGAGGCATGCCATCCAATAAGAAAATCATAAATTTTGGCGCAGGTCCAGGCAAGCTTCCTGAAGAGGCAAGTAAGATATTAAAATCCTAATCAGAAGTTTATAGTCAAGTAAATCATCACAAGTTTGTCATAAGATAGAAATATATAGAGGTTATAACTGTATTAAGCATTTTAACCGATTTCGACAAATTAAAGGATCGGAATAATTCTAGATAATTTGTTTAAAAACGCATAAACGAGATTGACATCAGAGATTGATATTTGGTTGAAATGCAGTACTCCGGCACTATACAATATTTTGGGAAATTGTTCAAAACCATCAAATTGGACGATATCCACAAGAATTTTTTTAAAATTGAAGTAGGAAAGTTACTTTTTTTCAATTTAAAGTAGGGTACTAAATTCAGCGCGGATGTAGAAGTTGTGAATTGGCGCGGAGTGATACTTACGTCACAGTGCTGCCCATAACGCCCATACTAATAAGATTGATTTAAAGTAACTAAAATCATTGTTATAAAAACGTGACTTCTAAATACAAATATATATATATATATATATATATATATATATATATATATATATATATGCCGATTCGTATTCCTTCACGGGTGGAAAAATATGGTGAATAGTTATTATCTGGAGTACATCCGTTCATTCTGAAGTGCATAAAATCGCAGTTCCGACGTTTGGCTAAAATCTCATCTAGCATTGACGAGGTGAACCCAACAACAATTGAAGAGTGAGTGAAGAGCACAGATAACTCTGCTCCTCAGAGCAGAGCAGAGTTATCTGCGCTCTTCAACTGTTGTTGTTGTCAGAATGAACGGATGTACTCCAGATAATAACTAAATAACTATTCATTATATATATATATATATATGAAGTTAATATATTACTATTGTAAGTAATTTTATCCACCATTAGGTGCAATGATTTTACCTTGAGTGATGAGGCGCCTTTCGGTCACTTGACCATTGTCGAATCACTGATTACTTTTTTCAGAGGCGCCTCATCACTCAAGGTAAAATCATTGCACTTAATGGTGGATAAAATTACTTACAATAGTAATATATTAACTTCATAAAGTCAGTGCAACGGAAAAACAATGGATAACGTAAAATATCAAGAATATATATATATATATATATATATATACATACATAGCCCGAGCTAACACCCGATCACAGGCACTTTATTAACAATTAAAAACACAATAATGAGACATCTTGTGTTAAGAATAACCCCAAAACAACTTTTTTTTAAGGCTTAAAGGTTGTTTTTTGTTATTTGTTAACAAAGTTGTTTAAATACATTGGGACCACTGTTTGAGTAGGTGACCCCTTGAAATATATTTTGGGGCATCTCACGATGGTAATTATGCAAAAATCTAATGGGAATATTTTCCCCAACGAACCCGAGGTTTTCGCCTTCTATTTCTATAGAATTAAAAACTGCATATGCAGTACAGGTTTATTTTCGTTTCAAGAATTACTTGAAATTTGTGAAGTTGCATCAAATTAATGACAATTTTGTGTAATAAATTGCGTCTATTATTATAAAGTATATCCTTAAAAGGTGTCAGCAGTTCAAGTTTGAATGTCATATAGTTTCCAGCCTTTGAATCGTTACGTCTTGAGATTTCTTTAATATTTTCTTATTATTTTGCTTTAAAAAAACCACTATTTAATGATGTTTTTTATTAGACGCGTTTCTTATTTTGTATATAATTGGCAAATCATACCAACAGTTGTTTTTATAATGTCAGTTTGAAAATGTTTAAGAATTGAAGGTAAAACCTAATAACTCACATCCCTTGTTACCATCAACTGCTCTTGTACAATTTTAAGATTGATATTCATTTAATGTTTTTGTAATTCTAAAGTTTATCACCGTTCAGATCTTGTAATTATGAAATAAAAACGGAAAATAAAAAAAGTAAAATAATAGATCAAATAGGCTTAAACCGAATTTCAAAATAAGCGAAGTATTTTAATTATGTTTAATGTAAAGTTTGTTTTATTTATTAGTATTGATTAGGACCTGCTGATAATTACGATATTAATTATTTCTTATCTCACTGATTTTCTTATTCATTACGATTAGCAAAACGTTATGTCTGAAGTTGGTAAAATAATGACCTGCAAAACTTTTAATTTAAGTACATTATGAAAAATGTAACATCATGAAAGCATAGCCTTTCCGACCGCACTAAGGGGTCTTAAACAATGTCTAGTCTCAAGTAACACTAAACATGTTCACTTTTTTAATATGAAGGAATGACGTGTAAAACATTCTGAGAAATAATTTGTGGTTTGGTTTGGCTTAGCCAATGCCAGATCTTGGCATTTCTGCCATTCTCTTCTTAGCCTCCCAGTACAGACAACGCTGACTTCGCTCTTCCACATCTTGCAAAGCTGTACAATTGCGAAGATGTGAGGCATCCATCTTATGACAGTTGCACAGAGGGCAAATATCCGAGGCTGCTAATCCTATTTTATATAGGTGGGCTTGCAGATAGTCATGGCCCGTAAGCATTCTGAATCTGGCAACAGCTTCCACTCTAAATAGGCTATCTGGTATTAGCACTGTGTGTGCCCGGCCCTTCCATATCTTTCCAGCGCTCATTTCATTTTGGGTTTCCCTTGTTTTCCATTGATTGTAGATTTAATCAGGCTTCTTGCTGTCAATAGAGATATAGGATTGTTAGGCTGTGGCAAGGTGTTACCTTTCTTCGCTAGCTGGTCTGCGTGTGCATTTCCTTCAATACCGACTTGGCTAGGAAGCCATTGCAGCACAATGTACCACCCTTCTTCAATCATGCCTGTCAGGGCCTTTCGTCCGTTCATTGTTTGCACACAGTCGGTGGAGGTATTACTAGTTAGCGAAATAATTTGTCTACATAGCTAGTTAGGCCTATACAATATCTGCACGTATGTTACAAATATATTTCCCAAAATCTTTTTGGTTTTAAATGAGCATCAATAATTCTTTTCCTTAAGAAATACAGTAATATTTTTACAGCACCCACATGACGTTATTATATAGTGATAATTATATTTTTTACCTAAAAATATGAGATGAATTGAATTTCTAACATAAATATTTTTTTTAAATGACAAAAGGTTCCACTAAGACGTATCAGAATCCTAAAGTTGAACGAACTTCTCAACAATAAATATGAATCAAATATAAATATAAAAGCATTAACATGAGCTATTATTATAAGGTTATTACACACACAAAGGTTTAGAATAAAATAAACGGGACGTACAGTAGTTTATAGTATTTGTGACGTTAATTTCACTCTTGAAGCGTTGACCGGTAGGCTGTAAAAAGGAAGAAAATGCATTTTAAGGCATAAACTAGACGTTAAAACAAAACAAGTTCACAGGCACTTGTTCAGTAATAAACAAAGAAAACTAATGCCAATATAAATTTTGAGAATGCCATTTTTGTAAATTGTCCATCACAGAATGTTTAAAACGTTTTCTTTTATGATTTCAAGCGGACAGAACACCTTTACGTAATCTCTGAACACCAATAATTTACAAGATTTTTTAAGATAATAAAATGTTCTAATTAAGTGGAAGTTTATAGTCTCAGCTTTGCAGGTATAGGCAACATTTTATAAGCTGGCACTTGGGCGCTACAGGCCTTGACGAGAGGTCTTGGACGAGAGGAGGGTGGAGGTGCTCGCAGGTCAATTTGAAAAACATCGACCTTTGGCTTCTGCTTACTCATAGGATTGATTCATTATTTTGTTACTTATTGATACTTTTTAATGTACTCGAATAGTATAAATAACAAGAAATGTAAATAGGGCGTTCACGGAAGCGTGCTAATAGCGTATTTACGCTTTTGAAAGAGAAAAACCTTAGTATTACTGATTGTAATTAGATTCATTAGTAATATTTTGAAGAAAACTTTTTCACTTTTTCTCAACAAGGCCAAATGGGATCAACAAACATTAGGTAGTTTTTCATTGCCATTTTATTGCCCTAAAATTTAATCGTCATACAACCATTACGATCTTATTGTAAATTTTCATTTGTAAACATTTTGTATTTACTCGTGCTTTCTACTCGTTTTTGTCTCTTAGAATTTTATTTTGAACATTTTCACTTTACTTTCTTTCCTTTCAAAAAAATGATCATATAACATCCAGAACAATAAGAATAAATTGTTTTATTGTTTAATTAAAATAAAAATGTTTTTAAACAAAAGTCGAAGCAAGGTATTTAACAAATTTCCTTTTTGCTTATTCTTTGTATGATTGTATACACACATATCAAGTAGGCTAATTGAAAGTCATTATCAGTTGGTGTAATTACTTTCAGTCCAACATTCTTACGTGTTTTAAAAAGTGACAATTTTAAAAGTAATTTATATTTATGTTCATTGGCATAACCTAATCCAAAGGTCTTACAGATATGCTTTATCATCTTTCTTCATGGCATAAATAATAAAAAGTTGGATCGAAATTTTTTTTTAATGTTTTAAAATGGTAATTTTCAAATTAAACAAAATGTAGCCTATGCAATTTTCCATCTACAATTCGTAAAGTTTAAAATTCAAGAAAGTTTTAAAATATAACTCGTTTTATTAATATGTAGAGATCTAACTTTATTACTAAATTAATTTCGAATAGCAATAGACAGTGGTTATTTGTAACTATCTACTCGTAGTTGAAACTCATGGTTTTATGTTGTATGCAATCAATTACCTCCAGCAATGCAAACAAAAGGTCATTTAAATTTCCTCTTATAATTAGAATGCGACGTTTGTTTATTGAAATAAATATTAAAATTTTATGTTTTGAAATTTAAACAAATATTCCGATTGAACTAATTTAGTCCTACACAGTTTTTAACATTGTCAGAAAATAATTTAACTTGATATTTTAGGTCTACATTTATTAAATGTCGATAAATTATTCTAAAACATACTACTGACGTAAATCTGTTTAGCATAGTAAGCCTTACCATTCTAGCATTGTCGCATTTCTTCGTGTTAACGCACTTCAAATCACTCAATCAATCAAAAGTTTTATTTACTCGAAATATTCGTACTCGAACTTCTTATTGATAAAGAGTTTTCGAAAGGTGTCACCCGTAGGAATGGCAGAATCTCATAATAAGGAATAGGTTAATGTAGGTTCTAGCAGACTATTATAAGAAGCACTGATCGACCACGGTAACCAAGCAGTGGCTAGCACGAGTAGGCTTATATCTCAAAATAGTTGCAAAATATTCAAAGTGAGCACAAAATTTAATTTTAAAATTATTAAGAACTCCATTTCAGTGTTGCTTGTACAAGTACTTAAAATTCTCAATGCTTTTTCAGGTTACTTTATTTAAAAAAACTGTATTTTTTTGAATTTTATAGTCTATTACGAATTTTATAGTCCATTGTGAATCTTATTAATCACTTAAACAATAGTTTATGACTATCCGAACTTTGAATTTAGTAAATTTGTTAAAACTTACTAAGACAGAACGTTTTCGATCGCTATGTGCCGAACTTCATCAGTGTCTTCTGCTTTAAAATGGTGGGTCAAGCGGTGACGGTTTTAAAGGTAGGTTTTCGATAGTATCAAAGAGTATGTGTAATTTGTATTGTGTTTGTTCGTTTAATATGTTTGTACTTTGTGTTTTTGTGTGTCTGTAAATTTCATATTGTTCTAGTGTGTTGAAATTTACAGAGAGACAAAAACACAAAGTACAAATATATTAAACAAACAAACAATACAAATCACACATACTCTTTGATACTATCGAAAACCTACCTTTAAAACCGTCACCGCTTGACCCAACATCTCGAAGCAGAAGACACTGATGAAGATCGGCACATAGCGATCGAAAACGTTCTGTCTCAGTAAGTTTTAACAAATTTAATAATTTCAAAGTTCGGATAGTCATAAACTATTGTATTTTTTATAAAGCATTTTGCCCCTATATACATTAAATTCTACGAAGGATTACTTCATTTCTAATATGAACAAAAGGAAAGCAAGAAAAACTGCAGTCACACGTTTTCTCATGTCCCTTATGTTGTACATGATAAACCTACGCTATTTTACATAATTTTATTTTTGAATAATGAACTAATGATTATAAATCTTTAATAATGATGTTTTTGTGTAGTTAGTTCAAAATCAATAGATTCTGGCACACCTAAAATTGACCACTTTTACCAGTATACAGAATTTAAAAGAAATCGTACGATTCTTGTATTAGCTTTTAATAGGGCTACATTTCTTGAGACAGAAATATAGACTACAAATAAAATAGAGATAAGTAGCATTCAAGATTTTTAAAATATTTCAAGATACAGTATTCTTGAATTGATAGTTTTAAAGTTGTTTTTGTCTTTTACAAGAATCTAGGCCTAGAATTAGCTGATAAAATATGTGACCAGACTAGACCTTTTGTTATTTGATAACCTCTGAGTTTCGTTAAGATTTAATAAGAAACATGGATATAAATAAACATTTAAAAACTTCTCTGACGTTTCATATTTTACGAATATCATGAAATATGGTGATTTTCTGTTATACATATGTACAAAGGTTTGATTAATATTTTAAACGTAAGCATTTCTCATTAGCAGAAACAAAAATTTCCACAAATATATTGTTCCAAGGCGGCTAGAATACTCACCTTGATATGGTTCTACTACGAGTTCCGTCTTAAGAGGTTGCAAAGTTGCACAAAGTGTTATTATTTAGTGTTCAACTATCGGGGACTTACTTTTCTGAAGCAAAGTTGCTCTGAGCACTTCCATGGCTGTCTGAAGCGGTTTTATCTATTGTTAGGCGTTGATCATATTCAATAAGGTTACGAATTACATTACATTGTCATCTGATAGACCTAACCTTGTGTGCCAATTGTGACTTTGGTCGCTCTACGTAAAGTTTTAAGCCTGTCAGTCAAATGGAACATCTTGATCCTAGAAAGAGTACCGCCATTAAAAGTATACGTAATCCTTTCGTTAGTTATTTACTTAATAGTAGGCTACTTTGCGGGGCGAATTATTACCCCGCCTCGCTTTACATGGGATGCCCTCACGGTAAATAGAATAAGACGCTAGGTCTCACGAGTATGCCGGCTGGAGCTCGTGACGTCACGAGCACCGAGCCGCGTGGCAATTGTGTTGTTTTAGCGTGTGTGTGCGCGCACACTAAATTAATTACCCTTCTTTAAAATTTGAAGTGCATAATTAAATGGTCCCGACTGTACACGATGTAGGAGTTATGGTTATGTAGAATATTATCATTCTTCTCACTGCTGGATAAAACGTAGTTTCCTCAAGTATACAACCAAGCCTAGTTCTTCTAAACACTTCTTATCTACTCAGACATTATATCATAATTTGGCTTCTGCTTCCAAGTTTTCGATTTTGAAAAAAATTTGCAAACCTTTTACATCTCATAAAAAGTCTCTCTTCTCTTTTTTCATGTGGGTGAACAATTCTACCTTTGAACAGGATGTCATTACCTCTTTCCAACCTGGTTAATAATGACGTGATTATTGAGTCCATGTATGGATTGTAAATTGCTACTCTGAAATAGTCTTCGGATAATGAGCATTGGGTCTGTTTTAGTTTTGCAGCCAATTTTGGGACTTTGAAGACTATGTCAAGTTTTTTGCAATCTTTTTTTTTACTGTCTATATTTGTCATTGTATCTCTCTGCTTCTTAAAATCAGCTAGTAGGTTAGTAATGAGGTACCTCTAGATTAAGTGGAGATCCATATTGGTATACTGCCATTTTTTGACTATCGGCTCTAAATATGAGGAATATCTTGAGACGACGTGTAAATAAACCATACGCACTGCCTAGTTGATTAACATGTGATCTAGTATCTTGATTGTTTTCACAATCATATGCAAGATGATTGAGACTTAAATTTATAGTAAAAAAGTTGTCTTTGAACATCCTTATTGGTAGACCTATATATTCATGTGACCACCTCGTTTTACATTGGAATGATAGGTATTGTTTTCTTACGTAAGATACTTTCTCTAAATAACTTCTTTAATTGTTCTGACAGTGTTCGAATTTCTTGAATATTGTTAAGGTCATTAACAGTTAAATTTACTCAATGGGATGCAGAGTGGAAATAAACTGATGAAGGATAATTTTCTCTGATCCTAGCTTGCACCCCAGTTTTATGGACTGCCATTGTAGAACAACCATCAAAGCCTTAACCAATTAACTTTTTCATATCAAGTCCCAAACGTACAACAAATGTTAAAATAGATAAAGAAATTGCTTCAGCATCCAATGTAGACAGCTTTATAAATCAAAAAAACTCTTCTTTCACTGTGAAGTTTGATTTCTTGTCTAAAAATCTTAATCCCACAGACACTTGTTCTTTACCAATGACATCAACCATTTCATCAGCTAAAACGCAGGTGATCTGTTCACCTCACCAACATTGCCCTGTTGTAAAACAGAGCCACATGTACTTAGTAAATCTTTTGGACCTCTGTGTGATGTGTATTTGGCTTTTTCATTATGGTTCTGTAAATGATCCTCCAATACTTTGTCACCTGCTCTTATTTTGAACAAATGTAGAACACTCCATTCGGTAGTGTCATATGACATGGTTAATTTTAATGGCTGAAAAGCCTAATTATCTAAGAACATGATGTTTATAACACTATAAATATAAAATTAACATCGGAAAGCAGAAAATATTAAGCAAAATACTACTAAAAACGGTGTCATCAGAATAAAAAGATGTCTGTATGCAACAAAATAAGTTCTTGAATTTTGTAGTCCATTACGTTCGGTGAATCTTATTAATCACTTAAACAATAGTTTATGACTATCCGAACTTTAAATTTAGTAAATTTGTTAAAACTTATTGAGACAGAACGTTTTCGATCGCTATGTGCCGATCTTCATCAGTGTCTTCTGCTTGGAGATGTCAAGTCAAGCGGTGACGGTTTTAAAGGTAGGTTTTCGATAGTATCAAAGAGTATGTGTGATTTGTATTGTGTTTGTTCTTTTAATATGTTTGTACTTTGTGTTTTTGTGTGTCTGTAAATTTCATATTGTTCCAGTGTGTTAAGATGTGGTCTTTTTTTGTTGATGTGTAGGATTTCTAGGTTATGGTAAATGTCTGTGTATTTGTGTCCTGTTTCTTTTATGTGATTGTAAAATGTTGAGTTGGTGTTCTGTTTGTGTTCCTTGACTCTTTGTTTAAAGCTGCAACCTGTTTGTCCAATGTAGAATTTGATACATTCGTCGCAGTTCAGTTTGTATACACCTGGTGCTTGTAGTTTATCTTTGTTGTCGCTGTTGTGTTGTATTTTGTATTATAAATTGTTATTAGTTTTGTATGCTATTTTGTATCCTATTTATATTGTATGCTATTTTTTTAAATTTGCGGGCTATTTTGTTTGTTGTTTTGTTTATGTATGGTAATGAGATGTAGGCTATTTGTTTTCCCTGTCTGTAGTGTTAATTTTAGTGTTTTTTTGTATTTTGTAACATAGTTTGTCTATTATTGTGGTGTTGTATCCATTTGTATATGCTAAATATTTAATTGTATCTAGTTCTTTGTTTATGTTTTCGGTGGTCACTGGGACTTCTTTAAGTCTATGGAGCATGGATCTGAAGGCAGCGTGTTTGAGTTGGATGGGGTGGTTTGAGGTGTTGTGGATAAGTGTGTCTGTTGTTATGGGTTTCCTGTAAATGTTGAAGCTGTGTTATTGTGTGCGGCTTTTTGTTATGGTTAGGTCGAGGAAGTTTAGGGATCGGTTTGTTTCAATTTCTGAAGTGAACTTATCTTTAAAACCTTCACCGCTTGACCCGACATCGCCAAGCAGAAGACACTGATGAAGATCTGCACATAGCGATCGAAAACATTCTATCTCAGTAAGTTTTAACAAATTTACTAAATTTAAAGTTCGGATAGTCATAAACTATTGTTTAAGTGATTAACAAAATAAGTGAACTACAATTTATAAATGCAAAATGGTATTTATGGTTTTAGCTCCCTTGAGTGAATCAAAAAGAATTGAAATTCTATATAAATATAACATGTGTAGGTTTTACTTACAGTGATTAGAAATCAGTCAACACATTTTCTGCAGCCACTGTAACAAACGATTCAATGACAGTGCTATATGTCTGCCTTACATTTTGTTAGAAAGTCTTCATATTGATATTAAAAGCGATTTGGGAGTTGTCAGATTTCAAGAACAGAAGCCATATTTCAAGCCAATGACTTTTGGTTAGGGTATATTGTATATTTGTTCACAAAACATTGGTCAACACTTGATGAGTCAATTTTATAGTTATATCAGAGTTGTACACTATTTACAGTAGTTTTGCATCATTTTTAGGAGGAATTATGCACTTCTGCCACTTGGAAGGTGATATAAATAACCATGACAGCAGCTGAGAGTGTCAAGGAATTCAGCGCTTGTTAATGTGATTGGCGGATCTATCTTAAAAACTCAATCCTTTATAAGCGATGTCCAGCTTAATAGGTTCTGTTATAATGACGCTCTAATGTATATATATATATATATATATATATATATATATATATATATATATATATATATATATATATATATATATATATATATATCATAGATGATTCTGTAAACAAACAGAAAAACATCTACAATTGATTCTGTAAAAAATGTCAGAAAACAATGTTACAACTAGATTATTTGTGAAATTACACACTTGAGTATATTAATATCAAATACTTTTTCTTAGTTGAAGGTAAATTGATTTCTTTTGTAAATGCAATTTACATTTCACTTTCAAGTATTTTATTTAATTAATTATTATTAATAATGTAGGTGCTGGAAGGTGTACAGAAGGAGCTAGTGAATTATGGTAACACTGGAATCAGTGTGATGGAAATGAGCCATCGATCAGCTGATTATGATAAAATTAACACAACAGCCCAAACTTTGTTGCGAGACATTCTGTAAGTATAGGTATTATGATGAAGTTAAAAAAATAGGTTTTTAATGTACATTCAAAAAATATACAAAACAGTTTAGAATTTTATTTAAAACAATTTTCATTCACCAAATTTTACATAAAGATTTGTTTGGCTATTTCTATTTTTAAAAGTGAAATATCTTTTTAAGTAATTTATAATACTGGATAAACTACAACCTCCTATATAAGTAAATAGAATGGTCTAAAATCTCTCATTCCACCCTTTGGGTGTGAACATCCTGCAATAAATATTTCTCCATAGCAAAATATCTTTTATCTAATGATCAAATTTTTAACATGATTACATTTTAATATGTGTGTAGGTGTGTGTTGCAGTGAGAATAGGCAGACTGATACCCGTTCTATGTCTCTACCTTTTACCCAATTTAAAATACATGGCAATTACCTCAATTTTCTACTTAGATTACTATGTACAAATTGTTTTTCGCCTTTTAAAAATTATTTTTGCATTCTAATGTACCTTTGATCTATTTGTTTGTTCATCTTGGTGTTGGAATGACAGAAATGTATTCTAATGGATTTGGTTACCTATAACGTTCAGCAAAACTTTAATGTTTAAACATTAGTAATGATCAGTTGAATCGCTGATGATAATTACTAAATGCAGTTAAAAATGTTTCGTCTCATTAAGTTTTAAAAATGTACTCAATTTGTAAATTTAACTTTCAAGATACGAATTCATTATCGATATGTAATCGTTTTCTACGAATTTATTATTAAAGTTCAATAATAGGTTGTTTCTGCTTTTTTTGGTAGCAATCACTATTAAGTATTGTCATTGTGGATTACAACCAGTTAATCATTGGTCTAAACCTGGTTACAAGCAATACAACATGATGAGAGAATAATTTTTTACTTTCAAACCTTAGTCAGACCTGTAGTTTCAAGTTAAAAGGTTTGGGCATATACGAGTACATTCTTCATCTTGGCGTTGAAATGACAGAAATGTATTCTAATGGATTTGGTTGCCCATAACGCTCAGCAAAACTTTAATGTTTAAACAATAGTAATGATCAGTTAAATCACTGATGATGACTAAATTCAGTTCAAAATGTTTCGTCTCATTAAGTTTTAAAAATTTACTCAAGTTGTAAATTTAACTTTTGAGATATGAATTTATTATCGATATGTAATCCTCTTCTACGAGTTTATTATCAAAGTTCAATAATAGGTTGTTTCTGCTTTTTTTTGGTAGCAATCAGTTTTAAGTAATGTCATCGTGTATTACAACCAGTTAATCATTGGTCTAAACCTAGTTACAAGCAATCCAACATGATGAGAGAATTTTTTTTTACTTTCAAACCTTAGTCAGAACTGTAGTTTCAAGTTAAAGGTTTTGGGCATATGATCTTCTTCTAAAAACCAATTTGCTTTATATGGCACAGAATATTAACTTAACAATCTTCTGTGAGAAGTGAGAAGTTAGTGAAGCACGTTTTCGTTTTATTACTATGGAAAATCATAAAATAATTGCAAAATGTTGTAAGAGGTTGTCAGCATAAGATTAATGAGTGTAGCAGGGTTGTTTACGATGTAACGGAAAAAGGAGTTAGATTAAAAATGTGGGTGATTATTTAATACATTTATTTTAATTGTTGCGTGATGTTTGTATAGTTCATACTTTTCTATAGTTGTTTTTTACTGTGGTTTAATATGTGTAGAATATTGAAATTAGTATGTATGATTGTGTATGTGCATTACATGTTTTATAAATGTGTTGCAAAGCTGGCTTTTAGGTTTAGGCTGCACCAACAAGACATTGATGGGAAAGTAGATAATTTCATAACAGAAAACAATATTAATCGAATTTCGATCAGACCTCACAGCAAAATTTCAAACACAAATTAAAAATCTTCTAAATAAATGTATCAAAATCATGAAACCAGAATAAAACAAATATTGCAAAAAAATGAAACCCTAAGCACCCATACTAAACGTTTTACCTAAAATACACAAAGAAAACACTTCCATTCGTCTAGTAATCAATCAAACACAGGCACCATTACATAGGCTATCCAAATACACAGACAAACTCATCAGAGACAGCATAAAATTTAACCACTTAACCATACACAATAACATAGATGTAATTCACAAAATTAAAGACATCCGTTACCACACAACTCCAACATAGGATCATTCAACATTAAAAACCTATACACTAACAAACCCATTTAACAAACACTCCAAATACGAAAAAACATGCTCATAGCAAACAACTCCATAACACTCACCAAACTCATAACATCACAAAACTACTTCACATATAAACACAAATTCCACACACAAAACGATGGCCTGCCTATGGGTTTTCCCATCTCAGACATCTTAGCAAAAATATTCTTACATCACATTGAACAACAATACATTCTACAGAACAACAAACATACACGCACAATAATTTATTACCATAGATATGTGATGACATTTTAATATTATACAACACAACAAACGGCAAATCAACCAGCTACACAATTACATCAATACCACACACCAAAACCTCACTTTTACCCTCGAATTAGAAGAACATAATAGAATAAACTTTCTGGAACTTACTATCACCAAACACAATTTTAAAATATACAGAAAACCTACAATTACTGATACTGTCATACATAACACATCTAATCATCCTACACAACACAAACACACTGCATTTAATCATATGTTACACCACCTAATCAATATACCTGTGCAACAAAAAGACTATGACGAAGAACTCAATATAATAAAATAAATTGCTAAACAAAACAACTGCCAACATTCACTTATAGACAACATACTCATGAAAATTAAACACAAACATACATAAAAAAACAGCCACACTGACAATCCATACAAAAAACTATAAATACATATCCCTCACATACCACAACAAAAACACAAAAAACATTTCTTCCACTTTTAGAAAACTCAATAACTAAATATCATACAAAACAACAAATACTTTAAGACAACACATACAATCCTTTCCACCACAAACAGAGAAATACAATCTATTCTGTATACAAAATAACATGTAACGAGCCACATTATATCGGCCAAACCGGTAGATTATTCAACACACACTTCAATGAACACATCAACGACATAAACAACCTAAACCCAAAATCCAGCTATGCAACACATTTACAAAACACACAACATACTTACATACTACTTTAAATATTAAACCATAATAAAAAAACTAACAACTATGGAAAAATATGAAATATGCAAACATTATGCAACAGATAAAGAAAATATAATAAATGACCACACACACTTTGAATTCAACACCCTTTTCCATTACATCGTAAACAACTAACTTAACCTACCACCACTACAGTCATAAATCTTATGCTGACAACCTTTTCTACCGTGTATGACACTGCTAGTAAAGGCTTAGCTTTGTAAAAGAAACTATTGTTTCGAAATGAGTCAGCAAGTAAGCTCTTAAGTATTCACTTAGTCAAGTAATAATTAATTACATAAAGCTTAACCAATTACTGAATGTGAAATTTAACTTTTTGTTTAATGAGAATAACCCTTTCAGAATAAGTGTCTCAGTGTCATCTCAGACTGTAGGAGTTACATAAGAGTTATGATCTGACATGAAAATTGGACACACCTGAAACTGCCATCCTCAAAAAAAGCAATAAATTAGTAGCTGAAGTTGATGTTGGAGTCAAATAAAAGAATTAACATTCTAAATACTATAAATAATTATCATGAAGTAAGCTTACAAGAATTTTATTCTAAACAAAAACCTTTTGAAATTGAAACAAAACTCTAAAAGTTTAAAAAGAAGTTTATAAAACAACAAAATTTGAGGAGCTGAAAACTATTAACAGGAAAAATATAACATAAAAAAATGAATAAAGATATTCTAAAATTCTTTTTGTTAGAGTGGTAAATGTTCTTAACCCCTTACTGGTTTGTGACGACTATACGCGACACGAGCTGAATGCTGAAAAACGGCCGCTGTCGCGTACACACGTCACGTCAATGGCCTGATCGTATTTATTCCGTTTATGCCGCGTTTGCTCGACAAAGTTCATCCGAATGCCGCTAGATCGTGTGCATATATTTTCAAGCAAATATTTTGTAATATGGTACTATTTTTACCAATGTTTTTTTCGATTCAAGACGTTTGAATTGTCAGTTGCTAATGGTCAACCTGCTGTGCATTTGTGCTTGTCTATTCGTTTGCCATATTGTTTCATAGTGTTATTTATGCAATTTAATTATTATATGTATAGTGTAGTTAGTGTTTGAAGTTATTATTAGAGTAATATTGATATTTCTGTTTACTTTTTCAAGAGAGATATTTCTTGAACTTTGGCTTTAGGTTATTTATAGGTTATAAAGGTATTCATACATTCTATAAAATGGATGAATTTTTGAGTGACAGACAATTGCATGAATTGTTGTTAGAAAGTGCTTCTGATAGTGATTCAGAAGATGAATTAGATGATTTAGGGGAAGAAATTGAGATAGAAGACAATGCTCCTCTAGTATTAGGCCCTCAGGTGCACAATCCAAACCCAGTATATGCAGCTGCTGTCCTTCCAAATCTAAATAGCCTTGTTTGGGAAAACTACCACTCTGCTGGAAAAAATTTAACTGAAAAAGTTTTTACTGGAGATCCAGGAATAAAGGTAAAGATACAAAATCATAATGATCCATATGAACTATTCAAGCTATTTATCACAGATGAGTTGGTTGATATTATTGTGCAACAAACTAATAAATATGCGGAACAGTTTTTAGCCAATCGTCCTCTTCTACGCTTTTCTAGATTTCATGCTTGGAAAGAAACAAACACCGACGAAATATTTATTTTATTGGCTGTGTATGTGCTGCTAGGTCTTATTTGGAAACCTGAAGTAGGAAAATATTATACAAACAAAAAATTGTTTTCCACCCCTGGTTTTACAAACCTCATACCCCATAATAGATTAAAACTTTTGAACCGTTTTCTACACTTTGTGGACAACACTACCCCAGTCATGGAAAATAAAAAAATGTCGAAAATAAAGCCAGTTTTTGATTACATTACAAAAAAGTTTAGCGAAGGTTATGTTCCTAGTCGCAATGTCTCAGTAGATGAAAGCCTACTCTTGTGGAAAGGGCGGTTGAGTTTCTTACAGTACATAAAAATCAAAAGAGCACGATTTGGAATCAAATCGTATATACTATCTGAGGCTAAAACAGGTTATATTTGGAAGGTAATAGTTTACACCGGAAAGGAAACTGAAATAGCCCAAAATACGCAACACCCTCATACAGTCAATGTAGTTCTGAAAGTAATGGAAGGTTTACTTGATCAAGGTTACTGTGTGTATACAGACAATTTTTATACCAGTCCAGAACTAGCACTTGTTCTAACTAGTAAAAACACCGATGTTGTTGGAACTGTCCGAAGCAATAGAAAAGGTTTGCCAAAAGATGCTGTAAAACAAAAATTATCAAAAAATGAGTCACTTGCTGTTGTTGAAAAAGAAGGGAGGATGATCTATGTCAAGTGGGCTGACAAAAGGGACGTTCACCTTTTATCAACTAGACATGAAATTAGCTATGTTCCGGTTATAAGAAGAGGAAAAGAAGTTGTAATACCTGAAATAGTTCATGACTATAACAAAAATATGGGCGGCGTCGAAAGGGTCGACCAGATGTTGTCTGCCTATCCTATGGAACGTAAACGGCAGAAAATATGGTACAAAAAGGAGTTTCGGCATTTGGTAAATATGTGCATTTTCAATGCACATGTATTACACCAAGAATCCGGAGGTTCAATGACTTCTCTCCAATTTAGAGAAAATCTTGTAGAGCAAATTGTCTCAAAGCATCTGGACGAATCAAATAAACCAAAGAAAGGAAGACCCTCAACTGAAGATGATCCACTACGTTTACTGCAAAGGCATTTTCCTGATTTTGTACCTTCCACAGAAAAAAGAAAAAATGCCATGAGGAGGTGTGCTGTGTGTTCCAAGCATAACATACGGCGTGAGTCACGTTATCAGTGTAATGAGTGCGACGTGGCACTTTGCGTTTCACCATGCTTTAAAATATTCCACACACAGAAAAACTTCTAAAATGTGTAAAATTGTAGACTTGTGATGTACAGTTTTAGCCTAGTGTTTATTTCTCTTTTTTTCTAGTATTAGTGATTATATGGATATGTAGAACTGAAATTCTGTAAAAAACGTCAAAATGTAAGTAAATTTCACTTCCTTCCATAAAAATAATTTTTTTTAATTTTGATTTTATGTTTAATAGTTGTGTAATATTATAACAAATAAAAATAAATAATAAAAAAAATAAGCACTTTTGGGTTGTTAAAGTGAAATTTAAATCGACCGTTAAGGGGTTAATATCCTACTTAAATGAAAAAAAGATCTGGTGAGAAAGAAGACTATTGAAGGTAGACCATGTGTCATTTTATTGAGGCATGTACATTCTAAAGCATTTAGATATTTAAAACATAAGTCCAACTATCTCTTCTCTGTATTCAGTTCATTGAAAGTATAGGTATCTTCTCTTTCATACTCACCATTAGTGCATGCAATAATGGATAAAGCATATAATAAGGTTTATAAAACATACCGGGAGAAATTTTACAGAATTAGATATACCCTTTCATTCAATGAAATAAGTTTAAGTAGCCAAATTGCTTTGATCTCAACAAGCAGGGAATGTAGGTTACTTGTGTATGGTTTTTTCACAATTGGTTTTTCTTTCTTGAAGAGGTTTTTTATTTAACAACTGCCTCTAGTTGGAGAGAAAACTGAAACATTGATTTTGGCAGCAATATATTACCTACAATTACTTTATTTTTAAATCTCTATGATAATAATAGACAAATATTTGTATATACAGAGACAAAATTTGTTTGGAGAGACAGGATTACATTATCTTTCTGGGGCTATGTTCAAGGTGAACATATGGTGCTCAAGGAAGAAAATGGGGTTAGCACTATGTTTCAACTGCCAATTATTACCCTAGATCTCATTTTCATAGACTGAACTAACCTAGAAGCTGACAAATCAGACAGTAATTCTTTGGTGCTATCAGGAATCGAACCCAGAACTTTTAAGTTAGTAGTCATATGCTCTACCCACTTGACTACTTAGCACCATTACTGGCAATATTGGTGAAATGTTTTGACAATAAAGATATTTAGCTGCTAGTTACACTACTTTGAAAGAATCCTAAGATAAAGAGACATCTTCTGCTACTTCTGATTTACTGTTTTTAGGAATATTCCAGACAACTATAGTGTACTGTTCTTACAAGGTGGAGGAACAGGAATGTTTGCAGCTGTAGCAATGAATCTGATAAGCCGAACAGGATCAGCTGATTATTTTGTTACAGGTAAATCATAATATTAGTTTTTAATCACTTAAACAATAGTTTATGACTATCTGAACTTCAAGTTTAGTAAATTTTTTAAAACTTACTGAGACAGAATGTTTTCGATCGCTATGTGCCGATCTTCATCAGTGTCTTCTGCTTAGAGATGTTGGGTCAAGCTAGGGCGGTTTTAAAGGTAGGTTTTCAATAGTATGTGTGATTTGTATTGTGTTTGTTCGTTTAATATGTTTGTACTTTGTGTTTTTTTGTGTGTCTGTAAATTTCATATTGTTCTAGTGTATTGAGATGTGGTCCTTTTTTGTTGTTGTGTAGGATTTCTAGGTTATGGTAAATGTCTGTGTATTTGTGTCCTGTTTTTTTATGTGACTGTAAAATGTTGAGTTAGTGTTCCTCAACTCTTTGTTTAAAGCTGCAACCTGTTTGTCCAATGTAGAATTTGTTACATTCATCGCAGTTTAGTTTGTATACACCCGGTGCTTGTAGTTTATCTTTGTTGTTGGTGTTGTGTTGTATTTTATATTGCAACTTGTTATTAGTTTTGTTGCACCTATAATATATGCTTGTTATTATACAAGCACCAGGCGTATACAAACTGAACTGCGACGAATGAAACAAATTCTACATTGGACAAACAGGTCGCAGCTTTAAACAAAGAACCGAGTAACACAAACAGAACACTAACTCAACATTTTACAGTCACATATAAGAAACATGACACAAATACAAAGACATTTACCATAACCTAGAAATCCTATACATTAACAAAAAAGGACCACATCTCAACACACTAGAACAATATGAAATTTACAGACACACAAAAACACAAAGTACAAACATATTAAACGAACAAACACAATACAAATCACACATACTATTTGATGCTATCAAAAACCTACCTTTAAAACCGTCACCGCTTGACCCAACATCTCCAAGCAGAAGACACCGATGAAGATCGGCACATAGCGATCGAAAATGTTCTGTCTCAGTAAGTTTTAACAAATTTAAAGTTCGGATAGTCATAAACTAATGTTTAAGTGATTAATAAGATTCGCCGAACGTAATGGACTGCAAAATTTAAGAATATTATTAGTGTAGCTTCATACAGAGATACATACAGAATACTGTGTCTTCACAAGAAGCTAAATCAAATTATAAGAAGTAAGCTCATGCTTAAAAGGCGTGGTTCAAAATGTATCTTTATTTACATTTGTTGTCTAAAGTTGGGAACAATCTAAAATGGTTATCATTTACAGGTGTATTGGCAATTCATAATGATATCTACTTAATTGTGGAATTTAAAAAAAATATACATATTCTTCTCATTGCCTTACTATACATTAGAAAATTTTCCTTAAGAACTTTTTCACAAACTACAAATATAAGCTGTCTAGGGTGTCAATTTCTTTTCGCTGACTTAATGTTAATGTTTTTCTATTTATTGTTGTTGGATTTAGTAGAAAGGTATTGTATGTTCGCTTAATATATAATATTAGATTTTTAAAAAATTAAAGAGCCCTAATAGTTGTATACCATCAAAAATATTTAAGTTTTGTCAGTCATTGCAAAGTCCAGATGAAAATGAAAAATATATTATTTTGCTAAATAGGTTTTTTAGACTTGATTTTACCTGAAACTCTGGTTTTACTGGCCTATGTTGGAGCTTTGCTCCTTACTTTGCTTTCCATTCACAATTTTCTCTTACGTTAGCATATCCAGGAGCACATTAACTTGTTAAGAATAAATACAACTTTAATAAATAAATCCTTTATGTTTCAGGTACTTGGTCTGCCAAAGCTGCAAAAGAAGCATCTAAGTATGGGAAAGTGAACTTAGTGCTCCCTAAAACTGACAAATACCTTGAGATTCCTGAGCCTTCGTCTTTCAACTTGGACCCTAATGCCTCTTATGTCTATTACTGTGATAATGAAACTATTCATGGTAAACTTCCTCTTTACATATTTTATTTTACTTCTTTATGATGTAATAACTGATATATTTAAAAGTAGCTGTAAAACGGAAAGTATCTAATAAAAAGGTAGTTTGTATCTATTAATTTCATTACTATCTATTAAAAAAACATAACAGTTAAACATATTCATGATAGACAATACAGATATCAAATTATTTATTACTACTTGGAAAACAAAGAAAAGTATAAGTAAATTGTTAACAGATGTGTTCAGGACAAATGAACAACTGAGTATGACGCAGATGTCGCTTAATGTAGTCATATGTGTGCTTCTCTTGTATTTCATTCATGTATCAAATATATTGTGGTTACTAAACATTTTTAAATGTTTTAAACTTGCCTATAGTAGCATTTTTTTTTCTTGTTGAGGACGGCCGTTTCGGGAGATGTGCCCTTTTGTCAACTCAGACCGTAACTCTGAGACCGCTACTATAGGCAAGTTTAAAACATTTAAAAGTGTTTAGTGATTGCTAGTAGCTCACGCGAAGATGGAATCAACAAATGTTAATATTGCAAGCCGAGCATTAACCATCCATCGATACCGTAACATACATCTCAAGGTAACAAAACTTTCCCTTCATATCTCTTTCAACATACAGCGCCTAAAATATAAAATCACACCCAATTGCGCAAAAATACAAATTAAAAACAAAAATAACAACCCAGCTACCATAAAACCACACACGAGTTACAGTCTGAGTTAACAAAGGGACACATCTCCCGAAACGGCCGTCCTCAACAAGCAAAGTAAGTGCTACTATAGGCAAGTTTAAAACATTTTAAAGTGTTTAGTGATTACTAGTAGCTCACGCGAAGATGGAATCAACAAATGTTGATATTGTGGTTGTTTCTTTGATTAACAATTAAAATATTTATATTACTATATGAAAATTTTCTCAAGATCAAAATATTCATAAATTTTATTTATAATGCTTTGAAATTGAAAAGAATGGAGGCTTTCTACTGATGTTTTTAAAATCTCTTCTCTAATTACCAGGAGTTTTCACTGATCTCAAAACTATAAATGAATTTGTCGGAATTGAGCCCTGTGGAGCCTTGTTTAGTAGAAACCTTTGGAGGGGTTTCCAAACCAAATTAGATCAATTGTTTACTCGACCTACTGTAAATAATCCTAAGGAAATTTTAGTCTTACATTGAGTAATATTTTTTTTTAAAACTTTGTAATATATACTTTTAAATATTTTTGTTTAACATGACTGAATTACTATAAGGTTTTATTATACTTTGAAACCATTGGTCATTATTAAGCATTAAAGTTAACTTTGTTATACAAAGTCTGAAAAATATACAAGCATATTTTCTAGAATTAATTTCTTTTATTTATCAACATCAGTACCAAAATGTGTGCTACTTCCCACTAATGTTTCTAACTTCATTTATAATGAATACTAGCATTACCAAACGTATGTTGCTGCACCAAGAATCATAAAGAAAAGCAAATATAATATACAAATTTTAGAAATTTACAGACACACAAAAACACAAAGTACAAACATATTAAACGAACAAACGCAATACAAATCACACGTACTCTTTCATACTATCAAAAACCTATCTTTAAAACTGTCCCCGCTTGACCCAACATCTCCAAGCAGAAGACACTGATGAAGATCGGCAGATAGAGATCAAAAACGTTCTGTCTTAGTAAGTTTAAGAAAATTTACTAAATTTAAAGTTCAGATAATCATAAACTATTGTTTATGTGATTAATAAATTTTAGATGCCCCAACACCTGAGAAAGCAACATATAATTATCCATGATAAAAGCTCAAATGTTCCAAATTTAATCCAGCAATTGTCAATGATTGTCCTTGTGCCTTGTGTTTATTGCAAGTTGCAAAGGAAATTGTAGTTGTTTGAAATCAATAGGTAGAAATGATGAAATCAACGGTATTCATGGAATTAAGAGCATCTCTCCTTTGAACTTGCCACCTCTGATTTCTGCCTGGATCACGTTGGGTGACAGTTTTTTATAGTTAGTCTGGTTCCATTGCACAACTTTGGTTGATTCAAATTTCTCAAGAATATTATCGCCGATCCTACTTTTAATATCAATAAGTGTAATTGCAATAATTGTACATAGAATTAAGCAATTTTAAATAATTAATAATGTATTTTTATTATTACACATAGTTTATAATGTTTTAAAATTAATTTAAGTAACGCTAGTATTGATATACATTTTAACATTAGACTTATAGAAGGCTGTACACCGAACCATCCTAAGCCTCTGGGGTGGAGCCCTGTGGGTGGATTTACACTAAACCTCTCATGAACCATCCTGGGATCCTATTTTAAAATAAGATTTGAAGAACATTACAGAGCATTCAAAAATAAAAATACAAAAGCATCAAATGTTGCAGCACACCTAATATCACATAAACATGAAATAACAAATTACGAAAATAACCTAATCATACTGGAAATAAATAATAACTCAATGGAACTAAACTCACTAGAAAAATACCACATCTATAAAAACAAACACAATAATTTAATAAACCTACAGACAACATATGCAGACGGCGTATTATTTAAAAACATTATACACGTGGCTCAAGAAGAAACATGCATGACGTCAACAAGTACCAACATCACAGACCGAACAACCACACCAGAAAAATAGAGAAAATTAATTCAGTGATTCGATAATCGTCAAGTGACCGAAAGGTGCCTCATCACATAAGGTAAAATGATTGCACTTAGTGGTTGAAAAAAATGCTTGCAACTAATAATAATAACTTCATAAAGTCAGTGCAACAGAAAAATAATGAACAACGTGAAATATCACGATATATATATATATATATATATATATATAGATTTTTTGGACTAGGAGACTGACAGACTTACCTTGGTAAGAGTCCATTCTGTAGTCTTGAAATAGAAACACATAAAAACACTTAAACAATGATATATTTCATCCACACAGTGGTCTTTGTCAATCGAAGAGAAAACACAAAAAGAAATATGAGAGAATGAAATAAAATAATTGTAATCACAGATTGTGTAGAGTAGAAATCAGATGTCACAGATGCACAGATTAAAGATATATATATATTGTTTCCGTGAGCATATGAGTGATTATAGTTTATATAAGTCTGTCAGGGGAAAAGAGATAAGGCTATTTGGATTAAAAAAAAAAAAATTGAATGAATTTATCTGATGTTGAGGTTAGGGGATTCTCTGGACTTGGTATACCACTGGTATGATAGTTCCCACCTTCTCAGTTCTGAGGGATTGCAATCAGGGGGGAGTGATTTAATTATTTTTGTGGTATAGCAGTCATCAAAAGTTGTGATGTTATGACTCGCAGCATGTTGAGCTGTTGGTCTATCCATATTCATAATTTTAACATCATGTCTGTGGCCATTCATTCTGATATTCAGACCATCCGTGGTCAGGCCTATGTACTGTGCTGAGCAAAGTTTACATTGTAGCTGGTATATGACATTTTTCGATGTACAATTATGATGACCCTGTATTTTGAAGACCATTTTTGTTGTTTGGCTGTTGAAACTATTTGCTGAGGGGTGTATTGGACACGTCTTGCATCTAGGTCTATTGCATGGGAAGGAGCCATGAGGAAGTTTGTGTGGTTCTTTACCAATCAAAACTAACCTAAATATATATATATATATATATATATATATATATATATATATATATATATATATAGTGAGTGTTAACTACTAGTAGGAATTGAAAAATAACTAAATACTTGCAATTTTTGTAAAAATATAGCATCAACATTAAATGCTACTATAGGCTAGTTTTTAAATATATTAACATACACAGAGTTATTTTAAGACAAAACTGTGTTATATCATGTTAATAATGAGCTGTTATTAAAATATCAGGATTTATATATTTATCTATCTAGAAGAAAGCATCAAGCACAGATTATGCATGTCCTTAAAATATATTTCCCATAGCTCTTAGTGATGGTATTGCTCATTGATTAAATTTGTCCTATTTGTTACTTGCTTGATTAGTTCTTTATTGAGTCTTGTAGTAATTTGCTTTAAAGATTACTGATTTGCAATAAAAATGTACATACACAACCCAACAATACGAAATATACAAACATTGCAAACCACACCCTACACACATACGCAACACCCAATTACATTTCATACACACTTTTTAACATCATAACTCTCAATACTTACTAAATACACTCACACCCCCACCATTATATCCCACCCCCACCTTTACCTACGAAAACCTTGAGATCAGTTACGGTCTGAGATGACAATGGGACACGTTTCCTGAAACTGCCATCCTCAACAAATATGAGTAAGTGCTACTATAAGCAAGTTGTAAAATATTTACAAGTGTTTTAGTGAAAACTAGTAGCATACGTGAAGATGGAACAATTATTGAAAATTTATTTTTTGGAGTCAAATTACTCTATTCACAACAATTATAACAAAGAGATCCAAGTATATAATTTATTTCATCGATATACTTGATTTCATCAAGTATTTGTTTTTTTCATTGATATACTTGAAAAGGTTAATTATTATTTGTACAGTTCTCAAGATATTACTATTTTTGAAAGCAGGAGTAGAACATATTATTATGATACATTTATCACTAAAATACTTGAGCATGTAATTACAATTGGGTATAGTAACTCCACTCATATGTAGTCACAGTCTGATTTGAAAATGGAAAACATTACCCAAAACACCTGCCCTTAGTAAAAATAAAGTGGTACAATAGGCAAGTGTTACATATCAATCTAATATTAATAAAGCTCGAGTGTTTTAGTTTTCAAGCGTAAAACTAGTTGAAGATGGAATCAAGTAACATAAATCTTTATTTCAGGAGTTGAGTTTCCTAACATTCCAGACACGAAAGGTGTTCCTATAGTAGCAGATATGTCTTCCAACTTTCTTACAAGACATATTGACATTAAAAAGGTAGAGTTGCAGAAGTGAAAAACAATTAAGTTTATAATGCATTATTAAATAGGCAAATACATGCACCAAGCTGTATTATTTTGATTTGTTTAAAATTAATAACCTAAGATATATTTAGAAGTTAATTTTTGTTTTTATTCCATAAAAAATCAAATTTGGTAGAAAGGTCTGTATGAAATCAAAATTTTACAAAATGTTCTTTTCTTTATCTTGAAAATATTTCAGAATATTCTAAAGAATTATTCTTAAAGTTGTTTGTTGTAACTATTTTGAATAATCATTAGTAATTATTTGAATAACTAAATGCAAACTATTAACTTGCTGATGCATTTCGAAAGTAGTTTTATCTACAAAGCTAACCCGCTATTTAACTAACAGAGTAATGGGTTAGCTTGGTAAATGAAACAACTGTTTCAAAACACATCATCAAGTAAGTTAATAGTTTTCATATTTGTTGATTCCATCTTCAAGTGAGCTACTAGTTTTCACTAAAACACTTGTAAATATTTACAAACTTGCCTATAGTAGCACTTACTTATATTTGTTGAGGATGGCTGTTTCGGGAGATGTGTCACATTGTCAACTCAAAACGTAACTGATCTCAAGTTTTTCGTAGGTTAGGGTATTACGATCAGGGTGGGATATTATTACAAAGTACACCCATCCCACCATAATATCCTTCCCTCACCCTAATACTCTAATAACCTATGAAAACTTTGAGATCAGTTACGGTCTCATTTGACAATGGGACACATCTCCCGAAACGGCCGTCCTCAACAAATATAATTAAGTGCTACTATAGGCAAGTTTGTAAATATGTACAAGTGTTTTAGTGAATAGTTTTCAATTAGTTACTCAAATAATTACTAACAATTATTTTTAAAAACAAAATGATTTTTTTCAAATACAACAAACATTTTTATTTTTCAGTTTGTTGTCTTATTTTCTAAATTTCATAACAATATAAAAAAATATCCAATTTTAAGCATTAACATAAGTGAAATATTGTTAACAGTTTGGTGTCATATTTGCTGGAGCACAGAAAAATGTTGGCCCGCCTGGAGTGGTTATTGTTATTGTTCGTAAGGATCTATTAGGGAAACCTTTACCAATATGTCCTTTAGTGTTTGACTTTACAGTTATGGACAGGGATAATTCCCTTCACAACACTCCTCCAACATTTAGGTAAGTTTTTTTAATGCTTTCACTTTAAACATATACAGATTTTTAGAGTGCCATATTTTATGTGAAATATCATTTTTCTTAATATTTATCTGTCATATGAGCCACATGATTCTACTATTCTTATTTGTTCTTCTGCTTGTAAACTCTTTCCAGATCCTATTTCTCCAAATAAACCATATGATGTATATTGTTGATTCTTGCAATATCTTGTTACATAACATTCAACATGAAACACAGAAGCGACTGGAAATTCTAGCACTTTGTAATTTACTTTGATTCGAAAACTCAAACAATACATAACTTAATTTAATAGATACACTAACTCTTAACAATAAAAGTGCAACAGAAAATATCTTGTTCATTCACCAACAGAAAATAAGATACAAACCATACAACCTCCGCAAACCATGGAAGCAATATATGCACAGTATACTCGAAACCCTTCAAAGTATTTATGTGTATGTATATATATATATATATATATATATATATATATATATATGAAGTTAATATATTACTATGTAAGTAATTTTATCCACCATTAAGTGCAATAATTTTACCTTGAGTGATGAGGTACCTTTCGGTCAATTGACCATTGTCGAATCACTCATATATATATATATATATATATATTGATATTTTACGTTGTCCATTATTTTTCTGCTGCACTGACTTTATGAAGTTAATATATTACTATTGTAAATACCTTTATCCTCCACTATTCGTCACACAAGGTAAAATTATTGCACTTAGTGGTGGATAGGTGGATAAAAGTATTTACAATAGTAATATATTAACTTCATATATATACATTTTTGATATGTTACGTTATCCATTGTTTTTCTGTTGCACTGACTTTATGAAGTTAATATATTACTATTGTAAGTAATTTTATCCACCATTAAGTGCAATGATTTTATTAAAATCATTGCACTTAATGGCGGATAAAATTACTTACAATAGTAATATATTAACTTCATATATATATATATATAAAACTTGCTAAATACCTTATAGTACACACACATACACACACACACACACACGTATATATATATATATATATATATATTTGTGTAAATGTTCTAAATGAAATACATCATAGCTCAATATATAAAAACTAGCCAGAACCCTTTTGTAAAGACATTTTAAGAACACTTTATATAGAATCAATTGTTAAAAGATTTATCATATTTGTTTCAGTATATTTGTTGTTATGAGAGTGTTTGAGTGGGTAAAGAAGCAAGGTGGAGTGGCAGAAATGGAAAAACGTGCAAACAATAAAAGTGCATTATTATATAATGCTATAACAGAATCCAATGGTTTCTACCAATGTCTAGTGAAACCAAAATATCGTTCAAGAGTGAATGTGCCATTCACTCTGAAAGGAGGGCCAGAACTTGAAGCAAAGTTTTTAAAAGCAGCCCAAGAAAAGGGAATGATTCAATTAAAGGGACACAGGTATTGAAAAAAAAAATTATTTATATTGAAATATATTTCATGTCATGAATAAGCGTGGTAACTGAATGGAGATATTTTTTTAAATTCTCATTTGTCTATCCTTACAATAAGTGAACGCTAGCTATAATTTTAAATTCAATAAAATAACACTTAGATTTCTTATCCTTATATTTTCTAAGATAATTTTGCATCCTCTAAAATTGTTGTAATAATCTGAATTTATATCTTTATCTTTGAAAAACTAGTTACATAATTTATACAGGTTAATTAATAAAACATCTACCAATGTGTTTGTTGTTTACAAAAAATATTACAAGTAAATGAGCTTTTGACAGCTGCTGCAAATATCCCTTCTCAATATCAGTATCTCTTATCCTATGGATTTAGTTATTTCATGTCTTCTACTGACCTATGAATCATGCTGATTATTTCTTTGTGTTTTCGTAATTGAATTTCCTATCTGTGAAGTATAAGTTTTGCTAAATAAATGTAAGAGTTAGCAAACTCATTGACTGACAAATACTGTAAATATACAGATTTTTATTGTAAATTTCATTAATTTTTACATTAATTACAAAATTAATGTTTATTAATTTCTGTTCATACATGGTTCTTTACAGGTTAGTTGGTGGAATTCGGGCATCACTTTACAATGCTATTTCCGTCAAAGAAACACAGATACTTGTTGACTATATGAAAGAATTCCAAAAAAACAATGAGAGTTAAACTGCTGCATCAATTTTTGTCTTTTCCAAAGTCACTGTTGATTAGCAATATTTATTGTTTAATAAAAAATTTATTTTGAATATAGCAACATTTTTTTGTAATACCAATTTCATTGTAATGATACCAGTAATCTTACACCAATATACACTAATACTTCAACACTACTCTAAAATGTGAGTTTCAGTGTAACTGGTATATTGAATATTTATTTCATTTAAGAATTTAAATCGGGTCAGATTAAAATATTCCATACTTATATAAAGTTGAATTACATAAAAGTATTGATATTAAAACTTAATGGTATAAAATATTTATTGCCGAATCTGTAAACATCGGCAGCATTGAAATCGAGGTATTTGGAATTGACTTTTGAGATTGATTCCCAATTCTAGTATCCAGAATCGGTGAAATGAAATCAACCCACCACTAATATATATATATATATATATATATATATATATATAAATATCGCAGTATGTTTTCTTGTGTATTAATAAAGAACAAAGTCTAAATACAAATACAAGAATTATAATTCAATTATAATTCTTGTATTTGTATTTAGACTTTGTTCTTTATATATATATATATATATATATATATATATATATATATATATATATATATATATATATATATATATATATTAAATATGGTGTTATGTTTTCTTGTATATATAGTTAATAAATTTAAAATATTTCAAACACAAGAATACTTTTAATGAATATATTTATTCAAAGCTTTTCGCCGATAAAAAAGTATCAGCATCTTCAGGAAAAATAATTATCTAATAAAATACTTTTACAAAATTAAATCATATGTACTACAAAGAATCATATGTTTATAATTATTGCACTTTATGTAAATTTTTCTATAACATCAATGACTTTATAAATAGTTTGGTGCCTTGATCTCACTTGAATTTGTTCATTGTGTTTGTATTTAGACTTTTGTTTTATATATATATATATATATATATATATATATATATATATATATATATATATAAATTAATAATAATTTTGCTATTTGAATAATGTCAATTGTTTTTGATATATATATAACACTTGAGAGAATATTATTACTTGATAGAAACCTAAGCAAGATACTTGAATAAAACTGGGATAAAAACACCAGGAGCTTTTAAAGGTGTAGGATCAAAGCAAAATATTTAATGTTTAAGAATAATTGTGTTGGAAAGGCTGTATATAACCAAATAATTCTGTTATATGGTCAAACCTGACCTTGGGCTCTGTTATTTCAAATTATAATAGAATTAATTTTATTTAAACCAGAAGGGGTAAAAATTCTCTAGAAAAAAAACAATTAAAACAATCATCTTCCTGATATTTAATCCAAATATTAGTAGTTTACCCTAAATGTTATTTTATTGAAATAGTCACGTGTTTGGCACATGTTATTGCCATTTGTCATGTAGTTGCTTGTAACATGCTTTATAAAACAAAGAAGATTAAAAAGGTAGAAGTCGAAGAAGGATGTACATGGAGTTACAGACAATCCAGCTGAACAAGCTGGCAGGAAGCACCGTAACCAATTGCCAACAGGAATTTTGGCTGTCTCAGCAGCCACTCATCTCTCTTCTTGACTTGGTTTTCTCTCCACCATTTTGGCTCATTCTTGCACGTCATTTCATCAGTTTGGATCTTACAATACATTTTTCAAATAAGTGTTAGATCTATTTCAAATAAAGGTTATTAATTTTATCTAAGTTACCGTATTTTCAAAGTCACATTTATTATTTTCTCATTAAACATTATTCAACTACAAGTGTTAGCACATAGTCAACTAGTTAGGGAAACTTTAGAATTATTATTTTTTCCATGAACATTTAAACTTACCCAATTTAAAGTGTTTTTAGTGAACAGTTATAGTGGAAAAGTGGTATGCACACCAGATACCTTCAACACTAACCTGTGAAGTACATTTTATTCAACGGAAACTTCCCAAATATTAACCAGAATAATAGTAAAAGTAAAACAAAAACCAAAAACCTGTTTTGATGAAAACAGAAAATTGTCAAAACCTCTATCTCAATTACAAAAGGACTCAACATGCCCATAGGAACAATTTCTATGTGCACGAATACGCCATGCGCACAACAGCCTTATTTCATCAAACACATAAATCATTCATTGATGTATCAAAACAATGCGCTGAGGAATGTCTAAAAAAGCTGGAGTTCCAGTTGAGAAGGCTTACTTGCAAATTGGACACAGTTTTGATACGTCAAACCTATAAATACAGGTGTTTAGTTTTGACGGGTCTTGGAAAGAGTGGTTTTACGTTCAAGTACGGAGTAGGATGTGTAAAAGAAGTCATTTCTGGCTTGATAATTGATTATGTAATTTTGTCCAAATATTGCAGAGTATAGCAGAAGAAAATAACTGAATTTCATGAACATTCTCTACAGTATAAAATATGGCTTGACGATCACAAGCCTATATGCCAAGGTAAATATGTAGATTCCTCACTGGAGATGGGAACTGAGACAGTTGAAATACTACGGAGACTGTCTGAACGCCTTGGTTTTCAGTATGTAAATGTTATATCAGATGGTGACTCAAAGTCATTTGACCATGCCAGTGCACTAAATATTTATGGCGATGATATAAATATTTTTATTTAATGTCTGTTAATAACTATTAATTTTTTTATATAGGCTAATGACAGATCACAGCAGACAATTTTGACTTCTAAATGGATATTTATTAAGAGTTTTGTAATCTGTTGATTTTTATTATGTTTTATATAATGTTATGTATTTTATAATTCGTAAGTTATGTTGTATAATTGTTTAATTAAAACTGAGCTCTTGAAAAGGAATTTTGGAAAGAAATTCGAAACGTTGAGTATTTAAAAAAGCAAAATTGTCTGTGATCTGTCATTAGCCTGTATAAAAAGATATAAATATTGAAAAACAAGAATTTGTCAACCATCTAGCAAAGCAGTTATTCAATGAGCTTCAGAATCTTGTGCAGGATTGTAAGGCGAAATTGACACTGTGAGAAAAAACACGGTAGACTAAAGGTTCAAACTATTTCATTATTTTAAGAAAGTTATAATAAATAATTCAGATGATACTGGTAAAATGAGAATGGCAATATATGCCACTTTAGATAACTGCCGATCAACGAGACCAACTATACTATGATAAATGCCTGTCCTTTTGAGACTAGGTGCTTATAATGGTTTATTATAAATAAAATACTGAAGAAAAACAAGAAAACTAATAGGAATTAGCTAAGATGTTTTGTAAATGAATTTAAAGAGCTTTTCATTTAGTTTTTAATACTAAGAAACTGAAAATGGAAACAAGTTATAAAGCAAGGCAGCAGGAAAAATAAATCAGGTTGGAGACACCTTACGATTTTGAACCAAAAACTTCAAATAAATTAATATCACTAGCAAAAGAAAGGTTTTTAAAAATGTTTTCAAAAGACCTTAGATTCATAGAAAAAAACTTTATATTTACATTGCTGTGTCAATGCTATTTTAATTTTTAAATATTCTAATTTTAAAAAATACATAAATTGGCTGCATTAAGATGAAGGTTTCACTTTGTGTACTTTCATATGTGTTTTTAACGTAAATGCTCTTACAGTTGCATAATCACAAAAACTACACTTATGCGGTTTTTCCCCACTATGTATCTTCACATGCTGTGTAAGTGAACTTTTCTGTGTAGCAGAAAATTCACATTCTGTACACTTATATGGTCTTACACCAGAATGCAGTTTCAGATGTTGCATTAGAGAATTCCGCTGAGAGTAGGCAAAATCACAGTCTGCACACTTATATGGTCGTTCTCCTGTATGTAACCTTACGTGTATATTTAAAGCGCCTGCTGTTATCCCAGAATAATTGCACAACTTACATTTGAAAGGTTTTTCTTTGGTATGATGAACTCTAATATGTCTTTTAAGTGAACTTGAAAATGTACTAGAATATTCACATTCTGTACATTTGAAAGGTTTTTCGCCACTATGGATTCTCTGATGTTTCTTTAAATCACTTGATTCTAGAGTACAATAATCACATTCAATGCATTTGAAGGGTTTTTCTCCTGTGTGGAAGCTCATATGCTTCATAAATGAAATTGATTCTGATGTAGAATATCCACATTCTTGGCAACTATAAGGTTTTTCCCTTGTATGTGTTTTCATGTGTGATGTTAATGAATACAATCTTGCAGAGGTGTAATCACATACTGAACACTTATAAGGCTTTTCTCCAGAATGTATCCTCTTGTGTTGTATTAGAGTACTTAACAGTGAAGCAGAGTAATCACATTCTGAACATTTGTATGGCTTTTCTTTACTATGTATTCTTATATGTAACATAAGTCTAGACTTTTCTTTAGCAGCATAATCACATTCTGAACATTTAAAAGGTCGTTCCCCGGTGTGCATTCTCATATGGGATTTTATCGCTGATGTTCTTGCAGAAGTATAATCACATAATTTGCACTTGTATGGTTTTTCACTCTTATGCTGTTCTCTTTTGTGTGTTTTTAAAAAGCTTGCTACCAAAGTTGAATAGTTACATTCATTACATTTATAAGATTCACCCTCCTTTTTTATGCTAATTTTTAATATTGATTTTGTACTAAAAGAACAATTGTGTAGTTGAAGTTCATTTGGTGTGGTAAACTTACTTCCACATTCTTCACAACAAAAAGCATCTGAAATTCAAAGATTTAACATTTTAAAATATATAAGCAACTAGACTAAAATTATAACAGTACTAAAAGACAAAGTGATATAATTTTGAAAAGATTATCTACACTCATGATGGTTAGATAATAATGGTTCATTTTACTTTGTAGCAATTGTTAAACTACTTAAACTTTTGAATGCTCTTAATAAAATATTTTTTAAAAATCTAGTCACAGTATTAAGACATACAAAGTTAAACAGTGCAATCTTTTTTTCAGTTCAGGGTACATTTGTTACTCATAAAACCAAAATTATACCCTAATAATCATGAAAGACACAGTTGATACAACAATCATATACTTGTGATTAAGTAAATGTTTCCCTATTAAATGTTTTATTCATTTGTTTCAAATGTTATAAGGTAATATGATTAGTGTCAGAGAAAAGCTTAAGACTTATTTGTTGAAAATTACCAACTTTTATATATAAAATTAAGTATCTCATCAATACTTGCATTACTTAATTCACTCCTTTGACCAACTAATAACACTAGTCAAGCCACTTCATCATGAACAGATATAAAAATTTGTCACTAGCTCAATAAGAGTGAGCTGAAAATCAGCAATTGCTTTCCATGTTGAAGTCTCATAATATTTTTATACAGACACTCCAGTGGAATGAATGATCTTTCAAGGTCAAAATGGAGAAGGTGAGTAGTGGAATAGAAATGATTTGAATTCAAGAACTGATACTGTCCAAAAGCATGAAGCACAATCTGAGGTTTTTGAGAACTCCAAACTGATTGTGGTCAGGCCATGGGGCCATGAGGTAGAATCCTGACTAGTCATTTCCTTGTAGTAAGCTATGAGCTAATCTTGAACACATGACTCTAAATCATAGTTAGTCATGCTACATTTTATAAAATACCTACAATCCAGGAGAAATGCATGTGGGTGGAGTATCTGCAACAAAGAAAAGGAGGGATTTGCTGTTGTAGATTTTAACAGCAAATACACAGATACAAGATGGAACCAAAAAAAGTGAGTTCATCCTGTTTAGGTAGACTAAAGGTTGAGCTCTAACTTGTAAAAAAGGAAAATAATTAAAGGTAGAGTAAATGAGAATTGGACTGTATTAGAGGCTGGCCAAATTTAGTGCTCCTAATTTAAATATAAAGACAGAAGTATTCAACTAATATAAAGGCTTAAAAAAGGTATTTGAAAAGTAAAGCCATATTTATAATTCTATAATTATATATACAGAATTATATATAGAATATATATATATATACATATATATAAATAAACCGAGAAGAATGGAAAAATAGTGAAATATATAGGTAAGGTATGTCTACCGAGCCAAGCCAACTATGATCGGCAGCCATATTCTGGTGATATCTGATTCACTTTCTTCAACTATTTTATACTGACTGCAAGGAATGTTGTATTAGTCTAGCAACAAAAATAATATTAAATTAATTATGAACAATACATTTCTGAATACTTTTTAAAATAATTTTTATTATAAGACTTTTTTAATATTAATTATCTTATATCAGTGACTTTAATTTGAAACAGCCTAGTATAAAAAGTCATTAGATAGTCAGATGTAGTTAGGGTGTTGCTCTTGATTAGACATTTTGTGACTTTGTTAGAATAATTAAAACCAAGAAAGAAATGCCATATCCAACATCAATTAGTAGCATGAATATCATTAACTCGTGTTAAAACATTATTATATTGCACCTAAACTAAGGCTAAGGTACAGAAATAAATTATACCGTTCACACCATAAACCGAAAAATTATATTATGGAAATTACCATTTTGTTGATCATTGCTTAAACAACCATCCGGAGCAAATGAACAGTCCTCAGTCAAATCAGATGTCTCTTTCTGTAAAGCAAAAAAATTCTTATATAAATTTAAAACAATTAATTTCTTATTACACTTTCGCTATTACTTGCCACCAGACTTTTTGTTAACTAAAGGTTGTTAAATTGTTAACTTACACTTGGAGGAAACGTTTTAGTCTTACGACTTGTTCAGCCTGTAGGTTGAGGTTGAAGAAGTTGTAAGACAAAAACGTTTCCTCCAAGTGTAAGTTAACAATGTAACAACATTTAGTTAACAAAAGGTCTGGTCGCAAGTAATAGCAAAAGTGTAATAAGTAATTAACAACCAGCTCGTCATGAACAGCAACAAGATTTTGATATACAATTAGTTTATTAGAAAATGAAATTCATTTTTGCAGTATTTTTTAAAAAAATATATCTATAATAAAAGAAATAATATATGTTGATTTTATTATTCAAGATTTTTTAGAGGCTTTTCCCCATCTTACAAAGGTACTCTGATCTGGGATAGTCATCTTGAAGGGATTAAGGTAGATGATCAAGAGGGCGGGTTACCAGTTAAGTATTAAGGTATGCCATTTTAGAGCTGACGGTATGCAAATCCGCCTATGATTAACCACAAACTCTGCATTTTTAAGTTCATCGCGTGCAATCTGTAACTATCATTTTCATACACAATATCAAGAGCACAGTGGTACAATATATTACAATGAAAATACTGGAAAGAACCCCAATACCACAAAAATAATAAAAAATAACAAATAAAACAAGTTACTTATGATTAAACCCTTATTTACATTTCGATAACCATGTCATCATCAGAGGGTCTTATTACAAAATACAATCTAGCACACAAGAAGTTACAAACTAGATGATATTATTCTAGTTTGTAACTTCTTGTGTGCTAGATTGTATTTTGTAATAAGACCCTCTGATGATGATGACATGGTCATCGAAATGTACATAAGGGTTTAATCTTAAGTAGCTTGTTTTATTTGTTATTTTTGTGGTATTGGGATCTTTTCAGTATTTTCATTGTAATATCATTTTCATCTTATTGTAGAAAGTATTTTATATTATCTCGATCTTTCCTTGCTTTTCTCGAGCCCAACCCAGCTCTATTTACCTGTGAAGCTGCCATTAATTGTTTATGGGATTCAGGTCTTGATTCAAGCTCTGTGGCACATTTAACTTTGGGAAGTGACATAACCACTTTGTCCTGGGATTTTCCCAAAACATGCATTTTGGTAACTCTGCGGTGTTTATAGAGTTCTGATGGTTTCTTTAACTTCATCCCAAAACTATTGTGATCCTTAAATGGAGTTGAGGAATCAGCCAGATGTGCCTGCCCTACCCATAACTTCAACATCTTTATGACATTTGCATCTAACTTTGTCAGGAGGGTTTTAACCATGTCATATATCTAAAACTTTTTAATATTACTTATTGGCTGTTGGTCTACTTTATTGAGGTTGTTCATGAAACTATCGACAATTACCTTTAAGGATGGTGTATGTCCTTTGTAATCTATCTTTCTACCAAGAAATTTAAAAGGCACTGTTTCGGCAACGGTGGTAACACTTCGTCTACTTATTGAGTGTTCTGGATCATAAGAAGTATATTCAGTGACTCGTCTACCCAGATATAGACAGTGCCATTTACTTGGTTTTGACCTCAGTCTGTTAATCCATGTACAGAACTCATCTACTTCGTTTAAAAGTTTCTGGCATTGTTTGGGATTCTGTGTCAGAATTGCAAGGTCGTCTGCAAAGGCTAAGTGGTCTCTATGTATTTGTTGTTAATTTTAAAACAATGAGATTTTTTCTCATGGCTTATTAATTTGTCTATTAGAATATTAATTAATATAGCACAACATTAATTACATTACATACCTATTGTGCTAATGTATATATTGTATATATTACATTACGTATTTATATGCTATGTTTTCCCACAATTACATTTTAATTTCAATTTCATGAAGTCGGTCTTTTCCTCGAACTCGTCACCCCTCGGTCCCAAAAGTGATGAATTAGAGAGGTTCTACTGTACTTCTTAATTTTGTCTTATCTTTTCCAACATCTCTGAAGTATAAATATATTGTCCATGCTGAAGAGTAAATTCACCTTGACTTTCTGATAATGAATTCTATTTCTTTCAGACTCTTTATAATAAATTTTGTTGTAATGTTTGCTTTTTTTGTGTAGTAATGGTGTATAGTTAACCCTCCATTACTGGGTGTTTTTACTGGTCTAATTGGCTAAAAAGATTTTTTATATTATCAAGATATAAAACCCCACCAAGTAATCACATCAACTATAAGTCATTAATAGCTCATATCATTAGAAGCATTTTTTCATACTTGAAATAAAGGATAGTGTCCCTATGAAACTTTCGGAGTCACCACATCTTGTAAACAATCAATTATTTTATTGTTGCACCATGTGATCTGTTTCTCTCTACTGAACTCTTTATATTTTATTTGTTGTGTGTATTGTGTTTATTTTCAGTTTTTTAAACAATTTTATTAATACTTCCATTATGTTCATCTGTACTCCTCTAACAATACTCTCATATGGTAAGGTGTATTCTAATTAAATTACTAACCTTTTATTTATTAAGTTCATACTGGTGTTACAGCGTACATATACATTATTTGACTATTATTTCTGTACTTTTGACTATTTCTTGTAAAGCCGTGTTTACACTGGGAACAAAACATTGTTTCCGGAATAATTGTTCCTGTAAATGTTTCTGGAACTTTGTTTATAAACATTGTGCTACTGGTCTTGAAATATTTTGCCCACAATATTCCGAAACATTATTGAAGGACAGCCATTTTTCACTCGTGAAGATGTCGTCTGACGAGGATGACACTCTTCTTGTCGCTGCCGCTATGAGTGTTGTGCTATCATGTGACAGAGAACCCTGGAGGTTCTAGGTAAGACCTTCACTTAAGTGGAAGTGACTTACTGAAAGACTTTTAAAAAGATGACGCGAGTTTGGATGGGGAATTAAGATGGGATGGCAGCTTTAAAACTTTTTGTCGAATAACAAGTGAAGATTTTGAATTTTTGATAACTAGTATTGGCCACAAAATAGGAAAGAAGACAGTAATTATAGGAAACCAATACCTGTGCAAGAAAGACTTGCTATTACCTTGCGGTTCTTGGCTACTGGCGATTCCTATGCTAGCTTGCAGTACTTGTTTAAAGTTTCAAAAAGTACAATTTCATTATTAGATCCTGAAGTGTGTGACGCTTTAACAGTGTGCTTGAAAGAAAACATTAAGGTAAGTGCTGGATAAATTAAGGTAGACAAATAAATTTGAGTTAGGTATACATTTTAATGTGTTATAAGTGATCCATTAGTACAGGTTAAACAATATGTTACCGTTAAAAAATATTCCTTATGTTATGGTTTAAAAAGCCGAGGAAACCTTGTGAAATAGCAAGATCAATTCGGAACGAACTCAGCCTCTTTTTCCTAACTAAAGAGGGTAGTGTTCCTTGGCAGCACAATTATTAAAGACAGAAAAATGGGGACCTATGCTAATATTTAACTATTTGTTACAGTAATAAGATTGGGCAAAAGGTAATGAAAACGCACAAAATGTTGTGCAACAAATGATAGCATAATATGTATGTTCAATTAACTTATATGGGTTTTATTAAAATAATGTTGCACTAAATTTAATAAATTGTATTGTAATTTTAAAACATTAATTGTATTTTAATAAGTTTACCTGTACATCTTCTTCTTCAGGAGTGCGTGATGGAGACAAGCCACAGTCTTGTGAAAGAATCATAGCATTTTTGTTTTTTAAAAACAATAACAGTTTGTAGCAAAACCATTTAGGGTCGACTTCATCTGAACCAGCTCCAGATTTTACTATTTTTCCTCTCTGCGGAATTTAAAAATTAAATTTTTCATCTTGCTCTCAACAGCTTCTACACTGGTGCCTAGCTCCAGCCAAGCATCATGCTTCCTGTTTCTATTTTTATAATGCTGGTATGAAGAATCCTACAGTTCCCTTTTCTCTCGATACAAATCAACAAGTAACGTCTCTTGCTCCTTGTTCCACTCCGTAGCACTCGATTACACAACTACACTGAACACTGTACTGGTCACAGCTCAAAACAAACTGATCACAACTGAAAATAAACTGATAAACAACTCGTTCTACCAAAAGAACGCATCGAAAATTATTGGTAGACCTGATGATATATGTTTCGGAACAATGTTCCTACTTGTATAAACGTCTTGTGTTTCCGAAATATTCCACCCTGAAACACCCTTTGATCTTACCGCCAACTACCGGGAAACAAGAAACATGTTTCGAAACACCGAATTTCTGTTCCTAAACACTGTTTAGGAGTTATTTTTCAATTTAGGAACATTGTTAAGAAACATGTTTTGTTCCCAGTGTAAACACGGCTTAAGCTGTACTTAATTTTTGGGCTGTCAATTAGAAAATGGTTATATTATATTGGCTGTCAGCTGCCAAAGTTTCACTCTGTTTTGAAATGTTATAATTATGACAGTTCCACATTTAGTTCTACTTTTAACTCTGGTGCCATTTACTTTAAATGACAACTCAGTCTCAAATGGGAGTGTTATCTATATTAGAACCTAATAAATACAACTCAATACCACCTGTAAAGTAATAAATGTCATAAAAAGACCAAATCTGGAATATCTAAGCCATATTATGGGGGAGAAAAGAAAGCATTGATGAGAAACATCATAGAATAGGAAATTCAAGGAAAATCATGCAGGAAGGAGGATATCTTGGCTGCATAATTCAACTACAGCTATAGCGAAATATTTAGTAAAACAATAAATAGGGAATAACTACAATGATTTCTAGTCTCCATAGCGGATGGAACCATAAGAAGAGAAGTAATTATCATATTTTAATGCCCTTACTTAGTAGGATAATATTGCCCTTACTATAATTTCAAAAATCAAAATATATTGTCATAAAAACATACTTTTAGTACTGACTGCAGAGTAGCATTTGTTTATGACACGTTAACTCTTGATATACTTACTCTTTAATAAATTTTATTTTTCTTACTCTTATTGTTAAAATTAAATATTTGCTCACTTTCATCTAAATAGAATAGAAATGTAATCTAATCACTTAATTATGCATCAAGTTATTATTAAAAACAAAAGAAAAAAATCAAAACTGCTCCAATTTTATATATAATATTTCCTTCATATTGCTAAATGATTTTTGAGAACAACTTTAACTGATTGCCACTAAACTCAAGTCACAACCTAATAGTCAGAAGTTAGATATGACTGTATCTACGTGAATGTGTTTGTGACTGTTAGAATTTATGTCATAGTACATCTTTATATAGTGATTATTTTCTTACGATAATGCTAACTTTTAAGACATAATCTGGATAAAAGATATTTAGATGTATAAATAGGTTTATTATTTAATTTGTTCTACTGAAATTTGAACAATAGAATTTACTGTACACATGACCTTGTTTCAGAGATATTATTCAATTTTCTTCATGCATAAAATGCATGTTTTTTTCAATCATTAGCCCAAATAATCTTCTATATTTTTACAACTCACTTTTGAGTTTCTACTCAAAGACTTGACACATTAAAGTTTTATAAAATCTTTTAGACCATAACTGCTCTTTAAGAACTTTTTTTTTTAACTGGGCATTTATCTTTCTATGCTTTTAAATTTTGTAGTCCATTACGTTCGGTGAAACTTAATTAATGACTTTAACATTAGTTTATGACTATCCGAACTTTTAAATTTTGTAAAAACTTACTGAGACAGAACGTTTTCAATCGCTATGTGGCGATCTTCCTCAGTGTCTTCTGCTTGGAGATGTTGGGTCAAGCGGTGGTGGTTTGTAAAGGCAGGTTTTCGATAGTATCAAAGAGTATGTGTGATTTGTATTTGGTTTGTTCATTTGTATTTTGTGTGTTTGTAAATTTCATATTGTTCTAGTGTGTTGAGATGTGATCCTTTTTTGTTGATGCGTAAGATATCTAGGTTATGGTAAAGGTCTGTGTACTTTTGTTCTATTTCTATGCATATTGCCGAGACTTTTTATAGATTTCAATTTTTTTCTTTCTCAAAAATAAGCACCAGGTAAATTATAGTTTTATATATATTATTAATTAAAATGTTTCTTCTTTAAAACATTTTTATTTCTTAATAATGACTAAATTGATTTACAGTTTTTTCATCCTATGATAATATGTTTAGAAATTCAAAATTTCTTAAGTTTCAAATCATATATATATATATATATATATATATATATATATATATATATATATATATATATATATATACATATTTTATAACTTTTTATAAAAGTTTGAATAAAGAATTTCAAAGTTTTTTTTTCTATTTTAATTTATAAACCTATTTTTGTTGAAAAATATTCCTTTCATTGCTGTTATATACTGTCTAATGATTTTCCAAGTCATTTACTTATCCCCAAATTGGGTATACTCAAAATAAAACATCTACAATCTATATTTACCATCTCTTGTCTTCTAGTCAATATTATATTCTAAAATAAAATTCTTACCATTTCAATTTGAGGAATAAACACCATCATATCTGGTCCATTCACCACACAGGGCAACCTGAACATAAATAACACACCTATTAGATACCAACTAATATTTTGTCAATTTTTTCTATTTTTCTGAAAATTAACTTTAAAATTGTTTTTTATTATATTGCATTCAAACATTTAGTCAATCATTATTTTCAATCGCACAATGATTCATTCACCAATGCCATTACAATTGCTTTTACTAACAATATATTATATCTTTGATACTTTATCAATATGCTGAGATTGAACCTGACTTTATTCTTCTATGAGTTTTCCTCAAGTTTATATAACTTCATACTTTCATATATATTCAAAATTAAATCTTTTAAAGCGCTAATGCCAAACATTTTTTTGGAAAGAGGCTCAAGAAGAATCCTTTCGAATCCTGAAACAAGTCAACTTGCAACCCCTAGTCCTCCGAATGCAAGATTTGAAAAACTCTTCATTTTGCAACTGACACCAGTTCTTGTGCACTAGGTGCCATCCTTTTACAGGAAACTGATGGTGTCAGACAAGCTATTGCTTATTCCTCTAGAGCCCTAACGGCAACGGAGAAAAATGCTTCATCAGCCTATGAGCTCGAATGTCTTGCCATATTTCATGGCAAGTAGAAAAGTTTCCTCAGTATTTAAAACATATGGAATTTATTTTAAAAACCAACAATCAAGCTCTTTCTTGGCTCACCGTGCGTCCCTGTCAGCTAGGCAAACTCGGGTGTTGGATCGTTAAAATCACTTCACTAAAGTTTACTGTCAATCATATACTAGGAACAGAAAATGTAATTGCCAATACACTGCTCTGCATGTTCAACCCTGAAGACATAGACACACCAATAGATAAAGAAAATCCTCTGACGGTGAATTTATGTCAATTCCCTCAAGCTTTTACAGATATAATAGCCCACCAGGAAAGTGACTTGGCACTGAAAATAATAATAGATCAATTTTAAAATAAGATCGAGTCAAATTCTGTTTTTATAAACTTATTGTGCCTGAAAAATCACCTTGGTATTCCATCACGCGTATATTTACCTAAATCTTTATTAGACATAGTATTTGCGTACTACCATGATTCCAGCTTCAGAATGCTAATTGTAGCCACAGGTACACGTCCCTCATGTGGTTACAATTAGCATTCAATGCTGCCATACACGAAACCACCAAAACTTCACCAAATAAGCTGATGTTCAATTTTAATCTAAAATCCCCTCTCTCCCAAACTTGGCGTATAGATGAACTTCCTCCGAATTCCATGAACCGTACAAGCTTCTGGCAACAGATCAAACAAAATATTCGCAAGTCCTAGCAAAAGGCAAAACAGGCTTATAATAAGACCCGATATCCACATACCTTTAAAATTAACGACAGGGTGTGGTGCAGGACACATTACCTTAGTTTGGCGATTAACAAGCTGACAGCCAAACTCATGCTCAGATGGTCATGCCCTTTTCATTTCCTTACACCTGTAACCGTTTCATTGGGTGATCTAAGTGGAAAGCAATATATTAAAAAATCTCATGTCGAATAGCTAAGACTTCACTTCACACCAGAGGTCAATAATGATTTATATGCAGAAACGTAGTTTAGTCCCAAACATTTGATGGATGCGCCATTGTTCAGCGGACTAAATCTATTAGATGTGCCCACCCTATTATTATTTATTTTGACTGTTATTGTATGTAGTCTCATATGCACATATCCTGTTTTTGTTATTCCGTTATATGTTTGTGAAGATTGTCATCATAATTATAATATGTCTTAGGTGTTGAGGTATTGTTTAAAAAGTAAGCTACAAGACTCTCACTCCATGAGGGTTGAAGGCATAGCAAGCCATACCCGACGTTATGTGTAACTCTCTTAATTAGTCTTATATATGTGTATATATCTATGAATTATATGAATGCAAGTCTAGTGCTATATATTATATATTTACTTATATTGTTTATTGTTATATTTATAAGTTGGTTTGGCATAATATATATACATTTATATTATTATATATTTGTTGAGGTTTAGGGTCGTCACGCATAGGATGCAATGGACGATTTAATCAGTATGTACTCTCGGGGTTAAGCGCCATCACCTTGTGTGAGCGGGCCCATGCTGCACCTTAAGAGTCTCAAAATGTGTACATCAGATACTACAAACTCACTCAAGGAGTTTAATATTTCACCCCACCCCCATTTTCGTTTAGTGAGGGAGGTCTGTAACATACTTTTTTTGTATTGCCGCCAAACATCAGTTAATTAACGCAAGTAGTTTCTAATGTTTTGACTGAGGGCAGCACACTCCGGTCTCTGTTATTATCAACTGTTCTCTAAGTACTTGATTTTGCTGTATTCAATAAGAAATGGTTAGTGAAATTTAAACTAAGTAAGTTTTTAAATTAAAAATCTGACACTTTTACACAATATCAAAACATTCACTTACTTTTAAATATTTTAAAACTAACTTACCCATTAAAATCATTCATTTCAAATTCTTCTTCACATTCCATTACTCTTTTATTAATTTCTTCTAAATAAATTTTTTCTTAATCGTAATCTGCTATCCTTTTCTTGTAGGCTTTCATTAAAAGTGTAATCCTTTAATTCTTCATCAGCTAATTATTACTTGCATTTGAAACAATCTTCTATATTCATATATTCTTTAATATTTTCATTTAATTGATTATAATGCTCCATAATTAAAACTGAAATAACATAGCAATTATAAACCACCTAATTAAATTAATCAAATAATTTTAAAAGCTTTAGACAATTCTAATTTGTACTGAATTAAAATAATGGCTATAACTTTTTCATATAAATATAATGTGTGCTCAAAATACAAGCTTATAAAAGCTTGTAATAAGATTATAGAATTTAAATTAAACATCCAGTAGAGAGATGATTATCTGAACTAATTGGAAACGGAGGGTTTTCGGATAATCAATCGATATTTTCTAAATACAGTACAATATGAAAGGATGGAAAAGATAATTATAGTCAATTTAAATCAACTACAGTATATTTACTATTGAAAAGTAAACCGTAAAAGTTCTGTAATTTCAGAATTAAAAATGTTTATAAAACTATTCAGTTGTCATAAAATGTTACTGTTCTGCCTTGTTTTAAACTGAGGAAAAATAGTCATTATCGATTGTTTTTTTTAAATTTTGTCCTCTTCTCTTATCAGCCAAATCATGCATTTGTTTCAATAACATCTGCACAGAGTCACTCCCTTCTTGCTTTTCAAATCAGGACATTGCTTTGACCAAATTCTTCATTCCATCTTTGACACATTTGATTTTCACTAAATTCTTCTTCATCCTCCCCTTCTTCTCGCCATAAGACCGACACAATGTATTGTCAATTAAAATTTGTAATAATGGGTTATTTTCATTGCCTAACCACTAATTCAAATCGTCTGTCATAATCAGAAAAGGCTGGAATCTTTTGCCACAGCTCTACAATTATGTGCGTGTCTTCAATGTTGTGTTGGGTTTCAGCTGCTTCCTCAGTCAATTTATTGCAGAGCTTGATCAGGTTTTCCGTAATTAAAGACATACAAAAATAACAACTGAGATCAGGAAATCATTCAAAATGCATAAAATGATTACACATAACATCAAACAGACTTCAATGTACTTTCATTGTCCCTATCTCTTGATAATTTATGAACTCAAAGTTTTATTTTTTCAAATGGTTTACATTTGTTTATCTATAACTCACAAACTTTCATAACAGGTTAGACAAATTCTTGAATTTTGTAGTTCATTACGTTCGGTGAATCGTATTTTAGGTAAGACGAAGTAGATGGAGAATATTTGATTCAAATCACTTACTTAAAAATCTTTTTGTAATATTACACGTTACTTTTTATAACCAAGTCTATTTTAACTGGATACTTTATAGCTATATTTTAATTTATCTTTAGTAATGTGATATAACATATCCCATGTAGACTCATATGTGCACCTTAGGACTACTACTAACTCAAAATAGGACCAAACAATGAAAATACGTCTTAAAATTAAAAAAGCCAAAGCAACATTCAGGATGAGAAATTTATTCACAAACTGTAGTATCTCTTAAATTGAAAATAAGGTTAGCCAAATATTACATATTTCCTGTTTTACTACACAGTCTAGTGATGCTGATATTGAGAACAACATCAATGGAGAACTTATAGGCTTTTGAAATATGACTATACCAACAGGTTCCCAGACTCTTATATCGATCACATTATCAAGTGGAAGTACTGTGCTAAATAAGAAAAAGAAGTATCGTTCATTATTAAAGATGTTTTAAAGTAAGATAGAGTAAAAAGACCTTGAGAAGACATTTGTGACTCCACAACTGACGCCAGTGGTTCAGATTAACAACAGCCAAATTATTCAACAGTGTGGTAAACAAAGTAAAAATCACCATGATGATAGACGTTTATAACGAATAGAACACATGAAGAACATATACCATGATTATGGTATCTTTGTCATTTATTAATTCATATCAGTGTGTTGGTGAAGGGAGGTTATGTTTATAGTTTTGAACAATGTGAGTTTATTCTTCTTTAGAATTTGCAGGAAATAAATACCTTGTTTAATAGTAAATATGTAAAAAGACAAATATCAAGAGTGGTGGGAAAGCATTTTACTTATATTTGTAAACTGCAAACTTGAATATTTGTTGTTTCTGAAACTCCAAGTCATATATTTCAGCATTTGAATGTATATAGCAACATATGAGTCAAATAGAAAATCGATGTTGAACAGTATTTAATCTAGTATTTGGTACTGAAAATACTTATAAACATTCCTACTGTTTAGAAAAATCCAAAAGCCTGGTATTAGAAACTACTTTCTTAATTGTTTTATGAAATATTGCTACTTAAGGACACCTCTTATCCATCTCAATAAGAGCAGAAATTTTAATTAAAAAATAGTATATGTTTACAGTGTATGCCCATATTTCAATATTTGTATAATTCGATGTTACATTGTGAATTTCAAACTTGACTGACAAAGTACAATGCTCACAAGAAATAATATAACCAACAAACAAAAATTAATTTTAAAAACCTTCAAAAATGTAAATTTCCGATTTATATAATGATTTTTTTTTAAGAAAAAAATTTAGAAAAATTATTATTAACATTACATACACGTTAACCTAATAAATTTTACGTGAATACCTTGAAGACTGAACATTGGACTACTATTATTTACTAGTTGTCAAGTTATATTTAGATTATCTGTAATTTTTCAAGATCATAAAGATCTACAAATACATCAGTGTTCAAATGTTTAGATTCCTAAAACATATATATATATATATATATATATATATATATATATATGTTTTATAACGAACTAAATCAAAATACAAATACAAGAATTATAATTGAATTTACAATTCAAAGCTTTTCGTTGGCTAACACTACCAATATCATCAATTTGAATTTTTTAATATTCCTGATGATGTTGGTACTGTTAGCCAACGAAAGGCTTTGAATTGTAAATTCAATTATAATTCTTGTATTTGTATTTTGACTTAGTTCTTTATTAATACACAAGAATACATATTGCGATATATATATATATATATATATATATATATATATATATATATATATATATGGAATTTTCCAATATGATAATCTTTAAAAAATAAAATGTATAATTTTTACTTCCTTGTAACAATTCAAAAATGGCATTGTTATATTTCGATAACAAGGATATTAAATCGCTTTTAAAAGAAATGTGTGTATATATATATATATATATATATATATATATATATAAACAACATTTCTACTTCAACTATTGGGTTTACCTACTCAATGGCATATTAACTGATTCCAGAAGACTGATTCAAATACTGCCTTTTGATTGGTCTGTAGCTCCTCCCATTTCACCAACAATTGTCAACATTGTTAATATTTGAAACATTGTGAAATCTGGTACTCCTGGTTTTGTGTTGAATAAAAATACAAAACCACCTAGTTTTCATTTTTAATAAATTTGGAGGGCTTTTTAAAAAGTTTTAGCTACCTATATATTATATTGTATATAGGTATTTTTTTTTTTTTTGAATGGGCTGGAGTCAAGTTTTATTATTTTAGTGAGAAGTGGTAATTTTGATATTTGTTAATGAAAACATATTATATGTTTCACATTAAATTATAATATGTCATAAGTACCTATATTACAGGCAAGACAGTTATTGTTTAATTACTTAGTTCAATTTTCGAGTAAAGTAGGTAAGTACTTATTTGATTTGAAGATCTTAATTACCAAAGTAATTTATAAAATACCCACCCTGTCAGCTAAATATTAATAACTCTACTAAATGATATAGTTGAAATCATAAACATTTGATGTTTACATACAAGTACATATATTTTGGTGTGAATTAAATGCTTCAATAATTTTTTACTGTAATAATATAAACATTTCATTTATTTGAGGCCCATGTAATTTATTTTGAAGCTTGCATGTTTGAGGCGGAAATACTTTTTTCTACAAGCCTCTACGAATTTGTATAGTATCACTTACATTTTTAATTATTGAGGACGGCCGAATTAATAGGGGTGCCCGTCGTCAAACGAATTACGATCTGAGTTGGGACACATCTCCCAAAATGGCAGTCTTCAATAGTCAAATAAGTAATTCATATTCATGTGACCTACAAATTTTTGCAGTTTTTGTGCTGTACATCTCAAGATTTTTTAAATTTAAGAGTACTAATTTTTAACTAAACACTTGTACATATGTTAGTGTAACATTTGCCAAATGTAAGTAGCACTTACTTTTGCAGTTCGGTCTAAGTTGACAATGGGACACATTACCCGAAACGGTTGTATTCAATAATTTAAAAAAAGTGCTACTGTAAGCAAGTGTAACATACTAATATATATTCAAGTGTTTTAGTGAAAAATTCATGTTCTCAATCACCTTATTATTTTAATTTTTATATTATATTTATGTTAAACAGTATTTATTTATGTTGACATCTAATAATTTAATTTTGTAAGGAATTTAAAACATTTACGTGTTTGTAAGCTGAAACTTACACATTGCCTGTTTACTGAATTTGAAACAGCGGTTTGTTTGTGTGACAAAATTTAAATAAACCATAAAATTATTATTTTGTAAAATCCCTTCTTACTGGTCTCTGTATTATGAAATGGATATAGCTTTAAATTCCAAGTTTCTATCAAATAAACAGATATCCATTTAGATGTTGCCACTTATTAAGGTTTTTTCACTAGAGAACATAGTGAGAGGAATACAAGAATCGGAATCGAAAGTGATCGTCGTTTCAAGTACTTAGAATCAGCTCTTCGCTACAAAGGTTAAGAAAAACTGTTAGATATAATAATATATTGCGAGGTATAGAGTTGATTCATAAACTCATCACCCATAATAAATTGCTGAAAGATAAACATAGGGGGTTTACTCTCAGACAGTTGACACGGTTGGTCATGTCGAGAGAGTACCCGCACACTGAGCCCAATGTATACTCCTTGTATTCATAATAAAACTTGAGTTAATTATTATGTTTGAAACATAACCATACGTATTTTCTGGCTTGTAATAACTATACTATTTTACACTAAATTATTTGTATGCCTATATTAAAATTAATTATAAGTAGCCTCTCTTGATAGCATGTATAATTTATAACAAAAAAGGTTTACTAGCTTGTTGACAAAGTTTTTTGAAAAGTGACCATATTTTGTATGCCTTAGTGCATCACCACATTGACCATGGAATGCATGTTGCACTTCTTACATGAGCTGTTTATCACTTATCTCATGCATTTATAAACTTAAAAATAAATACAAGTATTCTAACTGAATTCTTTGTAGCAATATTGTAATGTATTGTAATCTTATTATAAGAATATTTCTATTTTATAAAGTTTTGTTGTTCTAAAATGAGGGCTGTTCTCAAAATTTTTAATAGTTGGGTCATCTAACCTATGGATCCACAGGTCAAGGAGTGTTCCCCAGGGTGCATGTACAAAATTATAAACAAATTCTTGATTTTTATAGTCCATTACATTCGGTGAATCTTATTAATCACTTAAACAATAGTTTATGACTATCCGAACTTTGAATTTAGTAAATTTGTTAAAACTTGTTAAACTGAGACAGAACGTTTTCGATCGCTATGTGCCGATCACATAGCAGTGTCAGAGAAGACACTGATGAAGATCAGCACATAGCGATTGAAAACATTCTGTCTCAGTAAGTTTTAACAAATTTACTAAATTCAAAGTTCGGATAGTCATAAACTATTGTTTAAGTGATTAATATAAACAAATGTCAGAGATAAATTTTATTTAAAATTCCATCCCTTTCACCACATTCTTTACTTTTAAAAATTGGGTCAAACATAATTGGGGAAAGATAGAACAATATTTATGTTCTAAATCATTACAAAAACCTACATTTTGAGTACAAAAATAACTTAGTAAATAAATTTAATTTTAGGATATAATTATGATTGAAAAACTTGGTGCAGAGCACTCATGCTGAGCAAGGCTATCTGAGCCGGGCTCTTCCACTTTTTCGGCCAAAGGGCAGATTGTTGGAGGTGTTAGAGGTCACACATATTCTGTTTCTTTGTGGTATAATAATACAAGACAACAACACTCTAATAATTAATTTATTTCTTGTTTATTGTAATTTTAAAATGTTAATAACATACTTGATAATATATATTAAGGTATATATTAACATAATTACTACATCTACATATTATGTTGCACATACTATTGTACTAAAAATATGATTAAAGTAATAACATTCCTTTATCTCATCTCTTTTTATTCTAACAAGAAATTAGCAACTGTAAACGAATAAAGAAGGGCTTTTAATGATGAAGATTGCATCTGTTTGATACTTAAGCTTTCTGTCCAATTTTGCATGCGGTGACTGTTACTCCCGCTGCCTTTATATTTACGATAGTTGTAAACATCGAATGCACTTAAATAATGCTCAGTAAACACCTATACCCAGGTTGGATATATATAGAACGTCATAGGCTAGAGACCCCTGACCTACACAACTGGTTATCAGTTCCAAATTTTATTATTTTTTTGTGCATTTGGGCACTTTTTGTATCGTCAGGTATATTTGAATTTTTTTCAATATTGTTGTTTGGATAATCGATAATTAAAAAAGTTTAATTTTAAAAACTATAGATTTTGCAAGGATTTGTGTAACAATATATTTAATAGGTGAGCCGTAATCAATATTGACTTTAGTAGGTATTTGTGCAATGATGATAAATGATATAAATAGGTAGAAATATATCAACTTGGCTTAACTAGTAAATGTATATCAGTTAGCTTTTTAGTTCCAAAATGTTGCCAATAAAAATGTAAAAAGTAATTTTTTAAGTGGGAAAAAGAGGAAAAATTTTTACAAATTTTTGCCTCGCACAGTAACGTTGTTATTACATATCCCAAATTTTGGTGCATGAGGTAATATAATTCAAAAGAAGAGGGGAAATGGAGGAACATAGAAAATCGTTCATATTTATTTCGTTCTTAGTATACTTACTAAGGTAATAGCTTTTTTTGTAATAACACTTCTTAAAATTCTGTATTAAAATATTTTCTCCAAATCTAAAGTCATAATGTTCATGAGAAATTTATATATTTTAATTATACCAAATTGTATATATACTAATAGGTGTTATAGAACATAACCATAACACTGGCCATTTGAAATAATGTACTCTATTCATGACAAGAAAAGGGTTGAATTTTGAAATTTTTTTCTATACATAAAATGACCAATGTTTCCTTTTGCTACCACAATTCACATTATAAGACATCTGATCTAAACTATCAACACCTCCTTGTATTTGGTTTATTGTCAAAATGATATGAGAACTACCACTTACCATTTTGTCTGAGCTATCATTATCATTGTTACCAGTTTGTTTTAAGTTGCTTGTTGTATCATCTTCAATTTACTAATTAAATTCTAAGCAATTATCATAACTGACTGAATACTTTTGAACTTACTTGCTGATGTGTTTCGAAATAATCATTTCATTGACGAAGCCGACCTACTACTGCCATCAGTCGCTCAAAATTGCTGGACATATGATTTACGAGGTTGGAGGCGGTTTGGTTTAAGTTGGTTGTTTACTAGTGGGATAAGGTGTTAGATTAGAAATGTGTGTGGTCATTAAAGATATGCTGTTCATTCACATTTTTCTGTAGTGGTTAGTCTTTTACTATGGTTTAGTATGTGGAGATTATTTAAATAAGTATGGATGTTTGTATATATGTGTTGTATGTGTGTTGCATAGTCAGATTTTAGACTTATGTTTTTTATGTTGTAGATGTGTTCCTTGAATCTTCTGTTACATAAATGATTTATTGGTTTGGCCAATGTAGAAGCTGGGGGAGTATTTACATGTTATTTAATTTTGTGTATACCCAATGGATTGTAATTGTCTGTTTGTTGTTGATAGGGTTGTATGTATTGTCTTAAAATGTTTGTTGCTTTAAATGATATTTGGTAATTGTGTTTTCTAAATGTGGAAGCAATTTTGTGTGTGTATTTGCTATTGTGATGGATATGTATTTATTGTTTTCTGTGTGGCTGTTTGATAGTGTTGTTAGTTTTTAATATATACAATGTATGTTATTTTACTGTTGTTTTCTAATTCAAGGGTAAACGTTAGGTTTTAATGTATGGTGTTGATGTAAATTATTTAATTTGTATGATTATTGTTCTATAGAATTGTTCGGTATGGTGGAGGAATATTTCAGCTAGGATAGCTCAGATGGGGGAACCCATTGGGAGGCCATCATTTTGTATATAGAATTTGTGTTGATATGTGGAGTAGTTTTGTCTTGTTATGAGTTTCATGAGTGTAATGACTTCTTGGGTGAGTTTTTGTTTGTTTTGAGCATGTTTTGTAGTATTTGAAATGTTTGTTCAATGGGTACGTTGGTGTATAGGTTTTTTATTACATCTTCCCCATACATAAAACCTAATATTTACCCTTAAATTAGAAAATAACAACAAAATAAATTTTCTGGACCTTCCAATTACCAAACACAATAAAAAAATATACAGGAAACCAATAACCACTGATACTGTCATACACAACACATCTTATCACTTCACACAATACAAACATGCTGCATTGAACCATATGTTACACCACCTAATCAATATACCCTGTAACCAAAAGACTATGACGAAGAACTTAATACAATAAAATACATTGCTTCACAAAACGGCTACTAACATACACTTATAGATAATATACTCAAGAAAATTAAACATAAACAACACCATCAAAAAGCCATACTGACAAGCCACACAAGAAACAATAAATACACATCCATCCCTTACAACAAATACATAGACAAAATTGCTTCCAGATTAAGAAAAGTCAATTACTAAATATCATACAAAACAACAAACAATTTAAGACAACACATACAACTCTATCATTAAGAAATAGACAACTAAAATCATCTGGTACATACAAAATAACATGTAACGACTGCCCTAGGTTCTACATTGGCCAAACCAGTAGATCATTTAACACAAGATTCAAGAAACACATCTTCAACATTAAAAACATAATTCCAAAATCCAGCTTCACAACATACATACAACAGACCTAACACAGTTACATAAACATCCATTCTAATTTAAATATTCTCCACGTATTAAAGCATAGTAAATATACTACTACAGAAAATTTTGAAATATGCAAAAATCACACAACAAAAAACAACATATCTTAAACAATTACACACATTTCGAATCTAACATCTCATTCGAGTAGTAAACAACCCACTTAAACCAAACCCCCTCCATCCTCATAAATCATATGTCCAGGAATCTTGAACAATCGTAGTAGAGGGTGGGCTTCGTCATTCAAATGATTACTTTGAAACACGGTAGCAAGTAAGCTCAAAATATTCACTCAGTTATGCAATAATTACTTACAGCTTGTTTTGTTTTAATTTGACTGACACTGTAGCCTTGTCCTCATTAAGCATGGTAAGGCCAAAACCAATTGGCTGGTTATTGAATTTTAAGTCTAAAAAATCTGGAGGGAGGGGTGACATAGCATTTTCTGTAATATTTTATATAAGTAGTAGATTTTCATCAGTGTCTAGGTTGACCACCCCGAAAAATGTTTACTTGAGCAGCAGCAGTTTGAATGGCAGATATTCTTTAATGTGATCAAAAAGGTAATGCAATTTGTATTAGGTTTGTTCACTTAATATGTTTTTATTTTGTTTATATGTAATTTTCATATTGCATTAGTGCATCAAATTCCCAAATTTTATATATATATGGATTAGTTTAAAATAATCTCTTTTGTTCTTTATAATTTTAAGTCAGTTAATTTCTTCCACTTAATTGATTGCAAGTGTAGTTATTACTGTAGAGATTTGGAATGCAATACAGAAATTCTATTACATAAAATAAAAAAAAAAACAAATTAATTAATTTCTTTTATCTAGTAACTGATAAGCAATAGGAAAACTACTTTAATTACTCAGTTTGTGACTGGTTATATTTCACTTCATTAAAAGGTATTTTTTAAATTAAATTGTATGCAAAGAAATTTGCTAAACATGTATTAAAAATGAATTTGTTAAGAAATATTTGCTTATATTTATTATTATACTATGAAGCAACACAGGAGGTTAGTTTTCTAGTAAACAATAGTTTATAAATATAGAATATTGTTGCCATTATGAGTAAACTGTTATAGCATTTCTGGTAAGATAGCTACTAATCTTAAAAATAAACTAGATACAAATGAACTATTTTTGAAATAAACATTATCTAAATTTTTCATTTAAATAAATGAAACTCTATATCACAAATGACTTTTTCTTTTATTTAAAACCTTATGTATATTTCAATTGCATAGCAATCATCCTCAGAGGTAAATTACAATAAGAATACCTCAAAATTAAAGAAATAGCAAAATCTAATAGATATGATCTTAAAATAATAAACAATAAATTGAGAAATAAATAACAATAACCCTTGCTACAAATATTTAAACACCTTGATGCACATTTCGCCAACACAGTTAGCATCAGTAAGTTTGTAACCTTCTGATGATGCTAACTGTGTTGGCGAAATGTACATCAAGGGTGTTTAAATATTTGTAGCAAGGGTTATTGTTATTTATTTATCATTACGCTACTGTGCTCTGTATAAAATTTTATTTTAATAAATTGAGAACACAAAATTTAAATAGTTCCAGAAATAGTTCCACTAACTTAATATCAGAAAAAGAAAATATTAAAAATAAATACATAAGCTTACCATTCGATAGGGGTTTAACAAAGGGTTTAGAAAAAGTATTTAAAGATGTAAATTTAAAAGTAGCTTACAAAAGCCTAAATAGCCTAAAATATTTACTAGCTAATCCAAAAAAAATAATAAATAAAGATGTTAGATAAATCTGGGATTTATAAAGTAAATTGTAATTTAGTACATAAGGTTTTAAATAAAAGAAAAAGTCATTTGTGGTATAGAGGTTTCATTTATTTAAATTAAACAATTACACCATAGTTTTTTTATACAGTTATAAATTTTCATATTTGTAATGTGACGTTTCTTGTGTTTAGTTTAGATTAGGTTTAAGTTCTAGCTTACAGTTCAGGCGTAATAATAACCGTCTGTCTGCAACGCTCTTCAAATCTTGAAGGTAGAACTACGTTACATTAAAATACTTTAAAATTCAAAGTTAAATCATTTAAACTAGCAGAGTCTCATTAAATTAATTTTTAAGGCTTATTAACTTGAAATGCACGGAATTGTGTGCTGGTTAAATAATTACTCTTTTTAATTCAATTAAAGCAAATTATACTCGTTTTATTTAACAAAAAAATAATATAAATTATAATCATGATACAAATTTCTAGACATTGCTTCAGTTACGGATTATTGAAGATTTAATATTTAACTTATGAATTTTTACGGATAGCAATCTATCAAAGAATCAATCAATGGCTGAAAATGGATCTGTACTCGAGTTTACTTGCTTTTTTTTTATAATAAAATCTTACAATTCAAGGTGAACACAAGTGCACCAAATGATGCATGAATTACATTTATATACTTGTTGAAAAGTTCTAAGTTTATTAATTTGAGTTAAACTGTCTAACATTTTAAATTTTGTAATAAATCTCTAAAGTTTGAAATCGTCCACTTAGCTGTATTCACATGTCGTAGCCTCGCATCCTTCTAGTGGAAAAGTCTCACGAAATACCTGCAGCGTCCCATCTTTGTACTTGGCTACGTACGCTATCTTCTACACCATGATTATAACATATTTAAGAAAATGAGTATTACATTAAATTTTGAAAACTAAAGAAAATTTCCTCGCTCTCGGATACGTCCGTTGCCTTTCACATTTTGGCTAAAAGAGAGTTAAACTATCGTTGCAAGCAACCTTCCCCAGCTACCGCGCATCAGGGTGGGCGCATCCCTACTTTAATTTACTTGTTTTTAAACTCTTCCGACAGATGTCACTATCAAACAGAGATCTCATTAAAAATATTTCTAATAAATCACAATTTTTTTATATAGTTGTATATTGTTACAATTTTTGAATACATTCTCGTTTGTTTTCTGAAATTTCCAATTTAATATGTAACACCATCTAAAGTGTGTTACAGTAAAATGACATGAAATTTAAGAGAAACTCAGTTATAAAGAGAACCTATTCCTTGTAAAAAAATTATTAAAAAAAATATCTCATTCATGATATTAAGAAGGTAGCAATAGACAGAACAGGTACATTGTCACACACTTTAACCTATTTTGAGAAATGTTCTAAACCAAACTTCAGTGATCAGCTAACAGATAATCAGTAAGTCAAATTACTATATATTTTGATTGTTTATTGATTGTGTTACTCTTACTTTTCACTATGTTCAGTAGATTAATTTATTCATCTTAGTCCAGTCTTGGTGCTTCAATACAAGCCAATATATCTATTTTCTGTCTTGGGTGTTTCTTTTGTTTATTGTAGCTTGCAATATCTTATTCATCATATATTTACTTCCTGTACAAGTGCTACCTAATTATTCATTTCTTTTTTTTTTAAGTTTAGTGTTTTTTTATTCTTCACCCAATCTAAAGATACATTTTCTTATCAATTAAAAATGTCTTCTCTCTTCCGAATCTACTAACAGAAATTTGTTTTCACTTCTTTTTAATATTTATGTTTTTTTAGCATCTAAAGACACACTCCACAAACACATGATACTAATTTCTTCCTTTGTTATTTTTTTCCTTTGATATGATAAAAGTGTGAGATCTGTAGTACAACTATGTTTTTTCACTAAAACACTTGTAAATATTTACAAGTATTATAGTGGAAACTAGTAGCTCACGTGAAGATGGAATCAACAAATATGTTTTTTCCCTAAGCTAGGTATTTATAGCCATAGAATAAAAGAGGGATTTGGCCCCTATGCTTTAATATAATGTATGTATTGGAAAACTATAGGTAGCCCTATTTATGAGGCAATTTGGAAAACAAATTTGTCAGATTGTCTGATTGCCTGGATTTATATTATTCTAGATTTAAAAGCATATAACAAACCTAACTTCACTCTCTTATTAAAACAAATATTAGGTAGTACAAACCTTGTAATACAAACAAAGTGTCATGATCAGTCCCTTTATGGAAAGTTGTATGATTAATAATGTAGTGAGATTTGTTCTCCTTATTTAAAAATAAATAAATAAATAAATAAATAAATAAATAAATAAATAAATAAATATATATATATATATATATATATATATATATATATATATATATATATATATATATATATATATATGAAGTTAATATATTACTATTGTAAGTAATTTTATCCACCATTAAGTGCAATCATTGCACTTAATGGTGGATAAAATTACTTACAATAGTAATATATTAACTTCATAAAGTCAGTGCAACAGAAAAACAATGGATAACATAAAATATCAAGAATATATATATATATATATATATATATATATATATATATATATATATATATATGTCTATAGTAAAATATGTTGTTTGTAAGATGCTATTGAGAATTTACCATATACCGTACAGATCTAATAATATTAACAACATAGAACACATTTCCAATTTTCAAAAAATTATATAGTTACTATCTTAAGATTTATTTGTGGTTTTCTTCTGTTACAATTTGCTATATTATTTTACTCTAACAATTATAACAAATCATGTTGTCTTTTTACGTGTTTCTCATAAGACATTCATCTATTATATAGATATCTGTTTTTGTAGTAAATTTTGCTTTGGTATACACTTGTCTGTAGGTATTTTTACATGTTTTTTCAGTTACCTTTTTAATTTTATCTTTGATGTCCATTGAGAAAATATGAGTTGAAGGACAATTTTCAAAGCATTGATTAGTGTGATAGTAAAATTTTGTTTATAAAGCCTTTTTAATTTTTTGGGTACATTGAAATTATACATTATTTGTGTATTAACAGTGGCCAAGTTCATTAGACCACAAAAACTGTGAATGACTACCTATTGGTAACGTGAGTTACAGGAAATTCACTTTTCATTCGATATTCAACATCAACTCTACTTGTTGTACTTTTATTAAAGTTATAACATTTAATTTATGTGCTTCATCAGTTGTTTTATCTATTGCATTATCAAAATTTATTGTGGATAGAACAATTACATTTGTCTTAGTTTTAATTTTGAGAATGTATGAGACTTGATTCCTGCACAAATGAACAACGAGGCCTCCATTTTATGTTTATATTTTGGAGATAGCTTTGGGTCATGTAGTTGAGAAAAAATAAAACTCTGTACACACAAGATGATGAAATACCACTAGCAATCACTCAATAAAAAAACTACTTTGTAAATAATATAAATATGTACAAAAAACTAGCAAAGACAGCTGCATAGTGAGAATATTCCTCACTTTACCAACGATGTAAAGTGTCGCATGTTTAGCAAATTATATTAGTGCTGACTCAGGGATTATTTATACCCCCCCCCCCATAACTCTAAGTAAAGTCAATGTCATTTATTGATTATGTTTTAATTTTAGATGTTTCAGTTTATATAGAGAGAATCATGGTGTTTTGAGAGTGCACCAAAGACACTTTAGCCCTCAGCCAAGATATGTTGGCAAAATATTGTAGTAAAAATAAATGGCTTGTATACTAGCTGATGTATTGCATTAAAAATAAAATTTTCGAAATTCTTTTCATTATACAAACTCTAGCCATAAAAAATGATAGTAATAGTATTAGTATTAATGAGGTGTTGACATGTGGAAAATATATGTTGATTTCATCTTCACTTGAGCTACTAGTTTTCATATAAGTGCTACTATAGGCAAGTTTGTAAATACAAAAGTTTACAAGTATTTGGAAAATATTTACATTTTTAAAGTTAGCAATTTTCATAAATTTCAGTTTGACTAGGCAGACAAATTAAAAGTACAAACATTTGTAGATTTACATTCAAATGTTTGTAGTTAAATTTTAACACGATAAGTAGAAATACTTGTAATATTTAAAGGAGTCACTGATACCAACGATTAATGTAAATCTTATTATTTTTAGACAATTTCCAAAAAATGACATTTACTGTGTCTGCAATATATTTTTCAAGAAAGCTAAAACTTACATTTGTAAGTTTCATATTTTTGTTATATTTGGATTACTACTGTTTTTTAAGCCCTATCACTTTCTACGATTTTAACATAAAATATTGATTTCCTTGCAGAACATAAAACTTATCTTTTTCAAAGCTTTAACCAATGTACTGGTACAAAATTAGCGTGCTATAGGCACAGTAGTACTAATTTAAGAAAGTTAGTGGTTTCTGCACTAGTTTCAAGTTTTTAATCATAAAAATAATGAATTTCTCTTCTTCCATAAATACTTAGTAGTAAGCCTTTTCATAGTTGTTTGAAGTGATACTTTCAAAAATTTGGAGATAAACACCAATTGACCGCAAATCCCTTACAAGAGACTACATAAAAAAATAAAGCTTACACAAGAAGCCTCATTAATTAAACTGTCATGTGATCAGACTCTCAAAATGTATTTTAGAACTAATATCTGGTTAATTAGGTATTCAGTAATTGCAAACCTACACACATGTATATGATGAGTTTGACCAAAACGTTTTTATTTGAATATCTTTCTAAAATTTACAACTTTAAAAACATATACACACACGCACATGCACATGCGCGCACTTGTATGTGTGTGTGTGTGTGTGCGCGCGAGCGTGCTTGCATGCATATATAGAAACTGAATTTCTATTATTTTAGACTTAAAAGTATATATCTTGACCAAATATTTTTTTATTACAAAAATTGTATAAACTCATGCTTTAGGCATAGCACAACGTTTTTAGAATAAGTTGTCATTTTGTTTACTCTAACTAAAAAAGTGGTATTTGTTTGATCGTTTGGGATTTCTCCATTACAAAGCTAAATTTATAGAACTTGGTGTTGTTAATCTATCTACTATGCAGAAGGTTTTCCCTACTTGTGAGTTATCATTAAAATGTTGCTTCTGAGGGATAGGCATGAAACTACAATGGAAAAATATTTCTTTTCGCCAAAGAGATAATTGTGAATTCGGAAAACTTCAATCTAATGAATATTTTGAACCCAAAATTCATCTACTATATTATAATATATATAGGTAAAATGGTAGTCTCTGTACCTCATTTTTACAAATAATTTTATATAGCAATTATAAAGCAATACATTTGAATTTAATGTATATTTATATTTTATATGGCAGTAATGACTTGACTAGGTAGGTAACCTAGTAGAGTTAACCACCTTTTTGAATGGTATTTGATTGGTACTGGTAAATTATCTAATTATTATAATTTTCCTATTGTTATTACCAGTTACGTTTATAAAATAAAAAATACATTTTAAAATGGACTATACTCTTACACAGCAAGCTAGAGGTCTTAAAGTAATGTAATAGCTAATAAAGGATATAGCCCCATTTCTGTCTATTATAAATATTTGAGTTACTCTAGTGGTTTATTATTTGAATTAAGTTATCTTCAATAAATTAACATATAGATTAATACCATATTCAAGTACATATGTAAAATATGACAATGTACACACATTGGTAAAATAAACATAGGTATGTAGACAGGCAGGATCGGATCCAGAATTTCATCCTGGGAGGCCACAAACCTTCCGGGTGGGTGGCAGCTCTACACAAAAAGAGGGCTGTGCGGTAGGTTATCATAAGAATAATCTAATATAACGAAATATGTATAGTTCAAAGGCAAAAACTGTTTAAAATTAATTGTTACATCATGTGTTTGAAAAAAATGCAATTGTATCTAGTGTTAATTTTATTGTCTGGGGGCATGCACTCCTTGTGCCTCCCCTTAAATCTACTATTCCACACATGGGGGCCTGGCTGGTTTGTTCCCTGGCTCTTTTTTAAAAAAAAGCGTGAAATAGAGATTTACTAATACGTTAAAAATGTAACTAAATTTACAGGCAAATCATTTAATAAGAGGTTCTTGCTGAAAGATAATTTGAAACATTGACCAGGTACGATTTAAATAAGGGTGTATTAAGATAGGTCTAATTCTAAAAATTCAAAATATTGAATTAATAAAGCTTAGAAATTGTTCATACTGGTGCAATGGTTCTCATGCATTTACCAGGCAGATAATAAATATAAATATTTTTGAAAAATTTGGAAGTGTTTTATGGAATAACAAATCACAAACTGTACTTATGAATATGTTTTTGCACAATAACGATTGTGTTACATAAAATATGCAATTAAAAGGATTTCCACAGGTTACAAAAATAAATTCCAAATTTATCCTTATTTGAAAAAATAGTTACATATTTTATTTACTTTTGTTACATTTATTTATAAGTAAAGGCATTGTTGTAAAAATACCTCAGCCATATTTTGTATTTATTTACATCTAAAAAGTTAATTTTAAAATGAGTAAATATATGTGTATATATATATATATATATATATATATATATATATATATATATACATAAATTCTTTGTACAAAATTGTGTACTTATATGAACTTGGAAAACACTTTAAATTGTATATTATAAAAGTTCATAAAAGTTTGGTACACAATAAATCATAGCTAGTCTACTTTTCATTAATTTTTTAAGCACTTGTTTTTTATTAATATTCATTTCATGATTTAAAGTAAACATTTTTGTTATTGGATGGCAATATGCTGAAGTTTTGTTTCAGGTTGGGTTCGTTTTTCGAGAAAGAGGTCACACCGCCAACTGTTCACAAATATCCAGTTTTATTATTTAATTTTTTAACTTAAAATACATTTCTGTTTCTTGGAGAAAAATTGTTTTATTTAAGAAAATAATAAGGCTAAAATAAATCACCAGTTTTGAGGTAGGTGCAAATTAGTATAAAACTTGTGAATTTATTTACTAACATCTATATACACAGTTTATAAATAAGTCTTTCAGTATTTTAAAATATTGAAATCTTATTGCTTTTCATGACAAGCTGGTTGTTAATTCTTATTACACTTTGCTATTACTTGCGACCAGACTTTTTGTTAACTAAAAGTTGTTAAATTGTTAACTTACACTTGGAGGAAACGTTTTCGTCTTGAAGGAGGCTGAAGAAGTTGTAAGACGAAAACGTTTCCTCCAAGTGTAAGTTAACAATTTAACAACTTTTATTTAACAAAAAGTCTGATCGCAAGTAACAGCAAAAGTGTAATACGAATTTTAAAATAGTTGGCAATGTGATGTCCACTATAAAAAACTTAACTAAACCCTGAAACAAATCTTCAATGTAGAATAAGCTACGTTTTGGATCTGGAACACCAAGAGAAACACTAAAATAAGTTTAAAACCTTTGTACTTTTTATTTAATAAAATGAATATTTTTCTATAGAAATTGGCTTATTAAATAGATAATTAACATTTCCTTATAGATCCACCAGTTAGAATTAGAGTTTTTTTAAAACATATCTTCTTTCAATTTGAAACTAACACAATTTTAAAATATGACACTATTGAAAGCATTGGCAATAACTATTACTTGATGAACAGCAAGAATATAACTGGAAGAAGAAATTTTGATTTAAAGACTGCACATTTTGTAAATATCAACATAATAAGAATAGTTTTTAATTTACACTTAAACGTTTGGACATATATCATTATGTATCTCCTTAAGTGTAAGCTAGTAGCTCAAGTTGTAAACGGAATGAAAACATTATGTATTAATAATGCTAAAATTCTTTAAAGAGAACTTACACTGAAATAATGTAAGCTTTATTCAATGTTAAACTAAATATAACAACTGAAACAGCTAGTTTCTGGTTCTATAGAATAAAATGTCAATATTATTCTTTATTAGCTTTAAAAGAATAGCTTTGTTTTATTGCAATGCACATTTTTAACCCCTTTCAAAACATGGTCTTCATCTCTTTTCTAACTGTTCTCCTTGTAAGTAAAAACTAAAAGTTGGTGAATATACATCTCCAGTAGCCTACACGGGCTTGTCTGATATACTTGATATAAATATTTGAAGACAACTTTTCTGCTTTTGTTAGCTTTCATGTATCTATACATATTTTTCAAATAGTTTTACTATTTATGTTTTAAAATGTTATTAACCCCTACCATCACAGGTTACATTGTATATTCCACAGTCTCAGGTAGGCCTGGTAGACCTATACCACAAATAATTCGATCTGTTTACAAAATTAATAGTGTAATAGTTGTTATATTTAATAAGTTTTGTAATAGTTTGATTCTAGGATATTTTTAATTACTTTTTCATATTTGGATTGGGGGGGGGTAAAAGATAACTTACACTTGTATAAACATCAATATAATTTAAGAAACGTCATAAAAGTTAGAAATGTCCATAAACAACATCCAAAATCCATAGGTTCTACATAGTACATAAACAAAATATAAGTAATGAATAATGAAAAATTATTAGCAATAAAAGTTAGTTACATAATACAATTTTTTCAAAAGTGAATTATAAAAAATGAAATTTTTTTCTATCTCTGTAAGAATCATTGTGTCTAATATACCAACTAGTTCTGTCACTGGGATTGTCAAACCTAAGAGAAATTTTGATAACATGAATTATGGTTAACATAGACATAGTTGGGCAAAAAATTGGCATCCAAACTCATCATTCCTGAATATCGATTTATTATTCTCTCTACCCGACTTCATAATTGCACATACTACTAACAATCCAATAAATGCCAATAACTTTTTTGTGATGTCCTGATGATAGTATTTCTGATCTTCGTGAGTGAAATTTTCTCTTTTCCCCCCTAGATGAACATTAGTCCATTTCAAAGTGTTTTCTATCATTTCTTCATCGAACAATAGTTTCCTTACATCCATTTCTGTCGGAGGTCCGTCAAATGTTTGAAGAATGTATGTTGGAACACCTGGGATTCCAGATATTTTTAATATATTATGTGAATGAGTCCTCCCAGTTTTAAGTTCTAAAACTACAGTATTCTATAGCATTCTGTAGCATATTCTATAGCATAGCATTCCTCTACAGCATTCTAAACATCTCCATCTTTACCAACATACTTTGAATTATCTTCCTCTTGAGACGATATCCCATCATTCCCTCCAACGTCATCCTCATCTTCAGTTGCATTAGAGAGTTCTTCATCTATAACGTTTGAAGCAATTTCTTCTTTGCTGTTTTGTTGAAGAAACTGATGAATAGAATTATCTGATTCTAATTCGAAGTCATTTTCATCCTCAGTCAACCGTTGTTGAACCACTTCAGGAAAGTCGGGATCCGAACTTCGCACCAACAGAGCTCACGATTTTCTATAGGCCTCCATCTTGGAAAAAGAAATATAAACACAAAAGTGGTAGTACATAAAAAATAAATACTACAAAATACAAGTCAATAAAATGTGTGTAAAATAAATCTGCTTTGAAGAGGAAACATTTTTTTCATTTTTTCATCTTGACACTTCTTTTTATGTTCAAATCAACATGAAAATAAAAAAATATGTAGCGCAAAATTGAGAATGAGACTTCAAGGCAGATCTTGAATAATAATGCTGTTCACATTTGTTTGGTAATAATTCAATTCCTATATTATTAGAAGTTTGAGAAGAGTCTGACACAGGTAGGCCTGAGATACATTGAGTATCAAGTCAGATACAGGTAGACCTCACAGACCTGGTATATATTAGAAAAAAAATTTACCTACCTCACTGAAATAAGATGAGACCTTGAGCACTATCACACTTGTTGCCAGTAAACTGCTTGAAGAATAGATAGGGCTTTCACTCTCGCCAACCATGCAGGGGTACCAACAAGTCAAAACAAAATTTACCTATAGGTCTCTTAAACCTACCTGTGATGATACGGGTTAAATAATTGATATATTTTATCAAATTAACCACTCATTGCTTTATTTATAAAATTTAATTTGTAAATTTTCAATCCTTTCATTCATTTTACTTTTATACGTCTTCGAACTAATTCTACTGATATTGACAGCTTGCTTGTAATGTTTCTGTAGTTTCAATTTTCTTTGTTAAATTTAAATAATTTTACAATAGCTTGTTTATATTTTCAAATATAGATATAAATTTAATTAATATTTATTGATATAAATAATATTGTTTATTCTGAATATTACGTATTCTGAATTTACATTCTAACTAATTATTCTATTTGAGTGCATTTACTGCTCTAGTCATGTTTCTTTCTCTTTTCCTCTGAGTTTATTCTTTATAACTTTTGATTTTTGGGTTTATACATGTTGAAGTGTCTGTAATATTTACTTATTCATTCACTCGGTAAAAAAACATTAATTTCTGATGTTTTTTTGATATACTCACGTTCTATTTTGATGTTTTTTTAATATGACTGATACACTACTGAAAAACATCAAAAAGTAGTGGTATTTTGCAGTGATTTGATAAGTAAAGTATGCTTTGTTTTTTCTAATTTCATGTTATATTAAAAAAAATTATTAATCTTATATATATTGTATACACATTTTTGGTTATCATATAACTTCCATGTTGATAAATAAATTTTTCAAAGCTAGAACAACCTGTAACTAAAATAATGATAAGTTCTAAAAAATTTTCTAGTAAGCCTATTGGAGTTGTCAAGCCAGTAAATGTAATACTTGTTTAAATCGTGACTGTATTGACTGACAAAGTTCTGAATGAGTAGTAAGTAGGCCTACTCTCTAATGTCTATTGTTTAGGCTAAAAAAAAATTATAGTAATTTTTTATATTCTCTTCTTAATCCTTTAGTAGGTGTGACTATCATACAAAACTAAACCTATAGGCTAATGTTTTAGCCCATTACTAATTTTTTGTTTTATGGAAGTACTTTCAAATATTTTTAGGTACCATATATGAATTGTCATTATGTAGGCAGTTAATTCCCAAAATATTTTATCTGGTTTTTAATAACAAAGATAATAACAACTATAATAATAATAATTTAGTAAATTAAAATTTAGTAAATAAATATAATACGATAACAAGAATATAAATGTCTAAATTTCTACAAATACAAAGTCTGTCAACTATACTGCTTGAAAAATTGTCAGGGAACAACAAAGTTTTAACCTTGTTTGGGTGAAAAGATTTTACAACATATTTGCATTTAAATCATAGCGTTAAGTGTTTTGACATAAATGATGTTTGTAAATCACTAGTGTTTTTTCTAGAGGTTGTTGTAGAACATACAAACTTACTTGGTTCAAAAAACATACTGGTCCTGCAAAATATTATATAAACTTACCAAATGATGTCATTAAGATCTGATTCATTAATTGATTTCAAATTTCGTCGCCCTTAAAGTTGCAATTATTGAAAACATGTTCTTCTATGGCAATATTATCTTCCCTTTTATCATCAGTTTCAAAAATCATACTCATTTGTACTGTCAGCAACCAGCAGTTCATAATTAAATTTGTCTCCACACAAACATTTTATAAAACTTGAAACAGGAATTACAAGCACTATTCAGATATAACCTATCTTTGATATTACACAGAATTGACAAGCCACATACATCATATACACTGACCTTTTCTTATAGAGAGTCTGTTTGAAACCTTCACCCCTCATCTCCCATTCAAAATAACTAAAACATATTCTCTAGAACACAATTATAGCCCAAAAAGCGTTGAAGTGCATTATTTGTAGGTCTACTTTATTATAGAAGACCAACTTGTCCGTAATTTAACATGGACAGTAACTTTACATGGTATATTAAAAAGTATTTAGATTATTCAACATTTATAATATCCAGCATTAAACACCTATTATTTTCCAATATCTATTACTTTTCAAATTTCAATTAATTTATTAAAAATTACTAAGTAGCTTAGGCTTCTATGTTGTAGTCTATAAAATTAGTATAATTTCTTTGCAGGTCTTGCTAGATGAAAATGATTTCCCCCTTCTGGTAGAAAGTGCTGCATATGTTGATAAGACATTGTTACTAAAAAAGATTTTGGAGCATAATCTCACGCTTGTAACAGCTCCAAGAAAATTTTTGAAATCTTCAAATCTGAATATGATAAAATCGTTTTTATCAATAAATGTAGATGAATTTGGACGACCAAAAAATAACAAAAATGAGACACATTTTAAAATTTTCCAAAATCTAAACATTTACAAAAAAGAAAAGATATTTTTCTATAAACATTTTGGGGAATATCCTGTTATTCATGTGAATTTAAAGGCTGATGAAGAAACTACTTCAATTTATTCTGTTTTCGACTTTCTTAAGAAGAAAATACACAATACATTTTTGCAGCACAGATATTTATGTAATAGTCCTCAGTTGACAGAGGATGAAAAAAATGTTTGTATTATTTGGTGCAGTGATGATAAGTTTCGATATTTAAGCATATTTAAAACAAAAAATGGTTTATCAAATTTGGCTAAATTTTTGTACACCCATTTCCAAAATACCAGCGTGTACATACTCATTGATGAGTACGACTCTTTAATTACAACGGCCATGTTTAATGTACACTTTAAGGAAATAAGACAACTTGTAGGTCTAATTGTGGACCAAATTTCAAGACTTTTGAAATCGAATGATTTTGTCATGGGTTGTGTTATAACAGGAATATCATCTATTGCCGTTAATGGTTTTCCAGACCTTAACAATCTAAAGTTCTTCAAATTTTTGCGTCATCATGATTTATCTGAATTTTATGGTTTTACTGAAACAGAAGTTGAAGATTTTTTTAAAAATCCCCATTTTAATTTAAGCCCTAATGCTATAAGCAAAGCACGTTTATGGTACGGTGGCTACTCCTGTACGTTAGGCAAAACAATTTATAGCCCTTATTCTATTTTGAAGTTTTTGAAATTTGGCCATGTTGGTACTTACTGGGCGGAGTCTGGTTATTTTTCTGCAATACAAAAAACCTACATGCATTCAATTCTCTCGTCTTTACTGGACGATCTTGTGAACAATAGAAGTTTGGTGATTGTATATCCACAGGATATGAGCATGTATGATATATTTGATTTAATAGATATGTGGACACACCCAAAGACATATCTACATCTCAGTTTAGATCGTAGAAGAGACTTACTGTTAAAAAACTTTCTTGACCTGGGTTACCTTTCATATGTAACTAAATATAATAGTAGTGCTACCTTAGTAAGAATACCCAACACTGAGATTTGGCAGTATGTATTTTATATAATGAAACCATATTATTTACATCATTATAAAATAGATGAAAGTATTCTAAATGGTGTAAACAGGTCTAATTTTAAGGAGTTTATTAATCCATTTTCTAAAAGAATAAGAATTATAAGAGGTATTAAACAAGTAGTTAACATTTTAAAAGAGTTTTTAAATTACAATGCTTTAAATATATTATTTTAGTAATGTTTTAAATTTAATGAAGCAACTAGAGAGTGTTTAAAGTCACACACCCAAAACTGACACCTATCTTGGACTCTTGATGAGCAGATGTGTTTACAGAGGGCTGCAATAGAAAACCTATTTGCATAATCTGGTCTATCCGAAGCCACTACAACTACAGGTGTTATGTTACTTGTTTCAAGTTAATTCATGTGACTTGATTCATCCATTCAGTACTGCTATGCCACAATTATATCATTTGTATGGAGTTGATATTGTAAAATGAATATTGAAGAGTTGTGGGAATCCTACTCTCTTTTTGGAGAGTTCCTTAACTTCATAATTTTAATATGTCTCGTTAGAAAAAAAAGGCATTTTTGGATACACCTAATTTTGGGTATAGTTTTGAGTACTTTTAAATGACTAATTGGAAATTTAAGAGTCTATGGATGAATCCCATTACCTTCTGGAAGAGTTTTAGAAGCTTGCTGATACACCCACAGATATTTTAGTGTACTTTCCATGCTATAATGGTCTGTACTTTTGGTTTCAGAATGTTCTAATTTAAAGAAGTCACTATCACCTGTGACATATTTAGCAAGGATATTAAGATACCTTAAAAAATATTATTCTTTTTAAAATGTTTTAATTGATTTAAAGATAAAATATAACATTCAAAAATAAGACTATAAGTATATGTATATACAAAATTATACTTTTGTGTGTGAAAAAAGTATATTACAGAATACATTTTTTTACTTTAATGTGTTGACTGTGCTAGTGCCAACCTAAGGTGCCCCACTGTTTAACAAACCAGTTTTGTCAATATGCAAAACTTTTTCTAGCATTGCAACTGCATTATACAACTGTAATAGTTCAGGTAGATCTTATTTTGTTCTGTATGATCTGAGCTTCAACACAATGAAATCCATTTCTAAGAATTGTTTTGGAAAACCAACAAATAGTATCTTACGCAAAACAAAAATACTATTTGTTTTTGGTACCCAAGTTTAAATTTTGTTTGAAATTTAATTATGAATTATAAGTATAATTCTCATAGATCTTAAAATTAAATTTGCTTGTAATCATCTTGAATTAACTTAAACTATAATTAAATAATATGTAACTAAGTGAATACTTAACAGCTTACTTGCTGACGCATTTAGCAACAATCGTTCCTTTTACAAAGTAGAGGCTTAGCTTTATAAAACGATTGATTGTTTCTAGACGTGTCAGCAAGTAAGCTCTTAAGTATTCACTTAGTTATGTATTATTTAATTATACTTAAAATTAAAGCTTTAGTTTACTAGTTAGCTTTTTTCTCAAAATGCATAAAACTAGATTTTTCATGCGATTTGAAACACAAATATTACGTAGTATTTGATTAACTACATTTGAGCCAACTGTTAACTTATGCTCCAAAACTACACGGAAACATTCTTTTGAGTAAAAACAAGTCTTATTTTTTTAATAATTACCATCAGACTAAATACAAAAACCTAGTGTTAAAAATTAGATTAAAAAGATTTTTGTATGTGGTATCTCCCTAAATTCTAACCAGGTGTTTTGTGGTTGCATTGAATGAGTTCAACATTGCATTAATTGTGTTTTATGAACTACATTTTTAAAATAAAATGTAACATGTAATTTTAAAAATAATAGATTCTGATATTTTAAAGTGTTTTATAATGATTTTAATTAATTTAAAAAAAAAAATCAATAATAAATAGTTCCTTTAAAATTTTAATTTGGAATTTCCTTTTTAAAAAATCTGCTAAAAACCTGAAAAAAGTTAGAATTGAACAATTACATTAGATCCTCTAAACTTTGCAACAAGAGGGAGCTACAAAAGTATAAGGTAGTCAGTACATCATTGACAACTATTAAAATACTTTCAGGGCATGAAGTGGGTCTGTTAAGCCTTCTTGATTAACTGTGCCTGGCTTAACACTTTGACTATCAAAATAAAACAAATCAAAACATTCAACAGTTTTGTCACGAGTTGAGTGCGAATAGTAGGAAAATGAGTTGCAAGATCAGCATTAGCCTACAAGATTAAATTTATAAATATTTCATATTTTGACTTCATTGATATGGAAGATGAAGACGTTGGGCTATTGTATACCAAATTGTAACATTCAAAAGAAATCTGTTATGTACTCAATTCACTATAAAAAAAACAAGAGTATCGCTACAGGCTATGCAGATGGAGACAATTTATTAGCACAGATTTATAGAATCACAAAAATAGCAATGAAAAATATCATTCTTATATTTATTATACTACACACTCTTTCTATTACTACAGAACCTAGTTATAAACATATCTAAACACAAACTAAAATTTTTTATAAAACTTTGTTTTACACTTTTTAATATGTTTTATCTATTTATAAATGTTTTTCTGAATGATATCTCCCTAACCATTAGAAAATGCTTTTACTCATGTTGCATTTCCTAATTCTGATTAACCAACGTTATATAATTTATTTTATCTTGTGACAACAATGGACAAATTGAAAGCTACTTAATATCAGGTCCTCCCTACTCTTCTCTGTAATTCTTGTTTTTATTTTTCCTTGAACTTGAGCATCATATATTGATAATGTGTATCATTCATATTCAACAGAAGTGTTCTTAGCACTGATTAATTTTTCATATCCATAATTGTATAATGTTCAGTAATGCAGAACATACAGCTAATAAGAGCAAATCCAATTCCAATCACCTAAAACTGTGTGAAGTCAGTGGCTTGTAAATGTGTGTAATGTATGTGTTCTAAGCAGTCGCTGCTTTATGATCAGATGTTGTGTAATGTATAGAAGTAGTTGCTTCCAATGACTGATTAGTATATATATATATATATATATATATATATATATATAGGAATTTTTTTGGACTTGATAGGAGACTGACAGACTTACCTAAAGGCAATAGTCCAAAACTGCAATCTCTTGGAAATAAGCACATATAAAAAACACATATAAAACACTTAATACACTTTTATTTGAAATATTTCGATCAACATGATCTTCTTCAGTCAAGAAAGAGAAAACAAAACAAAAGATTGAAGTGAACCACAGATGTGAATAAACATCCAAATGTCACAGATTCACAGATTTATAGTTTATGATATAGAGCTATATGTGATATGTGTAGAAATTGTTAAATGTGAATCGTGTAAAGATTGGTTACTTGAAACTAGATATTAAAAGTCTGTCAGAAGGAAGGTAATGGAGCTGTTAAAAATGGTAGAAGTTAGGGGGAAGTTAAAAGGAGTTTTATCTGATGTTGAGGTTAGGAGGCTCTCTAGATTTGGTATACCATTGGTATGATAACTCCCATCTTCTTAATTCTGAAGAGTTGCAATCCGGGGGGAGGGCTTTAATTATTTTGGTGGTATAGCAATCATTGAAAGAGACGATGTTGTGACTAGCAGCGTGTTGAGCGGTTGGCCTGTCTATGTTCATGGTTCCAACGTCATGTCTGTGGCCATTCATTCTGATGCTCAGACTATCCGTGGTAAGGCCTATGTACTGTGCCGGGCAAAATTTACATTGTAACTGGTATATTACATTACTGGATGTACAAGTATGATGACCCTGAATCTTGAAGTCCACATTGGTTGCTAGGCTATGGAAACTATTTGTTGGGATGTGTATTGGACATGTCTTGCATCTTGGTCTATTGCACGGAAAGGAGCCGTGAGGAAGTTTGGGCGGTTTTTCAATACTTGGATCTGGTAATTTTGGATGTACTAAAATACTTTTTAAATTGAACGGTTGTCTGAACCAAATATGTGGTGGATTTGAGAAAAGATCTTTGGTGTGGGCGGAAGCTTGAAGAATCTTGAAGCCATCCTTTAATATTTTGTTCAGCTTCGTTAGGCCTGGATGGTAATCTGTAACTAAAGACAGTTTGTCCTCCATAGGTGGTCTGGGTACATCAGATGACTGAGCCAAGCGGATTTGATTCTCAACAAGTTGTTTAGGGTATCCTCTTTTTTGGAAAGCTAGTAAGGTCTTTCTATTAAAGTCTTCCAATGCTATATCGTTGGAACAAATTCTCTTGCCCCTGACTGCCTGACTGTATGGTATGGACCTTTTTATATTCATGGGGTGGTTGCTATTGAAATGTAGGTATTGTAGATGGTTCGTCGGTTTGATGTGGACACCTGTATAGATATTCCCATCTCTGATTGTTACATCTACATCCAAGAAGGTGATTGTTGCTGCAGACTTCTCCCAGGTGAATTGAAGTGTGGAACATAGTGATAAGTCTGCAGCAACAATCACCTTCTTGGATGTAGATGTAACAATCAGAGATGGGAATATCTATACAGGTGTCCACATCAAACCGACGAACCATCTACAATACCTACATTTCAATAGCAACCACCCCATGAATATAAAAAGGTCCATACCATACAGTCAGGCAGTCAGGGGCAAGAGAATTTGTTCCAACGATATAGCATTGGAAGACTTTAATAGAAAGACCTTACTAGCTTTCCAAAAAAAAAGAGGATACCCTAAACAACTTGTTGAGAATCAAATCCGCTTGGCTCAGTCATCTGATGTACCCAGACCACCTATGGAGGACAAACTGTCTTTAGTTACAGATTACCATCCAGGCCTAACGAAGCTGAACAAAATATTAAAGGATGGCTTCAAGATTCTTCAAGCTTCCGCCCACACCAAAGATCTTTTCTCAAATCCACCACATATTTGGTTCAGACAACCGTTCAATTTAAAAAGTATTTTAGTACATCCAAAATTACCAGATCCAAGTATTGAAAAACCGCCCAAACTTCCTCACGGCTCCTTTCCGTGCAATAGACCAAGATGCAAGACATGTCCAATACACATCCCAACAAATAGTTTCCATAGCCTAGCAACCAATGTGGACTTCAAGATTCAGGGTCATCATACTTGTACATCCAGTAATGTAATATACCAGTTACAATGTAAATTTTGCCCGGCACAGTACATAGGCCTTACCACGGATAGTCTGAGCATCAGAATGAATGGCCACAGACATGACGTTGGAACCATGAACATAGACAGGCCAACCGCTCAACACGCTGCTAGTCACAACATCGTCTCTTTCAATGATTGCTATACCACCAAAATAATTAAAGCCCTCCCCCCGGATTGCAACTCTTCAGAATTAAGAAGATGGGAGTTATCATACCAATGGTATACCAAATCTAGAGAGCCTCCTAACCTCAACATCAGATAAAACTCCTTTTAACTTCCCCCTAACTTCTACCATTTTTAACAGCTCCATTACCTTCCTTCTGACAGACTTTTAATATCTAGTTTCAAGTAACCAATCTTTACACGATTCACATTTAACAATTTCTACACATATCACATATAGCTCTATATCATAAACTATAAATCTGTGAATCTGTGACATTTGGATGTTTATTCACATCTGTGGTTCACTTCAATCTTTTGTTTTGTTTTCTCTTTCTTGACTGAAGAAGATCATGTTGATCGAAATATTTCAAATAAAAGTGTATTAAGTGTTTTATATGTGTTTTTTATATGTGCTTATTTCCAAGAGATTGCAGTTTTGGACTATTGCCTTTAGGTAAGTCTGTCAGTCTCCTATCAAGTCCAAAAAAATTCCTAAATAAGCTTTAAGCTCTACTAGAACTAACCTAAATATATATATATATATATATATATATATATATATATATATATATATAATAATTAATAAATTAAAAACAAGAATACTATTAATGCATATATTATTCCTGAAATGAAATTATTTTGAAATGTTTTTAATTTTTAACTATATTACAAGAAAACATATCACCATATTTAATATATATATATATATATATATATATATATATATATATATATATATATATATATATATATATATATATATATAGGAATTTTTGAACTAGATAGGAGACTGACAGACTTACCTAATGGCAATAGTCTAAAACTGCAATATCTTGAAAATAAATAAATAGACACATACAAAAACTTATCACACTATTGAAATATTTCGATCAAAAATGATCTTCATCAATCAAAAAAGAGAAAAAGAAAAGACTGAAGGGAGCCACAGATGTGTATAATATCCAAATGTCACAGATTCGCAGATTTATAGTTTATGATATAGTGCTATATGTGATTTGTATAAATATTGATTATTTGAAACTAGATGTTAATAGTCTGTCAGAAGGAAGGTAAATGGAGTTGTTAAAAAAGTAGAAGTTATGGGGAAGGTAAGGAGTTTTATCTGATGTTGAGGTTAGGAGGCTCTATGGATTTGGTGTACCACTGGTATGATAACTCCTATCTTCTCAGTTCCCTTTCCATGCACTTTTGGTTCACTTCAGTTTTTTTTCTCTTTTTTGATTGATGAAGATCATTTTTGATCGAAATATTTCAATAGTGTGATAAGTTTTTGTATGTGCCTGTTTATTTATTTCCAAGAGATTACAGTTTTGGACTATTGCCATTAGGTAAGTCTGTCAGTCTCCTATCTAGTCCAAAAATTCCTAATTAAGCTTTAAGCTCTACTAGAACTAACCTACAAATAAATAAATAAATAAATAAATAAATAAATATATATATATATATATATATATATATATATATATATATATATATATATATATAGGGATCATAAGTATGAGAGGATAAATTTACTTCTAGATCAGGCCAGTTTCAAAAAGACCTTTCCTACTGAACACTTATTTACGGAAGGAGCACCAAAATTAGGTTTAGCCATCAATTTTACTTCAGCAAACTGGTTCACAAAGTATTTAAATAATATTTTTTTGATGAAGAACAAGCATCTTGTCAAGGACTGTTTCAAGAATATTTTGGATTTCTGCTAATGATAATAATATCAAAATCATTTGCTGGAACAACAACACTTATTTTTTACTTCACCACAAAAAGTATTTAATTCACAAAGTCTTCACAAAACATTCATTGTTCCCGATATGAAAATGACATTTTTATATGTCTAATTTAACATATTTTAATAAAGTATTATTGTATACTAGTAGGAAATTAAAGGAAAAAATTCTATTAAATAAGTTGAAACACATTTAATAACAATTATATTTATAAACTTGCCTATAGTAGCACTTACTTATATTTGTTGAGGACAGCCGTTTCGGGAGATGTGTCCCATTGTCTACTCAGACCGTAACTTATGGGACACATCTCCCGAAATGGCCATCCTCAACAAATATAAGTAAGTGCTGCAATAGGCAAGTTTATAAATATATATAATTGTTTAGTGAAAACTAGTAGCTCACGTAAAGATGGAATCAACAAATTTATCTTTCTATTCGATAACAGCTACTGATGGAAAGTTATATTCAACTATGCTTTTGTTAAACAAGATACCTCTTAATATATTGGACATAATAGTTCAATAATAACATGCTTTATTATTTTTCTAATAATTTTTATTCATATTCAATTAGAATATGTTTACCAAAATACAAAGTTTATTTTTATTGTTTACAAGTGTATCATGTTTAATTTTTCATTTTGTGTCTGAAATTATTGTTTATATATGCTTCTTTTGCAGAAAATAATAATCTTTTCCATAATGCATACATCAGTAATCTATCTGATACTGAATTAGTAAACAATTATAGCATTTTCCTGTTAAGTTGTAATAGATATAAGACACCATTTTTTCTTTGGAATTCTGAACAGAGAATTTTACGTTTGATTGTAAAATTCCTACAAATGTAGTTGCGTTTTATCCCTCAGTTCCCTGACATTTGCTTTTTTCCATTGCATCTGTCCTTTTGTTAGACAATTGGAAATTAATAATTATATATTTAGCAATAGATGATCACTAAGCAATAATTTTAAGACCTGATAATTGATGAGTAGCAAAAATATTAAAATTCTTAAGTAAGATCCAAATTTCTTTACTTTAAGAAGTGTCTGAATGCAAACTGAAGTGGTACAATATTGATTCAAAGATACTTATTCAAAGGATTATGTTAGTGCAATACTCTTGTTAAGTTCACTTATTAAAATTAAAGTATTAAAATTATCAATATGCAGATCATAAATTATGAAAAACATTGGAATTTTGATTATTTTAATTAGCAAGATAAGGACTACAAATTAATTTAAAATCTCTAATTACTCCTAGATAACCAGTTTTAATTGCATGGTTATAGTTCTATCTAAATAATATTTTTTTAATGTGCAGTACATCGTAAACAACTGTCTGGGACCAGTTTATTTACTGAAAATATATTGATAAATACGACAATCAGTATTATAAATTCAACTTTCCTTTTATATAACATAGCAAATGAACATTGTACATATTATCACTACACAAATGTTTTAAAATATGTAATGATTGCACTGCAATATATGTTGAACTGAGTCCGACAGTAGAGCGGAACGGGATTCTTTGTGATGTTGGACTGTTTAACTACGGAGTGCAAAAGATTAAGCAAACAGGATATGCTAATAGATTTTTGTTAGGAAACGCCAATACCTATAATTCAGCATTTCCTTTTCAAATTACAAACAAAGACAGAAGTAATAACTAGAAAGTAGAAAATTCCTGTTTGTGAGACTGTTTACTTTTACTGTAAAATATATAAAGTACACAGCATTTAAAAAATAACATATGTCCATTTTACTTAAAATGTATTTCTATATATTTATAGATTTAATATTAATTAGTTATTCTCACAAAAATTATTGCAATTGTTCTTCAGGAAGATAAAATAACTTGCATTAAATTGACCAACTAAAAAGATACAGAGACAAACCATATAAAACTACTTATATAAATGCAATAACAATTATAGAGCACAGTGGCAAAAATTCAAGCTAAAAAATTAAAGCACTAAAAAATCCTTGAGGTTTGGAACATTATATTATTTTATTAGTTTTTAATTACACTTGTTTGTATTATTTTGACAAAAAACCACTACTTACTGATTTATTCAGAAGACACGTTTTACACTAGGTTAGCACATTTTTAAATGCTGTGAAATACTGACAAGACTGTTTGTTGCTCAGGTGTGTTGTGTTGGTGTGAGTCTGTGGTATATTTTTGTTCTGTGGTGTGTTATTCTTCATACAGAAGTTGTTAATTATGTGCTCAAATATAGTGTTTGATTGGGAGTGTGTTTTGTCATTTAGAATGTGTTGTGGATCGTATTTATACATCTCATAGCTTTCTACTGTGTTAAGTTTTTTGCTTTTATTGATGTAATGTAGGACTTTTAGATTTGTGTCTATGTCGGTCTGTGAGTGTAGTGTGTTTTGTATGTGTATGGCGAAATTTGATGTGGGTTGTGTCTTTCTTATCTGTTTTACGTGTTCTTCGTATCTTGTGGTAAATGTTCTCCCTGTTTGTCCTATGTTAAAGCTGGGACAGTTGTTGCATGTAATCTTGTATATGCCCTGTTTCGCAAACTTAAATACAAAGTAGCATTCACAACATCCAACACAATTAAAAAACATCTACACAGTTAAAAAACATGACAGGGCAGGTGTATACAAGATTACATGCAACAACTGTCCCAGCTTTTATATAGGACAAACAGGGAGAACATTTACCACAAGATGCAAGGAACAAGTAAAACAGATAAAAAAAGCCCACATCAAATTTCGCTATACACATACAAAACCCACTACACTTACAGACTGACATAGACACCAATCTAAAAGTCCTACATTACATCAATAAAAGCAAAAAACTTTACACAGTAGAAAACTATGAGATATATAAACACCATAAATACTATACACAACACATTCTAAATGACAAAACACACTCCCAATCAAAAACTATATTTGAGCACATAATTAACAACTATTCTATGAAAAATAACACACCACAGAACAAAAATACACCACAGACTCACACCAACACAACACACCTAAGCAACAGTCTTGTCAGTATATCACAGCATCGAAAAACGCACTGAACTAGCACGAAACGCGTCTGCTGAATACATCAGTAAGTAGTGGTTTTTTTGCCAAGATAATACAAACAAGTGAACAAGTGTAATTTTTAATAAAAACCTCAAGATGTGCAACACAAAAACTAGAGTTTTTAATTGATAAATGACTTATGTGTAGGTACAAGCCTTAACACAAATACTTCAGAGAGATGGAGAAGATCCAAAATATGTCAACTGAAACAAGCATTATGACCAGGTTAAAAATTCAAAAAGTATTTAAAATAGCTGTGCTTTATGGTGAAGACCTAGCTGATTGGGCAACAATCGTATTACAGGTTAGGAAAAGCTTTTTCAAGTATTTTTTCCTTCACTTTGTATAAAAAATATCAACTTGAAAATACGAGAAAAAGTTGAGAATAGTAAAGAAATACAAAGTTAAATATATTTGGTTCACATTTTATTTTCAAAAGACACAATTATACATGACTGAGTATTTAGTTAGACCTATTATTATTATTAACAATGCAAAGCCAAAAAATACATCAAAGCCCAATCGAACAGCAATACTCTTATATTTATATATATATATATATATATTTCTTTGTTTTAACTTTACAATTAAAATAATTAGATTCATTTCTTTATAAACTAGAACAATTCATAAACATTCTTTATTAAATCATAGCACATCTTATACTACCTATACCTAAAATGTATTTAGATTTAAAACTGTACAATTTACCCTATCCATTTAGTGACCATTTATTAATATCACTGAAAGTTGTCTGTAACAGTGGCACACCTGAGCTCCCTTCCATCTCTATAAAGAAAACAAAAATTATGCATGTTATACTTTATTGGAAAAGGTATAACGTGCATATCCAATTTATAAATTTCACTACCAAGATCGGTAAATAAATAACTTTTAAAATATATTTTTTAGTTTTATTTGTGCCTGAAGTATTAGGAACATTAGGTAATTAGCAAATTAAAATGTTAATAATATTTAAATGCTCTAATAATAAAAGCTGCAGAATTATCCCTTAAAAAAAACAAAGTATGCTTAAAGTAACTTGAATGATTTGAGGAAATATTACAACAAAGTTAATGTCCCCCCTGATGACGTCCTTGCCCCCCTTAACAAAACTCTGGGTGTACCACTGTGTTCCTTAAACAGTTGTTTATAGCAACAATTGTTACTTAAAGAAAATGACTACATTAAAATTTTACTATAGCAAAAATAATTACAGCTACTGTGATTAAAATTCTATTTTTGGTTTTGTTAAGCTGATTTATAGTTGGTTTAATATACCATAACATCAAGTAGGCAAACAAATTCTTCACTTTGTCGTGGGGTTTGAATGAAAGAAATATTATCTATGCTGCATTATGAATGTTATTACTTATCACAATATCAATATCCTACAACATTTATAAACTTTAAAATAGCAACCAACTGTAGTTTTAACTTAAGAATCAATACTAAATGTTTCTTAATGATTGAAATGCACTACAATATAGATTGTATATAAAGACATGTAACAACATAGAATTATATTACAAAATCTTGTAACTATAATATTTAGCATAACTCCAACTACAGTTTCATGAACATAGTTTTTGTTTATGTTAAAGTCAATTTCAGTTAGAGTTTATCATGATGGATTTTCCCTTATTAATTTATTCAATTTGATGAACCACAAACTATTAACCGCTGTAAGTATTTGTATTTTAATTTTTCAATGTTTTTTAAATTTTCATAAGTTTCATAAATCATTTGAAATTTCAGTCATCGGATCAAAAGAAAAGGTTATCACAATAATTACAAAGTTTTATTGAAAGCGATTTGTTATTATTTAAAATATGTTTTAAACATGATTGAAGTAACTTCAAAATACATGACATCCAACTAATTTGGGGTATGACAATTTTTTTTATAAACATTTGATCAAATCAATCTAATTGAATTAGTATTTTAAAATTTTGTGAATTGAAAGCTTCAATTGAATAGAGCTTCATTCGACTACATTCCTTTATTGTAAACTATGTCCAGTTATTTAAAATATGCAGAACCAATATAAGTTTAATAATGCTACACCATTATACAAAAATACAAGGACTGAGTTGTAATAATTAAAATGATTTTGTACAAAGTTTAATTACAAATTTTGAAACGGACATCGGTTTAGTGATTAAGAATAAAATTGCACTAACACCCCAGTCTCCATATATAATGGTAAGTACTCAGTTTATAATAAATTGTGTTACATATGAGTTTAATATCCATGAGAATTATATTTGACATCTCCTTCATAATTTGTTAATGTTAACAATTTAGGTTTGCTTCAGTATAATCCTATACGAGATTATTTTTGACTATTCAATGTAGACCAATGTTTGAGAGAAAGGAGCATTATTACATATGTTAAAAGTTACTTCCACTGTATCTACAGTGACAACTATTTAAAAAAATATTAATTTTCTTTAATTCAGAAGAATTTTCTTTCTTTACTTGATACAATTGGGGTAGAATTACATCTCCTGCTAATTCTAGTAATTTATAAAAACATAGATTTTTTTATTGATTGGTTGTCGCCTATAAACAATTTAAAAATTATGTTTATATACAAAATTAATCATAATAATAATAGGAATTCAAGCAGTTATAAATACCAGTTCGTATTTCTTAAAGGTCTGTAAAAACCAACTCAGATGCTTTTATTATTACTTAAATGCTTGTAAATTACATTTAATATTTATAAGAAAATAAAATTAATTCGTTAATAGTAATAATTTTTTAAAATTGTATGCTATTTTTGAATTTGCATTATAAATTGTTTGTAATGTTTTAACACTTACTCTTTAGTGGTAAATTAATTATTACTAGTTGGCAATCTTCGACAAACATTTACATTTTTTTTTAGACTGTTTAAACTGATGTTAAAAATTATGTACCTCTTCCAGTGTTCCATAAAGAGTAAACTCAAATAAGATTATTATAGTGTATGGCCAATTGAATATTATAAGTCATTATATTTGTTGAAGGATTTTCCACAGAAAATTCGTACATACTGTAGTCAAATTAGTTTATTGAATTTTATGTAACAATACTATCAGTTAGTATAAATAGTTATTTATATTACAGTTTAAGAAATAATCAATTATCTTTATAAGAAACTGATGAAGTGTTTAATAAAAATTCAACGGATAGAGGTAAAAAACTAAAATTGTATAAAATTGTCATTATGCACATAAATTAAAAAAGCAATTAGATAAAATTTACAGTAAAAATTATTTTACAAAATCAAAACATAAATAAATATATTTGAAAATAGGTTAAATGCACATTTTGGATAGTGCTCGTTTATTAATTCAATAATAAGAGTATTAATAAAATAACCTTATCAAAGATATAACTAATTTTTTAACAAGACAAATTTATAATTTAATAGTAATACCTTAAAACACTGTTTTAAGTTATTGCAATCTTATCTTAGCATTGATGACTTACCTTTTAAAACATCAAACCTTTTATTACACAGCTTAAAAAAAAGTAAATCTAAGGGTTTACATTTTAAATTCCTTAGAGCCTAATGAAATATAATTTTAGCCTATTAAAGAAGGATGAATCTACTATTTATAAATGTTTTAAAGCGTAACTGAAACCACAAAAGCATGTGCACAACAAAAGCAAACTAGAATTCCCAGCGAGAATTCAAATATGAGAAATAAATCATTAAAAAACATTCATACACTCATGCAGCATTTCACTTGTAAAAAATAATCGTAAAAGACTCACAACTTCTTACACTTAAATACAATTAAAAGTACAAGCTACATTTAAATTCTGTACAATTTTAAACATATTTTTCTGGAATGTTTATACAACAATGTCTTTGTCTGACTGCTGTATGTTTAATACTAAAAAATCTGAACTAAAAATAAAAATTAACACAAGAAATTTTTTAATTTTAATTCAGAAAAATATGAAAACAGAATTAAATTTCTAAAACTCTACATAGGTCTTACATTCTCATTCATAGTAAATTTTTAACTAATATATCATTTAACAACAAATATATCTAACAATGTTGTTTTAAATTGGTCTTATTCCTTCAATTCTTTTAAATTTTAATATTATTTATTTGGAATGTAAGATATTTTGAAGAAATATAAACACAAAATCAAAGAAAAAATTACTACAACCACTTTAAAATCAATTGTTAATTTATCATTTATATATGATTGCTTTCTCAAAAGAGTTTTATTTTTCATAAAATACAACTGTATTGATCTATGTGACATATAATACATTACTTTTATGTGCCATAGTCATTTAGAAAATAGATGTTTGACAAAAATAATGTTTTTATTACTACATTGTTCTTTGCAGTGTAATATCTGTCTCTTGAAAAAACATATTTCAATTCATTTATTTTAAAGGATTCGTACAATTTGTGTTTAATAGTTTAGTAAATATACCAGTAAGGTTAGTTACACTGTGGTAAATAAGGCATCACCCTAAATGCTTCTATTAATTCATTTATTTTAGATAGGTAACTTGAAATGTGAAATTTAAGGTAGAATATAATATCACAATAATAAATATATCATTTTCATTTATCCTGAAACTATAATTTTTTTTCTCCAAATATAACTTTTGAGGAACTTTGTACATAAATTTTGCAATGTTTTCATTTAATGAAAAAATATGACAAATTTTTGTGCTGTGGAAAGTTAATGCTGTAAAACATTAATAGGTAAAAGCTTAGAACAGTTTACTCAATAAAACCTTTTTAAGGCGTAAAAGAATAACTGTTACAAAATTAATCATTTTATAATTCATAAGTACCAAAGCTTGAGCACAATTTCTGTATAAATAACCAATTTATTTGACTATAAGTAATTATTGCATAGCTATAGCTAAGTGAATACTTCTGTACTTGGTGACATGTTTCGAAACAATCATTTCATTTACGAAGCTGACACTCTACTGCAGGCGATCACACAAGGTTGGGAGCAAATGGTTTATGCGTGTAGAGAGGGTGGGGTTAAACTTGTTGTTTTCTAGGGAATAGGGTGGTAGATTTAAAATGTGTGTGGTCGTTTAAGTTATGTTCTTTTTCTGTTGTGTGATGTTTGAATATTTCATATTTTTCTGTAGTGGTTAGTTTTTTACTATTCTGTAATGTGCGGAGAATATTTAAGCTAGTATGGATGTCTGTGTATGTGTGTTGCGTAGCTGGATTTATGCTCTTTATGTCGTTAAAAAAACATTAATGCAAAATCCAGTTATATAAGACACACAACACACATATACAAACATCCATACTAACTTCAATATTCTCCACAAATTAACCCATGGTGAAAAAACTAACCTCTACAGAAAAATATGAAATATTCAAACATCACTTAACAAAAAAATAACATATCTTAAACAATCATACACACTTTGAATCTAACAATCTATTCTATTATATAGGAAACCAATTAACTCGAATTCCTCTACACTCATAAATCATAACCACAACCTTGTGTGATTGCTAGTAGTAGAGTGTCAGCTTCGTAAGTGAAACAATTCTTCCAAAACACTTCAGCAAGAAAGTTCATAAGTATTCAGTTACACAATAATTACTTAAAGTTTAAGTTAAAGTTCAAGATGATTACAACAAGCAACTTTAATTTATTTTAAATGGTTAAACCTCTTCCTTTACAAATAATTATACAGCAAAGATTGCTATTTAACAAAGAAAAATGTGTTTAGTAATTAAAATGTTTCAATTTCAGTATTGATTGTGAAACATTTCAATTATATTAAATTATCTGCATCTTAGAGACACTCAGAAAAAAAGACAACTTTCAAGTGTATTCTAGCCCATTGAAAAATTACAATCAATAAAATAGGCGACTCAATCGCTTATTTAGATTAGAGGCTAAGGAATAGTTCTGATTTTACTGCTATAATTGTTATGTCTCAGTGAAAGAATACAGTTGCTAAGGGAATAAGAAATATTTTGATGGAATATTTTACACAAAGTAGATAGCAGCCTAAAGCACCAGTTGTTTTTTTCGTTCATGGTATGTTATATACCAAAATTGCCTTTGCCACTAGAGTAATGATTGGATTATATTATGTCTGAGCATTATATTGTTTTTTCATCACCTAAATATATTCCTTCTTTGTCAAATCTGTGGAGCTGAGGAGGAAAACATAAAGCACCATTTAAATTGCTTGAGTGCTCTGCTAATGGGAGATATATAGAGATATGGATGTGGATCAGGAAAGTGGATGAAGAGGATTTGAGGATGATTTTGATAAATAGATCTTTATCTACGGATTATCTTTACAGAGATAATCTCTGTACTTGCTATGACAAAATATCATAAATATCAATAAACTGATATTACTGAGGTGGGAAATCTTTGCCAAAAAGTAAGAATTAAAAGATGTTTCAACTACCAACACAATTAGGAATATATGTATTAGATTTTGTGTTCATATTTAACAAAATCAATTCTTTAAAATTTACAGAAGAGTGTTTCCTAAACATTTCTGTGTGATTATTTCTTTTAAATTACAAAAAAATGAAATGGATTCTAATCTAATTAAATATTTACAGCCAATCATTTTGGCAGTATAGTGAGGAATTGATGAAAAGGGGGAAGTGATGAGACTTAGAGCACATGGGCTGTAATAACGCTAAGACAAAGAGCTAGCAGTGTCCACAACCCAAGTGGCAAGTAGTCTTTTGTTGCAGCATTCACAGTGATATCTCCCTCTTCTAAAAACACTCCATCTATTACATGGATAATCCCGTTAGTGCATTCTACATCTGGACGGAACACATGAATCCACTCGTTGTTCCATTCTATAAAGTAGCCTGCAAATAAATAAAGATGTTGAGTAAATATATTTAAACATTGAAATATAATTGATAATAGTACATACAATTACTACTTTCATGAATTCTTGGAAGCCCACTAAACAGTTGCTGTAAAAGTTTTGGTTAGTAATAAGTAAAATCTACAAATATATATAGATAAAAGTTGAAAATATTCTTAATGATTATACTTGGCAAAACTCGCTGATACTGATGTTTCTCCGCAGACATGCCTTACACTAGAATAGGCCATTGTTCATTGCTGTGAGTTGACTTACAGATCAGTCTTGTCTGTAACTCACAGCATTAAACAATCCACTGATTTAGTGTGAAACGAGTTTGCCGAAAAACGTCAGTAAATAGTGGTTTTTACCAAGTGTAATCTATAAGAATATGTTAAAAAAATACTTACTCACAATATATACCAAGACATTTCTAGGCTTTCCCAGTTTTCTAAATAAAACCGCAAACATTCCTGATTCCTGTCTTTTCACAGTTAGAAATTATTTATTATTTAAGAATCATGGAAGAAAAAAAAATTCAAAACAAAGTTATAGGTGACTGTTTAGTTGTAGGTGTGGAGTATCTTTAATTATAGTTTCTTTAATAGCAATTTCTATCAAATGGTCTACATATATTTGTCTTTTGAATCTTCAAATGTTCAAAGAAGAACTGATCTTTAAGCATATCTGTAGATTTAAGATATCATTATTATAAACAATTCTAAAAACTGATTTAATCGTTGAAATAAAATATCGAAAATAGTAATATTTAAAATTTCTTGGCATGGTATTCTGAGTCTGTGTTTAAATCAAAAGTAAGGAATTATTATTATTATTAATCACTTTTACATTAGCTTATGTCAATCTGAACTTTAAATTTCGTAAATTTGTAAAAACTTACTGAGACAGAATGTTTTCAATCACTCCGTGGCGATATTCATCAGTGTCTTCTGCTTGGAGTTGTTGGGTTTAAGCGGTGATGGTTTTAAAGGCAGGTTAGTATCAAAGAGTATCGAAGATAGTATCAAAGAGTATTTGTGATTTGTATTTGATTCGTTCATTTAATATGTTTGTACTTTATGTTTTTGTGTGTTTGTAAATTTCATATTGTTCTAGTGTGTTGAGATGTGGTCCATTGTTGTTGATGTGTAAGATTTCTAGGTTATGGTAAATGTCTGTGTATTTTTGTTCTGTTTCTTCTATGTGATTGTAAAATGCTGAGTTGGTGTTCTGTTTGTGTTCCTCAACTCTTTGATTGAAGCTGCAACTTGTTTGCCCAAAAAAGAATTTGTTGCACTTGTTGCAATTTAATTTGTATATGCCTGGTGCTTGTAGTTTATCTTTGTTGTTGGTGTTGTGTTGTTTTTTGTTACGTTTTGTATCATTATTAGTTTTGTATGCTATTTTGTATCCTGTTTTTTGAAACTTGTGGGCTATTTTATTTGATCTTCTGTTTATGTATGGTTTTATGATGTAGTTGTTTTCTCTGTCTGTATTGTTAATTTTAGTGTTTTTTTTTTGTATATTGTGCCATAGCTTGTCTATTATTGTGGTGTATCCATTTGTGTATGCTAAATATTTAATAGTGTCTAGTTCTTTGTTCATGTTTTCTGTGGTCATTAGGACTTCTTTAAGTCTATGAAGCATAGATCTGAAGGCAGCGTGATTGTGTTGGATCGGGTGGTTTGAGGTGTTGTGGATAAGTGTGTCTGTCATTGTAGGTTTCCTGTAAATGCTGTGTTTTTGTGTGAGGTCGAGGAAGTTTAGGGATCGTTTGGTTTCAATCTCTGAGGTGAACTGGAGTTTTGGTTGTATTTTATTACACTAAAGGGGTTGTTTTTTTTTTCATTTCGCTGAAGAGGCTGGCATGGCATCCGTAATCGTTCAGGTAATTTAAATTCGATCTTCCATAAGTAGGTTGTAATCCATTATTGTTCTTTCAAACTTTGTAACATCAGGAAAACTTCTCCAAATGTTTCCAATGTCCATTTGATTTCTTTCAAATTAATTTCTTCTTCTTTCCTGTTTTCCTCGGAATGTTAAGTAATTAATTATTGTAAGTCATTGTTTGTCAATACTTCTTGGCATTCTTCTATATGTTCTTCCACTTCTACAACATTTAAATCAATGAATCCCTTGCTGCCAACTTCTCTTACTGCTTGAATGATCGTTCTAACATTTCCACTGATAATTGGGAAGTTATTCATATCACCCTCAGATTCTTTCCACAAATTCTTCCGGCAGGCTCTGTCAATTTCTGGTTTCTGTTCATCCAAAGCTGCATAAAAGTTATAGCGTCAGCAATATTGAACAGTCTCCAGGCTTGTACTACGTCAAAATTGGAGTTTGAATTGATGGCTACCCTAATCTTTCCAAACACTTGGCACGTGTATGAGGCCTTGATATCCTGGTGAAGGGGCTGTAGTATCATAGTTGTGTTAGATGGTCTGGAGCATTACCTATTATTAATAAAACTCGGAAACCTTCCTGGTAACCCTTCCTTTTCTAAAAACTTCTCCACTTCAGGGATAAAAAATCCACAAAACCATTCAGTAAACAATACTGCCGTCATCCATGCCTTATGGTAATGTTGCCAGAAAATGAGAAAAACTTTTAATTTTTATTTTATAGAGTACAAGGATTTCTCCCTTGGTAAATAACAGCAGCCTGGATGAAATATACAGCTGCATTCCCACATAGTAACAGGGCTAGTCGATCCTTCCACACTTTAAATTCAGGAGCTTGTGTTGCCTTTTTATATGTGTAGGTTCTATTGGGTTCCAATAAAGTCACATCTTATTGCAGTTGAAAACTTGCCTAGGTTCGTATTCCCCATCCTCAATAATATTCGCCGGAAACACAGCTGCGGCTTCCTCACCAGCAGATCAGCTTCTCCTTCAATTTTAATGTTTTTAATTTGTATCTGTTCTGAAACTTATGCAACCACCCTCGGCTTGCACTAAAATGAATGCTCTGCTGCGCCATATTTTTCCAGAAAATGTTCGAATAAACTTAACGCTTTTTGTTGTAACACATTTCCATCAACAGGTATTCTTTACTTATTCATATATTCTACCCAGATATTCAAGGCCTTTTCCACTCTCATTAAAGTTTTATCATGCACTGTAGCAGTGACCAATTATAGAATTTCAAAATTCACGGGAATGATTTTCTTTCAACCTCAGTCATATCCAAATTTTTCACCTTTTCACTTTATGGAAGAACACTTTGGCTTCTCTTAGACTTAGCACTATTAGATACTTCTTTACTGATACGCTTTGTTTCTATTATTGCCAAACATAAAAATATTAACAAGTTAACTATGCAAATACTGTACTACTAACACAAACAGTTCCAGCAGATAGACTAATGTAACCACTTGAAAAAGACTGAAGAGATTTCAAAGGAAAGCAATAAGTCTCTGGAATCCAATGACTCAACAGTTAACAAGAAAATCTGTATGTAAACAGGCTTCTGTATGTTAACAATATGGTACTGAATATGTAAAATACAACTGACTCAGAAATGGGTGTTTATGAATGGTTGAACATCAACTACGGTTTGATTTCTAGCGAAACAGCTTACAGTGAGTAACTGAAATCACGGATACTGATACTGTGGATATGGAGGCCCAACTGTATATATATATATATATATATATATATATATATATATATATATATATATATATATATATATATATATATATATATATATATATTGTGACACTATTATGATGGATGTTGATTATTGGAGTTAGATGTAATTTATAGTTAACCTGCAAAAGTTATGTGCATTCTCATTTAATTGTTAAGAGGTATGTTTCAAAGAAAGTCATATTTTAAGAAATTAGCAAATCAAGAATTTAATTAGTCATAAGTTCTAAAATAAAGAACAATTAAACAAATGAAAACTATTTGCTAATTACACTAGTGTTAAAATATTTTATCTCTTTGACTAGGAATTAACAAATTCGAACAATTATGCAATTAATTAAATTGTGGTCAAGGTATAAGATATCTACTCGAAAGGTTGTTTCAATAATTAAAAATATTAGGCATACTCACTAAACACTTGTAAATATTTACAAACTTGCCTATAGTAGCACTTACTTATATTTGTTGAGGACGGCCATTTCGGGAGATGTGTCCCATTGGACACTTACTACTATAGGCAAGTTTGTAAATATTTTCGAGTGTTAAGTGAAAACTAGTAGCTCACGTAAAGTTGGAATCAACAAATATTAGACATAATATAAATTTAAAAATTGTTACTTGACACATAGAATATTAACATCGCTTGTTTAATCACTCATTTAAAACACTTTGAAAGTGACACAACAAATTTAGATATTTCACTATTTGACCGGCTAAACTGTTAATTACATAAACTATATTTATTTGATTTTATTTTGAAGAAGAACTTTTGAAGAAGACTGTACCAAGTTATTATATTACTTATCTGGAAAATTTATGAGGAGTTGATGATTATTGCAGGTCCCATCAGCCATGTTCCTGTTTTGATTGGCTTGGATATTGCGTTTAGATAAGTAATAAGTTAATTAAATCAGGAATAAAACGATTACTAACAGAACTCATTTTTAAACACAATTATATAAAATAACTTTACTGAACATTACTTCTGATTTTTAAAAGAAACCTCTATGCATCAGATGTGCATAATCCCTTCTCGTTTGTATCTGCTGCATTTTAATAAGAACATACCACTAGCCAAGCTGGTCAACAAGTGTCAATATTATAATAAATAATGTTTTTTAAACCATGGTTATAAAAAAATTAAAACAATACGATCGAATTAAAAAATCTATGTTTTAGTAGATTTAACTGATGCATTTTCATTTTTAATTTTATTTAGGTATTGATTAAGTTGGCCGAATTAGGAATTAAAAAAGAAGGCATACAATTACTCTGGTCAGTTTTAATAAAATTTATAAAAACAATAATTTTCATAAATAGAAAAGTGCAATTTATATAATCATATGATTCAGCTTAAAAATCAAAATGAAGAGATTTTTACAAGTTCTAACGTTCAGGGGTTTCAATTTTAAAACAGTATTGTAATGTGTCTCAATATAACTTAGTAAATAATATTGAATTGTTTTAAAAAATTCTTCATTGTCTGAATCAAAGGATGTAAATTATATTTGAGTATTTAGACCTCAAATAAAAAAAAAATATATTATTATTAGTAGTGAAATTTTTTTAAAAAGGGGGAATTTAAAATATTTTTTTTTAGCCTACAAAAGATTAAATAAAAACCTTATAATCTTTCTGGGGTAGGGATTAAACTAGCTGCTTGACGCAATGTTCCTGCTAATGCTCAAGATTCTGTGAAGGTCCAAAATTAGTAGAAATTACAGATCCACAAAGCATGAACATGATGTAAGATGGTTTGTTTTTATATCTATATATTTCCTTGTGAGTTGGCAAATTTATTTTAAAAATAGTCATGGAAGGAAAGTTGCTAGTGAATGCTGGGAATTAATGAACAATTAATTAGTTCTTTGTGCAGTGCAAATACTTGTGTTTGTTGGTTATCTAGAGTGTCAATAACAGTGTTTAAAGATTACAACTTGAAAAGATATTATTTTGGCAGAGTGAAAATATCAATAAACTTTGAAGCAAAATTAAATGGCAAAATACTACATGAACTGAAAGGCATTTTGGAGCTCAAACAAATATTTAAAAAAATGTTTTAAACCAAACTCTTGCCTCAGTTAGAGACAGTGATAGTGTTGCATCATTCATTGCTGAAGAAGATAGCTTATTTACTGATGGTGAGTTTGTTAACCTTTTTGCTGCGTAAGACAACTCCAGTCGATTCAACAGTTTTACCATTGATCGCGTAAGTCAACTTTAGTCCACGCCAAAGAAAAAACTTTTCCTTTTGCTGGGTAAGTCGACTTTAGTCCGTAGTGACAGAATCTGCATTTATTTATCCCCTGCATAGTGCTGTTCTCTTGCAGAACATAGTTGAAGTAACGAATGTCACATGTGATTGTTTACAGTCTTGTACACTGTGCCTCTTTATACGGTGTAAAAATTAGTTTTTATATAATAATATTTGATGTTTACAAAAATATAACAGAAACAAATTTAAAAAAAAAAAAATGAAAAACAGAATCTGTCCTAGATAAAGATATATTAGTATGCCGAAGTTAATCCAAATTTTCAAACTGAAATATGTGTGAAAGATAAATCCACACAAGTATTAATAAGAATTATTATCTCCCGATACTTAATTACATAGATATAAGTTTAGATTAAGATCAACAGCCTTTTCATGACACTTTAATTTCACCTTTGGAGTGTTGACTGTGAAACTGTAAACCAGGTTAAGAAAATACTTTAAAAAAAACCCAGAGTCTTAGGTAGAAACATAATAATATATTTATCTTTCCAAGCAAATGCAACAAGCAACTTTTACATGGTCACTGAACATGAATAGTTTGGAAGGCATTATTTAGGGCAATAAAATGTCCTATTTTAAGTGTATTATAGATGCAAAAGAAAGCTTCCATTTTCAGTTATTTAATGGTATATTGTGTGTTTCATTGAATAAATAGAAGGCCTACACTATCATAATTTCAATCTATATTTAACAATGTCATGTACGGAGTTGAATGACAGATGTTGAATGGAAAACGTGTAAGTCAAATAAGTTGCATGCTAGATTAATTAAAGAAAAATTAATAATTCTACACATAATTCATAGACAATTGATAAATATATACCATACTTCTCAATTTTATTCAAGAGATAAAATCGTAGTTTTTAAGTAACTGAAGATCCAGCAGTAAAAAAGAGTTTGAAGTTATGGAGAAAATATATTTTTTGGATTAAAAAAAACTATCAATGAATTAAAATTAAAGTGAAAAAAAAGATAACTTGTGAACTACTGAATGCACATAAAGTATGTTTAGTTCCAATATGGATTTGATTTGGAAGAATTAAAACCTATGAACTCTCTGATATCAAAGGAAGTTCACCCACAAAAGAACTTACATTGTATCAAACACCAATATCCTTTATTATTATTTAAAATACGTAATGTTTCTATTATTTCTACAATAGTTTTTAAAGGAAAAACTGCTTTTAATAAATACTTGTTAGTTTTATAAGGATTTAGTTAATATTGAGTTTAAGTGCCTTCATTGAAGCATGCCAACTAAATCAGAAAAATTGTTATAATGATTTCTTAAATATCGAAATCTTGTTGCTGTTCATGACGAGCTGGTTGTAAATTACAAATTACACTTTTGTTATTACTTGCGACCAGACATTTGTTAATTAAAAGTTGTTAATTGTTAACTTACACATGGAGGAACGTTCTCATCTTACGAATTCTTCAGCCTACGAATTATTTTTGCAGCTAGGAATGCTGCTGTTGTGCTTCCTCGGTACCATTTTATTTTGAAAATTAGAAGTGATGTGATCGAAAAGTATGTATGATCTGTGCCGTGTTTGTTCATTTAAGATGCCATTTTATGTGTGTTGCTATGTATATATTTCAAATTGTTCTAGTGTGTTTAATTTATGGCCTTTGTTGCATGTGTGGAGGATGCTCATAAATTAAACACACTAGAACAATTTGAAACATATATACATAGCAACAAACATAAAAATGACATCTTAAATGAACAAACACGGCACAGATCACACATACTTTTCGATCACATTACTTCTAACTTTCAAAAAAATGGTACCGAGGAAGCACAACAGCAGCATTCCTAGCAGCAAAAATACGAGGCTGAAGAAGTCGTAAGACGAAAACGTTTCCTCCAAGTGTAAGTTAACAATTAACAACTTTTAGTTAACAAATGTCTTGTCGCAAGTAATAACAAAAGTGTGATTTCTTAAACTTCAAACTGAAATAGTCACCTTTATGATAGAAACATCAAAGCTTATTTGGAAATATTTCTAGCTTTCCTAGCCATGGGATTCTGCATTCCGAACTTATTTATCTCAATCTAAACCTACAGGGAATTAGAGGACTGGTAGATAAATTATTTTTCCATATTAAAGTGTTTCAAACAAAATTACTCGTATAATGATTAGAAAAACAGTTGACAAGAAGTATTTTTTTAATATTTTTATTGCTGTTATTATTTTGGAAAAAACTGTGTTTTACATTACCATTTCCTGTTACCATTTCCTGTTAAAAATGGATTCATTCCTGTTGCCATTTCCTGATCCATTGATTTTTATTAAAAACTTATAAACTTTATTCTTTGTTCTAAAAAAACCATATACAAGGAATTCTTAGGAATCATTAATGAAACTGTGATTAAAAATTAACACAAATATACTATATTTAAATAATAGTGGAGAATTAAAACATCTGAATATTATTTTTATTGAATTGTTGAATTTATGTAGTTTTATAAGCAAAAATTAGTTTTTAATATAATTCTTCTGACCCACTTAGTAATTTTAGTACTCTTATATGACTATATTCTCAATAACTTTGTACATTTTTGATTTATATAAATAGTTTGTAGTTAGACTACCATCATCCTCATATGTGTTGATCCAATCCTATATTTCATTATTAAACATATCAACTGTATAGAGAAACACACAACTGAGGACTAAACACTGTCTAAGGACAAAAGAAATAGACTGTTGTTTTCTGCAGCAAATGAGTTAATATTTTTTTATTTAAAAAACATTCCTGCATTAGGCTTAAAATTTTATGTGAAAATAACTTTTGTGAAAGCAAGTGAATGCAGTGAAGAAAAAGCTAAAATCAATAAAACAAAATCAAGTTTGTAGACAATATGAGATAATTGACTCACCAGATTTAAGAGGAGATGTCTCATTTTCATTGGCTGTTGGAACAAAAAATTTAAAAAACATGTTTCCAAATTAAAGCAGGATATAAACAGTTTGAAATGGCAATGATATGTCAATAGCAAAATAAAATATAGCTAAGCATTGAATGTCTGATGAAAGATTTATTTGTTCTGAATTAAAGTTTTAGCAATATATATCTTTAAAGGTGCAATTTTTTTCATTTATTTATAATCTGGTTTTAAAAATGTTTTTCAGAAATATGGTATGAGTGATGATATAGAACTTGTAATTAAAAAAAAAATACATAATAATTTATCTGCAATATTAAAGCCTTCCTAATAACTCATACTTGTATTATATATGGAGGTAAACGTTTTATAAGTACTTCTTGAAAACCTGCTTTAGCCTGTCATATTTTTATAAGAACTTACTGTTCTAATATTAAATGGAAAGAGCTAAATGTCTTTTCAATTTCTCTTCTATTATTGCCACATGTTACAGTTATAGAGAAAAGAACTGATCAGATTTTGTAAAAACTATAGTGGGTATTTCTAAAACTTAGAGGTTTAAACTATCATCTTCTTAAAACAGTAGTTTTTTAATACAAGTTATGTATTCTCTAACGGAACTTGAATAATCTTATAAATATACTCAGGAAATTCCATGTTAAAGTGGGCACTGGTTTGATGAGCTAATTGCATAGCCATAAATACTTGAGTAGCATGAGATCGGTCTTAGCTTGAAGAGTTATGCATTTTCTTAATTTTCAATTACCTTTAAATTCACAATGTGGTTATTTCTCACCCGAACATTTGTTAACTTCAATACTATTTTAATATGAGGTATACCTGATCATGCGTCTTATAAGTGTTTTTATCCTGTAGTAAAACGATTTTATTTAATTGTCCTTGTGTTCCTGAACATTTTACTCTCTAAGTTATGTGCACACCCTGGCGATTCAACCACATTGCTGAAGTGGAGGACTATTTAATCAAATATAAGTTTAAGTGTAATTAAATTATAGACTTGAATTTTTTAATTAGTAGCTTTAGCAATTAAAAAAAAATAAATTATTGAATTATTTTTTTCATAACCTCTTTGACAACTTTTCGTTTATAAGCTCACAGATTTGGCTTTTAAAGTTTATCTGTATGGTCTTCTGGGAAAATCGGTCAACTTTTAAATTCAAGAGCTAAACAGTACAATGTAAATAAATTTCAAGTATTTATATAAATAATAATTTAATTGATTTTATTAAAAATCTTAGTAGTACTCATATTAAATGAGTTATAAATTTTAAACACTAAACTTTTTTTATTTTTATATATTTGTTCAATTTTTTTTTATCTAGTGAGTTTTTGCTTGTTATCTAGTTTTTTTGGGTTCAACCTTATTACTTTTTAAAATTTATTCTTCCATATTTGGGAATGATGTTAACTTAAATGCATTGTTTTTCTTTAGAATGAATTGCTATTTAGTGTTCATTAACAAAAATCTTTTTTGTTTCATTAAGGTTATATTGTATTTAATACATACTATATATATATATATTAAAACAACACAGGTTATTCAAATACAAGAATATTTATTATTTTAAATCCAATATATATATATATATATATATATATTAGGTTAGTTCTAGTAGAGCTTAAAGCTTATTTAGGAATTTTTGGACTAGATAGGAGAATGACAGACTTATCTAATGGCAATAGTCCAAAACTGCAATCTCTTGGAAATAAATAAATAGACACATATAAAAAACTTTTCACACCATTGAAATATTTCGATCAAAATTACCTTTGTCAGTCAAAAAAGAGAAAAAACTTTTTCTCTTTTTTGATTGACAAAGATTATTTTGATCAAAATATTTCAATAGTGTGACGAGTTTTTTATATGTGTCTATTTATTTATTTCCAAGAGATTGCAGTTTTAGACTATTGCCAATTGGTAAGTCTGTCAGTCTCCTATCTAGTCCAAAAATTCCTATATATATATATATATATATATATATATATATATATATATATATATATATATATATATATATATTTGTAATAGATGAACCAATATATAAATATATGAACATGTATATAAGACATATATAACTTTGTACCCAAAACAGTTTAATTACGTTTTTAGATTTACCTTGATTTTCAAAAGGTAACTGATTTTCAACTTTTTAAATTGTAAAGTAACTTTAATATTTAATCAGTTACTTTTCAAATAACTTTATCTTCAACCATTTACTTTTCTTATTTGTTAATGTTTTACAGTTCCTTTTATTGGGACATAATTTTAGATTTAACCTGGCACTTTTTTTTGTTAACTTTACCAAGTATGCACTGAACCTAAATCTGCTGAACACCTTACACCCACAAGTCACAACAGAAACAAATCATTATAATTCACATACACTAGAAGTCAGGTATAGTTTAAGTTGAAAATGTAATACAATTCCTGAAATAAGTGTCTTTATTTAGACAAAATATAAGTGTTGATATAGGCAAAATAATACTTAATAATATATAATATGTAAAGTGTATGGATGTAAACTAGTAGCTCTTGTTTTAAATAGAAACAAAATAACTATTATTTCACAATATATGTTGATATCTCTAAGTTCAGTTACTACTTTACACTTACTGGAATATACTTGAACAGATAATAATATGTATTGCCTATAATAGAATTTAATACAAAATAAGAACAGCTGCTTCATGGGAACTGTCATATTGTTGAGTCAGACCAGAACAGCCATCCTAAAATGAAAATATTTATATATTGTTGTATATTAAAGTGTATTATTTTGTATGAAAGAATATAAAATTCATACATAGCTGCTCACAAATCAAATTAAAACAGCATTATCGAAGTCATTATTATAAGAGACAAGAGAAATTAATAATTTATTATAAATTTCAGAAAAATTAAAACCAAAACATACATGCAATAAAACAAAAACTTACTCTTTTCGTTTTCCTTGACTCGTAAATTTAAAGAATCTCGATATGAGGGCAAAGTAACAGATTCATTGGAAAAACGTTTTAAATCAGCCATGGTATAACCTCTATCAGCAGCAACAAGATGTCTTTCTAATATTTGCCTTACCTGCCAAATAAATAAAAAAAGTCAAACAAGAGTTACATCTAATCAAGATTTACCAATGAAATATATTTGGCAAATAAATAATTATTTTTTCTAAATATTTGATTTTGAACAATTTTAACTAATATTAACTAGTGCTTGACAAGAGTATTGACTATGGATGACTTATATCATTGACATTATTTTTTTATCCTCATAATAAAGGCAAAATTAATCTTTTATATGTGTAGGAATGAATTACTCATTCATAATTAATAATTCATATGATCTCAGTATATACTCACAAAAATGTTCTCTCTTAATCTATAAATCAGAGTATCAAAATTTGCATGTAAAAAAACCCCTGACTCCTCAGTTTTGGTCCCTGGTGATAAGATCAGCTACATATCATATCCCATACCTTACTTTAGTTTTGAATTATAATAAACTATAGCATATTGGTGGTGCTCCTGGTCATAGCTGTGTCCTATAACAACTGTTGTAGAGTTCAACTGTTGCATCAATATATTTTAAATAAAACTACTATCACTTTTGACTCTCACAATCATAATTCGTAACAAAATTTTGATAAAGGAAAGAGGGAAATAGCGTTTTTCCATTTAGTGTTTAATATAATTTAATAGCTTAGTAAACATTCTTGCTTTACTTTTAATAAGCATACTGTTATTATTTAGTAAAAATCAATTTTGCTTACTGAGTTTCTTCTTCTTTTTTGTTAGTATTAAATTACTAACATTTGTTGATTCCATCTTCGCGTGAGCTACTAGTAATCACTTACACTTTTTAAAAAATGTTTTAACTTGCCTATAGTAGCACTTACTTTGCTTGTTGAGGACGGCCGTTTCGGGAGATGTGTCACTTTGTCAACTCAGACCGTAACTCAAGTTAGTTACTCAACTTGAGTTACGGTCTGAGTTGACAAAGGGACACATCTCCCGAAACGGCCGTCCTCAACAAGCAAAGTAAGTGCTACTATAGGCAAGTTAAAACATTTTTTAAAAAGTGTAAGTGATTAAATTACTGTTACTGGTACTAAACAAATTTTGTAAAAAGTTATTAATATTTAAATGTGTCGATCTTTAAAAAGTCTGCCATTTTTCCCTTGAGAAACACTTACATACATTGAAAGACATTGGGAGAGGGAAAAACAAAAACAAAAGTAATACACCAGAATAAAAAAATAAAAGTACAAAAATAAAAATATGAAAAATATTCAAAACATCATTTGTGCTCTTACATTGTTTGTGCAATTCTATAGACACACCATTATGAATAAAAAACTGCAGCAATAAATAAACAAGTGAAATAAATATATATGTGTTAAAATAAAATCAAATTAACTTACTAGCTTACTAATTCAAATTTTCTAATAACTGCGTGCTGATAGACTTACATTGAGTGCGTTATATTTCATTTACTAGTCTTAAAAAATTTACAACATAGTTTTTACAATTTGAAATATAGCTCAAAGAAAATGCATGTTCTTTCGCAAAAAGTCAATTTAATTTTTGAAATTTAAATAAAGATTACCAGAAAATGAAGACTGTTTAGAATACCAGTACATAAATTCTACCGTGAATTTCAAAAAAAATAATATTAGTGATAAAACCTGATTTTTTTCTGAACAATTTGATAGAGAATCTTCTTAAAGTTTATTATTGCAGTAACTAACATTGTTCTGTGTATCGTATGGAGACTATTTATTCATGGGTAACTTTTGAAATGTCTCAAATAAATAAATCATGGTAATCCAAATGTAAAATAAATCAGCAAAAGTTAACGTAATAGTAACAGATCTAGGAAGTTGTATAGCACTTGGTCAAGCTAGTTGGCCCATTCCTTTTAATGTCAAGATAACTTTTGCATTTTTGTTTTACATATATTTTATTTTTGTACATTACCGCATCATACTTTTATATGAGCTTGCACTTACTATCTCATATTTGTGGTATGCATAGGATTTTGACTTAACTTTTATAACTCTGCAACTTAATCTGAAATTATCACAGAAAGGCAATGATTTTTTAAGGATAGCCAATGATAGGAAAATATAATTTATGAGTCCTCAGTATCATTTTTTGGAATAGTAATATAGTTTAATTGTATTGAAATAATAAGGCCATTGCATCGTCATTTTCAAAATAAAATGGAGAGAAATTCTGACAAAATTGTATGTGTTGTGCAAAATCTCCTCTAGACAGCTGCTGAAGAATTACATTCTTAAAAGGATCAAATCATATGTGATATACTGTAGAGGATGACATTTTCAAATATGATTTTGGGACTGAAGTAGAATAATGTCATTTACATTTCACAAATTTCTTACAGGGTTGAAAAACATTCAATATGTTTTTGGCTTTGTAGAGAAAGCCAAGTGGTTTTCCCTTTCTAACAGATCCAAATACTTGAACTTACCACACTTTAAGTTTTTGATTTGATATTTTTGAACAACACTCAAAATTAAATTATTAGTGGAATAAATATTTAATTGATTCTATGGAGTAGGGATAAAAAATGTTTCTGCCAAACTTATAAAGTTCGCATTGGTTTCTAAATTGCCTTATCTGGCTTGAGCTCATTTCAACTTTCTTGGTAGGTATGCACTACCCACTTATCACTTGAATAACATGTATTTACTCTACTCTACACTGTACATAAAGAGGTAAGCACACTTAGAGATAAATGGTTACCTACATCACTTACATGGTAGCCAAATTCTTTCATAAATATTTTTTTGTGAGCAGAAGGATAGCGAGCCTCCATCTTTCCCCAAGCAAAGTCTCTGGGTACAAAGTATGTATATCGTTTGCTCTGGTCATCCAATTTGTCATTGAAGTTTTCAAACTTTCCAAGTTCATAGGTTTTACTAAATGAAACAATTGAGCAAATGAAGTTAGTAGCGCAATAAAAGTTATCACTATAAAATTATTACACTAAGCTTATCAATAATTAATAAAGAAAATAGCAATGACTTTTAAAAACGTTTTTTTTTGTTGTGTCCTTGGATATATAAATTATTTGATAGATGCCTTTACTTTATTTGATAGATAAGTTATTTGAACAGAATACCTTTATTGATTTAAAAATGAAGGTGATTAGAGTTGAGATGAAGATGAATTTGAGTTTCCTACATCTACTCGACTTACCCAGAAGCTAACTTTTATTTTGGTGATTATTTCTTATTTCTCTGTTCAAATATATTTTATTGCAGTTATAGAATTTGTTACAAATAGCGTATGTAACATGCTGTTAAAAAACAGCCTTGTGAAAAACCACGAATATAATTTTTTATATACGACGTATGCTATTAAATAACGAGACTGACGCTGCTGCTAATCAAGGAGGCATGCGCCAACCACCATTGTTTAACAGCTGTTTGGTATGAACCTTTCTCTTTAGTATGACAGTGAATGTTTATTGTGGGATCAACTTCACCGAGAGCCAAAAAGGCTAGAATGAGCAAGTCAAAATTTACAGCAATGATGATTTTTTTTATACCAGTGGGATTGTGTACCTTTACTGGGTTCCTGAAGCTCAAACAATTAATCGATATTACAATTTTGAGGTACTTTCTAAACTAAGTGAAAGAGTAAGGAAAAAACGTCCAGAAATGTGGAAAGACAAATCATGGGTTCTCCACCAAGACATTGTGCCAGCTCATACTGTACTATCTGGCAAGAGTTCCTAGCCAAGTACAGCAACTCAGTGTTGGAGCATCCAGCTTATTCACCACATCTTGCACCATGTGACTTCTATCTCTTCCCTAGGGTGAAATCTGCATTAAAATGGACAAGATTGGTGTCTGTAGAAGCTGTAAAAGAGAAAGCTGCGCATGTCCTGAAGGAGTTGACAGAAGATAACTTCCAGCACTGTTTCTAACAATGGGAAATTTGCTTGGAGTGTTGTAAGGATAGAGAAGGAGTTTATATTGAAAGTAATAAATAACTGTGTATAAAATAAAAATAAAATCTTTTACGATGTCATTCTTGTTATCTAATAGCCATACATCGTACTTTGTATTGTTCATATGCTAAACATTGTTTTTTATAAAGTCAAACAAGTTTAATTGTATAAAATAATTTTAAAACAAATTACATTACAATGGAGAGTACATTGGCTATTGATTTTTCTTAGTATAGCAAATGATAGAATTTAAAACAGCTGAAAATACATAAGAAATAATTTTACATACCTAAAAAAGATTAATACTAAAAGCTAGTTTAATTATAGTTTTTAGTGAAAACTATCATGTCATACTTATGGCACTTTTCTCTGATGAACGGTTAAAACCGAAGTCCAGTTGTCAAATGGTCACTAGAAGATGGTTGAAGAAAACAAGCAAATATTGACATCAACTATTTATGTATTGTATGTAATGGAGCTCATGATTTGCTGCATAAAGGAAAGGGAGAGAATGTCTCATCACCAATAAAACCTTTTTTCTGAACATTTCTTGTTTATTTTTGGATTAAATCCATATTATCCTGAATATCAAGGTGAACTGGCAAGGTAAATCTTCTGTTTAAGCAATCAAGGAACAAATTTTGGATAAACAAAGGTATATCTTAATATAAAATGTCAGAAACTGGAGAGTTATATATCTTAAGATCTTGTTATGACTACCATACAGTTAGTCAGTTGACGGGTTTAATTGATTGCTGCATAAACATGTTCAGAGTTTTCAATATTTCTAGCAATTGAGGAAATCAGTACAATATACTGGATGTACATCCATATTTAAATTGGCTAAGATATTTCTTTACCTGGGCATCAATCACAACTCATAGCTAAAAATTGTGCTAATCATAAAAATAATCTTCGACGTAGAGTTGCCAAGCTTCTGGCCAAATTTAGTATAAATGTTTTCTCTACCTCATTCAGTCACAGTGAAATGTGGTACAAGCAAATGGAGCAGTGAAGGTAACAGAACACTTTTACTCACTGAGCACTGAACTAAATTTTGAGACTGCATCATTGTAGAACGAGAAGGCAAGATCAAAGAAAGGCATCCTCTGTGATAATCAGTGCAAGTTGATTGGATATGGCATAGCCAGGCCTTAGATATGTACGTTGGATATTTTTGAGACGGCGTTGTTAATAAAATACTTTCTCAACACGTTCAGCATTGCTAGTGTACCGCCACACTCTGGGTTCCCTTACAAGGCAATGAGAGCATGCCAGTGCGCTCCCCGCTTCCCTTCTGTTTTTTTGAAATTTGTGGTCTATTTTATTTGGTACTGTCCTTTTGGAAGTAAAAATACTTTTCTTTTGTACTCTTGATGATATAATTACTCTGTTCACAAAAGCTTTTACCAATTGGAAATGTTAATGTTTTAATTATTAAAAAGATATAGTCAGCTTTACACAATATTGCACACAAACCGAACATTAACAGCTGTTTGATTTACTACATTGGGATTGTGGCTCATTGAAAGAGAATGAATGAAAACTCAATAGGCCAATATTATTGTTTGTGGTCAAGCTTGAATGAATCAATGCCTCTCTTGTAGTTAGTGCCTTCTAAAAATATGTATAACCTTATGACAATTTTTGTTATATTTATATTACTTAGAGACAGAAAAATATTATGGAACATAATGTTTATAGTTATTAAAAACATATTACTGTAATTCTTATTATTAAGCTGTAATGTGAAATGATATCAAGAGAGTTTGAAAATACTGGAGTACATAAAATCAACTGAAAGGATATAAATATAAGATGATTAGGGTAAGAGATTAAATCGTAAAAGTGTTAAACATATGTATAAAGTTTAAGTTATTGTAAACTATTAAAACCAATAATGATTTTGACTTATTACTTTCTTAGTTGATAAAAACCATACTATCTAGACATTAGTGGAGCCTCAATCACAAATGATATTAATAGTTGAATGATTTTGTCAAAAAGCTAGAGCATGTTAAATAATGGTTTAGTTAAATTTTTTCAGTTCTGAATGAAATTTAAAGTGGTTTTCATGAAGTAAATTGTTTCAAAATGTAGCTTCATTTCTTTAATCAAATGATATCGCGGTCATCCAATGTGATACATAACAAAATTATTAAAAGTATATAGTAGTAGAATTATATATTATAAAATTTCCATGAATTGTTTTGTAATAACTTTTAGAGTACTTACTTTAGCATTGGATCAGTTGCCAACTTCCGGCCAACTGTAGTAAAAGGAACACCTAAAACTCTGTCGATAATGTGCACTATTCCATTGGTAGCAGCTATATCAGGTTGAATAACAGTAGCATTGACTCCACCACCTTCTACTGTCAAAGTTTTATTGTTACCACTCAAGATGACATTAAAGTACAGTTTTTTACGAGGAGATAGCGTTGGAACCTGAAACAAATGCTATGGGGGTAAAAATCAAAAAAATCCCCAAAAATAAAACAGAAAAGGGGAAAGAACAGACAAAATATGCATTAGAATACTGAAAAAAACATATTTAAAGTAATTGAGGTTGAAATGTTCATAGTTTTACTTTATTTTTAGTGTTAATTGGAATTTTATATTTAGGAAAATTGACTTCTTAAGCTAACAAACATAAGAATAATTATATTAATGTTTTAACTATAACAATTTCATCAGTTATAAAATTGAATAATTATTAAATAAGAATTATTTTTTAAACTTGAGGTGCTTGTTCCTTACTTAACTTTTATCAAAAGATATTTTGACATAAGGATGCCAACAAAAGTAAAATTATTACAGAACTATAATTTTAAGTTACTATTAGTTTTTTTATTATTTCTATTCTTTCACAGTTACACCATTAAGCGATACAAATGATTTATAATAGTTTATTTGTAAATTACAATAACAAATTAAGGCTGTCATTATTTCTAAATCTATTACTGATAAAATAAAAACATATAAGGTTCTATCTTAATTCTAATTCAGTTTTCACTTTTATCATAACTGAAATACATTTTTGTACTATATCAAATAGATCAATGCTAAATTTGAAAAACGAATCAACTATATTGTATGAGGTACAAGAGTGTAGATGTGAAGGGCTTTCTCAAAGGATGGATCTAACATCCCTACCATGAAATGTTGTGGTAAACTGAAGTTCCCCATTTTGAAATTCCTCAATCATATCAGGGCTATGCAAAAATTATATATTATGATTATAATATAATTATAATTAGAAAATAGTGAAAAAGTATTCCAGATATCAAGAGTCTTTCCCAGATTAAATATAATTTATAAAAGTGATCCTTGAGATCAATCTTTCAAAATCCACAATTAATATAGGAATGGAATGATCAGTATTGTGTAATATTTTTAATAAGTAATATTAATTGGTTAATTAAAAGTATTAATTGACTAAGCAATAACTAATAGTATTTATAAATAATACTAGACCATACCAGAAGAGTACTGTGTTAAGAGTAAAGAGGACATTTTAAAGACAATTGTTGAAGTAAGACAGTATAAAAGTAAAATCCTAATTATGAGTATTTATATACTTTATTTTTTTTAATCACTTAAACAATAATTTATGACTATCCGAACTTTAAGTTTAGTAAATTTGTTAAAACTTACTGAGACAGAACGTTTTCGATCGCTATGTGCCGATCTTCACCAGTGTCTTCTGCTTGGGGACGTTGGGTCAAGTGGTGACGGTTTTAAAGGTAGGTTTTCGATAGTATCAAAGAGTATGTGTGATTTGTATTGTGTTTGTTCGTTTAATATGTTTGTAGTTTGTGTTTGTAGATTTCATATTGTTCTAGTGTGTTGAGATGTGGTCCTTTTTTTGTTGATGTGAAGGGTTTCTGGGTTATGGTAAATATCTGTGTATTTGTGTCCTGTTTCTTTTATGTGATTGTAAAATGCTGAGTTGGTGTTCTATTTGTGTCCCTCGACTCTTTGTTTAAAGCTGCGACCTGTTTGCACAATGTAGAATGTGTTACATTTGTTGCAGTTCAGTTTGTATACTCCTGGTGCTTGTAGTTTATCTTTGTTGTCGGTGTTGTGTTGTATTTTGTATTGTAACTTGTTATTAGTTTTGTATGCTATTTTGTATCCTATTTTTTTAAATTTGCGGGCTATTTTGTTTGTTGTTTTGTTTATGTATAGTAGTGTGATGTATTTGTTTTCCCTGTCTGTAATATTAATTTTCTTGTTTTTTTTTGCATTTTGTAGTTTTTTATTTTATATATATTTTAGTTCTTTATTTATGTTTTCGGTGGTCATTGGGACTTCTTTAAGTCTATGGAGCACGGATCTGAAGGCAGCGTGTTTGTGTTGGATGGGGTGGTTTGAGGTGTTGTGGATAAGTGTGTCTGTTGTTATGGGTTACCTGTAAATGTTGAAGCTAAGTTTTTGAGTGTGGCTTTTGTTATGGTTAGGTCGAGGAAGTTTAGGGTTTGGTTGGTTTCAATTTTTTAAGTGAAGTGGAGTTTTGGGTGTACTTTATTTTGTATATTGTTTTATTTTAAAATATTCTTAAACATTGGGTGTATTATCCTTTATGTAAGAAAATTAACACTTTTTTCTAGTCAAGCTATTTTCAGCAATGTATTTTAATATTAATAAAATTTTGTAGGTTATTATTATTTGTTTACATAAATTTACTCACAATTAAATTTTCTGCAAGTTTATTTAAAACCATTATGCCTCATTCTTTACACCTTGTTTCTCAGGTAGTTCGACAACTCAAATACTTTTGGTTGTTAAGATAACTGAGTTGATAGGAAAATACCAGATACCAGACTGCTCTAAGCGTGGCTGAACCACTATGCATGTGGTTATGGAGAAGAAGTTCTGAAATTGGTGATTAAAAATTTTTCCGAAAGATTTTCTCTTGAGATATTGCATCATATTTGTGGCAAAGGTACTGTTATTAATAGCAAGCACTTTTAGCAGTTGAGGTAACAATTATGATATATGTTAAGTACAATATTCACTTCAAATTTATTGCTGTTTCCCTTTAAATTTTTGCACTAAAATACAACAGTGTCTGCAGAAGCCATACAGATAGACATATGAAACAGACATTTTACTATGTTCCAAAAATTTCCTCATAGTAATGTAAGTCTTTGAAATTGTACTTTGTAAGTCTTTTTTCGCCATAAACAAACACTAATTGTTTCTCCTGAGGAGGAGCAGAACTCTAGTTTCATTTGGTCTTTGCAATATCGGCACACTTAAATATAAAGACTCAAGTAGAACAAAAATTCTGTTTCTTTTCAGGAGAACAAACTAGAGTTCATTTATGACAAGCACAGTGATTCAGTTTACTGGCCGGTGTGTTGCATTCTTCATCTTCACCCTGGTTTTGATGATGTTAACAGAGTGGCAAACTTTGCTGGCATCCTCAAGCGATCTGAGCAAATTTTACACTTGAGTGGTGTTGAGTAGAGAAATGTCATGAAGATTGAGAGGGAGGCCTGTCTTCATGTAGCAGCGTGTTATCTGGTTGTTTACAGTGTTGGGATGATTTAGTCAAAGCATATTTAGATTGAAAATCTGCACCCAGACAGTTGAAGCAATGTAAATGTTGTTTTACCTGACAACAACATTCAGGAACGGAGAGGCTGTTTAATATTTTACAATGAAATATATTATATATATGGAAACACTAAAAAAAAGTAATAGTAGGGCTGCCAGAGTCAGAGCCAGATGAAGAAGTTGAAGATGTCGATGTGTGTGGTCGAGATTGTTTTGAAGTGGGTGAAACAGAGTGAGAAGAATTAAGCGTGTGCAGACGTGGTCGAGAGTAGACGAGTTTTTGGTTGTAACATTAGTTCACGACTAGTATCCTTGGTGATCAACTAATGTTAGAAGCAGTCGTTGGAGTCTGCAAGAGCTCCATAGCTGTCTATATACTTATTAGAAACCCAAAAGAAGGAACTAAGTCATTTACAATTAAATAGAGGTTCACTGTGTTTCAAAACTCAAACTAGTCATAGGATTCATATTTCTTACAGATCGTTGAAAGAAAAGAAAGTCTGCTAAGTCTGACAAGTTCAGTACCTTAAGGACACTGACTGCATTATTGTGTGTTGGAAGGTATCTATTAAGTTTGAAATGAATGGTTTCCTTGGCGATGGAGAAGTTTCGAATTTGTTTGACATGGTAGTCTGCCATCCAACGAGGATTGGCCAAATGCCTCATTCTTTTAGTGAAAATTTTCAAATTACTCAATTAAAAGTGTTTAGCGAATAGTGGTGTGCACACCTATATTGTCATCTACATCTTCAAAGGTTATTTTATTGTGTGTTAGTGTTTTGGCAATTTTTTTTGTTCATAACTTTTTTTTTGTTAATTTATACAATTCAAGGTACCTCAGAGATTTGCCTTTACATTTATGGGCTTGGCCTTCCAAATATATTATTAATTTTTACTGTATTTTTTTGTCAAATTTAAGGGGTGAACTTCACAGTGTGTTATAGCTAGTGATTTTGTATTAAATAAGCTGCAATAACACAGTTACTGGATTGAATGAAAAAGTGCAGATGACCTTGCATGTTCAGAGTAATGATATACTCTAATAGACCAGAGACCATGTGATTGGTCAATAGTAAGAATTACTGTAAATCAATAGACAATGAAAAAGAAGTTTCTTATGTGTAAACTATTTCTATTATAAACCTGTTCAGTTTAAATACACAGTTTAGAGTTAAATTTAAAGCAAATAATTCAACTTTAAGGTGGATATGAAATCATTACATTTTTCATAAAATAGACCTTTAGTTCAGGAAGTCAACATTTGGCTTGTACAAATAGAAAAGCTAAAATTGTGTTTATATTATCCTTGAATGTGAGTTCTTAGAATCCAAGGGAAGGTGGGCTTCTTTTCCTGCAGCAAGCAAAAGATAAAAAAGATGCCTACACAAGGTACAATCTTAAACCTCAGAATAAAACAAAAACATATACTAGTTAATGTAGTTTCTTAGGAGAGGCACAACAATACAAAGGTTATGTGAATATTATGGTAATTATACTTCTCCAAGTAAAATCCAATTGAATCTAACCAACCATACATCTCTAATCTAGCATTTAACTGTGTTTTAAAATTTTATTAATAAGGTGCAATAAAATAGTAAATTTTAAAAAATGCAAGAAAATAAGGAAACTAAATTTAATTACAAAAACACATATTATATTTAGGCTTACAACATATGCACTTATACAAAAAAATATAGTTAAATAAAACTTTTAAAAGTAATTTCACATTACCTCATTTCTATTGCTGTAAATAATTTTTTCTAAAGGCAGTCTTTCTTCAACCAAATGCATGTTAAGGATTTCCTTAATCTTAGATCTGTCACGAATTAAATTATTGAGGTTAGAATCCCTCCATGCTGCATTAGATGGAGCAAACAGCGTTAGATCACGCATCCTGGTAATGCGATCCATAAAATCTCCTTCTACATCTCGAATCACTTCATAGAATTTATACAAAGGCCCATCTTCACGATCCTGAAAAATGAATTGCATACAGTACATTCATTAAGACTATACAGAGTAGTTCTAACAATGAATGAATACCAAGCATAGGATGTGCCAGGGAAAAATGGATAGCTTTCAAGACCTGTTCCTTAGGCGAAACAAATAAAAAAAAAGTTCATAAAATAAAGATTTGGAAATGATACTGTAACAATACATCTGGCAAAAAATGTTGCTTGTATTTTAGTTTCCCTGTTACAATGAAGCCATACTAAAATTTGTAGGTTGTTATTTGAGGTTAAATTTAGGGGATCTAATGTAAACTGGACTGAAAAATTTAGTAACATGGGTCTCAGGTCTGTAACTATGATGAAATACACAAACCACTGTTTTGAAAAACGTGTTACATATTGGGTTTAAGTACATTAACTTTATTGAATAACAGATAGAATTAAAAAAAAAAAATTGCAAAGAATTTAATTCTGAAGAGAATGATGTAAAATAAATTGACTCATAATAAGTTTTAACTGCATAAAACAACTGTGGTGTAATGTTTAACATAAATAAATGAAACCTCTCAACCACAAATAACTTCTTAAAAATATTTAAAACCTTATGTACATTTTGATTGCAGAGAACCATCCTCAGAGGTAATTTACAATGAAGGTATTTTCATTGTAAACTTCTTCTTTTATTTAAATCCTTATGTACATTTCGATTGCATAGCAATCATCCTCAGAGGTAATTTACAATGATTGCTATGCAATCGAAATGTACATAAGGTTTTAAATAAAATAATAAGTTATTTGTGGTTGAGAGTTTTCATTTATTTATATTATTCATAATAAGTTTACAAACATTTTGATAAAATTTAATTTTTAAACTTAGTAGACCACACTTTATTTATGATAAATATGAATATACAATTCATCTAATACTATTCAATTTACCTAGGCTGTGTTGAATATGCTAAATCACTTGAATTCTTTATGGACATGATGATTTGGTTAGCATTCAACAAAAAAACAAACGTGTTGAAAAAGATTCATTTTTCTGTAAACACTGTTACTCTGTACAAAAGGTTTTTGAATTTGGCGTTTTTCTTCACTGTATCAGTTTATATAAACGAAAGGGTCATTTCAAAGACATTCATTTTTTGTTAAGTGCCAACCAAATCATCATATCCCTAAAAGTCATCAAGTGATTCTCCATATTCAACTTAGCCCAGCCACAAATACTGGGTGGGAAAAAGAGCTCCCCCAGTAGTGAAGCTAATAAAGATAAAACTAAGTAAGATAGGTATTTTTTTAATAGGCAAGAAGACACATAATACCATTTGAGAATATACAATAATAAACGGTTTTAAGCAATACGTTACTCAAATGGTGCCCCTCATTCATTTCTCACTGGTGGAGGCGTTCTCTGAAGTTATCCAATGCTTTATGTGTCATGTTGGACAGGATTGCTTGAACTTCTTATTTTATCATTTGCTTGAAGGCTTCCAAAATATGAGGAAGATGTTGATACACCTTGGACTTGAAGTAGCAACAGAGAAAATAGTCAAGTCTGGAGAATGTCGTGACAACCCAATATCACCACACAAAGAGATGACATGTTCAGCAAACATTTCCCTTACCATTGCGAGTGATTTATGTGATGTATAGGCTGTAGCGCCGTTCCACTGGAATCATACTTTATCAAGTTCATTAAAAACGTTTTGGCTAGGGGAAGTCACAGAGCATGGCACAGTGACAATCACTTTTTATAGTCACGTTATCTCCAATATGTTAACACAATATAGACCAATAACACCAGAATTAAAAACACCGCACAACATGATTATCTTGGGGCTTTGCTGTAGTCATAGATGGAGTTAAAATAGGTTGTTTTCAGACAAATATCGGCAAGTCTGCTTGTTCACTGCACCCAAGAAATGGAAAAGTGCCTCATCATTCAAAACCAATATATCAACTGGGAGAACATTCCAAAGAATATCTTGACATAATGTTGATTGGACATTGAAATCTCTTTCAAGTAGTTCTTGGATGCATTTTTAAATTACTTACTTCTTATTACGAGCTTCCAAGGTTGGCCTCGATGGCTCGATGTCTCCTATACACACACTCTGCCAATGGCCAGAAACAACTTTCTTTCAAGATTCTGTCTAGGGTAATGTCCCGTCCTAGATGTTTTATCAAGGGATTCTTTGTTGCTGCTGTTACAGGACATTTCAAAAGTATGTGCTCTAATGTTTCCTCTTCTTGCTTGCACACTCCACAGATAGAGTCGTTAGTAATATGGAACCTTTTCAAATATGTATTGGTGACAATGTGTCCCATACGAGCTCGTGCCGCAAAAGATGCTACTGAACGTGATAATGAGTGGAAGATCTTTGGATCATTTGGTTGTTTTTGTAATGAATAATATTAGCACCCTGTATTGTATTCTCTTCATTTCTTACTCCAACAGATGTGAGATTTTTTATCAACTGCCTCTTTGCAATTAGTTAAGGAGTAACAACTTTCAGGAGATGGAAACAAGTTGTAAGACTCCTTGGCAGATCTGTCAGCTTCCTCATTCCCAGGAACACCACAATGACTAGGGATCCATTGAAATACAATATTTTTTTTTTGCATTTTTAAATTACAATGCAAAACTTTTCTTACACTTCAAGAAGATAATTGTAAGGCTATCGCATGCTTCCTTGAGGAGACTCAAAGGAAAGTTGAGAACTGAAGTTTTCAATGCAGTAACATTTTCTGATCCTGTAGGAGTCTGGGGTCAACCATTGAATTTCTATTTCAATGTAGAACTTGTTTCACGAAAATTTTCAACCCAAGAATATATATCATTTTTTTGTCAGGAACACTCTTCGACCGAGTGTAAAACAAATGTGGATGGCATGTCGTAGGTTTTGTGGCGAATAACAGTTTCAATAAATTTCTCCACAATAGAAGCTTTTGCACAAAGTGCTTATTGCACTGGTTTATCATGAAACAAAATGTGGCACACTAATTTTAAAAAATAACTTTTTTTAAATTGATGTGTATCTATTTAGAATATTTTGCATCAATCTCTTCAGAATAAAATTTTCTAAAATGTCGGTTTAGATATTGTACATGTTTGTTAATTATTTAACATATTTATTGTACTTAAAATCTAAACATTTTAAGACCCTGGTTTGTTTATCTCATCAGATATCTTAAAATTTACTGTAGTTACAGACCTGACACCTGAGTTATTAAATTTTTCAGTTTATTTGACATAAAAATCACTAATTTTACATCTCAATAATGTCTTACAAATTTTAGTATGTTTTATTGTAATGAGGAAAATATTAACGGGAAATCTTTCAACAATTGTAACTCGCCAATGAAGCATTTCCAAATCTATATTTATATGATTTTTGTTGTTGTTAATTTCAACTGAGGAACACGCCCTGAACATTTCCCCATATCTCCCTGAGACAGACTATAAAAGTGACATGAAAAAAAAGTATAATAATATTTTTTAGATACCCTATGTACACTGGTTATTCATCAAAATATGACAAATGTTTACTTTATCTTTGTTTAAATGAAATAAACAGAAAAATGGAAGGGAATTTGGTTCTATTTAAGTTTACAGAATTATAAAAAAATCTCCCATAAGACAATTAGTATTACCTCAACATAAAAACTTGGCAACTATTTTGACTGTTATTTTCAATAACTGTTTACTTTTTATATAAAATGTTTCTTATCAACCAATCTATTGAGAAATATTTAGTAATATTAATCAATGTTATCATTATTCAGACAATAAAAGGCTTTGGAAAATGTTTAGTTACAGAATTAATTTAGAAGTGTAATCGAAGAGAAAGTATATTAACAAATGCCTAACTGAGGTGAATGTGAAACTGTGCTGAAAGGATATTACACAAAACATGAATATTATTTATTCACACACTTTTAAATATTCCCAATAAACATGTGTGTTAATAAGTAGGTTTAGCCTTTAACAAATGAAAATTCCATTTATAATCATTCCTTCTATACAGTGTATTTAAAAAAGTGTTTACAACTTAGGTTTACTGTTGTGCATGTAACTAAGTGTAGTACCACTATTTAATCAGTTAATATATTATGACGTATTACACTTTTGCTATTACTTGCAACCAAGACTTTTTGTTAACTAAAGGTTGTTAAATTGTTAACTTACACTTGGAGGAAACGTTTTCATCTAACGACTTCTTCAGCCTCCAAGTGTAAGTTAACAATTTAACAACCTTTAGTTAGTAAACAGTCTTGTCGCAAGTAATAGCAAAACTGTAATAAGTAATTAACAACAATCTCGTCATTAACAGCAACAAGATTTTGATAATATGGCTATTAAAAACTGTCACCTTTGGTAATATCCATACAAAGATTTTAAAATAAAATACATTAGTAATATAAAATAAGATGAAATGAATATAAATTTGTTGGTTATAATGTAATTATTCTAAAATTTTAAAAACTTTACATATAATTCATCCCCATATTAAACCAACTTAAATAGTAAATGCAATTATACACAAAAACCATAATTTTATTTGTTTTAACACACATAAAACAAAAAGTAAATCAGCTAGAGCACAAGATTATAAGAAGAAGAAATAAACACAAACAGGATACTTACAAAACCCTGGAACCACCATGCAGTGAGTCCCAGACAAAGGCATGCGCAAAGCACGTACAGAAAACAGAACAAACAACACCGATAAACACAACAAACAAATAAATATTAAAACTAATTTAATTTATTAAAACACATACCATTGTGAATAACTATCTGAATAAAATGTGTTAGGAGTTTTTTTTCTTAAACATTAATTTGACAAAAAATCACACCTCAGACCTATTTCTTTGGTAAAGATGCTGTAACTAAAACGCATCTCTCTGTATAACATCAATTGAATTGTATTTGTAAGCATGATTTGCAGACATTTTAGAGATACAGTAATGGAATTTTGAGGCTATCATTCTTAAAACAGTTTGTGTTACAGTTAACCTTTAAAGTTAAGTTAAAATACCAATTTATGTAATATGAGAAAATTATTGTTGATAAAGAAAGTAAATTGTCACAACTTTCAAATGAAAGGGGACAATAATTATCTCTTAAAACTTATATATACCGTACCTTTTTTTAAACTCATGTATAAAGATTATAACATTTTAATTCAAAAAGGAAATTGTGAAAATTTGAGAACGTATTGTAGAAATGTTTTTCAAGAGATCTTTAAAATAGAATTAGGTTTTCAAATTCATTGTTTTAAAAAATCAGTACAAGTCTTGCTTACTCAATCTCGATTGAAAGTAAACCAGTTGAAAACACAAACTGGTTTAAGTTTGTGTTTTAAGTTTAAATTAATTGATAATTAATAATTTCTCAATAATCCTTTGGAAAGAATGTAATTAATCATATGTGTGTGTATAAATTCTATTATTATATATACAGGTAGGCTGTATATGTGTGTGTGCGTGTGTGTGTGTGTGAGTGAGTGTATTTTAGGATCAGTTGATGCACGAAAATGAGGACACATAATTAAAGTCCTCAAAAGTTGACTCGCATATATACAAAATAAGATTCTTGTTTAAGTACATTATAGTGTGAGTGATATATAAAATATATTAGTAACATTTATATTAGGTAATTAAATACACACATATTATTATAACAGACTATTTATATATATTATGAAGAAAACATTTGTTCAAGTATAGGTAAGCAGCTGTGTGAAGCAATTTAGTGTTAATATTAGAACTATTGTAAATCTGAAGGATATGGTTACTGTGTACCATTAAAAAAAATAATAAAAAGCATTCAAATGCATTGAAACATTTAAAATGGGAACTCAAACAATGAGCTAATGGTCAGATAATTTAATGAAGTGGAGCCCTGAAGTGTATGACCCACTCATGAGAATTATGTTTCTTCTTGCTGTCCTCCCTTGCCTTATTGGTTCAGTATACAACATTTTTCGGTTTATACTAAAAAAAAGGATCTTTTCTATTGTAAAACTGCACTGTAACAGTTTCCTGGCTGATTTTTAGCTGGATTTTCTCTATAACGTCAAAATCTGACAACATTCAACAAATTGGCCATTTTCGTCATTTTTAGATTTTATCTCCATTAAATACTCCATTAGGACTTTAAACATTCTGTTAATTTCATTAGATGTCTAGAGTAGCAAACATGTAAAAGTTACCTTAACACGTTGACTGCGGGTGGTAGGGATCCCAACCCTGGTGGCGAGTCACCAGATGCGCATGGTAGGGATCTCTACCATCTGTTCATTGAGTCAGTGTGCTTCTAGCATGTGGTAGAAGTGAATTTTGTCTTTGTTGTTCCTCGGGAAGTATCTTAGTGACAAACGTGTTCGTTTTTGTGTCAGTGTTTTGGTTTTGTTGTTTGAAATATATATTTTTTTTTTAGTTTTTAGTATTGAATATTGATTTGTCTGGACCTAGTATGTGTAATTCTCTACCAAATACCCAGTGACAATTGTCAGTAGATGATGTTGGCGTAAATTTAGACGAAAAGGAGTATGAAACAGATGATTTAGAGGTTGACAACCCTGACTACGAAGCAAACCCACCCCATTGGCAGCCCCACAGTGCAATTGGTATGAGAGATATATCATTTACACACGAAGAAAAGGTTTTATTGCCAACATCTGATTTGACCCCTATTGCGTTTTTTAGGCTTTTGTTGGACATTGTTTTCTTGGAGGGAATCGTCTAAGCAACAAATAAATATGAGCAGAAACTAATATGTGGCCCTTCAACAAAACTGGGGTCTCAAATCCACAGATGGATAGACCTTACTACGGATGAATTGCTTGTGTTTTTAGGATTGCTGTTCCACATGGGAATTATGAAACTCCCCAATTTTACCGATTATTGGAAAACACACCGACTGTTCAACACAAGTTTTCATAATTTCATGAGTCATGACAGTTTCCTCCTAATTCTAAGATGCATAAACTTCAACAAAAATTCTAATTTGTCTAATAGATGCAGCAAAGTTCAATTTTTAATTGATTATTTTAATAATAAGATGAACCAAATGTATTACTCTCAAAAAAGAATGTATTGACAAATCTATACTGTTGTGGTGAGGGCGACTGTACTTTTGTCAGTAGATAGAGGATAAACGCCATAAGTATGGACTGAAGTTGTATACTTTGTGCGATCCTCTTAGCTTAATTCTTAAATTTTTCCTGTACTGTGGAGCTCTGGACAATTTAGGTGGCAAGTCACATGCATCAAACATAGTTTTGAAACTAGTGGAGGGTAAATTAAATTGTGAACATAGTCTGTTTATGGACAATTACTATATCAGCTTTATTCTTTTGTCTAATTTGCTCCGAAAGAATACTTACTGTATTGAGACCCTTAGGTTAGACAGAAAATACCTTCCTCAAGATATTAAATCAGCAACAATAAAAAAGGTGAAACCGTGGCTTGATATGATTAGGGTGTGTGTGTGGGAAAATGGAAAGACAAACGAATTGTGTCCTACATTTCAACAGAGTATACTAATGATAAGGTCACTTTGATCAACAGGGTGCAACTTGAAAGGGTAAAACCATTGTCTATAAACACATACAACTACTTTATGAAAGGCGTTGATCTTAGCGACCTGATGATGAGCTATTATCCGTCAGAACTTAAAACATTACATTGATATAAAAAATTTTTTGTTCATGTGCTCCAAATGTTATGATCAATGCTTACTTCATTTTCAACGAAGTACAAGTTTCAACCAACGGGAAAAGAATGAAAATGTATGATTTTCTGACAGCGGTTGATTCTCTTCCTGCCCTACCTAGTCCAGAAGGACCATTGAAGCGCAAATGTGTCCCGCATGTTCCTTAAAAAATAACTAAGAAAAGGCGCGACGCAAAAGGTACAATGGCAAAACCGTGCCATTTTTGTCATTCGCGTGGTATTCAAAAATGTGTTGTATGGCAGTGTATGGAATGTGAAGGACAGCCAGGACTATACGTTCTAAAGTGTTTTTATGACTACCACAATTAATCAAGTTGCTCGGGTGGGTTTGTGGTGCTGTATATATAATTTGACTTTGGCTTATTTTTTTCATTTCTCATTCCTTAATAACAAATGTTTAATATAAACATAGGAAAACATTACTAGTGTTATCATAATATATGTGTTACAATGGAAAACCGACCTTATTTAGTGCAAACTCGTGGAGACTATACTTTCCCCAGATGCGAGTGGTAAGGATCCCTACCACGGTTTTAAAATGGCTACCACCGATTTTTTATGGCTTGTAATGACATTTTATATTCACATTTCTCCTTTTCACACGTTTTGGTAAGTAAATTATAAAAAAATAATTAGCACTTGTCATACCACATTGCATGTATTTTAGTAGTCAACATGTTAATAATGTTAAGTTTTTTTAATAAGCTTACATTAGCTATATTAATTAATTTCATTAATGCAGTTAGCATGTCAAAAGGTGTCATGTGCACTAAACTAGTTTACATTTTTTTTAAAGACATATAGTTGTGTCATAGTAGTTGTGCTACTAAAGAAGCACATTCTTGCCACAGAATGTGCTTTTTTAGTTATTTTTGAAAATAACTAAGTTGTAAAATTAAAATAAACTACTTAACAAATTTTTTACATTTAGAAGAGAAATAGTTTTTACTACAACTAAAGAATGCTAATTTTTCCCACCTGAAAAATAAAACTACTACTACTACTATTCTTTACTTCAGGCAATGCCAGATCTGCATTACTGCCATTCTCCTCCTAGCCTCCCAGTAGAGGCAATGGCAGATCTGCATTCCTGCCATTCTCCTCCTAGCCTCCCAGTAGAGGCAATGCCAGATCTGCATTCCTGCCATTCTCCTCCTAGCCTCCCAGTAGAGGCAATGCCAGATCTGCATTTCTGCTATTCTCCTCCTAGCCTCCCAGTAGAGGCAATGCCAGATCTGCATTCCTGCTATTCTCCTCCTAGCCTCCCAGTAGAGGCAATGCCAGATCTGCATTCCTGCCATTCTCCTCCTAGCCTCCCAGTAGAAACAATGATGTCTTGGATCTTTCACATCTTGCAATGCTGTGCAATTCTGAAGATGTGGAGAGTCCATCTTTTGACAGTTGCACAGAGGGCCAATATCTGAGGCTGCTAATCCTATTTAATATAGGTGGGCTTGCAGATAGTCATGGCCCCTAAGCATTCTGACAACAGCTTCCACTCTAGGTAGGCTATGTAGTATTAGCACTGTGTCCTCTCCATATCTTTCCAACGCTCATTTCTTTTTGGCTTTTCCTTGTATTTTTCATTGATATTAAATTCAAACAGGCTTTTTGCTGTTACGAGGGGTATAGGATTGTCAGGTTGTGGCAAGGTGTGGCACGTTTATTTCCTTTAATGCCAACATGGCTAGGGAGCCATCGCAGCACATTGTACCACCATTATTTATTCATCCAGGGCCTTTTGGCCATTCATTGTTTGCAGACAGTCGGTGGAGGTATTACTAGTTAGAGCAATTCATGCATAACACAACTCTTGCCGACTTTCCGGAGATCGAACAAAGTTTTTCAGCAGCTTGTACTGTAGCCGCAATCTGATCATCAAAGTTGTTGGCATTAATTCCAACTGGGCTGCAGGCCTCAAAGTGGTTGCTATAAGAGCCAGCCCCAGAGGCATGCTTTATTGCTGACCCATCAGAGTATACATGGATCCAATTATCTTTGCTGTATAGATCTGCAACCTTACCACAATAAAACCACTCTCGCTGAACAAGTTTTTGTATCATATTTCCATGTTTCAAGAGAAATTAAAAGTATTATTTTAATAATAATTCACAGTTCATAATCAATATCTTCTAGTTAGTAAGAGGAAACATTATAATATTAGTAGATGAATCACTAAATGAACATTAAAGTTTTTGAGTCTAAGAATTGGTAAACCTGCGAATTTTTAAATATTTCTTCAGTATTCAAACTTACAATAACAAATTCATGAGAATTTTGAAAAATGAAGCTTTTTGAATTAAATACACAGAATGTATAGTGCTTCATAGACCTGATCAGTATTTCCAGGGTTACAACTAAACGTATATTTGTATATTGTATATGTTTGTGAATGTTCAATCATGCAGTGCGTTGCAATTTGTTGTAGGTAATGTATTTATCTACATCTGACTTTGCGAAGCAGATATCGCAACTGACTTTATAAACACTAATTAATAATTTGTGATCTATTTATTAATTCTAATTTATTAATTGATGATAGGCTTGTTATTTTGAAAAGCCATATCTTTGATTTCTCTTTTAAATCTTCTATCAACAAATAGATGTTAAAAGACAAGAGATGCAAAACATTTAAATGCCAACATAAAAGCTGGCACCTGAGTACACAAATTAAACCCAGCCACCCATGCATTAAATAAAAACTATATATTCCCAAAATAAGTAACACAAAACTTATAAATAAATGTCCAGAAGAAAGTAAAAGTGAAAATAAGTGAAAATCTACAAATATTAAACACCAACACAAAACTCAGCTAATTAAAACACAAAAATAAACCCACACACAAAATTACTATGTATTCCATATAATAAAGTTATACCATGCACAACCACTCAGCTTAACAAACCATAAAAAAAATGTACCATAAAATTAGAAAAATAAAATCAAAAGTAGCCTAATTTTGATTCCCAAAGTGAGGATACAAAAGAACTTAAAAGGGATATTGCATTACTTTAACTGTAAGTAGTATTTAACATTGACATTACATGTTAATAGTGACTAACTTTTACTCTGACCATGAGAAAACAGAGCTTTATAAAGGCTATACGAGGTGAGGCTAGAAAAAAACCGAACTAGCACAGGTGAAACAATAAAACGAATACAATAAGGCTGAAAGTCACCTGGCCTGTCACGTGGCCTACTGCTCGAGTTTCATCTGCCTCCTGCACTCAGTCTGCCCGTGGCGTCTGTTCTAAGTAGTTGACGTTTTGTCTGTGCGTCGGAAAAATGTTGAGTGTACAGAAAGAACAGCGTGTTAACATCAAACTTCTTTTCAAACTTGGAAAATCTGCAAGTGAAACGTTTGTAATGTTGCAACAAGTGTACGGCAATGATTGTTTATCACGAACACAAGTGTTTGAGTGGTTTAAACGATTTAAAGATGGCCGCGAAGACACAAGTGATGACGCTCGCACTGGCAGACCATTGTCAGCAAAAACTGATGCAAACATTGAAAAAATCGGTAAACTTGTTCGAGAAGATCGCCGTTTAACAATCAGAGCAATGTCTGAGTTGACAGGAATTGACAAGGAAAGTGTTAGGCAGATTCTTCATGAAAGTTTCAACATGAACAAAGTGTGTGCAAAAATGGTTCCAAAGTGTCTCACAATTGAACAGAAGGAACGCCGAAGAATGATTTGTCCTGACATCCTAGAAAACATTGAAAGTGATCCCACCTTCTTACAAAATGTTATTACTTGTGATGAATCGTGGTTTTTTACTTACGATCCCGAAACCAAACGCCAATCGATGCATTGGAAATCTCCTGATTCTCCACGACAAAAAAAAGCACGAATGTCAAAATCGAAATTCAAGGCAATGATGATTGTTTTTTTTTTGATGTCAAAGGGATTGTACACATTGATTGGGTACCAGAGGGACAAACAGTGAATCAGCATTACTACATTAGCGTCCTGACTACCCTACTTGAGCGAGTACGGAGAAAACGGAACGATTTGTGGAAAAAAAGACATGGATCCTGCACCAAGACAATGGCCCCAGCTCACAATGCGTTGTCAGTGAAGACGTTTTTAGCCAATCACAACATTCCCATCTTAGACCATCCACCCTACTCACCTGATTTGGCCCCCTGTGATTTTTTTCTTTTCCCTAAAGTCAAGTCAGCTTTGAAAGGAACTAGATTTGAGAGTGTTGAAGCAGTAAAAGAAAAAGCGACGGAAGTAATGTATGGACTTACCGAAAATGATATGCAGCATTGCTATGAACAGTAGAAAATTCGTATGGAGCGGTGTATAGACCGAGGAGGAGAGTACATTGAAGGAGATAACATCAAATTGTAAATAATGGAAAATAAAATTTTTTTATAGCATCAGTTCGGTTTTTTTCTAGTCACACCTCGTATAATGATTTTAATCCATATTATTTGCTATACGTTAGTTACCATCACAAAATTGTTGACCAACATGAGTTTTATTGGTATTTACTTTTGTTTAATTTTGAATTAAATTTGTAAAATATTACAACTTGTTACTACATTATTATCGCAAATAAAAATATTTTGAAAAGTACTACCTTTCGTTATAAATATCTGGAAATATATTTGTATTTTACTATATTCGATAATGTAAGGCTTAATGCACTTCAATGAATGTTAAAGTCTGCAAAAAAGACTTACTTATTTTTCGTATCTTGTAAGTAAGTACGAAAATACTAAAGGTAACATTTGTAAAGAATTTTATATGTTAACATTTACTTATAGTATTTTAGGCTGACATTTATCACAATATACATAAACTACACACAAAGATATTAAAAAAAAAAAAACAATGATATTACCTTGAAAGACTAAAGTTGGGCAGTGTAGATAACCGCAAGATGAACAGAACAAAATAAAATTAGTAAATCAAAATAATTGCAGCACTGTAAGATTTTGTAAAACATACACTGTGAAATAATTTTAATGTAATTGTTAAAAAAAATTAGTCTGTGGGATTGCCCTACAGCAATGAATATGTGATTTGAGGAATGCACTTATTAAAGATTTTGTTAAAATATTTTATGATTACAATTTATACACAATGTATCTTATTGAAATTAATTATTTATTTATAAGTGTCAAAAAACTAAGAAAGTTTTCATTTATAAAGTTGGAATGAAAATATGTAATTCATTATCACAATAAAGAAGTCATTATTGTAAGATTTAATAATATTTAACTAAATTAATATATTGATCAACTGATAAAAATATTTAAGAGTAACATTTAAACTTAAGAATGTGTAACTCATGAGATGTAGCAAGAGACTTGAGATGCGTAGTTTGGGAAATCTCTGACTAGTGAAGATTTTAGGCCAAGCAGCTGTCGACCACTCTCTCGTGATTAGGCAAAGTGGGGAACAAGACACAGTGATTATGGTAGACCTATATGTATAGCAGTGAGGCTCTGTAAACACTGAGTCTTTGACACCCTGTCTTTAAATATAATGTAGGCCACTGTGTATCACCTGACCAAGGCTCTAGCTATATCTCGTGACTTATAGAATAAATAAAGTAACATAACTTAAGTGTTATAACAGCTGTTCTACAACATAACCTATAACATACAATTAGTTGCATGAGATCATATTTTATCACTAATATAAGCTATAATATGACGAGAGTCCCACGACTTGACAGATAAGTGATTTTATTTTCATTCAAAATATACAGTAATACCAAACAAAAATGAGCTGATAGGATGAACTTGAGCTAATTTATATTTATTAATTTCTCTTTTTTAAATTGTATTACATTTGATGTTAGCTGATAATGAAATGGTATTGGGAAGGGTAGTTGAAGGAAAACTATATATGAAGATTCTATAAATATATTTTGCACAGTAATATGTGAAATAGTTTATGAGAATTGTAATGTAACTTAGTGTTGAAAATGTATATGGAGTACAGTTTGAAATATGTGTGTGTATATTTTATATTAATATTTTGTTAAGGAAGTGTATTGCTTTGTTGAATATAATCAGTATTTGTAGGTGGCTTTATTTTATATTTGATAGTAATGGGTTTAGATATGAGCTGTTTAATAAATTTTTATTTAGTGTTGTGGTTTTGAGTGGTTTAGTAAGTTCTTGATGTCACATATGAAATGACATTATGTTTGTGCAGCTTTTGATCTTTCTGTTTTGGAAGCTGGCAAAAAACTGAAAAGCTGCTTAACCTGTGATCGATCAAGCCCTGTTTTGTAACGTAAATGGTAGCATGTATAGGGAACCCATAACATTTAAAAACTCATTCATTATAGCAAAGGTTTTCATTTAAAACTAAATTTTTTAGTACAAAATTGTTAAGAAATATGTTATTTATAAATTTTAGAACAATTTAGCAGTAAAAAAATATTTAAAATTAATTTACAGGAAATGTTTAGATAAAGGGAATTGAACTGACACAAACTAGTAAACTAGCTATCATTTTAATTGAGACCTTGCAAACTGCAATTAGTTGTAATTAGCCGTGCAAACTAAGACCTTCCATCTAGTATGCTCTCGACAGATTGATCTGTTACATTCATGATCCTTCTGTTTCGTATATAATGGTTCTTCCTTATTTGACAGTAAGCACATCGTTGGGCCTTTAACCCAAGATTTTAAAAAGTGAAACCAAATTCTGTTTAAGTTCTGTTTCAAATAATTAAATTTTATATAAGTAGTTCTAGAATATAAGTTTCTATAAGTTCTAGATTTCCATGAAGTGTTTTTATCAATAAATTTTAAAATAATAATTTATACTGGTGACAAAAAAAAATAAAAAATGTTTCATAATTTGGTAGCAAATTTGAGTGGATTTTGACTCCTGATAGGACATTATTAACCAGTTATATTTTTTATACTCTGCTTGAGCGGTATGGATAAATTTTTAATTGAAGGTCTTTCCAAAAGATGATTTTTGCAATTGCCTTTGCTAACTTAGTGATGAATATTCTTCTAGCAGTTTTCGTCCCAGTGTTTTCCTTATATATGATCTAAACATTTATTATTCCCAAGTTGAATCCATTGAATATAGCCATTGGTCATCTCTGATACTCACTCTTTTTACTGAATAATCCTTTTTCATTCCATCAACTACATCAACTTCTTCCTTTGATAAGTTTTACAACAAAATCACCTCTGGTTTCAACGAATCTCCTGTTTAGTGATCGATTTCATCGTCTGAATGTAATGTTGATAACTTTATGACATTTTTGTTTTGTTTTTGGAATGTATGAAACAAAAATTGTTTGTTGGTCCCAAAACCAAATATTCTTGTAAAAATTGACACAAACGGTCCCGCTGTTAGGACATTTCTAACTGAATAGTGGGGCGACACTTTACCCTCCCTCATATTACTGCAGAACGCTTAGTCATGGGATTAACACCAAAAAAAGGTGTCAGATAAGGTCAATGACACATAGCTAGCTCATCAAAACTGTAATGCAATAAAATAAAAAAATTCCTTTACACTATTTTTGTTAGGGCTCCCTTAACAGCGCAACCGATCACAGATTAAACACCAGCTTCCTACAGAAGCTGGTTATAAACTGTAAGATAGCTTGCATATGCTAGAGGCATATCTCTATATAGAATTATATAGTATTTGTTTTTGGTATTAGGTTTGAACTGTTTAATAAGGTTGTTTTTGTGAAGTAGGCTATTTTGTAATTATGTTTGCAAAAATGGATAGATAGCTGATGTGTTTTAGATGATCTGAATAGTACTGTTATGTATTTTGTAGGTTTAGGGTTTTGGAGTTTGCTTTTAAAAATGTACAATTAATAATGCATTTGCCGCGCATTCTACCATTGTAGAACGGGTAGTTTATTTTTGCTACCCAGGGCGGTTGACAACACTTGTGACTTTGAGTGGCCATATACCTTTCCCCCATCTCTCTCCCTATCCCCCAGTCTGTCGTTAGTCATCTCGCTGTCCCATACTCGGATTTTTTAGCAGAAATGGGCAGTGTTCTACAATCATAGATCGCACGACTATTTTTGTACCATATATTTTATAAGAACTTTTTTACATAATATTTTACTTTCGTGTTGTATTTCTGAATTTGTGCCGTTATGTATTGAACAATGTCAGAACGTGACAGAGAACATTTACGAATGTGGTTGGAGGACGCAGAAGGTTAAAATAAAAGTGTGCTTGATGTAGAAGATGTAGAAGAAGTACAACCTTTGGATATGCGCGAGTTTTACATTGGTAGAGAAAATAGACAAAAAAAGAACCATCTCGCTGGTATGTTGAACTCTTATATCAGTCGCAAGATATTCCTGAAGGAATTAGCGTTTGCTTTGATGGAACTTGCAATAAGACATGTTGCCATGGACACGTTGCCAAGAGAGCTTCGACGGAGAGGAAGGCTTTTGCTTCGGATCCCTGAAGATGCTCCAGTACGACATGGTGGAGTAGAAATGAGTGTGCCTGGACCATCAAAAAAGCGTATGTGATGATTGGTACGAATAGACAATTTCTGGTAAAAAACTAAATAATTTTATCTCACTTTGTGATTACAATTGTAGAATGGGCGACCACTCACGTTATGACCAAAGGCCTGACCAATGGAGTGTTAATTGAATAATTGTTACCATTAGAGTATGATATAGGTTTCATTTTTTAAAATTCATCATGATGTAGACGGCAAATTTGTGTTGATAAAGATAGCTGAAAGAATAATATATGATGGTGTTACTGTTACACGGTTTTCATCTAAAATCAGAAAATTATACCAACAAAAACTTTTCATCACGGAAAATTAAATTACTGGAATAATTAATTGATTTTGTGTAGTGTGATTTTGATATCACATGTATAAAATTTATGTACTGTTTTATTGTTTGATATCTTTATAAGTGGTATAGTATTTCATTCTAGATGTAACAGTTGTGACCCATTTTCCTGACACTTGAACATATTTTGGAGTAAATAATACTTTGCTGTATGCTTTGAGGAAAATAATCATGAAATAAGTAATTAATTATTACAATACAAAGAAACTTTAAATAATTCTACACTACATTCATGTATGTTTAGATGCAATAAAATAGATGTTAAAACCTGCAATAATAAAAAGTCGTTTAAATTTTGTGTAAATAATTGTATTTACTTAATATGTACAGTCAACTCCCGATTATCCGGGATAATTACCGGCAGGGCCGTCACGGATAATGCGAAATCACGGTTAAAACAAATACCATAATATCCACAGCCCTACTTCTACCCAATGACTGTAAAAACAGCTGATAAATAGTACCGCCTCCTGTTGTACCGTCACTACTGTACAGTTCGTTTTGATCAGAAGCAACGCATATACTGACCACTGATTAAGGGTAGTGTTTACGTTCGACTCGAGCGATCACGTAATTCTGCGAATTCAGCGTTCGAATTTATTCACCGAAAAACGGCCGCTCGCGCTCGGGGTTATCGGACCTCCATGCATCACGTTCGATGCTTCGATGTGCTCTGATCTGATTGGACGTTGGAAATAACGCGTAATTAGGGATTCGCGCGTCATAGAACCTCGTGAATTTATAAAAGGACAACAAGAAATATAACGTAAACTCAGACATGCTGACCGAAACTCTGCCCGCGAGTGCACGTCGCGCGGAAACAGGTAGGAAGGATTTAGCACACGGGGTGGCGACTGCGGGCGAGTTGACAGTCTATAAATTATTCCGTAAAGGTTACTGTACGCCCCAACGACCGCCCGCGCTCGCATCCGTCCGCCGCGTTCACATTTGACTCCTCCCGCCCCACTGCTTCAAGTGGAGCTGACGATCCCGGTTGATCCGCAACCCGGTTGATGCGATCCCGGATAATCGGGAGTTGACTGTATAAGAAAGATTTACAAAGATTTTGCCGCGACAATCTATTTTGGTCAGAGATTGAACACAAGTATTGCTTTTGTTTACAATATCTTGAACTATGTAAATTTAAAGTAGGTGACTCTACAACAAAAAGAAATATTTATATGCTTCTTCAATTGCATCATATAATTGTAATAGAAAATGTTCTTGAAATAAATTGTATTTTCGATTTATAAGTCAAAAAGGAAATGAATATTAAACTGTCAGGTATATATGAGAGGTTTATACCTCTTGTATCCAAATGAAGGATGGATTATGGAGGGAGCATAATTCGTTTATGGTACTGAGAGATGAGACAATATTCATTGCTCACATACATGGACGATAGATCTATTTTTGAAATAAATCAACTTTCCAATGGAGGTATAAGCATTAGGTGCAAACTTAATCTCATTTAAAGGTATTCTCATACTTATTTAATCTGCAACATCCATTTTAAACAATGTAAATTTCTTAAAAGTACTTTGCAGGGACTAACTTACTACTCTCAAAATTCGTTATAAAAGAAGGTAGTAAAATGTACTGTCGGTAAACATGAAAAAATTTACTACATGATTACCTACTACTAGAATTGTAGACATAAACAACACAAAACTCCAAGTGAAAATATATTTTTTACTCATTTCACATTAATATTTAATTAAATTTAATATGAAAACTAACTTTATTTCACTCACCTCAAGGAACTGAGTGACAGTTGTGTCAACAACCATGAGAGGCCTATGAATAAGATGGACAACACCATTCTTAACGGGAATATTTGCTTTAACTATTTCAGCTAAAACAACACCAGTTGGATGGTTTGAATCTCCAACAATTGTGTGACTTTTTACATAAGCTGTAAACAAACAAAATATTAAATAAAATGAGTTTCCTTTTTAAAAACGTTTTATGAAAATCATGTGTATTTACACTTGTTTGTATTACCTTGGCAAAAATCCACTACTTACTGATTTATTCAGCAGACACATTTCAAGCTAGGTCAGCGCATTTGGCAGAATAAATCAGTAAGTAGTGGTTTTTTTGCCAAGATAATACAAACAAGTGTAATTTTTATAAAAACCTCAAGATGTACAACACAAAAAATGTAAGTTTCACGTGTATTTATTGTATATGTGGAAACTAAATTATTTAATAATATTATTTTTGGGTATTACTTTAACAGTATTCTAAAGTTAAAAGCAAAACTTTTTTTGGACTAAAAATTTTTTTATATATGTCTCAAGTCTTACTTGTCACAGCTAAGCTGCTATGTAGTACAATAGTACAACTTAAAACACTTGCATTTGATAGGATTTTTGTAAGAAAAAGTAGAACAATTTCACATATTTTACAGTAAATATAAAAACTTAATGAACCTGCAGTACTCTTGTTTGCTTGAGGCTATAGTTGTCTTTACTTGTAGGAAATTTGGTGTTTGTTGTTTACTTTAGATAATTTAAGAATCAAAATGTATCAGTATGGAAACGGAGAAGAAAAATAAGACCAATGAAATTATCATATTAAGGGACATTATAAGTATATATATGTATATATATATATATATATATATATATATATATATATATATATATATATATATATATGCTAATACGTATTCCGTCACGGATGGAAAAATATGATGAATAGTTACTATCTGGAGTACATCCGTTCATTCTGCAGTCCATAAATTCTTTCTTCTAGAAGAGCGAGTCTTCTACTGTTGTTGGGTTCACCTCGTCAATGCTGGATGAAATTCTGGCGAAACGTCAGAACTGCAAATTTATGGACTGCAGAATAAACGGATGTACTCCAGATAATAACTATCCTTCATATATATATATATATAGGGCTCTCTCTGTCTGTCTGTCTCTCTCTCTCTCTCTCTCTCTCTCTCTCTCTCTCTCTCTCTCTCTCTATATATATATATATATATAAAAACAAGGCATTATATCACCACTGCTTATATTTTATATAGAGATGGACCTATTCAGGTTTTTGATTCCAGGAATCATTACCTCTAATAGTATTAAGGAGTTGTTGATACTCGATTCTAAATTGATTAAAATGCCGATTCCAATTCTTTTGGTTTTAACTGTTAAAATACATATGTGGTGTAATTTATAGAAAATATAATTAATTATATAATAATTTTTATTTAATTATGTCTTATCTAAGTATTAGTTGGTGTGAAAGAATTAAACCATTATATCAAATGTATATTTAAGATCATGAAAATATTATTATTATTTATGACACAGCAACATAGTCTATCGGAAGCATTTCTGACCACTATCTCTCTCAGCTGTATCAATCACTCTCACTCAGGAATGCTCGACACACACACTCTCTCTCCATCTCTAGGAGCCTTTACTCTGCCACCGTTTCATAGATGTGAAAACAAAACACAAAAAAGGTAATTTCAAATTTTCTAGATATACAAACTAAAATGGCTGTTACTGAAGTTATATTGTAATTGTGAACCAAAGTTAATATTTGTAATTTTAAATAAATCATTTTAATTATCTAATAATATCTGTCACCCTTTCAGAAATTCTTATTCATAAATCAAGGTCTAATATTTTGTGTAGTCTATTACATTAAAATGGAACTTCTAAAAGGCTTCATCATATGACCAAAATGTTAATTAAATTAATCAGAGAAAATCATGTAGACCTATATAACTTAAGAGAGTCGAGAATCTAGTTAAGAATTGAGTATCAAAAGAAAAATCCAAATCTGAATCGGAATCGAAAATTTTAGGTTTTGGGCCATCTCTAATTTTAAATATTTATGTAATGTTTTGCCATGATTATAACTTTGCAGTTAATTTATTTTAGTCCTAAAATCCATTATGTCTCTGAGTCTTTGATAAAAATGGTCACAAAAGTTTTCTTATATAATACTATTGTAAGATCTAATTTTCAATTTGAAAATTTCACTAAAATGTTTATGTTTATCAAGTCCTATCAATAACATTATTTAAAGAGTTAAATATTTTAAAACATAAAATATTTCATCTTTCACAAGCAGAAAGAAAATAGTACTACATTTCAGTTGGCAATAATAAAAATATTGAATTTAAAATACATCTAAAATAACAATGGCCTAAAACCTGAAAATGTTTCAAGATTGAATTTTAACAGATGTAGGCACATCACATTACTGTTTACTCTTTAGAGGAAACACAGATCCATTTCCTGTTTATTATAGTCACAACCAAACTGTGACAAAAGTTACAAACTTTAGCAATCAATATAGCTGTCATGTATTGTTTTGTTGAGATCCCAACTTAGCTCTACAACTTTACACATTTCAAAGTGAAAGCCATATTAATGTGACATTTTCAATAAAACTTCATGTCAAGTACATTCAATTGAGCTGGAATTATTAAAGTCGTGATGTACTTTGTAT
>JBAIZL010000001.1:147055043-147062543 GCA_036971475.1 Prosapia bicincta | reverse complement strand
CAGGACCATTCTAGTACAATCTAGAAAAATGTCTAAGAAATGAGAATAGATTCTCCGTAACCTCTCCAAAAATTGTGGATCAACAAAAGGACTCGTTCCCCCATTACTTCTTATTAAGGAAGTAAAAATTACAAATATAAGTAAAATCAACTTTTGGCAGAACAAAATTATTAGAAATGAAGTTTGTAGATAAACAAAAAAAAGCTAGGATAAGCTGTTATGTATAAGGCTGTTCAGTTGGTTTAGGTAACAGTTTCCTTGAAGTGTTTATGCCCTCAATTTACATTATTTCAATGTTGACAGCCATTAATTTAGTTCTTCATACTAAAATTACAATTTTAAGTCCAGAAAACCACAAAACACTTTTAGCATTTCCTTGAACCGTATACACTCTAAAATCTGACACATTAACAACATACTAACTTTTTATAAAGATCTAACACAAAAATAAAAATTAACAGTCAGTTTATTATGTTTTTGTTGTTTTACTTTTCATTGTTTTATTAATGAAACAATTAAAAATTGAAAATAAGCTCTTTACATAATATGTGAAAATATGCTGTTATTGGTAGTTAAAACCCCACTATTATGCTTCAAAGACTATATATTATAGAGATATGACCGGTGGAGAGTAATTTAATTATACAATACTGTTTGAGCTTCAAAGACTATGTATTACAAAGAGATGACCGGTGGAGAGTAATTTAATTATACAATACTGTTTGAGCTTCAAAGACTATGTATTACAAAGAGATGACCGATGGAGAGTAATTTAATTATACAATATTGTATGAGCTTCAAAGACTATGTATTACAGAGAGATGACCAGTGGAGATTAATTTATTTATATAATATTGTATGAGCTTCAAAGACTATGTATTACAGAGAGGTGATCAGTGGAGAGTAATTTAATTATACAATATTGTATGAGCTTCAAAGACTATGTATTACAGAGAGATGACCAGTGGAGATTAATTTATTTATACAATATTGTATGAGCTTCAAAGACTATGTATTACAGAGAGGTGATCAGTGGAGAGTAATTTAATTATACAATATTGTATGAGCTTCAAAGACTATGTATTACAGAGAGATGACCAGTGGAGATTAATTTATTTATATAATATTGTATGAGCTTCAAAGACTATGTATTACAGAGAGGTGATCAGTGGAGAGTAATTTAATTATATAACATTGTATGAGCTTCAAAGACTAGTCTATGTATTACAGACAGGTGATCAGTGGAGAGTAATTTAATTATATAATATTGTATGAGCTTCAAAGACTATGTATTACAGACAGGTGATCAGTGGAGAGTAATTTAATTATATAATATTGTATGAGCTTCAAAGACTATGTATTACAGACAGGTGATCAGTGGAGAGTAATTTAATTATATAATATTGTATGAGCTTCAAAGACTAGTCTATGTTTTACAGACAGGTGATCAGTGGAGAGTAATTTAATTATACAATATTGTATGAGCTTCAAAGACTATGTATTACAGAGAGATGACCAGTAGAGAGTAATTTAATTATATAATATTGTATGAGCTTCAAAGATTATGTATTACAGGCAGGGGATCAGTGGAGAGTAATTTAATTATACAATATTGTATGACCTTCAAAGACTGTGTATTACAGAGAGATGACCAGTGGAGAGTAATTTAATTATATAATATTGTATGAGCTTCAAAGACTATGTATTACAGGCAGGGGATCAGTGGAGAGTAATTTAATTATACAATATTGTATGAGATTCAAAGACTGTGTATTACAGAGAGATGACCAGTGGAGAGTAATTTAATTATACAATATTGTATGAGATTCAAAGACTGTGTATTACCGAGAGATGACCAGTGGAGAGTAATTTAATTATACAATATTGTTTGAGATTCAAAGACTGTGTATTACAGAGAGATGACCAGTGGAGAGTAATTTAATTATACAACATTGTATGAGCTTCAAAGACTATGTATTACAGAGAGGTGATCAGTGGAGAGTATTTTAATTATACAATATTGTATGAGATTCAAAGACTGTGTATTACAGAGAGATGACCAGTGGAGAGTAATTTAATTATACAACATTGTATGAGTTTCATAAAGTACAGTTTGTTTAGCGAAGACTTGTGTACATTTTATTTATTAAGTTATATTTTGATAAAAAAAGAATTCTTTAAGATTATTTTCAGATTTAATATTTACTAAATATATAAATTGAAAAAAATCTGAAAAATCTATAATCATGTATAGGAAAAAAGAAGAACAAAATATTAAGACTGGCATGCATGTGGTGTGAATGCTGCAAAATAAACTATTTAAAGGAAAAAAAATCCCCTTAAAGCAGAAAGTAGGATGTACGTCTTTCACGTACAGGAATAATTCATTGAGTGAACTTACTATCTGTACAACTTATTTCAATCTAATATGAATTAATAACACATAATTTTACTATCGTAACTATACATTTGTCTAATGGACATTGATCTATTAGCTACAGCCTTCTCCAAAAACATGAAACACCAATGGAATTATAGAAGTTTCAATAATCAGGATTTTTTCTGAAAGAACACCCACTCTGTAACAGAGCTATAGGGCTATAGCTGTAAAAGGGCTTATTTGACATGAAACACATAAAAATTTAACACATACAAAACATTAAAACCTCAATGTAACTGTCAACAAATATTATATAGACTCTTTGTAACATTAAGAATGGAATTGAAGAATTGAATATAGAATTATAAAATTTAACATTATTAGGAATTTTAACAAAACTGATGTCAATGGAGAAATACAAAAATTAACAATTGCTTGTGCTACTTGTAATACACTGTTGTATCGTATATAGTTATTGTCAGGGTTTAAAATTGTGTATTTGCATGTACTATTATTTATTTGTATTCTACAAGAGAAGAATGAGAATAGAATACAAGTAAATATGTGTATTCTGTGAGTATGAGAGAGAGGTAGTTCTATGGTAAAAAAGTGCTCAGAAAACTTCACTTTGAAAAAAAAACCAATTTGGAAATAACTTGAACGAAAATTAAAAAATCATAATGAGAGAATAGTTTAAAAGTAAAAAATTAGAAGTTAGAATTTTGTTTTATTCTCTGTGCTTTATTCTTGGAAGCAATGGATAAAATGTCCTTCTTTCATAAACAGGAAAAACTCAATATGTTAGATCTGTCTTTGCATTGCATTCATTGGGCACTTGTATTGCTTTATAGATAAGGTAACTCATACCACCTCATCAGTTTAGCAAGAGTCTCAAGTACGTTTATTTAAAGATACTTGATTTACGTAGGGAAAGGATGGTTGTGGTCCAGATATGAGGGCTTGCATGATCTCTAAAAATATATATAATATATGAGTTTTAAAAATATATAACAATATTTTTATTTTATAAAATGAAACAGCTTACACATATTATTTATAATATACTTATATTCAATAATACATATATATTATTCTTTGTTGAAAAAAATGTGATTTTGTTAAGGTTATAATTTAAAATAATAGTTAAATTGGTAAAAACCTGAATGTTAAAAAATTAGCTTGAAAATAAAAATATTTATTTCCATTACAGGTTATAAAATATTGATTCATATCTATGAGAAATAGATATTAACATTTTCCAACTTTATTACTGTAGATAAGCAGACAAGTAAATTCTTCAGAGTGGATACTGATTTAATAATCAGATTCATTTGAATTGTTTACCAAGAACTTAACACTGGCCTCATCCTCTTTGTTCATATAATTAATTAACATTTTCACATTCGAAAATCCAGCATTGATTTAATTATGTGTAAACAGAACTCAACGAATGTTGGAACTGGCATAATGGTTCCTCATTTCAGGCACATTCAATTTTTATTGGATTTTCAAGAGCCCTTCCCTGCTGCCAATAGTAGCGCGTTATTTCGTTTTCAACTAAAGATAAGAGCTGGCATTTGGACTGTATTTTATAATAGTAGTTAGATTTGGCGAGTTTGAAAAGTGTTTTTTTAAATTTAAATTAAGTGATAATATAATGAATAAAAAATTTATGTAACATCTCAGTAAGGAAAGGACAATAAAGAGAAGAAATAGGCGGGGAATACTGGCAAACTCAGTAGACTCTTTTGAGCCAAACAAAAAATTCCCTCACTGTACAAAACAAGAATTTTTAATTAATGAGTAGTTCCAGTTCTTAACCTATGAAACACAGGCTAAGAGAAAAAAAATTGGGATGAATGGAGAAAAAACAACAAAAGTTATATACCATAGTAAAGATGTAAAAGGAAATGAATGGATAACTGAAAAAACTAAGGGTAAAGTATATTAAAAAAAGGAGAGACCGAAGATAACATAAGATAATAATGCAGATCATATAAAAATATAAAACAGGAAGAGAAAGGGATGAGGACAGCAGAGGAAAGACAGCAGAGCAAACTAAATGAACTGAGTGAATCAGGAAAGCAATAGTGAGAATTTGGAAAAGTGAAGGGGAAGCCAATATTGCCAAATATTGAATCGCTAAAGGCTAAATAGATATAGTGGTAAGTAGACATACATGTTGCATAAGCAATTTTATCAAGTTCTTTTTCAATTATGTTTGACAATGATATAGTAGTATTTGATAATTTTTTTTAAATAAAGCAAACAACCAAAAACAGTTATTATTGCCTAGTATTTTATTACTAAGGACCCTATTAAACTGGACGTCGTTTATAACGGACTGTGTTTTAAAGCTTTAAAGATAAATCTCAACCAAACCCCTAACCATGTAAACACAACTGGTTATACCCTGGACCAGCCTAGTGCCTAAATGGCTGCTGTCACAGACACATTTACTTCCTGTGGAGTGGTATAATTCCTAAAATAACTCAAGAAAATTAAATAAATAGTCTTCAATTCAATAAATAATCTTTAAATTTTGTAGATATATTACTAATAATTTTAATAATAATAATTTATCAAGTCCTTGTAATGTTTTTGTTGAATAAAAATTTTGAAATACTCGCATTTCAAGCTGCTAACGGCCAAATGGTCACTGACCTGAAATATCAGATCTGGTAAAACTATCTCTAGAGTGTAAACTATCTAAGAGTTGGGGTATGATTGGGAAAAGAAAATTAAAATATGATACTAGTATAACTAGCATATTATTAAAAAACTAAGTTTCTACAAGTATTTTCGAAAAAGACTAGAAAATGAAGTAAAGTAAAAAATCAGTTTTAGATATATGGAAAGTTGATAAAAAAGTCTCTTTGTAGGTCTTAGAGTTAAAGGATTGAATGAGGAGTAGTTGACAAAAACCGGTACAGAAATATAAATCAAATAGGATGAAGTGGTTTAATTTGCACTGAAAAAATGAAAAATAGGAAAATTAACCATAGAATACATATCTATTGACATTCTAGTATATTGCAAAAATAATAATTTTTTAAATTTTTGGAATAAGAAAGTCTGATGTTTTACGTTTAGTTTTCTATTACTAATCGTGATGAAACATTATTCTGTAGAACACACAAACTTAAAACCAGTATCGTGAAGTATAGGCTATGTGAAAACTGTTGATTTAAATTTGTATCTTGTGAATATTATTACACTGAAATACCAAAATGAAATTAATATTGAATAAGCCACTTACTTTTAACTCCCCTATGGTCCTTCTCAGTCTTGAAAGAAACAGTCACTTTGATCATATCAGTGAAAGCAAGTGTTTCATATCCGATATCATCAGGTGTTGGGTTTGTAAAGAGTACGTTCCTTGGAATAACATGACCGTCGATAACTTTCTCGTCAATCTTCTCAGGACGAGGAGGAGGCTGAAAAATTAGCAGATAAGGTGTGAGATGATTGAGAATTTGTATACTAATTTCATTTTAAAGTTAACAAATAGCTATTGGGGTAAGTTTGGAAAATAGTTTATAGATATGCTTTGAATAATTTAAAACAAAGTAGTTTATTGTAAAAATTAGAATGTGATATAAATTTAACAAATAAAGAAATTTTTGCACTAATTAACTAAAGAGAATAGCAGAAAAAACTTTAAAAATCTGTTATTCTATAATGTTAAACACCTTTTAAAAAAAATTATTTGAATTGCTTAAAAATGAAACAAAATTTTTTTAAAATAGGTAACGTAGTTTCAAGGTAATGAGAAAAAAACAGTTGCAGTTGATATAAATAAAATGAATTTTGCAAAAATAAAACCAAAACTAGAAACATTATTGAATATAAAAAGGAGATATTAAGCTGCAGTAAATGGGTGCAACCCTTCCTCAAGAGCAGCACAGGGTGTTTTCAAGTATATATAAAAATATAATACTGTGCAATTTTATAAATAAAATATCATTAGAAAGTTGAGATCATTAACTTCGATTTTCATGCATAATGCAATTTATTAGGATCTTTTAAAATATTATAAAATATCTTGAAAGTTATTGATGTTACAAGTAAATTGAGTTTAGCTTCTGATTGGTGACAGAAAAAACTTTGTTTTCAGTAATCCTTGGAGTGATCAATTTTGATGTAACAGAAAATAGATTGTTGTCAGGTTTTCCTTGGGTTTTACTGAACAACTGGCTGGTAGTATATTTTTTTAAATTATCTTTTCTCATTCAGTTTTACTATAGTAAGCATTTGGTTTCTGAGTTGATAATACCGGTCGTGTAAGGTTTCTCTGAATTGTGAATAACCTTTATCGATTTACGTATGTGTAAACTACTAAAATTAAACTTTTTTACTAGATATATTTACTTTGATTATTTTTAACTTCTTGAAATAGTAGATCTATGATTTATTAGTGTGAAAATCTAGTACATTTTGAAAAATGTGTGACTTTTAAAACTCTCTTATTTTAAATTTTAGTACATGATGTATATATCTATCTATTTCTCTTCTCTCTCTCTCTCTCTCTCTCTCTCTCTCTCTCTCTCTATATATATATATATATATATATATATATATATATATATGAAGTTGATAAATTACTATTGTAAATACTTTTATCCACCACTAAGTGCAATAATTTTACCTTGTTGTGATGAGGCACCTTTCGGTCACTGGACCATTGTCAAATCACTGATTATTGTTCTGGTGTAGATGTTCGGTCCGTGATGTTGGTATTTGTAGATGTTACACGCATTTTTTCTTGATCTGCGTGTGTGATGTTTAATTCTATTTGGTTAATAATTATTTCAAGTACGGTTAGGTATTTTCGTAGTTTGTTATTTCATGTTTATGTGATATTAGGTGTGCTGCAACATTTGATACTTTTGTATTTTTATTTTTAAATGCTCTCTAATGTTCTTCAAATCTTATTTTAAATGATCTGGTCGTTTTCCTTATGTATAATGCATTGCAGTCGTTACATGTAATTTTGTAAACTCCTGATAGGTTATGTTTTTCTGTATTTGTTTTGTGGTTTGTGTTATTAAGATATTTTATTATTTTGTTGTTTGGTTTATATGTTGGAGTGTAGTATTCTTTGTTGTATATATTTGTTA
>JBAIZL010000001.1:147045043-147050043 GCA_036971475.1 Prosapia bicincta | reverse complement strand
AAGTATCAATCAAGGATATTTTTGTTTTGCAGAAAAATAGACAGTACAAAAATGCAAGCTGGGTTGAATGCTTGACTGATGAACTAACAGAAAACCCTTTAGAATATAAAAAAGTCAGTGTTTTTATTAAAGGAAACGTGTGAAACCGGATTTGTTTGTACAATGTTAAATTTGATTGGGCTGTACCAATGTTATATCTTCAGATTATGCACAGGTTTACCAGATTTGTTTGTACAATGTTAAATTTGAATGAGCTGTACCAATGTTATATCTTCAGATTATGCACAGGTTTACCAGATTTGTTTGTACAATGTTAAATTTGATTGGGCTGTACCAATGTTATATCTTCGGATTATGCACAGGTTTACCAGATTTGTTTGTACAATGTTGTAATTGATTGGGCTGTGCCAATGATATATCTTCAGATTATGCACAGGTTTACCAGATTTGTTTGTACAATGTTAAAATTGATTGGGCTGTGCCAATGATATATCTTCAGATTATGCACAGGTTTACCAGATTTGTTTGTACAATGATAAATTTGATTGGGCTGTACCAAAGTTATATCTTCAGATTATGCACAGGTTTACCAGATTTGTTTGTACAATGTTAAATTTGATTGAGCTGTACCAATGTTATATCTTCAGATTATGCACAGGTTTACCAGATTTGTTTGTACAATGTTAAATTTGATTGGGCTATACCAATGTTATATTTTCAGATTTTGCACAGGTTTACTAGATTTGTTTGTACAATGTTAAATTTGATTGGGCTGTACCAATGTTATATCTTCAGATTATGCACAGGTTTACCAGATTTGTTTGTACAATGATAAATTTGATTGGGCTGTACCAATGTTATATCTTCAGATTATGCACAGGTTTACCAGATTTGTTTGTACAATGACAAATTTGATTGGGCTGTACCAATGTTATATATTCAGATTATGCACAGGTTTACCAGATTTGTTTGTACAATGTTAAATTTGATTGGGCTGTGCCAATGTTATATCTTCGGATTATGCACAGGTTTACCAGATTTGTTTGTACAATGTTGTAATTGATTGGGCTGTGCCAATGTTATATCTTCAGATTATGCACAGGTTTACCAGATTTGTTTGTACAATGTTGTAATTGATTGGGCTGTGCCAATGATATATCTTCAGATTATGCACAGGTTTACCAGATTTGTTTGTACAATGTTGTAATTGATTGGGCTGTGCCAATGATATATCTTCAGATTATGCACAGGTTTACCAGATTTATTTGTACAATGTTGTAATTGATTGGGCTGTGCCAATGTTATATCTTCAGATTATGCACAGGTTTACCAGATTTATTTGTACAATGTTAAAATTGATTGGGCTGTGCCAATGATATATCTTCAGATTATGCACAGGTTTACCAGATTTGTTTGTACAATGTTGTAATTGATTGGGCTGTGCCAATGATATATCTTCAGATTATGCACAGGTTTACCAGATTTGTTTGTACAATGTTAAATTTGAATGAGCTGTACCAATGTTATATCTTCAGATTATGCACAGGTTTTCCAGATTTGTTTGTACAATGTTAAATTTGATTGGGCTGTACCAATGTTATATCTTCGGATTATGCACAGGTTTACTAGATTTGTTTGTACAATGTTAAATTTGATTGAGCTGTACCAATGTTATATCTTCAGATTATGCACAGGTTTACCAGATTTGTTTGTACAATGTTGTAATTGATTGGGCTGTGCCAATGATATATCTTCAGATTATGCACAGGTTTACCAGATTTGTTTGTACAATGTTAAAATTGATTGGGCTGTGCCAATGATATATCTTCAGATTATGCACAGGTTTACCAGATTTGTTTGTACAATGATAAATTTGATTGGGCTGTACCAATGTTATATCTTCAGATTATGCACAGGTTTACCAGATTTGTTTGTACAATGTTAAATTTGATTGAGCTGTACCAATGTTATATCTTCAGATTATGCACAGGTTTACTAGATTTGTTTGTACAATGTTAAATTTGATTGGGCTATACCAATGTTATATTTTCAGATTTTGCACAGGTTTACTAGATTTGTTTGTACAATGTTAAATTTGATTGGGCTGTACCAATGTTATATCTTCAGATTATGCACAGGTTTACCAGATTTGTTTGTACAATGATAAATTTGATTGGGCTGTACCAATGTTATATCTTCAGATTATGCACAGGTTTACCAGATTTGTTTGTACAATGATAAATTTGATTGGGCTGTACCAATGTTATATATTCAGATTATGCACAGGTTTACCAGATTTGTTTGTACAATGTTAAATTTGATTGGGCTGTGCCAATGTTATATCTTCGGATTATGCACAGGTTTACCAGATTTGTTTGTACAATGTTGTAATTGATTGGGCTGTGCCAATGTTATATCTTCAGATTATGCACAGGTTTACCAGATTTGTTTGTACAATGTTGTAATTGATTGGGCTGTGCCAATGATATATCTTCAGATTATGCACAGGTTTACCAGATTTGTTTGTACAATGTTGTAATTGATTGGGCTGTGCCAATGATATATCTTCAGATTATGCACAGGTTTACCAGATTTATTTGTACAATGTTAAAATTGATTGGGCTGTACCAATGATATATCTTCAGATTATGCACAGGTTTACCAGATTTATTTGTACAATGATAAATTTGATTGGGCTGTGCCAATGTTATATCTTCAGATTATGCACAGGTTTACCAGATTTGTTTGTACAATGTTGTAATTGATTGGGCTGTGCCAATGATATATCTTCAGATTATGCACAGGTTTACCAGATTTGTTTGTACAATGTTAAAATTGATTGGGCTGTGCCAATGATATATCTTCAGATTATGCACAGGTTTACCAGATTTGTTTGTACAATGTTAAATTTGATTGAGCTGTACCAATGTTATATCTTCAGATTATGCACAGGTTTACCAGATTTGTTTGTACAATGTTAAATGGTATTGGGCTGTACCAATGTTATATCTTCAGATTAAATATAGGTTCAAACGAAACTACCAAACATGGAGCGGTTATAGCAATAAAACTTGTCAATCTTTGTATTTCTCGATATTTTTTAAATAAACTTTAATATCACTAAATTTCTAAATTTGTTTTACAAAATTAAAATGCATTTTATTTTAATCAAATTAGTAAAGGAAAATATTGCAAAAACAATATTTTAAAAAGTTTGATAATTAAATTTTTATATGTGAATGTTTTTTTGTATATGTGTATTTTTTTGTTTAACTTTTGTTATGTTGGTTTGTATAATTTATAAAAGTATCATTTATATATTTTTGGAAAATTTTAATATCTATTATAATTTACTAATTATAATGGTCTCAACAGAAACAATTATCATTACCAATTCATACATATATTTAATTAAATCTTTATATTAAAGTATATTTTTACATTTAAACATTTGAGAGCGCATGCATATGTCTCATCACGAATTATACTAGTAATATCATCATATGAAAAATTTAAAAGTATTACCTGAAAGCCTTCGTCTACGGGGATGAAAAAGGTGAACTTTCCTTCTGCTTGGAATATACCTGCCTTTTTCATCAAGTGAATGCGTTGCCGGAAAGATCTGCCAAAAGATTTTCTTTATAAATAAGACATTTAAAAAAAATTAAATTATTAACAACTTTATTATAGTAGACGAGACTCGCTCTTCTACTGTTGTTGGGTTCACCTCGTCAATGCTGGATGAGATTCTGGCGAAACGTCGGAACTGCGAATATATGGACTGCAGAATGAATGGATGTACTCCAGATAGTAACTATTCATCATATTTTTCCATCCGTGAAGGAATACGTATCAGCATATATATATATATATATATATATATATATATATATATATATATATATATATATATATATATGAATGAAAAGGTATGTAAATAATTTGTTATCTTTATCAGTATTTATCAGTAAAAAAGGGAGTAAACAGGGATGTAATTAATCAAGAAAGAGCTTTTCAACTCAAAAGCTAAATTTAAGAAAACAAGCATTTTGAATCAAATTTTACGTTAAAACAATAAATAGATCTTTATTTTATGAAATATTTATTTCATTATAAATTATAAAGAATGGAAAGCTATTGCTTAAAAATAACCAGTATAATAGAATTCGTCTGTGTTTTACGCTTTTCAGAACCAAATAGTAGATTTTCAATATTCTATTTCGACATTAGTTCCTTTTTATTTTAAAATGGATTTTTATTTTGTCAATTAACACATCTTGTAAAATAGAAAGTATTCATCTGGTCCTTTTTATGGGTTTTCAGTTGAAATCTTGTAAAGAATTGGAAAGAATTCATTTAACATGATACAAGGTAGAATAAACAGTATTGAACATCGGGAAACTGTCGTTACGTTTTGAATAAAGTGATTTAGTGATGATTTTTATGAAGCCTAAATGTTTATTTCTAATTCCTAGTTTTGCATCCCGAAATCATTCTCACATTTCTGAAGAAAATATATTTTAGAAAGCACTAATAAAGTCACAGATTAGTGTTTCACTCATCAACAGAGTAGAGAAGTATCTAAATAGTCTTCGAAAGTTCCAATCTTTGGGCGGTGATTTGGCACAGCGTAAAGGTGGAGTGGTCGTTCAAACACCATCATCAAGCGCTTGAGCCAGGTACATTTACCCTGAAAAGACGTTTCCGCCAGTCAAATGCCACTGAAAATGTATATTAGTTGCATACCTATGCACGTTTTATTGCATTTGAGTGTAAAAATCAAACGAATTACTGTTTGCACAGTAAGGACAAAACATCTAATAATGCAGCTAATTTTCAGTAATATTTAAAATTTGGCTTGAATTAAGAAATACTCATTGATATTATTTCGTAAACCAAGATGTCCTCTGAAGTTTCAAAGCCCATACAAAAGGTGCAAAAGACTTACAATGGCAATGCTTAATGTAGACCAGATACGTCACAGAGTGAACCCAATCTAA
>JBAIZL010000001.1:147032543-147037543 GCA_036971475.1 Prosapia bicincta | reverse complement strand
ATATATATATATATATATATATATATATATATATATATATACATATATATATATATATAAATATATATATATATATATATATATATATATATATATATATATATATATATATCACTTTCACTATATGTACTTAAACAAGAATCTTACTTGGTATTTAAGTCGTAATTATGCGAGTTAACTTTCAAAGATTGGTCGTATCTCCATCATCGGGCATCACTGACTGCTAGGAGCAGTCTACTACAACTCCCAGTCAGTGATGCCCGATGATGGAGATAGGACCAATCTTTGAAAGTTAACTCGTATAAACACCAAGTAAGATTCTTGTTTAAGTACATATAGTGAAAGTGATAAGTGAATACATAAAAACAGTGTTGCAAAGCTACAAATATATATATATATATATATATATATACATACATGTTTCTCTTACAGATAATTTTTGTTTAATATTTCTATTTTACTTTTATACACTCTTTATGACATAATTAAAATCCTTTATATTAAAAAGTACGCCATTTCATCTGATTGGATTTTTAGAATATCCCATAATATCATGATATCTTTGTGATATTTAAATTGAAATCTTTAGCCATCTCAGATACTTTGCTTCTAGTTTCTAGTATTTAATTAATCGAAGAGAGTAAAAGTTACAGAATAAAAGAGCCCAGCCTTTTAAGACAATTTTGATTAGTTTCTATTGAAGATGAAGGACCAACAACAAATTATGACTAAACATCTAGAAAACACGTGTTATGAGAATAAACACGGTAGCTTTTTTTATAAACAACATTTGTAGATAAAAGAATCAAGCAGAAAAAACAAATGTAAGTTTAAAATGCATTCACGATTTTAAGCTTGCGGTTTGATTGACAACTTTAAAAATATGCGTTACCTGTTTCTTTCCATGCGACTTGGAGTATTGCAGGTTTGAGCGTGGGATAATTATTTTTGCGTTGTTGACATATATTTCCTCTTTGTTACTATAGTCACGCTTTCTTGTTATCCAGAGCGGCGGGTTACCATCCATCTCCGAGGAAACGGACTGGCCTAGCTGGTTCAGATTCTGAGCGGAATTTGCTGAAAAACAAAAGAAACTGTAAATTAACAATGGGTCAGAACATTAAAACTAATACAAGTTATTATGCGAGTAGCCAGTAGCGTTGTTTAGACGTCAAATTTATTCCGAATTTGAACGGAAATTTTGTCCAATCTGTAAAACTTTATTCTGAAACACATAACAATTTCTTGGAATATTTGTGCCTTGTTTATTTTATGTAGTTGAAAAAATAATAATAATAGTCCGTTACCTACTTCCAAACTAATTAAATTATATTTACTATTTTCTTTCATGAATTAAAAAAAAAATACAAATCATATTTCTACCCTCATAAATATTTTTTCTTATTTCTGAAATTCTTAAAAAACTTTATTGAACGGTGTTTAAAAGCAATAGATTTTTATTAAAAACAAAGGTAAATTATAAGAGGTTAAACACTGAAAAATATGAGAAATACTTTAGAAATATTAAAGATGGTTTTAAAATAACAACAGTGAAAAAGATCAACGAATAACCAAAAATATAAATAATAAAACGAGAAAGACAAAATAAAAGCTTCATGTAAAAACAAAAGCATTTACTCTCTGCCATTTCAGGAGCGTTAAAATAATACCAATTTATACCAGAGAAGTGGAGTCAGCAATTCGAGTTTTCGTGCAACAGAATTTTACATGAATAACAAAGTCCCACTGGAGAATGAAGTCGTGACAGCTGGTGTATTACGAAAAAACAATCACCCATAATCCCAAAGCGCAAAATGAAATGACAATTTGTTTAATATTTCGCTAAAGGAGAAATATTCCAGATTACGTTGACAGGGATGTATTAATTCCGCAAGATTGTGATTAAACATTTATTGACAATTCTTTTAATCCAGAACTTTACGAATTAAAATTTCATTCTCTGATATTCAGTATAACAGCGAAACACTAACGCTTTATTCTCTGATATTAATGGGTTATTCGGAAATTTTACGTTTTGATTGTTTTATGCCTCAATCATTGAACAATAGCTCAATGTATCTGAGCTTGTTGACTTGAAAAAACATTTGATAAAAACGTTTGGCAGCTATTGAATAAGTCCCGCTATGCTGGATAACCAGTATAAAATTAAAATGCATAGAATATTACCTTTATTATTCTTAAAACATTTCGCAAAATAAACAATCCTTCTAAATATAGGTCAATTAAAAAGTGGACATTTTTACGTTTGAAAAGGAATCTGTCAATGTGAAAAAGGCTAAGTAAATTTATTCGATTAGAACTATTCTACATACAAATAATTTGCTTTAACCATAAATAAAGGATTTTTGGAAGTGATAAAACCCAATCACTGCCATATTTTCTATGGATAGCGTAATGTAACAAATTTCACAATTAGATATCTTTTATTGTATTTTAATGAACTTTAACTAGATAAAATTTACACCTTCAATTACTTTATTAAAATTATTAAACTATGTCAACCATTTCAAAGCATTGAATGAATGTCTTCCCACGCGACGCCTTATTTCTCACGAGTATACAAGAGATCAATACAACTTTTCCTCAATCATACTTAATTCCTTCAACCTTCTTTTTACAAGAATGACCCCGACAGAAAATAGGTTTCAATAAATGATAAAACAGTTGAATGACAAGTTTATTTAATTAGTGCAATGTTTCAGCAACTATTTTGTTGCCCTAAGTAAGCCTTGAAATTAATATTACATGTATTTTATTTACAATATAAAATACATGCACACTCATTGCAACAAAAAAGCTTTAAGAAAACTCAATGAAGTTTTAGTCAAAATTGTAATTAAATAACCCAACAGAGTAGCAAGAGTCATAAATTCATAATTAAAAACTGTAACAACATTGAGAGAACATCAATATTCACATATGCTGACACAGAAAATGTTTTGGCTCTTATCACAAGACTTGTAAAACGAACAATTCCTTGAATGATATGTGGACTTGTAGATATTTTGTGTTAAGAACTAAAGTGTAAACAACAGACATCTCAGCGACAGTCAACGTGACCACCAGTGAATAATGCTTCAGTTTGATGAACGACTTGTGTCGAAAATATCAAGGCTGCTGTTATTTATACAATTTCCAAACTTATCTTCCGGTGGTCGAAGTGTCAAGTTTATTATTCAAAATGCAGAGAGTAATTCAAATGTGTTTTGAAATGGTTTTCAAAATCATTTTACAAATTGCAAAGTTTAATTGAAAAAAAAAATAATATATTTGAATTTTATATTTCTTTCATCGTCTTATAAACTTGTATTGTTTGAAAATTTTGAAAAATATATACAGGGGAGCACGATGTTTACCACAGCGCCCATACAAGAAAATTCGAGCCACTCCTATGTTTGAGATGGTAGAAACTGGATAAAGTAGTAAAACATGTGAGAATAATAGAGCACATAGAACTTTAGAGAGGCCCATTTATTGTTATCTTTGTATCCGCAAGACGAACATATTTGAACATAGCTTGAGGGATCTCAGTTGCATCCCTTATTTGATAGCTTTGTAGTTCGACCCTTATAGAAACGGAATTTCCACCTGTTTCGTGTCCTATCACAAAGAAACAACCATTTCCTCTCTACTGCTTGTGGAAGGACAAGCTTCTCAAAGACTAACGTTATATTATATAGTAGATCTAAGTTGTGTAAAAAAAAAAAATGCTTTATGTAATTTTCCAATTAGTATAGAATAAAGCGTTTTAGCTCAATGAATAAGTTAGAAGATTATCTAACAATTTAGTTAACCTTTTTATAAAAATTAAAAAAGAAATAGTAAACAAAGAAAACGTCTCACAGATAATATATTTTAACACGGAAAACTTACAACTAATTTAAACAAAGCCTAAAATTTAAATATTTAAACAGAATTTTTAGACCAGATTTTTGTCCCTAAAAAAGATCAAAGGTTTTAATAAAAACTAAAAAAACGATCCAAATTTAAAATTTAGCCCTTCTTGAAAACAGTCGAATAGAAGAAATTCACCAAGTACATGCTAAGATAATGCAATAAAATTTTATTTACAACCGCCGCAAGGGCACTTAGAGTGTTTGTACTTGTGTTAAAGTGGTTACCTCCAAGGCTGCACAGAATCAACAGGTAGGAAACACAACGCTACTATTCGTCTTATAAAACTTGTTTTGTATTTGCGTTGTTACTATATTCTGCTTTGCACAATATTCTGATAAAATAGAATAATTAAAATAATATGAGATAATGTAATGCAGCTGTTTTATACAGTGTTATAGTTCCGTTACCTCACAATACAATACAATCGGTCTAATTAAAACTGTCATTCTAGGAAGATTATAATAGGAGATTGTTACTTGCTTACTGGTGTACAATATATTACAAGGCGCTTTTAGACTATATAAATATTTATTAAATCACACACACACACACACACACACACACACATACACTCACACACATTCACACACACACCCTCACACACACACACACACACACACACACACACACACATACACACACACATACACACACACACACACACACACACACACACACACACACACACACACACATACAGACACACACACACACACACACACACATACACACACACACACACACACACACACACACACACACACACACACACACACAAACACACACACACACACACACACTCACACACACACACACACACACACACACACACACACACACACACACACACACACACGTAGTAAATGTATGAAATAATACAAGTATTGTATCATTGATATATGTTTGTCGAACAATATAAACAAATCTACGGTTTGTTAGTCTTACCGAACATTTCCAATGTATTTTAGTGACACTGAATTACTAAGGTTTAATAAACATAGACATTTTATAGAAATAAAATATAAACTTAAGCCTAATAATAATCGGTTGAAACCTATAACAGTATTGACGTTATTGCATTC
>JBAIZL010000001.1:147020043-147027543 GCA_036971475.1 Prosapia bicincta | reverse complement strand
AAAAACAATATTTGTATCGTATCCCTTCTTTATATATATATATATATATATATATATATATATATATATATATATATATATATATATATCGCAATATGTATTCTTGTGTATTAATAAAGAACTAAGTCAAAATACAAATACAAGAATTATAATAGAATTTACAATTGTAAATTTGTATTTGTATTTTGACTTAGTTCTTTATATATATATATATATATATATATATATATATATATATATATATATATATATTAACTGTTGTCACGTAACAACGGTTTTAATATTTGTTCGTGCATTTATAATTTTTATTGCTTTACTATGGCTTAGGAATATGGCTAAAAGAATATGAATGAAATATCATTCGATTTTTAAAAATCTTTTCTGGTTTATTTTTCTGTTTCTAATAGTTTTAGGATCGAGTCGCGACCCACCTGAAACTTTTCCTCTACCCGCCAATGGGTCGCGACCCAGGGAACAGCTGGTTTAAGAGAATGTTACGCAATTCTAAGACATCAACGAATTGGCCCGTTCAGATTTACGAATGTTAGAGATGGTATTTAATGCTAACAGCTGATTTGTTTTTCACTTTGCAATGGTTTTGAGGTTATGTTTACATAACTTTTAAATTCAACTTCTAATATATTTCTAATTATCGTATATTTGATTAAATTAAGTGATAGGATGTAATTTGAAATGATAGTTGACTTTATTACTAGTAGGTTTCTGTATTGTTTTGTAAAGTTTCTGCATTGTATAAAAACTGTAAGTTAATGACTACGTATGTCTAAAAAAAATAATAGTTTTTTCCTATTACGTTATATTAAAATTAGTTACCTAATATCAACTTGGAACGAAATGTTGACTTTTTCATTAAATTCAATGCTGGTGAATTTACGAGTGAAATATTTCTTTAAAATGGTAGTCAGAGTTGTTTAATTGATCTAGATACTTTGCTTACTATTTATTCGTGTACAAAAAAAAATGGAGACAGCTTCATCTGTTCCATGGTATAATATGTTTGCGAACACTATCTTTTGTACCTTGAAACATTACATGTGGTGATTAAAAATCTCCATCTGAACATAAAAACTATTTTTTAAAAAACTCTTATGGATATATCTTTATAAACTTTATAAATTTCTTTATCTATATACTACCATATTAAAGTAATATACAGTAGAACCTCTCAAACTCGATTCCCGAAAACTCGACATTCCGTATAACTCGACAGGGCTGGTGAATTAATAATTTTTTTACACCGCCCATAACGTAAAGTTTTCCATCAGTACATAGGCCGCTCGAGAGCGCTAGAGACTCAGACTAGGTTACTGGGTTTACCAAGGTCGTTCATATGTTATAAAAGTTTATATAAATATATAATTGTATATAATAAATCAATAAATGTACAGTTTTAATACTCTAAATAAGCGTTTTTATTCAACTCCTAGTTATTTTTATTTAAGTTCCCTAAAGCTCGAAAACCTCAAAACTTGACAACCTTTAGGTCCACATTGTGTCGAGTTTGAGAGGTTCTACTGTACTTGAGTATATTTAAAAACGTGTATTTTTACTTGAGCAAAAATATGAAGGGTAAAATTAATTTTGAAAACTTGCAGAAATAACAATTATATTTAAATATTCTTATCCATGTAACAAAAATGAAGGAACTGTAGAATATTTACATGATATTTTATCTTCGTCCCATATGTCAAGATATTTTTAAATTTCTTTTATTAACTCACACTCTCGATATAAATAACTTGTAAAATTTTCAGTGGTTAATACAATATGTTTTTCTTCATCCAATGAAGTTCAAATACATTTTCTAAAACCTATAGTGGATGAAAATTGATGTTAATACAGTTTTTTCAAATATTTATTCAATAATTAAATTATAAAATTTGTGGGTTCTAGTCGGATTTGAATTGAGAATGTTCATGTTCGAAATCCAGCGGGCCTTGGCACTACAATAACTTTCCAATATCTTGAAATATATTACTTAAAGATGTATATGAATATTTTCCCACATGTGGTTGTCGTCGAAACCTACATTGTAACCTTAAACTGTTGCCATGGTTACCACACAATATCATAAATAATACTCTAGGCTCTATGGCAACTAAAATAAAATTTCTCTTTGTTAACTTCAGTAGGAATTTAATTGACATTTTTTCTAAAAATATTATTCTATTGGAATGGTTTATTAGAGCTGCCTATGTAACCCACACGGTATACAGGAAAGTATTAAGGGCAGCACTAATCTTCAACCGTACATTTTACTTTGGAGCTGCTACTTATTCAATTCTTTCTATTAGTTCGCACTCTCCTTATATATATCTTGGACAAATCTTCAATCGTTAATAAAATACGTTTTTATTAATTCCATCAAGTTCAAATATATTTTTTAAAACCTGTAGTGGATGAAAATTGATGATAACACAATTTTTTCAAATATTTATTCAATAATTAAATTTAAAACATTTGATGTCTCTCTCGGATTCGAAATGAATTACTACAAGTTTGAACCCAACACTTTGGCACTGAGCAAATTTTCTCATAGGCAGAAAGTTATAACTTGAATATATATATATATATATATATATATATATATATATATATGAAATTATTAGAGAAAAGTTTCTTGCAATAAGGAAACATTACAAGAGATGAATAGAAACGAAAGAAAATCGAATAAATATTATTAAAAAAATAAGTTCAATAATAGCCTTACAACATATACTGTATAGGGAAGAAAATGAAAATTTGCAAGGAAATTCGCATTCTATTTTACCACTTAATGTTGTGATTCTGTCATATGTATATTCATATTTATATTAATTGTAATTATAAAATAAAAATTAATTAAATACATTTTTTCTTGACAGTAGGAATTGAATTTTTAAAACTTTTTTTTAAACTTCTTTTTACTTGGAGAGTTGGCCCATGTAAAAAATATATTGGATGACAAGTTAAGTTAGATCTCAGATTTAGTCTGTCTTTTGGCTATAAAAAATCACTACCCACTAAAAAATTCCAGCAGTGATCAAATATTTGTTAAAAAGAGATATATACGTCGAATATCAATTAAAAACTGTTCTTTGGTTATTGCAAGATAATAAAATGAAAACATAAAGTCGTAATCAAGTTGTATTTCGTGTAGGTTACTGTGAAACTCAATATATAGGTATATCTTATATTTTACTTTTTATTCTTAGGATTTATCAGTATGATTTGGTAGATATAAGAATTTTATAAACAAGAGATGTTTCGGAATTTTATCAGAGTTTGCGAAATAAAATTATCATTTGAGAGATGCTAAGTCTTATCAATGACGGTTGGTAAATGTTGGTTTCTGGTAAATAAAAACGAATATGTCTTAATTTAGGTCAAACAAAATCTTGTATATTTCTTCAACTCTCACAAAATGAATCAGTTATATATATATATATATATATATATATATATATATATATATATATATATATATAAAATACGTTTTCTTGCTTAATAATTTAAAACAACACAGGTTATGCAAATACAAGAATATTTATTATTTTATATCCAAAGCTTTTCGTTGGCAAACAGTACCAACATCATCAGGAATGAATACTACAACATTGAAATTTTCATTCCTGATGATGTTGGTACTGTTTGACAACGGAAAGCTTTGGATATAAAATAATAAATATACTTGTATTTGAATAACCTGTGTTGTTTAAAATATATATATATATATAATATTAATAAATAATATTATTATATATTATATATATATATATATATATATATATATATATATATATATATATATATCAAGGTATTTATGGGAGTTAACTTTTAAAGATTGATAGTATCTTCATTGTCAGTTGAGCATCAACCGTACTATATATATACTATATTTATATATTTAAAACAACAAAGGTTATTCAAATACAAGAATATTTTTAAATTTATATTCAAAGCTTTTAGTTGGTAAACAGTACCAACATCATTAGGAATGAATAATACAATAATGCACTATATGCAATATATACAATAATGTACCAACGAAAAGCTTTGAATATAAATAAATAATATTCTTGTATTTGAATAACCTTTGTTGTTTTAAATTATTAAAAACATATTATATATATATATTGGTAATAATTTATTCAAGTGTATGAGGGCAAAAGTTCGAAATGATCGATGGTCACAGAAGAGTTTGTTTAGATTTTTACCATTCGGAATGGGTAAATAATATGTTTTACTTTTAAATCTTAAGGTTTACCAACATACGGCTATTAAAAGTTACACCTTTAGTACGTCTGCAGCAAGTCGAGTGGTTTTGTTCAAGAAAACGTTTCTTCAAAGGAATATACGCGGAAAGAGATTCAGGTAAAAAATGGGTCTTAAAACTTCTATGAAGCCATTTCACACAAGGTACAGTTGGTAGTAATAGTTACAAGGACCCTGGCACAGTTTGCAATGACTTATAAACCAGGTGTATTTGTGGTCTCTTGAGCACTTAGATACGCTTAACATAACGTTTCGTAGGCTTTTAGAGAGGACGAAGTAAATTCAGCAGTCCGCAGTGAAATATTTATAAAATGAACCTATTGGGGTGAAATTGAGTTCGGTTGTTTAGGACATACGACCTGAAAATAAAGTGCTCTCTCTATATTATAAATATAGAAGAGAAATAAATATGGCCCCGTCTCAAAGTAAGCTATCAACTCTCTAGAAATAAAACTCTGTGCTCAATGAATAACTAAACACACATTTTCCAACCTCAATGCTGGCAATCTTGCATTTTTAATAGTTTGCCTTGTCCCCAACATGATGATTGCATGTCTCCACAGGTACACTTCGATATGCATCAACGTTTGCAACATTAACATACTAAAATTCCCTCGAGCAAAAACCTTATAAATAGTTTCAATAAAGGTTTTTTGTTTAACGTTTTTTAATACATTCTGTTTATTATTTTACTACAAAGCTGGAAATTTATGTATTTCTATTGGCTTTGTAGGCCACGGACAAAATTTACTTCTTTAGAACTAGAATCATTTTCATATTTTTTCCAGTTAAGGCCTAAATCTAAGTAACCTTGTACACAGATTGACCAATTTATAAAAACCGTGAGGAGGGAGAACGAGGTTTCAAATCTTTTTCGTAAAATATAATTCTATGAGTAGGCTTATACAATGTAGGCCTAAGTCTTTTCAACATAGGTCAATGAGAAATCCTTAAAATATAAGGTTAATAAGGCAATATGTTATCATAAGACTAATGTCACTTCTTGAAAAAAAATGATAATTTGTAAATGTGTTAGCAAGAATGTAAAATTTAATAACTCTGTTTTCAAATAGTTTTAAAAAAATGGAAGGAATAATTGGTAATGCGTGGTACGAATCTCCTGGTTTCAGATAAAAATTAAATTAGATTCGTATAAATTAATTCTATAACTTTTATAGTAGATTTTATAAATTAGTTTATTAGATTTCATTTCCAACTCAATCTCTCCCATTGAATGTTTTAATTTATAGATGTTAAATTTTTTAGATCAAATTTTTAACTAAACTATTATAGGCACTAATTGGTTTATATATTCTCAGTACTGACAACTGATTTTATTGTGAAAAAGGAAGACTGTGTTAGACAAGAAGTAATATTAGGCGTGAAACATTAAAAAAATTATGTTATATAGGACTCCAAATATAAGCAAACAAGATTAAACAAAATATTATTATATTTACTTTTTAATATTGTGGTTAGTTTTGATTAATTTATTTTTTGAAGAATTTATCAGTTTATTAACTGGCGAGGTGCCTGACCGAATTGGATAACGCTGATTGGTATAAAACTAGTTTTATGAGGGGGGAGGTTCGGCCTGCTTATACAACCATAGGCTGCTGTTACTTTTGCTTGATTCTTCAATGTATTGTAGTGATAATCACCGACAGATATGATGACTAGGTTTAATCTTGTATAACTTTACAAAGTAGGTATTATATGATAATTATTTTTGTACTGTGATCCTAGGCTGGACTGTTAATTGTTTTATTATAATAATGCGTCACTGTGCAAAGAGGACTATGTAAATTCAAAAATAGTCCAATATCGCTTTTTGAGTTATCTGTTACATTTGATACGTTTCCTAACCGATGGTGAATGTGATTGCAGGTTATAAAATCGAAAATCCAAACCCCAAGAGAACGGCGGAATACATTAAATATATGAAAGATAGAAAGGGTTCGGGATCAGGCAGTCACCTCCTATAACTCTCCTGTTATCCTCTTCTCCCTTCTATTCCACCAGTGTTCAATTACATCTGGGGCTAAAAGTTATGGAATGGCTTCCATATAATAGAGTAAATATATCGATAGAGTTATTTACTGCACAATAAAGTTTCATTTTACAAAACTCTTGCACATGACGAGCGCTGTACTTCCTAGATTTTCCGAATTTGTAGTTATTCTATTTCTATTCTGTCTCCCATTATTCTTGTACCAGAGGGGGGGATTGTGGGAAGAAATTGAGGAGCATTTAGAAAGAAACCAGTTCCACGAACATGAAATGACCCTGATATTTACCTTGACGATACATAATCAACTCTGTAAGTGTTATAATATACTATTTTTATTTCTAATATAATATTAAAAACTAAATCCAAACTCAGAAATTAAAAAAAAATTGTTTTGCTCAAAAGCTAGGTTAACAATTTTGAAAAAGACTTATAACTACAATTCCTAATAAATTTCGCGAAAAACATAAAACCATGCTTTTCATAATAGTTTTGAATAATTCATTTAAAAAGTTCAATGAAAGTAGAAATAAAAATCTATTTCGATAACTTTGGATTTCATACAAAAGCTGTGAATCAATCAAGCGTAATGTTTAGGAATAAAACTTTTCTTAAATTTTTTTAAACAGTTACTCAACTGTACAGTTTTCTGCATTGTGGTTCACATTCATTGAATATTTATTGATAATTTTATATGATGTGTAAAGTAATAATTAATAATTTTGTAACTAAAAACACTTGTAAATATGTTACACTTGCCTACAGTAGAACCTAATTTTATAATTATTGAGGACAGTTGTTTCAGATGTGTTACACTGTCAACTCAAACCATAACATTTAGTTACATACTTATTGAATACATTGCTTATTGTTACCGTTATATTGAATTATTTGTAATTAGATTTATCAAAATTCAAATAAATAATACATTTATTAACTGCTTAAAACTATTTATTAATTTTTTTCTTCAACAATGTTAAATAAATAATGTAACATAACCTACATATTAAAACAGTTGGTTTACAAAATCACGTGTTACATAAAATCAGCTGTTGCATGAAATCATATGATATCATTTAATTCATTTTGAGGTGACTCATAGCGTAACCTCGTGAAATTAACAATGGCGCTATTAATCTGGCGGAGATTATATTGACGTGAAATCGTATGTTAATCGTCATCCAATAAGTTCTTGTAAGAGCAGCTATAAGAGTTTT
>JBAIZL010000001.1:146990043-147012543 GCA_036971475.1 Prosapia bicincta | reverse complement strand
AGAATCACAATAAGACATGTCGAAGAGATAATGTAGTGTGGACGAAATAAATGGATTAAGCCATGTTTTGAGTGCTTATACACCATTGTTGGAAGAATCACAATAAGACATGTCGAAGAGATAATGTAGTGTTGACGAAATAAATGGATTAAGCCATGTTTTGAGTGCTTATACACCATTGTTGGAAGAATCACAATAAAACATATCGAAGAGACAATGTAGTGTTGACGAAATAAATGGATTAAGCCATGTTTTGAGTGCTTATACACCATTGTTGGAAGAATCACAATAAGACATGTCGAAGAGATAATGTAGTGTGGACGAAATAAATGGATTAAACCATGTTTTGAGTGCTTATACACCATTGTTGGAAGAATCACAATAAGACATGTCGAAGAGATAATGTAGTGTTGACGAAATAAATGGATTAAGCCATGTTTTGAGTGCTTATACACCATTGTTGGAAGAATCACAATAAGACATGTCGAAGAGATAATGTAGTGTGGACGAAATAAATGGATTAAGCCATGTTTTGAGTGCTTATACACCATTGTTGGAAGAATCACAATAAGACATGTCGAAGAGATAATGTAGTGTGGACGAAATAAATGGATTAAGCCATGTTTTGAGTGCTTATACACCATTGTTGGAAGAATCACAATAAGACATGTCGAAGAAATAATGTAGTGTGGACGAAATAAATAGATTAAACCATGTTTTGAGTGCTTATACACCATTGTTGGAAGAATCACAATAAGACATGTCGAAGAGATAATGTAGTGTTGACGAAATAAATGGATTAGGCCATGTTTTGAGTGCTTATACACCATTGTTGGAAGAATCACAATAAAACATATCGAAGAGACAATGTAGTGTTGACGAAATAAATGGATTAAGCCATGTTTTGAGTGCTTATACACCATTGTTGGAAGAATCACAATAAAACATATCGAAGTGACAATGTAGTGTGGACGAAATAAATGGATTAAGCCATGTTTTGAGTGCTTATACACCATTGTTGGAAGAATCACAATAAAACATATCGAAGTGACAATGTAGTGTGGACGAAATAAATGGATTAAGCCATGTTTTGACTGCTTATACACCATTGTTGGAAGAATCACAATAAAACATGTCGAAGTGACAATGTAGTGTTGACGAAATAAATGGATTAAGCCATGTTTTGAGTGGTTATACACCATTGTTGGAAGAATCACAATAAAACATGTCGAACAGACAATGTAGTGTTGACGAAATAAATGGATTAAGCCATGTTTTGAGTGCTTATACACAATTGTTGGAAGAATCACAAAAAAACATGTCGAAGAGACAATGTAGTGTGGACGAAATAAATGGATTAAGCCATGTTTTGAGTGCTTATACACCATTGTTGGAAGAATCACAATAAGACATGTCGAAGTGACAATGTAGTGTTGACGAAATAAATGGATTAAGCCATGTTTTGAGTGCTTATACACAACTGTTGGAAGAATCACAAAAAAACATGTCGAAGAGACAATGTAGTGTGGACGAAATAAATGGATTAAGCCATGTTTTGAGTGCTTATACACCATTGTTGGAAGAATCACAATAAGACATGTCGAAGAGACAATGTAGTGTGGACGAAATAAATGGATTAAGCCATGTTTTGAGTGGTTATACACCATTGTTGGAAGAATCACAATAAGACATGTCGAAGAGATAATGTAGTGTTGACGAAATAAATAGATTAAGCCATGTTTTGAGTGCTTATACACCATTGTTGGAAGAATCACAATAAGACATGTCGAAGAGATAATGTAGTGTTGACGAAATAAATAGATTAAGCCATGTTTTGAGTGCTTATACACCATTGTTGGAAGAATCACAATAAGACATGTCGAAGAGATAATGTAGTGTTGACGAAATAAATGGATTAAGCCATGTTTTGAGTGCTTATACACCATTGTTGGAAGAATCACAATAAGACATGTCGAAGAGATAATGTAGTGTTGACGAAATAAATGGATTAAGCCATGTTTTGAGTGATTATACACCATTGTTGGAAGAATCACAATAAGACATGTCGAAGAGACAATGTAGTGTGGACGAAATAAATGGATTAAGCCATGTTTTGAGTGGTTATACACCATTGTTGGAAGAATCACAATAAGACATGTCGAAGAGATAATGTAGTGTTGACGAAATAAATAGATTAAGCCATGTTTTGAGTGCTTATACACCATTGTTGGAAGAATCACAATAAGACATGTCGAAGAGATAATGTAGTGTTGACGAAATAAATGGATTAAGCCATGTTTTGAGTGCTTATACACCATTGTTGGAAGAATCACAATAAGACATGTCGAAGAGATAATGTAGTGTTGACGAAATAAATGGATTAAGCCATGTTTTGAGTGCTTATACACCATTGTTGGAAGAATCACAATAAGACATGTCGAAGAGATAATGTAGTGTTGACGAAATAAATGGATTAAGCCATGTTTTGAGTGCTTATACACCATTGTTGGAAGAATCACAATAAGACATGTCGAAGAGATAATGTAGTGTTGACGAAATAAATGGATTAAGCCATGTTTTGAGTGCTTATACACCATTGTTGGAAGAATCACAATAAGACATGTCGAAGGGATAATGTAGTGTTGACGAAATAAATGGATTAAGCCATGTTTTGAGTGCTTATACACCATTGTTGGAAGAATCACAATAAGACATGTCGAAGAGATAATGTAGTGTTGACGAAATAAATGGATTAAGCCATGTTTTGAGTGCTTATACACCATTGTTGGAAGAATCACAATAAGACATGTCGAAGAGATAATGTAGTGTTGACGAAATAAATGGATTAAGCCATGTTTTGAGTGCTTATACACCATTGTTGGAAGAATCACAATAAGACATGTCGAAGAGAAAATGTAGTGTTGACGAAATAAATGGATTAAGCCATGTTTTGAGTGCTTATACACCATTGTTGGAAGAATCACAATAAGACATGTCGAAGAGATAATGTAGTGTTGACGAAATAAATGGATTAAGCCATGTTTTGAGTGCTTATACACCATTGTTGGAAAAATCACAAATAACTATTGGCAGTAATTACTTTAAAAATAGTTGAATCTTGGTTTTATTAAGCGTAATTTTTATTAAACAGCAAAATTCCACTTACATTATTAACGACAGTGTCAATCATTCACGTTACTCTAACTTGTCGCACTGAATATAAAAGCAGAAAGCGGGCGTTTACAGGAAGTAGGTTGGCTATGGGACGAGGAATAAGCATAAAGTGTAAGTAATAATACTGATCTAAAGTCGAAGATCTAGACATAGTGAAACCAAAGGAGTTGAGTTGAGTTGGAAAATATTCCTTAATTTACTCTAATTTTTAATACTTAATGAATTTTTCAAGGCAGAAATTAAATATTAGCTATTTGAAAAAATATAAATCTATTTTCTAATTTATATTTTTTTAAAAATATTTCTTTTATATTTTACATAATTTTTAGTAATTATATTGTAATATAGGCTTATTACCATCACAATGGTTGCATCATTCGACATAACTTATATTAGGCATCAACTTAATTTTGTTTATATTATTAGCTTGTAAGACTTAGGTAATTATTGAGTAACTACTGAAAGTGAAAACTATTAATTCAATTGCTGCGCGTTTCACTCAATTACTTAATAATTGCTTCATTTATTCAGTGAATTCAAGATGACTACAACATGCAACATCAATAGCTTATATTTGCTTGAATAAGCAGAAAAATGTCTTATTTGTCTGTTAATAACAATTTAAATAATCGTTAGAGGTGTATTTATCATTTATTTAATGTAGTTTTTATTTCAACACTTTAAGCTCAAAACAGTTATACAAATATAATTATTGTATTATAATATAGTGAGAAAAATTAAATAATACATTTTATTACAATATTTTTTTTAAATGTATTGGAAATTAGTATTAATTTTATAATTACATAATTACTATAATAATTAGAAATAAACATAATATTACACACATACATATCAAACACACACACACACACACACACACGCACGCACGCACGCACGCACGCACGCACGCACACACACACACACACACACACACACACACATACACACACACACACACACACACACACACACACACACACACACACACACACACACACACACACACACACACACAAGTCATAACATATGAACAGTTAATAATTTTGCAGTTTTTAATTTATGAGGGACTTGCGTTCACTAACACATAATTTTACAGCACAAATGTAAATTCAATATTACAAAACAAAAATGTCAAATCGGTTTTATAAACAATGATTTGTTTGTGTAAAGCGAAATTACTTTAAACTAAATTCCAGCTCTGTGACATCACCAATAGGTAGAGATGAAATTTATCAAATTAAATATGATATTTTCATACCCCTCGGTTTCGCTATTTTGAAATTATCAAATGAAATGTTTAAACTATAATCGGTGGTTAGATGTTTGTGGAATAAAATTACCTAAACTTAACCACTTAAATATCTTTTTAAATTATTCACTTCGTCGTGAACATTACTAAATATGATTATACTTGGTTCTACTATTATTGAAGCACACGTTTCAGAAACATCTTATATTTTCTCTGTTAAATGTATTTTGTGTGTAACTAGTTGTTCGTACTGCATAGATAATATAAAACACTTTATTTAAAAACTAACACTTTGTACAATATGGCTTCAGTTATTTAATTTCCGTAGAACTATTTTAAAAATATTGAAATGAATACCATGTTTTACTCTAAGTTCAATGTTACGTTCAACAGATCATAATACGAGTACAACAGCTGTGTCGTGAATACACGTTTGCCTATATTTCATGGTTTGAAACATGTTCTCCTAAATCAATTAAATCGAAAAATGTTCACAACTGTAACGGGATTTCCTGTAGCTGCGTATCAGTCAGTCCGTCAGAGAAGGAGGTGGTTTGGTGGCCCCCGAGGTTATGCAACGTCTGTCACCGATGATGGCTGCGGGTAGGAATATGGGAACAGGGCTTTTGGTAGGAGCTGGATGAAGGTTAGTTCAGTCAGTCCATCAGAGAAGGAGGGGGTTTGGTGGACCCCGAGGTTATGCAGCGTCTGTCACCGACAATGGCTGCGGGTAGGAATATGGGAACAGGGCTTTTGGTAGGAGCTGGATGAAGGTTAGTTCAGTCAGTCCGTCAGAGAAGGAGGGGGTTTGGTGGCCCCCGAGGTTATGCAGCGTCTGTCACCGATGATGGCTGCGGGTAGGAATATGGGAACAGGGCTTTTAGTAGGAGCTGGATGAAGGTTAGTTCAGTCAGTCCGTCAGAGAAGGAGGGGGTTTGGTGGCCCCCGAGGTTATGCAACGTCTGTCACCGATGATGGCTGCGGGTAGGAATATGGGAACAGGGCTTTTGGTAGGAACTGGATGAAGGTTAGTTCAGTCAGCCATTCAGAGAAGGAGGGGGTTTGGTGGCCCCCGACGTTATGCAACTTCTGTCACCGACAATGGCTGCGGGTAGGAATATGGGAACAAGGCTTTTGGTAGGAACTGGATGAAGGTTAGTTCAGTCAGCCAGTCGGAGAAGGAGGGGGTTTGGTGGCCCCCGAAGTTATGCAACGTCTGTCACCGATGATGGCTGCGGGTAGGAATATGGGAACAAGGCTTTTGGTAGGAACTGGATGAAGGTTAGTTCAGTCAGCCAGTCGGAGAAGGAGGGGGTTTGGTGGCCCCCGAAGTTATGCAACGTCTGTCACCGATGATGGCTGCGGGTAGGAATATGGGAACAAGGCTTTTGGTAGGAACTGGATGAAGGTTAGTTCAGTCAGCCAGTCAGAGAAGGAGGGGGTTTGGTGGCCCCCGAAGTTATGCAACGTCTGTCACCGATGATGGCTGCGGGTAGGAATATGGGAACAAGGCTTCTGGTAAGGACTGGATGTAAATGTTGACTCGAGTAAATATATTGCGGGGGGTACTTACTCATGTGGTAGAGAACGAGATTATCATCGTCCTTGAGAACGATCTTCTGGAACGCCAAGTTGGAAGGAGCAAATACTGTCACGCTACGCAACACAATGGTGCTGTTGGCTATCGGGTTCTTCTCCAGTAGGTTGTAAAACTGAAAGAAAAAACAGGAAAATTTTACACATTCTGAGGCTTGTTAGATAACAAACTGTAATTCTATCATTAGTTTTCACATTTAGGGTCTGCACTAATGAACATAGAAGTTAATTACAATCGTCTCATTTCATTATACAGTATATATGAGAACAAATTTAGTTTACGCAACAATTTACCTACCGACAAATGATATCCACAAAAACGTTAAGATGCAATCAACTTATTTTCCTTGTAAAATATAAAAATTCAACGAAATATAATCGGAAATATGTATTTTTACACAATTATCATATAATAGCAAGAAGCGTTGGATTAAAATGAAAAAGCTAGGTATGAACAATTTCCATTGACGTCAATGATGATTCCAGGGTTGATCATAACAATAGAAAACAACCCTCGCTGACAGGGGGCGAAGCAGTGTTGATATGTTAGCTGTCAGGGAAGTGTGCTTTATGGATTAACTACTTGGACGTTTGTTGAGAAGCTTTAATTTTCCATAGTTCAAGTTCAGGCGATAATCGATCCATTAATTTGGTTCGAGGTATAGCCAGCAAACACGATATTGATTTCTTTCCTTCAAATAAACATTCTGCATTTTTGCAGAAACAAATTTCAATAATATGTTGTATGCATTAGGAAAAATATTCAATACGTTCAAATAAATTTGTATTAAATTATTTAAGATATATTGACATTACATTAATATATTTTCTTCTTCTTCTTATTTTGTTTTTGATATTTGTTGATTCCATCTTCACGTGAGCTACTAGTTATCACTAAACACTTTTAAATGCTTATAAACTTGCCTATAGTAGCACTTACTTATATTTGTTGAGGACGGCCGTTTCGAAGTTGACAATAGGACACATCTCCCGAAACGGTCGTCCTCAACAAATATAAGTAAGTGCTACTATGGGCAAGTTTATAAACATTTAAAAGTGTTTAGTAATATATTTTCTTTTAAAATTTGTGAGATAAAAATTTACAATCCAATTATAGGCGTAAATTATAAATAAACATAAAACTCACTACTCACTCTATTAGATGGATTTTATTTCTTTTTTATTCATACATGTCTTTGTACATAAAATTGTCCCATATGAACAGCATCCAGAGTGCATGGTGTTCACTGAGGACGGCAACTTGGTTTTGTCGAAACATGTACAAGTAAAAAATAGTGTGTTTTGAAATTGTTGTTTTTTCATAAGTTACATATAAGTAGATTGTAAAAGACAAATAAAATTACAGACAAAATAAAAATATAACGAACTGAAAAGATTACAAACTACGGATGAGGAACATGCGACGTAAACACGGCGAATTTATGAATAACTATTCTGTTTTCTTACACTAAAAAACGCGGAAAAAATTTCCTAAGAATGTTTTTAAATAGATAGAATATTATTATTAAAGTATTAAGTTTACAGCAGAGTGTACAGCATTTTTTTAAAAAAGCAAATACACCCCTTAACAAAACCCCAATTATGATGAGAGTTATTTAAATTCTTCTCTTTCTGAGATTATGCAAAATGGCATCGAATAAAGGTTTGCATTTCTGGATTGTTTTGCGTGGTACAATATTACGTAAGTACTGGGTGTTTAAACAATAGGATTTTTAAGTTCCAAGAGTAAAGTAGCATACATTTGTAATCATTCCATACGTATCCCATACTATGTGAGTTGGACTGTATTCCTCATATAACAGACATTTTATTTTTTTAATCGTATATGTCACATCGTCAATTCTTTACCTTATCGGCAGCCAAGCAGAAAGTGAGCAACTATTTCTTTGCTAATGTATAAAATCAGCCAAAAGTAAAATACAAGAAGAATTATCAAATAATAACTAAAGATTTTCAATTTTACGCCAATCCCATGCGATATTTATTGTTTTACGTCATTTGCCGTTAGTTAGGACTGATCATTGACAATAATAATAAAATTATTATTATTATTTTACATCAAACTATTGAGCGGACGTTGCTGAAACCTTAGCAAATTAACGTTTTCTCGAAAATTATGATATGAGCTTTCAAATTTTAATCATCTTTATTTAAAGAAACAAAAAAACACAAAGAAACGTGATCAAAATAAAAGACTAGACCTTACGAGAAATTAGACGTAAAAGAAATTTCAGGTATCTTTTAAGATTAAATAACTAATTCGTAGAACCGTAAGACCACCATCAGAAACTGCAAAACTACGATAACAAACCCTTAGGTAAACAATCAGAAAAAGAATAAAAAAGGAGTTTGTGTGTGTGTGTGTGTGTGTGTGTGTGCGCGCGCTCGCGCGCGCGCGCGCATGAGTGTGACATTGTATTCTAGATATAACTGTTTAAATCATACAGCTTTGAAATATTTGTTATATTTTGTTATTATTCTGGCGTAGTGGTATTTTGTTGATTATCAATTGTATTAATTACAATATCCAATGTGATGTTTTAATTTTATTTATGTTTTCTTCTTTAAAGAGAAACACATATAGTTTCCCAAACACAAAGTTTGAAGAAGCATATATTATACTTTTGTTTAAAAGCGGAAAGCAAATTAACGTTTTCCCGAGAATTATGATATGTGCTTTCAAATTTTAATCATCTTTATTTAAAGAAACAAGAAAAACACAAAGAGACTTGATCAAAATAAAAGACTAGACCTTACGAAAAATTAGACCTACAAGAAATTTCAGGTATCTTTTATGATTAAATACCTAATTTGTGGAACCGTACGAAATGCAAAGCTAAACAAACCCTTCGGTAAACAAACAGAAAAAAATAAAGAAAGGATTTATCAGAGAAAAGGAGAGGAAGAGGGGGAGAGGAAGAGGGGGAGAGGAAGAAAGGAAGAGAAGGTAGAAATAAAATTCTTCATAGAAATTGTAACTACAACCTAAATATTTCAGAAGTTATCAAATAGCTAATTACCTCACAAAAAAACTAAAGAATTTGCTTGTCGACAGCAAATCGTTAGAGCCGCTGAATAAAACACGATAAGTTTTTTAATGTTTTTAACAAATATATACTTTATCTACATTTTTTGTAAAAAAAAATAATAATTTATAAAAACCTATCTCTCATAACTCAGAGAACACAGCTTGATTCCCTCGTTTATTATGGTTAACCTGGCCGTAATTATATTATTTAATAGGCCGTGTTTACGAGGCAGGGGCGTGACAGGTTTAGGGGTGGTTTGTAAAAATTGTCTTCATCTCCATTTAGTAATTTAATAAAACTTGATCTCTCAGTAACTTAATTAATTAATTTTATATTCTTGTTTTTTTTGTTAGGTAAAAAAGGATACATTTAGGTAGTTAGTTTTTTCTGTAAATGTTTGTGTTTTGATAAGGCATTTTTTAATTAAAAATTTATTCACGAAATTTTGGTTTTAACCTTGCATTGTGATGAAATGCACGAAAAATAGAGATCGGTTGGAAGATGAGGTAGTGGTAGCTGGAGATTACAAATAATAGTTGAGACAAAAAATTTGATTAAGATTTAAATAAAATGATTTCTGAAACAATTGTGAATATTTTAAATAAACGTTAATAAAATAACATTATAAATAGATAAACAAACGTTTGGAGTAGTTACAGTTGACCGGTGTCGAATTCACTATGTACCTTATATATAGGACTACTAACTCCATAAATGTTATAACTAAAAAATATGTTGAGAATAATACTTGCGATTAAGAGGAAGATTCATAATCTGAAAACAATACTGACAAAATGAGAAGAGCAGACAAAAGACGCTTTAAGATTTTGTGAGAACGGGAAGGAATTAAAAGTACGGGCCTAAGGCTTGGTAAATTTGAAGTCGGGTTTTTTTCAAACAAGATTCGGCTTTCATGAAACAACTACAAAGAAACCTGCGCTGCGAGGGTATCTCTGTTCTTTTATCTATTGTAATAGATGGTTTCTTTAAATCACACATTTTTCTGTTTCAACATAAATTAATAGTTAAGATTTTCTAAAACGAAAATTATATTTCTTTTAATTACTAAAATATAGTTTAAAAACTTTAAAATAATTATTTTTTGTAATGGTTTTTCAAATTTTATGGAAAACTCTGGGAATTTTTCTAAATGTTTCAAGAACAAACACACACACACACACACACACACAAACAGTATGTATGTGTGTGTGTGTGTGTGTGTGTGTGTGTGTGTGTGTGTGTGTGTGTGTGTGTGTGTGTGTAAGCAAAAACTATTAATGAAAGAGGGGCATATAATGTCCTATAAAGAAGGAGAGGAGAGGTCGCGACAAGGGTTAGAATATGAAGCAAGATAGCTCCTACGTGTGTGTGCATGTATGTGTATGCATGTATGTGTATGCATGTAAGCAAGAAACTATTAATGAAAGAGGGGGATATAATGTCCTATAAGGAAGGAGAGGAGAGGTCGCGACAAGGGTTAGAATATGAAGCAAGATAGCTCCTACGTGTGTGTGCATGTATGTGTATGCATGTATGTGTATGCATGTAAGCAAGAAACTATTAATGAAAGAGGGGGATATAATGTCCTATAAGGAAGGAGAGGAGAGGTCGCGACAAGGGTTAGAATATGAAACAAGATAGCTCCTACGTGTGTGTGCATCTATGTGTATGCATGTAAGCAAGAAACTATTAATGAAAGAGGGGGATATAATGTCCTATAAGGAAGAAGAGGAGAGGTCGCGACAAGGGTTAGAATATGAAGCAAGATAGCTCCTACGTGTGTGTGCATGAATGTGTATGCATGTATGTGTATGCATGTAAGCAAGAAACTATTAATGAAAGAGGGGGATATAATGTCCTATAAGGAAGGAGAGGAGAGGTCGCGACAAGGGTTAGAATATGAAGCAAGATAGCTCCTACGTGTGTGTGCATGTATGTGTATGCATGTATGTGTATGCATGTAAGCAAGAAACTATTAATGAAAGAGGGGGATATAATGTCCTATAAGGAAGGAGAGGAGAGGTCGCGACAAGGGTTAGAATATGAAACAAGATAGCTCCTACGTGTGTGTGCATCTATGTGTATGCATGTATGTGTATGCATGTAAGCAAGAAACTATTAATGAAAGAGGGGGATATAATGTCCTATAAGGAAGGAGAGGAGAGGTCGCGACAAGGGTTAGAATATGAAGCAAGATAGCTCCTACGTGTGTGTGCATCTATGTGTATGCATGTATGTGTATGCATGTAAGCAAGAAACTATTAATGAAAGAGGGGGATATAATGTCCTATAAGGAAGGAGAGGAGAGGTCGCGACAAGGGTTAGAATATGAAACAAGATAGCTCCTACGTGTGTGTGCATCTATGTGTATGCATGTATGTGTATGCATGTAAGCAAGAAACTATTAATGAAAGAGGGGGATATAATGTCCTATAAGGAAGGAGAGGAGAGGTCGCGACAAGGGTTAGAATATGAAGCAAGATAGCTCCTACGTATGTGTGCATGTATGTGTATGCATGTATGTGTATGCATTTAAGCAAGAAACTATTAATGAAAGAGGGGGATATAATGTCCTATAAGGAAGGAGAGGAGAGGTCGCGACAAGGGTTAGAATATGAAGCAAGATAGCTCCTACGTGTGTGTGCATGTATGTGTATGCATGTAAGCAAGAAACTATTAATGAAAGAGGGGGATATAATGTCCTATAAGGAAGGAGAGGAGAGGTCGCGACAAGGGTTAGAATATGAAGCAAGATAGCTCCTACGTGTGTGTGCATGTATGTGTGTGCATGTATGTGTATGCATGTAAGCAAGAAACTATTAATGAAAGAGGGGGATATAATGTCCTATAAGGAAGGAGAGGAGAGGTCGCGACAAGGGTTAGAATATGAAGCAAGATAGCTCCTACGTGTGTGTGCATGTATGTGTATGCATGTATGTGTATGCATGTAAGCAAGAAACTATTAATGAAAGAGGGGGATATAATGTCCTATAAGGAAGGAGAGGAGAGGTCGCGACAAGGGTTAGAATATGAAGCAAGATAGCTCCTACGTGTGTGTGCATGTATGTGTATGCATGTAAGCAAGAAACTATTAATGAAAGAGGGGGATATAATGTCCTATAAGGAAGGAGAGGAGAGGTCGCGACAAGGGTTAGAATATGAAGCAAGATAGCTCCTACGTGTGTGTGCATCTATGTGTATGCATGTATGTGTATGTATGTAAGCAAGAAACTATTAATGAAAGAGGGGGATATAATGTCCTATAAGGAAGGAGAGAAGAGGTCGCGACAAGGATTAGAATATGAAGCAAGATAGCTCCTACGAACACGAAATATGGCTTTAGCGTTGTATGACAAACTCAGAGCATTCAGACAACGATAACAAAAGACTCTTGTCACTTTGTATGCGCCTTTTCAAATGAATATAAAATTCTCTGTTGATGAATGGAGGATCGTACTTGTATATTACACCCTGTTGGGTTCCAATGAAGAGACGCTAATTACGTCTTGTTCCCCTAAATGTTACATGAGCATAATGAGATATATACATATATACATACATACATATATATATATATATATATATATATATATATATATATATATATATCTATATAATCACAGAGGGGTTTGACATCGGTCAAGTGACCAAAGGTGCCTCATAATATAAGGTAAAAATAATTGCACTTAGTGGTGGAATAACTGTTTACAATTAACAATAATTACTATATATATATATATATACATACTGTTATACTTTAAAATAGGAAATAACTATTTTGTCGCTTTTCATCTTTGTTAATACCTGTTTAATAGGCTATTTTCACTCAAATAAATACGTCAATAATATGTCAGTTAAATAATATGCCTCACTTACGAAATCAAATTGATTTTGATGGTTTACAATCGTCATGAATTTACAACGTTAATACCATCTTTTACCAAGTAACGTTTTAGGACTACCACAATATGTAATAGAACATGCATTACTATTCAGCCATATTAAAGCAAAGATAAAATGTATACGGTTAGGGTAAATTTGCTTATAGAAAGAGAAACTGTTGCTGAAAGTGGAAAAACACATTATTTTATCAAATAATTATTCAAGAACTGCCGCATTATAGTAAACTAATTTTCAATTGAGCTCTATTAAGTACATCAACCACTATCCGTTTAGTATAGTTTAGGTGTAAAAACAAAATGAACCCCAACCTATTGCAAATCAGACGCTTGCCGAGTTGAGCAATCCGCCTTCATGTTTGCGTTCATCCAACAAAACATGTTTGTTACGATGTGTGCTTGTATGACCCATTAGGAAATATAATTTGCTTATAACCAAACCTAAGCTAACCGAGTACTTGTACTATAAAGTACAATCAGTAATATAGTATATACTTATTACACTTTGATATTAATTGCGACCAAACCTTTTGTTAACTAAAGTTTGTAAAATTGTTAACTTACTCCTGAAGAAGTCGGGAGGCTGAAGAAGTCGTAAGACGAAAACGTTTCCTCCAAGTGTAAGTCAACAATTTAACAATCTTTAGTTAGCAAAAAGCTGATAGCAAGTAATATCAAAGTGTATTAAGTAATTAACAAGAAGGTCGTCAGGAACAGCAACAAGATTTCGATATAATATATACTACACTATAATACAGACTGACCAATGCTTTAGTAAACATTGAGTCCATAGAGTATCATGGGTATTTGTACAGTGAATTCGTTTTGTATTTTCAAATTTTAACTACAATATAATGTCATGCTTTTTCTTGTTCAAGTAACATAAGTGTTACTTATGGCACTCCAACATATGTAAAACACGTGTAAAAATCATAATTAATCTAGTTTTCGTCAAATACTACCCAATAGATCATTAACAAATGTTAAAGTCTAACCAGTCCATTTCCACACTGAATTTTTGCTAAAAATAACAATTCTTTATATAAATAGCTGAATTATCTAATTAAACAACAATTAGGTATTCTAATACAATTATATAACTTAAAACTATAACTAAGATATCTAAACAATTGGAAGATTTAACAATTTCTCTTACGAAGTGAACTAATACATTTTGCACAATATAAGATTAAGGTTAGAAATAAACTGCAGCCACAATCAAAATCAAACAACGTTTTCCCCTTCTGGAAACCACTCTACAATCTAATAAGGAAAATTCAATCAACTTTCAATCAAAGGTCGGTTGTTGAGTAATAGCCTCTGTCAATACACGCCAATCAAATCTTGGCGGTTTCGTCGTAGGAAAGAGATTATACTTTGGTTAATCCATTACTAATGAAAATCAGACTTTAAAATGGTTAAACAAATAACAGTTTTATTTCGGTTTTATAGTTTATATAAGTTTGGGTATTTTTAAATTAAATATGTACTTACTTATGTTTGCGTGATTTTGCGCGTGTAATTATAATATCCATAGTTTTAGTAAGGGGTCAAAATATATTCTTATAACACCTAACTTGGGCTTTTTAAATTTTGGCCTTCCCAACGTAACCTACGCAACACCTCTCCTCTAACATTAAAGCCACTTCCAAAACAAATCATTCATAGCACACCTAGGCATTACCTCCCCACTAACATTAAAGTCACTTCCAAAACAAATCATTCATAGCACACCTAGGCAACACCTCCCCACTAACATTAAAGTCACTTCCAAAACAAATCATTCATAGTACATCTAGCCATTACCTCCCCACTAACATTAAAGTCACTTCCAAAACAAATCATTCATAGTACATCTAGCCATTACCTCCCCACTAACATTAAAGTCACTTCCAAAACAAATCATTCATAGTACACCTAAGCATTACCTCTTCACTAACATTAAAGTCACTTCCGAAACAAATCGTTCAAAGCACAATGTGCCACAAATATCTGAATCAGCGTTTTTGTACTCGCTTCATTGTTTAGTTGAGTAGACATTTCCTCTAGTTTCATTGATGCTTTAAGTCCGCGTATCTTTGGTTAATTCCCACGTTGAACATCAACAAATCTGTAGTACGGAAATCAATATCCAAATTCAATAAATAAATCAAGGTTTCGTAAAACGTATTTTCATGATACTTAGATATCTCAAGAATCTCTAGTTTTAATTTGTGAGAAAAAAATACTATTACAGAACATGATAATTCTTGATTTTGAAAACAACACTAAGAAATTTCAATACTAAATTGTTCTGGTAAAAATGCTTTCATCGTTATCTGATAGATTATTGTTTTGTTTAAGGCTATCAGTTTTCCTCCTACCCTGTAAGTATAAGGTATCATGATCACCTACGAAGGGTAGGAAGTTATCGCGTATATTTGTAGGGTAAAGGTAGAGAACAGAATACTACCTAGTAAGGTAGATATTATCGCATCACGTGGTTAGGTTGCTTACCTGAATTAGAGCTACTCTCTATTAGGTTTATTCGATAACACAGTGCCTACCCGTTACACCTCCATTAGTAGGAAGATAGACAGGTGTGAGGAAATAAGTAAATTACATAAGGACCCCTTGTTTTTTACAATAAGGTAAAAGTTTGGTATCGCATGACCATGGATAGAAAGCACCCATTTGATGTTCGTTGAATACGAAATAAACATTAATATCAACATTTTAAAATTAATGCAATTTAGAATTTACAGCATGAATTTGGTTATTTTAAAACATCGACATGCTCTCAAGTGGGGGGAAGAGATAAACCCACTACACCTTATCTCTGCAGGCCTAGATTTGTATACATATATCGCTAATACGTCCTATGTGTATATCCAATGTATATAATACAACAGGGTTATATCTGAAGAATGTGTTCAATCCGACTAACACGTGAAATTAACATAAGGAATACATAAGCAAGGATACACAGCATGGATAACACCCCTTAGTGACGTGTCCAATATCCAAGACCAACTGTGCCTTTATCAATTCCGATTTTTTCAAACAAAACATTCGACAATTTGTTTCAAACGTCCGAGCTCAGATTGCATACCAACTGTGTCACTATACATCCTAGTCGTCTTGGTAATCGATAAGGACAGAAAATTCCCGGTACGATTTTACAGAAGCGCCTAGTAGACGGGCGCCACTCAACTTGGGCGTCAGACTTTGGATCGTTATTCCCCTCAAGGCGGACTGGATTCATAGATGCGAGATTAAAATAATAGGTTTTTTATTGACGACGATTAAACTATGAAACCAGATGTACAGTTAATCCGAGTTTTATGGGTCTTTGTATTTACCACTTTACTCTTCATAATGAAAAGTTGTTTCACTACACATTCAATAACGGAACATATTATTATTTTATACGTCCCCTTGTTAAGGACGTAGTAATAAGGGTGGAGATAAGTTTAAACTCCTTGGAAAAAGTGTATTGCAGATAAGAGCCACGTGAGATAATACTTACCTTGAAAAGCACACAAACAATCTTTTAATAAAGCAAAAAATGAACCCATGGGTAAATAAACAAAAAGAAAAAAAACAGACGTATTTTCATTGCAAAATATTTTTTCCACTTTGAATCATCCACGTACACTCCTTTATAAAAGTTATATTTTATTATTAAACTTGATATTGAAACAAGAAATAGGAAAACAATAAAATGATGAACTATTTTGATGAAACTAAAAAACAAACTAGCTATAGAAAATACTACTAATGGTAACATAACTAGATAAATAAAAAACATTAATATCCAAAACATATTAATATTTTATAAAAATATTCTAATTAATAATCTATAACAATTATAAACACAAAATTTAACCTACAAACATCATAATTAATTATAATGGTAAATTTTCCACAGTTCTAAGTATGTTCAATTAATGTTAAAAATTTATTAAATCAGTGCATACTCATCCCTTTAATACAAACTCTACTGTACACGGTGATAAATGTTTTAATATCTGTCAAGAGACTGCCTTACTTAAATTTGACTCATTATAGTGTCTCTGACAGATTTAAATTAAGCGTGTGTAGATAGATCTGTGAGATCACAACATTAAAGGCGGGTCTATGTCTGGAAAGCTGAGCGTACTGGAAGTTCACGATCTTATTTTAGTCCTACCTAAAGTTTACTTATTTACTCGTTCCATATCTCCATTCACCAAGCGGTAGGCGGAACGATATTCTCCCCTTGAAATATGAAAACCAACACTTTATCAGTGTCATGTCTAGCAAAGACCGCTTGACAGACTTCAATTTCGGGGGTTCGGAGCGAGGCGGGAATTTAGAATTTTGCACAAACTTAGTGACAACTCGTTTTAATATCAATTTAATTTGCTATGCTTTCTGTGGCTTAACATATCCTTTTTTATATATCTGTTTATAATGTTTTGTGTTATTCAAGAACAAAACATTAATTTTTTACATTCTGTTTGTTTATTTTCTTTGAATAATCATACAGAAATATTAATATTTTCTCAACCAACTGGTGCGCGAGCATGTGATGAGAGATGACCAAGGAAGTGCAGGATGTAGAGGTGGGAGCTAAGCAATAACAAGGGTTACAAAGAAGATACACAAGAGATACATGTAGACTAGTCGGAAAAGGAATATTATAAAATTATAAATGGAATGAAACCACACACAATAAATACGAAGACTTTAGCTATTTGCGACAAACTTTCTTTTGAAGTATTCGTATTTCACTTCTGATAAATTCAATCACAAAAAGTTTTGGAAACTGAAAAAACGTGTTATGAAAATAACCTCTGATGCGTTGAATGTGCAATTTGTACGTTGATACGTGTGATTTTCGACCATTTCCTCAGGAATCCAATATATTTTTTCAAAGTGAAATATGTTTTTGAATATGCAAATTTATTAATGTTAGTATGTATTTATGATTAATGTTTCAAGTGATTCAAATTTGCTACAATTTTAAAATTCTATACACTCGATTTAGAAGAGGAAAAAAGTATCTGTATAAATTTCCAAAAATAGTCATTTATTATGTGTGCATTGGGTTCTGTGTGTCGCTTGCTCCTCCGGGCATTTGTGTTGACTGTGGCGCAGGATAGTAGCAGATTAGGGCATTACTAACTATAAAGGGCCGAACCCATATCTTAAACAAGCTATAGGTTAAATAAGCATACAATGAGAAACAATCAAATAAATACATTTTTCAAAGCAATTTTGTAAGCAATAATGTAAGCAATAATGTTATTAGAAACAAGATTAAATCCAGTTTAAGTACGTTCAGAAAATCATAACTATTTTAAACTAAACGTTTTTCGATGAATCTTTACTCCATTAAACGTTGAATTAAATTTTAATACAAATCAATAACAAATTGTTACAATAAATTACGTTTACACTGAATATATATATTATAAGTGTTTTAGCAGACAAAATTGTGATATTTGTAACCAGGAAATATTACGTTTTTTAGACAAAAACGTTTTCGAATTCCACTATATTTTGTTGCTATTACTTGTGACTTGATCAATTTACGGGACATTAAAATTATACCTAATTTTATCAAAGTAAACTACGTGGATCCTTCGACTACGTTCCTAAACCTTTCAATGTTTGCCTGTGCTAATAACGGGCTGGACGCGTGTTTGTTTAGGTTCTCGGAGTAGAAAGGGGGCCAAATACAGGACAACTAGCACCGAGTGAAAGATAAATAACCGAAGGCAGGAGCTCCATTCTCAATAAAGACATTCTTTCACGGTATTTGCTTATTTTTAAACTGTATTTGCAAAAATGTTCCCCATAGTTTGAAGAGAAATGCCTTTTTAGATAGGACGTTTATAAGAACATGTCAGTAACCTATCTGAGCTAAACAGCTGGCTGGGAAATGAACCAAGTTGATAAGCGCACTTGTTGCAATACTTGTTTTACTAAGATCATTTAAATTTGCGTGTCTCATAACTGTGGTCGTTGCTAGAGTTTGTATATATCGGAAAGCATCTGGGATTTAGACATACGTGACACGGCTACAACGCGAACAAAGTATCGTGAAGATACTAGCTGGCGCTGACACTTATATACAAATATTTAGTTATAAACACTGCATTGACCACATCTTACTTCACAAATTATATGAGTTCAATAGAAACCAATACAGAGCTGAGATTTTCCTTCTGAAAGTTTACTAAACCTGTAGTATTGATGACTGCTATTACTCACTATAGTTCATCACGATACCTGTTGAAATCTTGTTGTGAGTTGTAAATAAGTCTGATATATCTACAACTGCTGTCAGTATATATTAAACGTCACTCAGATATAATCCTAACTAAGCTTCAACCGTCTCGATTAAGCGGCTCAAGAACATAGTTCCGAAAACGTAACTGAGGTGCCCTAGAATTAGGATTTTTTATTCAAAAAAAATTTTATACAAAAAATACATCTTTAAAAACAATAAGAAAAAAATACAATTTTATTAGATACAAAAAATAACTTATTTTTCTAGGGAGGCTGCTTCAGCTTCTCTTCGTCGTCGCCTTCGCCATGCCCGCTTCTTGTTCCGCCACCGAAGTTTAGTCCTGACCTCTTTTTCCACATCCTCTCTCGTTTTCCTCGTAGAGTTGGTTGTGGTTGATGACGAAATATTTGTCCTTTATGTTGACCCCCGGAGCAAGAACGAGCTCAGTAACCTCTTTAAAAGAGGTCGTAAGCTCGTCGTCCGGGATGAGCTCAGAGCAGGTGTCGTCCGCCTCCTCGGAGTCCCAGAAGAAATACTTCTCCTTCAGCTCCTCTACAGGCTTAGCCTTGGGCCGACGGCGGCGACGCCAGACTCTCTCCCAGCCGATAGCACAGCAGCGGGATCCTCCCTGTACTCGATGTTCCGGTACTTCCTCTTACGAGGGGGAGCAGTTTTCTTGGATACCACAGTATCTGGCGGCGACGACGACGCAGCCTCTTTGCTGTCCGCAGGTGTTGGCGGCAGCACCTCGAGGGAAACTGTAAGTCTCCCAAGGACCTGGCAATCGTTTCTCGCCCCGGGCGTCTGCTTCTTCTGTCGGCGGGGCCGGGACTCGTGCTGGGGACAGCCGCCATACCGCTTGGACGCGTGTCCAACGGTCCTGCAGTCCTTGCACTGGCCGCTCAGAGTCGTCACCCTTAATGTCCTGACGGTGACGACACAGCTGAATCCGCTGTGAAGGCTCTCCTGCAGTTCGCCAAAGAGACGCTGAAGGTCCTCCTCGCAGGCCACTGGAACGGGCAGGAAATCCTGGCGACACGGAACCAACAGGGGTAGACGCTCATCTGCATCGGTCTGCTTGCACATAACCGGTCTGCTTGCAGTACAATTTTACACCGACTATCTACCAGCGCTGTTTGTAATACTTTCAACTTATGTGACGGAAACTTGAAATACAAACATAAAAGTTAATTTAAAACATTTAAGCTTTTAACATAATAGTGATATAGCTGTAATATTAGTAATAGACTAATCAGTTGGGGTATTGCATTATGGGAAAACCTAGCCGTTTGGAAAGTTCTATTGGTCCCAACTAAACTGGAAAGAAATAGTAGTATCGTCTCATGCAAGGGCGGGCAGGTCACCTGTAGAACTTTAGCGCCTACACCACTAAAAAAAGTAGTGTTTTTTTAAAAATTAGCCACGAGTTTAGAGTTGGATTCGTGGAGACGCGGTCTCACGTGCCGGACTGAATTGTTTCTGCAACAATTTTCTTTGTAGAATCTATCTTTGAGGTAAGATTTAAAAGGTAAGCTGAAAGACAGAAACTTCAAGTAAGTTTTCTTTTTTTTCCTTGTGCTTCGCCTGTGGGAGGGTTTCCTCCACGAGCCATGACCGGATATTACAGTATCTAAGGTAAAACAGCCTTTATACAAACTGCAGCGAACATATGTTGACTATATTTCCTATGTTAACAATACAAGCATATTACATTAAATTTTATAGACTGCAATGTCTCTTTTATTTAAAACTGAAAATATATCACAACAAAATACGTATCAGTCTTAAAATAAATCCCCAAACATTTCAAATAGTGACTTAATTAAATATTTTAGACAAGTCGTCTAGATAGGTCTGCAGAACCTTTTCTACATTAGAAGTTTGGATTAAATTCTACCGGTATAAAGATCAAGAAAATTAACTCTAAGTAAAAGCCCAGTGCGAATTATATCATAATTCGTAGAAATATATACAATTAATAGATACTATAGCAGAGTGCAACAGGATAGTATAGAGTTGTCTAATTACTGATTTTGCTCCAAAACTCCCAATCGTGCGTATCTTGGTCTGTTTCTTGCGCTCAGATTCACAGTTGGAGATACTAATAGCAAATGCCGTATATTATTAATTATTACACAGCTTCATTAACAATTATTTTGCAATTTTATTTTTAAAAAACTGTTCAATATAAAAAATGTATAATCAGGTCGCTGAAAGCGATTAGTTCTACAACCGTTCATTCAATATAAATCATATAAAATTATAAAATGCATTACCGGAGATTTGTTAACCATGTCACTTTTAAGATGAATGTAATTACTAGTTTATAAATAAATAAATAAATAAATTGTAATATATATATATATATTTATAAACACTGGATGTCCAAAACTTTGTTACAAAAAATATTGGACGGCTACGTACATAGCCTCATATGTTTATCGTCCAGAAGTGCATAAAGATCTGATATCACCTGACCAAACTAATCTCGAACAAAAATTAAATTATCTTCAATATGAATAGGGATAGTTATCCTGTGAGAGCCTGCGCTCTGGTGTCGCTATCGGAACTAGTTTCAATTAATGCAGATAACTTTAAATACTGATTGTATTTTTTTCACAAAAGAAAATTTATAATCCTCACCCTTCCTTCATATATTTATATACATAATTCGGAGATGTATATACATTACTTAGAGAAATAAAGATTTTTGGATAAAATATTCATAAAAACATATCCATATTGTCTCTAACAAACCAATTCGAAATATTAATTATACTTTCAGGTTGTTAAGTGGTTACAAAAAATTACAAAGCTTAAAACGTGGGTAGGTTTAAGTTTAAAGGTGTTAAGTCTAAGCTATTCTGAATAATCCTAATCAAGTCAAGGAAGATCTCTAAGAATTATCTAAAGCCAACTTGTGTTTACTTAGGACAGAAAGTCAATGCTCTTCCATGGAAACACCATCCAGTAACAATGGTTAAATAGGGTTAAAATTGGCAATAAAACGACAATAAGGATCCAATCGAAATAAATCTACCAAGAAACTCTTAGTACAGTAATCCAGATGGGGAAAACAAGAAGAAAAGTTGACGAAGAGCCCCTGGATCAAAACCTCTTATTCTTTCGTCCTAAAGTGGTCAAAGTAGAAATATATTGTAAATAAAGTATACACAGGTGAATCTTCTGCCCCCACTAAACCGATATTATCGACTTCCGCTTTACGGGGGAGTAGCGACAGTCCCGAATACGAATTATGAATCACGTCAC
>JBAIZL010000001.1:146927543-146985043 GCA_036971475.1 Prosapia bicincta | reverse complement strand
ACTAAAAAACGTAATAAAATGCTGTCATAAAAAAAGTAACTCAAGTAAAAGTGTTTTGTTTTCTTCTGAACTTTTTTTTACCGAATCTCTACATTTTCTTATACACATCACGTTTATTACTCCAAGTTAAAAGTTTTTGTAAAATTAATTTGCAAATTACCCAAAATTAAAAAAGCTAGTTTGCATTGAGCAACGTGTGTTTATTTAAAATGATTTATGTTGTTTAAACATCGATAATTTATTACAACATTTGCTATTTGCTTGATAATTAAACTAATTCTTGTTTGTCAAATTTATTTTGTAATTTGTAGAAATTTGGTAGAAATGTTTCAATTAACTTTGAGAGTTTTGGTACTTTTTTTCAATTTTAAAAACAAAAATCCATTTCAAATTACGAAAATTTAATTAAGGATCAACTGTAAAATACTCTCTGTTCCTACAATATATCTGTACAGTATTGGAAGTTTATTCATGAATGTAGTCAGTAAAACATACCAACTGGCTAGATATACTTTGTTAAACCCGAACAACACTTTTATAAACAGTAAATGTATTATGTCTGTAGAGAAGTAACGCAAAATACAGAGCTGATACTAGGAGAGTTTGATAGTGGTTTACAAACAGAAAATTTAAAATGGAAAATTATATGTTTTATAAAGTAAAAAAGAGTAAAATATACTCATTAATACTCTTTAACGAAGAGTAAATCGCAACAACAATAAATCATACCGTACTAGATTTGTAAACAGACTGTATATTTATATAATGAAACTGTGGTCACTTGTGATAGTGGAGAAATCTAAGTTGATACAATCAGTTAAAGTTAAATTGATCGGTAAACCTAATTACAGTAAATGGAATACCTATGTTTCTATATACTAATTTCATTATCTGGTAAAACGCACTTTATGTTGCTAGGGGTAACCAAATGTGCTGAAGTGCAATTTGTAAATACATTTTAATTTATTGTATCCTGAGATTGTTGTAAACTACACTATTGGACAGTTAAACTGAATGTAGACGTATTCGAAATGAGAAGAGAAAGAAGGTAGTTTGAAAGAGGAATAAAAAAAGTGTGCTAAAACAAATATTAAACATTACTACTGTAATGATATAAAAGAGAAGAGTTACTGCAGAAAGCTTATGGCAGTAAGACCATGTAGGCTCTGAGAGTGGAATGAATACGAAGAACTCAATAGAGAGGAAATAAATAATAACCAAAATGAGAACAAAAGACAAAACTGAGATAAGGGAAACAGTTGAGCAGAATATAAACGGTAAGTGAAAGACAAAGGGAATGACTTAAATACAGAAGAAGGAAAACTAAAACTAGAGCGATATATATCAGATATTTCCAAAGAGTTACTCCATATTAGACACAATAATCACTGAGATATGTAATCAGACTAGAATATTTTTACACAGTGGAACACATAACTATAAAAGCTTATCGTCAGTAGAACACACACACACACACACTCTCTCTCTCTCTCACACACACACTCTCTCTCTCCCACACACACACACACACACACACACACACACACACACACACACACACACACACACACACACACACACACACACACACACACACACACACACACACACACACACACACACACACACATACACACACACACACACACACACACACACGAACACACACACACACACACACACACACACACACACACACGAACACACACACACACACACACACACACACACACATCTATATATACTTTTATATAACTTTTTTTAAACTAATGCTTGCTATAAAACTGTAGAGCATATCATTATTAGCTGGCTACTACCGGCCTCGATTTTTATCCTGTTAAAGGAATAACTCTCTTGTAACTCCATGTTATCTTCTAAAATGCTGCTAAGATGTTTTTTAGAATACAATTTCAGATTTGAGTCAGTATAGAAAACTCAAAATTGTGTGAAAATTTCTTTGCATATGTTTTAAATAAAAATAAGTATGTACAATCGAACAAAGCATGTACACATAGCTCTACAGACAAAAGAATGCAATTATAGAATAAAGAATATATTTTATAAAAACAACAATAACATATTTGTTATTTCTATATTTTAATAACATATTTGTAATAAATACAAACCATAAATTCATTTTTACGCTGAACAATTACCGATGCGTCAAAACTATGCCCGATCAGGTTTGAAATTTCGAAGCATTTTAATTTACCTTTTGTGTAATATAGCACGGTATAATCCCTTGGTTCAATGAACACGCTTTAGGGAAATATATCGATACGTTAACCGCTGAATGTGCACCGCGTTGAACACATCGAAATGCAGTGAAGTTAATTTATTTCATGATGCCTTTATGACGTCATACAATTATACTTAAATGCATCCATTCACGATATTTACAAAATCGGTTCAGATAAAAAAAGGGTTTTGAGATTTTTTGTGGCATGAATGATTTCTGAAAATATTTCTGATTTTGAAACAATGTAGTATTTAACCGTAACAAAACAGCTGTCTTGTCCTTTAGATTTATTTAGTCTATTTAAACACAATTTATAAAAAGTTAAAATAACTGAAATTCCATTTAAAACACCCCCAAAAGGAAAATAAAAAAGTTTATTAGCAAATTAGGGGTTAGGTAGTTGTATAAGGGGAGGCTTTTAATTACACGAGATTACCTGTGCGACAAGAACTCTTTATGAATATATAATTATGCAACTATTAAGTGAAGGTATAAGAAAACTAATAATATTAACAGAAGTAAGGACGAAAATTAACAAAAGGATTTTCAGCGTGAACATCAGAATATGTTAGAAAAGCTGAAAAAAATAATCTGAGTATGGAAAAATTAAGCAGGGAAACTACTTTTAAATTGAATAAATGATGAATTGTGCACTGGAAGAATGAGAACTCTTCTAGATAGAAACTTCGGCCTGAAAATATTTCTGGTGATAGGATCTCTTAAGAGTAAAGGATGTCACGCTCAGCAAACAGCAAATAACAGAAGGGTTAGGAGGAACTACTGTTTAATGTGAAGGAAGGACTTGTCCTCGTGCAGAAACTATGTACCGAATTGCAATTAAACCAATTCATTTTCAATCGCCAATTATTATTGAACGAGCAATCAATACTCGATGTATCTCTAAAGCAATTACTAATCGGAATAATAGATTGCTCGTTCATTTTGTTTTGGGTAGATTCCAAATGAGACCCGTATTATTTACACTCATACACTCACGCGCGCGCGTGTATGTGTATAATCGTTATTGCAAGATCTTTGTATAAACACGAGTATATTTATTTCAAACAATATTTTCCCAAACTACAAAGTATCTGAAACTTCAGACATGTTTCAACGGGGCTAGGTATGTGAATAGCCTACTCACAGTTTGTTTCATAATTGCATATCCAGCGCCTACCATAGAAAATAAAAAGGAATAAGTTTTTTTTATATACATATGCTGTATTAAAAACCCTGCCTAAATCCTAAATACATTTCCATTGGAAACATCTTTCTCCTGCAATAAATATGAAGATGAAATAAAAATTTAATTTTCTAGTAAGAAGATTTCTGTGTAAATCATATCTGTGTAACACTTGTGGAAGAAAGATGTAGATAGTATTGAACCTAATGTTAAAAATAAAGAATTTAAAACGAATGACTGAAGATTAGAAAATTATATTTATGCTATTTTATTTACGTTTTTAAATTACAAAAGAAAACTGATGAACAAATATATTCATATAAAATCAAGTTTTTTTCCTTCATCCGAAAAAAGTTACAATTTTTAAAAACAGATGGTCGCTTCGTTACGTAAAGGTTTGGAAAACTTGTGAAAAGTTCATAACTATGTCGTTTACTAAAACAGTTTGATCCCCGTTCAGCAAGGGTAATACTGAAACCAGAAACTTCTCGTTACCTTGAGCATTGAATTTAACTGCGATAATTGTGTCATCTGAGGCAGAATCCGTTCAGTCTCAGCTTGGAACTTAAATCCTTGATTTCGATTCCAGGGGTTCTACTCATGATCTGGCTAATGCTATCCTGTTAAACGAACAGTGTCGGAAATAAAATGTTTACGGTGCGAAACTATAATAAATTAAATAAATACCCACTCCATAGTAAAATGTTGTCATAGACGTTATGCAGCGAGACGCTAGCCCAAGGCAACTCAATGGATAAAAGGTGGCGGTGGGTGAGTGATGAATCTTTTTTAGGCACGTACTACGATATAATAAAACTGAATATCTGCCACGTTTTTAAATTCCTTACGTTCACACTCTCGTTATATATATACCTTGCAAACATTTTCAATCATAATCAAATACATTTTTATTTATCTAATCACGTTCAAATACATTTTTTTAACCTGTATTGGATGACAATTTATGTTAATACAGTTTTTTCACATATTTATTCAATAATTATATTATAAAAATTTGGAAGGTCTAGGCCGGATTCGAACTATCTTCATGTTCAAAGTCTAGCGCTTTTGGCACTGAGCCAACTTTCCCATAGCTAGAAGTGTGTGTGTCTCTATTTTGCTCTCATCTGGTTGTCGTCGAAACCTCTATTGTACGTTTTTTATGCGTTGCCTTGGTTACCACACAATATCATAAATAATGCGAAGTGATTAAAAATGAATAAAAAGAATAAAATTAACAAACAAACTGGATTAAAGGTACAAAACCTTGCTTCACAAACTGACAATGCGAAAGAAAAGCGAAAAGAAACTACAACGCAATGCAAGCGAAAAAAGCGTATAAATAGTAACACACAAAAATAATAGTCCAATATCATACATTCAAAAAAAAAAAAAAAAAAAAAATGGAAAATTACAAGGAAATTCAATTTTTATTTTGCTACTTAAAATTGTTATTCTGACATATGTATATACATATTTATTTAGTTGTAATTATAAATTAAAAAGAAACAAAAATAAAATGTTTCTTTGTTTAATTAAGTAAGAATTAACTTGAGCATTTTTATTCATTACTTGTTTACTTCAGAAATGGGTTCGTACTTGTACTTAATTGTCTTTCAAGTAATGAGTGTATTTATTTGTACCTTTTATTGGGATGTTTCTAGAAAGCGAGGCCATATTTGACCATAAGGACTAACAATAGGTTTTCAAATTGAAAGGTTAGATACAAACTTTTGTTTATTTCCAATATAATTAATTAGGCTTATTTATCTACTCATTGTTTTAGTATTTTGCTAGACTGAAAAATAGTTTTAGTATGTTTATGCTTTGTGTTTATTATTTTCACTATAGAAATGATGGCATATATCCATATTTACAGCTTTATATTTATTTGCTATAAAAAAGATTTGCAAAAGCCTCGTAAGTAGTTCTAGACATTACGATAAACAGATTTGTTTCAATTGAAACAATTAAGGCTAATGTTTTTGTTTGGGATAGTATAATTCACTTCGGAAAACTCTTTTAAAGTGAAGTAATATTAAAAGCTTTGACATCGCCTTTCTCTTCATTATGGGACGAATAAAGTGAGACGTATTTGTTGCTGCAGTGAGACAAATGGAGAGGCACGCTCACTGGAGTACTTCGCATGTCATGTTCACTGAAGTCAGCCACATAATCTGGTAAATAATGGCGTTACATACGATCATTTAATTTTGAAACTTTGTGCACCTATTTAGTTTTATGGTTACATTTATACGTCAACTAATATGACTTTTAATTAACATTCCGAGGATTAATTTCATGTGTGTATTATATTACATAAAATTTTACGTTTGTGGGCTGGTTTACTAAACAATAGCTTTACAAATACTAAATTTGTTGAAATGGCAGGCTTGGTAAAAGTTTTGAAGTTTAAGCGGAGAGATTGGTTCGATTGAAACATATATTCATAATCGAAACATCACATTTTCATTTACAACACAAAAATAGTGGTAGTGTATTTCGTATTGGGCATTATGTTTGCTGTAATATATTTCTGAAAACAACTTTTTAATCAAGCCTTTTTTCATTTATAAAACATTATTATTATTTTCAAGAACATAGATAAGCTCAAGAGGAAAACAAATCTTTATACATCTGTATAACGTTTCTAACTTTAACGTAATTGATTATTATTATATAAAACTCCGAACGGAACTAATTCAAGACATCGTTAACAAAAGATAATCTCGATACAAACTTGCTTCATTTAGTATTTCTCATTATATTTTATAACAATTTGCTTCAGTTTCTGCTCCAATAACGTTCCGAAGAATGTCTGGTATTTCATTACTAGTATCATAAAGTGATTTAAATTATGCGGGCATAGTTGCGCAATATTTTACGAGAAAATGTTATTAAAACATCCCTCTGTTTAAACATTGTTGCATGTGAGCTTATCGCGACCACCACCCCCGCTCTGAGTTTACACCATTCCCGCCTGAGCGAGTTAAAGCATTTCCATTAGTCGCAAATGATTAAATGACACAATTTTATCTAATCGCGAAAAACGTTTTTATAACTATATCATAAAACTACAAAACATTCATTGAGAAGAGCCAAATATATTGGAACCGAATGAGAGACTAATATTATCGGAAGGTTAGTTTAATTATGCTCTAGAATAGGTGTATTAAAAAAATTATGTAAAAATATAAAAACAAATGTTATCCATATCTGCTTGTATTGGAGATAATAGTGAATAGATTATAGAACCTGAGTCTTATCACCTACATATAGGTCATACCAATTACTAAAAATGTTTTCTCAAAGTATTACAGAAAAATAACAACGATTATTAAACTAAAATTATTACATAAAAACATGAATATATACAAAGTTAAAGAAACGCATTGATCATAAATATAAGATCTGTAAACAATACTATCACTCGCTAGAAAAGAAAATTGTTATAGGTCTATACTTCTAGGTTAGCGTTGATATAACTCTAAACCAATTTCAAATTATGATTAGTTTAGAGACTGACAACAATACAGTCTTATTCAAATTATAAACAAAAAGAAGAAACAACACTAACATATGCCTCTTTTTCCTTTTTTCAATCTTCAATGTTCTATTCATTGACAAATTACCTAATTGTAAATATAACCTAACCTAACACTAGTCTAAAAGATTGACAGTCTCATACGTAATAAAAAATCTCAAATAACCTTTACCAGAACTATCACCGCTATATTCACATCATCACGGAGTTAGTTGTAGAGAACCAAGTGTCCAGGCAACTTGTATTTAGAATTAAAGTAAACATAAACAGCAGCATTCTTACTTACATATATCGTGCTAAATCAAGAACATTATTATTATTTAATAATTAATTATGGATTTTACAATATGGAGTTTAATGAATAAAACATAAAGAACAGATGAAAGTATTGCCCAACATAAACATTAAATGGATGTATATAAATAAAACTCAAAACTAAACGAGGCAGGTAGTACTGAGCGATGAAAGAATTAGCTAAATTCAATTCTCCGTTATAGGAATCGTCGATTCTAATGGTATCGAGGCATCGTCGATACTCGTTTCTCCATTGATTAAAGTGCTAATTACGATTCTTGTTTTATTTTAACTGTTAAAATACGTGTGCGGTGTAATTTATTGGAAAAGTAATTAATTATCAACGGCCTTATATATGTATTAGTTGCTTTAAACAAATTAAAACGATTAAAGCAAATGCCTACTTGATAACAAAAATATTATTATTTATGGCAAAACAAGATAATCGATCGTAATCATTTCCGGTTCGTTTGTTTGTCACCGCTTGTCTTGTACTGCTGTTTCACTCTCATAATGGGAGGTGGGGCTCGCTCTCCCCGTCTCTGACTGCCGCTACTCCACCACAGCTTCATACATGACAAAGCAAAACACAAAGAAAAGGTAATTCCAGTTATACAGACTGATGTAGCGATTACTGAAGTTATTTAGATTTAATATTCCGATGTATTTTATCGTTTTCTCTGTTTGGCAAATGTATTTTATAGTTTTCTCTGTTTGGCAAATATATTTTATAGTTTTCTCTGTTTGGCAAATGTATTTTATAGTTTTCTCTGTTTGGCAAATGTATTTTATAGTTTTCTCTGTTTGGCAAATGTATTTTTCCGGTAGTAAATATTTTTATATTTACTAACAGTATAAGTAAGTAATCATTCCTAGCGGCAGATTATCCCACATTGTATTTACTTGACGTCATTCCATTGGCATTATTATTTTGATAAAATGATAAAATTGATAAAATGAATAGACGCGTAATTAAGAAATCAACGGAGAGAAAATTATGCACTGATAGTTTTCTAGTTCGATATGACATTTATGTCGAATACTTGTAGTTTGATACTTTTTGATAGTGTGATACCAAGCAAACTACAAAAGACAAAAGTGGCGCCACGTCTGTGATTCCATTGTGTTGTGGTTCGTTTCGTCGATAGGTGCTGTTTTAAAGAGTTTGAGTTTAGTGTAGTTACGACAGTTTCGAGGCTATGTTGTTGTCAGTTTCCCATCAAGTTTTAACATTTTCACATTTATTTGAAAGAGACCTTTCTCAACTTCGGATATTATATTCGACAAGCGCCGAAACCGGCTTGGCCCAAAGCTTCTTCAGATGCTTGTATTTTTGAACAAAAACGTACATTCCTGCAACACTTTAAAAACAAGCCTATTTCTATTAATTTTTCACTTTTTTATATAGGCTAGTGACAGATCATAAAAACAATATAAAATATGATGAATAATATTATTTCTGAACATATTAAAAGTTTAATAATAAACATGAAATGGACTGGGACAATGTAGATGTTTTACATAAAGAAAGGGATTGGAAAAAGAGGAGCTTAGCGGAAATGTATATAAAAAAACAAGGAAGAAATGCATTGAATAAAATGATGTAATTTTCCATCTGCATATGAATCTTTAATAATGAAATTATAGTGAAATTTAACATTTTTGTAGGTTTTTTGGTCACTCAAGGCAATGTATATATTATAATGATTGTGGTTTAAAATTAAAAATGTTGACTCTGTTATTAATAGTAGATGTGTTAGTGTATGTATCTGTGACGTGTTTGTTTTATTGGGATAGAAAAAAAATTGGACTTGTAAATGTATATTTATTAAAAGTTGTGTAATTTGGTGATTTTTATTGTTTTATATAATGTAATGATTTTTATAAATTGTAATTTATGTTGTATAATTTTTTAATTAAAACTGAGCTGTTGAAAAGGAATTTCGGAACGAAATTCGAAACGTTGAGTGTTTTAGAAAAGCAAAATTGTCTGTGATCTGTCATTAACGTATATAAAAAATTAATAGTTATTAACAGACATCAAATAAAAAAAAAAATCACTTTTAAAATTTTTGACTTCATTTTATTTTTTTGTTTGTATTCACAGACATAAAAATACGCTAATATATATATTTTTTCAATGTTTATAAAACAGTGTAAATTTTATATGTAAGTTCACATAAGTAATTTTAATTAAACCGCCACTTCTATATGTCATGCTTTCAGAAATCCCTAGATCATTTATAAACCGAGGTGGAACGTTATTTTGTTTAGCCTATCATATTAAAACGAAGGATTTAAAAGGCTTCACCATATGACCAAGTTGTAAAATAAATTCATTATTAAGGAATATCATGTAGGACTATAGAAATTAAAAACATCGAGAATCGACTTAAGACTCGAGAATTACAAGAAATATTTCGAAATGGAATCCAAATTTGGGAATTCGGCCCATCCTTATTTGGAACAATAGTAAGTTAGAGAATGGGACCAATCAATGGATAGTAGAATAGAAAAATCGAAAGCATATTTAAGTAACTTCAAGTGTATATTTACCTCCAGTAGAACAGTTATTAAATAATAAAGATGAAACAAAACTTTATTGAAAAAGGTTGGGGTTTTAGAAACATATGCGTACAGACGTATAACGGGTCGTGTATAGACAAAGGGGAAGAATGAGCCGGTTGGGTAATGCGAGAGTGATATGGATGCCGGATAAAAAGAAGCTGGAATCCCAAGAACACCTTTATGAAGCACAGCTGCCTCAGCAGGGATTAAAGATCACGTGATCATTCTAGAAAACAGTGACAGGTAGGTTCACTTAGGGGAAGACAATCTTGGCTTTGTAACTTGCGTCGATAGGTTGTATTATTATCTAACTAAAACTATCTTTGTAGTAATTGGTTTATCTGAAACGGTCGGTATACGTAATGACTAATGATAGATCATCACAGCTGATAAATCACGTGTAAAGTATTTTACCTGGATAATATCGGCATAAGGACAACAAACCTGATATATTACTCCAATTAAAATTATTGTTAAAAAAGATGAAATTATTTTAATTTGTTTCCGTTTTTAGACGTAAAACATCGAGAACTGGAAATTTATAAACATAATTTTCTATGCGGGAGAAAACGGCCACAGAACATTTTGGCCCTTTTGAAAGAGGCGCAAACTCATTTAGTTTGCTGAATGGATATATCATTCAAAGGGCAAACGTTCTGGACTTTGAGAAACAAGAATGGCAAGTAAAGCTACCCAATACATAGACTGGAGTTTTCAGCGTTGAAGTGAACTGGCCAATTAGGCTCCTTTAGTTATGGTCATTATAAATGGAGCTCATAAAGCAAGGAAATTGCTGAAAGCAGAAAACAGAGGTCATGAATTATAATATATCAGATGAACGGAAGTATTTTTAATAAATTTCCAACCTATTCAAAACATTACAAAAAATAAAAACCTTCTTTTATAGATCTATAAGTCAATAACTCTCTATAAAAATACTTAAAAGAAAAAAATGGAATGCGAAGATGTTTCCTCCGTCACTAGTTTTACAATTGTAAATGAACATTACCAAAAAATATGGTTGTATTAAATAAACAGAAACATCATTTTAACAAAGTCGGTTGAAATCAATTCTGTCACGATGTTTTGAAGGCTCAGAAAAACTTACTGTGAGAAATAATAATGCCAATCAATACAAAAGATTAAATCAGAAAAGAAAAAGCGAGGGTGGAACGTTGTTAGGGTGGGACACGTAAATAACACAAACAACTAATTGAATTTACCAACGTTTAGTTTAGAATTTCGGTCACTAGCAGCGCCACCATGTACCACTTGTTTTAAAAATCCTAAAGTTAGCTGATACTGAAATTTCGAAATTTTAAATAAGTTATAAAGAAATGTATATTTAAACCTAACACGGTTGTACAGTTTCAAATAATTTTCATATTTTCTAAAAATATGTAATACTGTACCTTCTGAAAAAATATTTCTTTTTCAAACAAATATTATAATACAATATTATTATGTCTCTCAGTTATGAGGTTACTATTCCTTATAATACGCCAAAAAGCGAGGCCATAGTGTTCAAGCATAATATAAAAAATGAATTGTTTGTAATGTTGGTATCATTGAAAGACACCTTCGTGACGCTATACGCAACAAGAACATGAATGTGAAAACATCCCCTATCACAATAGGCGGAAGGACGTTACTACTCTTTAAACAGAGAGGGATAGCTTCCAATTAAAATACACGAGTGTGATGAAAATTTATAATAATTTTACTACTATAAGCGTAGTGAACAACAAATGTCAACCCTAGTTATTTTTTTAAAAACATCATCAATTTTAAAACGTTACTATGAATTATGGCATAGCTCGAACGGGAATCCAAGACTACATACCAATTTACTGGACAGCACTCTTACTCACATGTTATTATTTTTTTAAAGCAAAATAAAGTTGAAGCAGATTAAACGCTGCTCGTACTTTTTTAAGTGCGTTACTTGGTTGAAATCTAATGAAGTTAAACAAATAGCACTGGTAACTATAATAGTTCTGTCTAACAGTAACAAAGAATTTTCTGGCTTTACGCATTTTACTATGCCCTCCACTTTTTCCTAATGTTTCAGTTGTAGTAAGTCTCGCGTAGGTGAAAATAACCATCTTTCGTTTTTCGTCAAGGGAAGTATATTTAAAATGGTCTGATTTAAGGATCAAAATGGTCCGTTAACTAATAACATATATATATATATATATATATATATATATATATATATTATATATATATATATTTGTAGTTATGCAACACTGTTTTCTTGTATACACTTATCACTTTCACTTATGTACTTAAACAAGAATCTTACTTGGTATTTATGCGAGTTAACTTCAATAGCTGGACTTAAATTGGAAAATAAATACACCATAAAAAACTCAATTGAATTAACGGAAATACTAAAAACCATAAACATAACAAAAAACGCCAAATTTATATCATTTGATATCACAAATATGTACTCTAATATACCAATTAACGAAACCATCCAAATAATAAAAAACAAATTAACTGACTTAAAACCTACCCCAAATACACAAACCAAATCACAAAATGCCTAAAGACCATACTAAACCAAAACTATTTCATATTCAATAATAAGATATATAAACAAATAGATGGCTTAGTAATGGGATTACCACTTTCAAGTATAATATCAGAAATTTACCTCCAAAAACTTGACGAATTAATCACACAAACCATAAAAACACACGACCCCAACGGACATTGGATACGATATGTTGATGATGGATTATACATCTCACAAAATAAAGCAATAAATAATAACATCAACCTAAATGAAATCAATAACTTACACACTAACATACAATTCACCATGGAGGAAGAAATAAACAATAAAATATACTATCTAGAACTAACATTGACCAGAAATACAAATAACATTGAATACTCTATTTATAGGAAACCCACACAAACCATTAATACAGTACCAAACCACTCCAACCATCCCCCACAACATAAAATGGCCGCTTACAACTCACTATTATACAGGATGCTAAAATTGCCTCTAAATAATGAAGAAAAAACCAAAGAAAAACAAATAATATATCAAATTGCCCAAAAAAATGGATACAATAAAAAAACTATAGATAAATTAGAATTTAAAATATTAAATAAATTAAAACAACCTAAAATCGAACCACAAATAACAAAATGGGCTACATTCACATACACAGGATACAACATAAGAGGAATAACTAAAACACTGAAAAATAATAATATTAACATAGCCTACAAAAACACAGGAAACATAAGCAACAAAATAAACCAACCAGAAAAAATATGTCCCACACTTAATAACGGAATATACAAAATCGAATGCCCAGAATGTAATAAAATATACATAGGCCAAACAAAAAAGAAATTAAAAGACAGATATCAAAAACACCTCAATGCATACATCAAACCTGAAATTTATAACTCAAACTTAGCCACACACGCCATCAAAAACGTACACCTAGTAAAAAAGGTTCAAAAAGGCCTGTAAATGACAATCTGGGAACAACTAGAAATTTATAAAAATAAAAATAATATCATTATCGAACAGATACAAATAAAATAAAAATCGATAAATTATTCAATCTAATAGACAATATTAACCCCAAAACAAACTTTAAAAACTCGCACAGTGCAGTGAATCTAAAAATAGAACATAACGGTACACCAAGGTCAACGGGAAATCCACTCAGCTCGCAGTCTACAACAACCCTGTTCAGTATGCCCGAGGATGACGGCACAGCCAGCCATTGAAAGTTAGCTCGAATAAATACAAAGTAAGATTCTTGTTTAAGTACATAAGTGAAAGTGATATATATATATATATATTGTAATCTTTGGATGAATTTCTTTTTCTTGTTTTATATATTCACAATTAAATGACACTTTCATTACCAAGCATTTTTATTTTATTTTCCTTCATACAATGAAGCTTTTCACTGATTTACAGTATCACAATTATAAAAACTTTCAAAGTCCCTTATAGTTCTATGACTACATCTGGACTTATGTAGTTATAGAATTATATGGTACTTTGAAAATTTTGATAATTCTGATACTGCTAATCAGCAAAAAGCTTCAAAATATGAAGAAAGATAAAAACAATTATTGTTTAAGAAAGTGTCATTTAATTGTATATATATACAATTTGAGGAATCGGTATTTCGATTAAACAAGGTTCAAATTAACGATGGTTAAAATCACCGTTTTAAGTTTAAGGTTGTTTAACTTGTAAATTATTAAATATTGTGACTACGAAGTATTTCCTGTTGGTTTAACTGAAAGTTATTCTAGGTGTACGTATTAGATAACCATATTGTGATTAAATATTACTGTGTTTCTTAAAACCACAATATGTACATGAAGAATTAAAAATTAATTAAAAACATATTGTACTGTCTTGAATTTTGTAGACCAGTACGTTCGGTACAAGCTCCAGGCGTATACAAACTAAACTGCGACAAATAAAACAAACTCTACATTGGACAAACAGGTCGCAACTTTAAACAAAGAGTCGAAGAACACAAACAGAACATCAACTCAGCATTTTACAATCACATAAAAGAAACAGGACACAAATACACAGACATTTACCATAACCTAGAAATCCTACACATCAACAAAAAAGGACCACATCTCAACACACTAGAACAACATGAAATTTACAGACACACAAAAACCCAAAGTACAAACATATTAAACGAATAAACACAATACAAGTCACGCATACATTGAAAACCCACCTTTAAAACCGTCACCGCTTGACCCAACATCTCCAAGCAGTAGACACCGATGAAGATCGAAAACGTTCGGTCTCAGTGAGTTTTCATAAATGTACAAAATTTAAAGTTCGGATAGTCATAAATATTGTTAAAGTGATTTGTATTGTACTGTATTTGATGACTGTATTGCAATTAAAGTACTTCGAAATGTATTGTATAATGTAATTATTTTCAAACAAATTAAAATAGTGTACAGAAAAAGTCAATCATAATTGTTATTTTAAAAAGTGTCAACAATTTTATATTATTAGCAATGAGTTGTGTCGTAGTATAAAAGTGAATCCATGATAGTTTACTACACAGCACTTTCACCTACATGGCGAATCAACTGCTGCCGTGCTTCGTTCGTAGGCCATAATCTAGTAGAACCTCGTCTTCTAGAGTTACGATGACCAAATGTTGAATGCTTTTTTTTGTTGCTCATATATTGAAACCTGTTTTTTCAGGGGTTTTACTTCAAAGTATTTGATATGTAGAGGTGAACAAACATATAATTAAGAAGGGTCGAATTATGAAGGGTCGTACAGGCCTCATCAGATTAGAGTTATCAATGAATTTTAGTTTATAAAGGGTCGAGTTGACCTATAAGTAAAGGGACAAAACACTGCCACACTAAACATTTACCTAGGGAAACAACTTTTCTGAGTTAGAAGAAAATATCTTTTCTGAGAATTAAAGAGATTTGTCTAATGTAAGTATAAAATACGGAGATATTTGGTTAGTGGTAATATTAAGTTTTAAAACCGAATGTTTTATTTCATTGGTTTGACTAAGTTAAAGGCTGTCAAACAAATAAATTTTTTATAAATGTAATTAATCAAAATACGCATTTCATCAACAGGGGACAAATTATCAACATTAAAAATAAGAAACTTACTTAAACATAAGTTAAACAAGGTATTGAAAATAAATATGATGGAGGCTAAGTTAAAAAATATAATAGTAACGACCGGATTAGATCAAAATAAAATACTATATTTCAATATTTAATAATTTCAATAGTGAAAGGGATATTTAGTACACTTCAATTGGCAATACTATGACTTGTCTATGCACAAGCACGTACGCACGCACGCACCCACACACACACACACACACACGCACGCAAGCACGCACGCACGCATACACACGCACACAGGACACACACACACACACACACACACACACAAACACACACACACACACACAAATACATACACACACACACCCACACACCACACACAGACAGACAGACACACACACACACACACACACACACACGAGGGAGAGGAATTAGCGACTCCGTACTATCAGTATATATATGATGATGATGATGATGATGATGAATAGTTATTATCTGGAGTTTGTCCGTTCATACTGCAGACCATAAAATTGTAGTTCCGACATTTCGCAAGAGTCTCATCTAGCATTGACGAGGTGAACCCAACAACAGTTGAAGAGCGAAGCTATCTCTTCAACAGTTGTTGGGTTCACCTCGTCAATGCTAGATGAGACTCTAGCGAAATGTCGGAACTGCAATTTTATGCACTGCAGAATGAACGGATTTACTCCAGATAATAACTATTCATCATATTTTTCAATCCGTGAAAGAATACGTATCAGCATATATATATATATATATATATATATATATATATATATATATATATATATATATATAAACGATAAAATACAAACATATTAATCGAACAAACCCAATACAAATCACACTTACACTTTGATATAATCGAAAACCTGCTTTAAAAGTGCAACAGCTTAACCTAACAACTCTAAGAATAAGATACTGATGAAGATCTGTCCCAGTAAGTGTTTACAATTCTACAAAATTTAATGTTCGGTTAGTCATAAGCTAATGTTAAAGTGATTAATAATATATGCACTTCTAAGCATGTTTTATTTAACTGCATAACAAGATTATAAATACATGTTTCATTATTCATGGTTATAGTTTCTTGTACCTTTCAAGTATGTTTATAAAAATCATTGACTATCATTTATTTAAATTTTTAATGATGATCTAATCAATACAAAAAAGCTGGCAAAACCTACATAAATTGGTGAACTATCGATCCTACGGAAAACGTTATAGAGGGTATCTTGTAGCAAAAGTTACGTATTTTAATTCATTATGTAACAAATGTTAGGTGTAACTAATAGTTTCAGAAATATTCGACAAAATCTGAAAAAAATACCCATAAAACCACCCCTCCCTGTCCAACGTTATCAGACCGCCAGATACTTTTGGCTATTAGGTATGTTTTCATTTATAATTATTCTTATAATATGTGGATACATAATTGCACAAAATATATAAGTTGTTGAACCAAAACACTGAAATTATATTTTGGAAACAAGTCAAATCTGAGAATATTATATAGTTAAATTTAACCATGGAATTACAAAAGTTGAAAACCTGGTTTCACGCAAAGAAACACATATCAATATTTCTACACACACAATTTATAATCTCACAATTTATTCTTACATAGATTGTTTTAGCGTCTGTAATCCCACCGAATGATGAAGCTAAATGTCCCAAAACAACCCTCTAATTAATTATCTAGTAGTGAGATCATTAAAAGAAAAGAGTAGGCCTATGTAATTCCAATTGAAATGAAAACCTTTTGATCTAGTCTGCTTTTCTGACAGAGAAATAATATCTCTTAGTGACGCAGTGCCACATTTCAAACGGGGAGTTTCCTTTAAGAAAAAAGTAATATCCATAACACAAAGTATTGCTTTTAAAAAGAGTTGTGATATGAAAATGTAATAGAAAATGCAAATCCATGTGGAGACACAACAGATCGTACGCGGGCGGACAAATAATCACAGAGTATACACAGAGTATGTAATTGTTGTTACATGTTGTTGAGAAGTAAAACATTATAAAAGATAATAAAATTATTTTCTAGGTAAAACGTTTGATATTATATTAAAACCAATGTCCAAGCTTTCTCTTAGAGAGTTCCTAGAGCTATGCACAGAATGTTCAAATCATAGTAAATAGGTTGCCACTTTATTAACAGACATAATAAAGAATTCTACTAGCCCAATAATAGACAAAAAATATTTTAAAAAAAATTAAGTCAATTCCTACTGAGATGAAAAACTTTTTTCAAGTTACTTTTTAATTTATAATTACAGTTAATATAAATTACATTATGATCTATATACATATAATCACAGTATTAGGTGGCAAAATAGAAAACAAATTTCCATTTCCCTATAGGCCCTACAGTATATGGTTTTGAATTTTTGTTTGTTTGTTACTATTTATTTGCTCCCTTATTTTTTAGTTTCTAATTTAGGAAGCTGATGTTGGTCTATAATTTTTCATTATATCAATCTCTTATAATGCTTCATTATTGCAAGAAGGCTTTCTTTTATAATTTCATATACATCTTTAACCAACTGATTTCTATCTGTGGGAGCATTGCATCCGTGCCAAAGTGCTGGATTTCAAACATGGATTCATTCAATTTGGAACCATTTAAAATTTAGTTAATGAATAAATATTTGAAAAACACTGTTTTAGCATCGATTGTTATCCACTGCACGTTAAAAAATCTATTTGAACATTATTGGATGAATTAAAACATATTTTATTAACTATTGAAAATTTATACAATATATTTGTATATATATATATATATATATATATATATATATATATATATATATATATATATAAGTAATATGAACATTTTATGTGAGAATTTCATAATTAAATGCGTGCTAGGAAAATTCCTGCTTACGCAGCTTTTGTATTATATAGGTGGTGAGAACAGAGCCCCGGCAGTGTGTAAGTCGCCTCTGTATCGCACAGACGTTTTCCGCTCCAACTGCATGTACATCAATCAGTTGTATTTGAATTGTTTTATTAAGTATAATTTATGTAACAGTTTTTCCAAATTAATTGTTTATTAAATTCAACAAAGGTTTGTAAAAATAAAATCATTTTTTAAAAACCTTTCGTGCTTAATATAACACGTAACTTATATATATATATATATATATATATATATATATATATATATATATATATATATATATAGAGAGAGAGAGAGAGAGAGAGAGAGAGGGAGAGAGAGAGAGACAGACAGACAGATAGATAGAGAGAGAGAGAGAGAGAGAGAGAGAGAGAGAGAGAGAGAGACAGACAGACAGAAAGAGAGAGAGAGAGAGACAGACAGAAAGAGAGAGAGAGAGAGAGAGAGAGAGAGACAGACAGATAGACAGACAGACAGATAGAGAGAGAGAGAGAAAGAGAGCACTAATAAAAGGAATTGAAAAACGATGTCAGATAAGACGTGAACAATCTAAGAAAACATGAGGTTTCATGGGTGTGTTTGGTAATCTGTATTCTACTACAACCCAATGAGACTTCAAGCATAACTTAAATGAAATGACTAATGACAATAAATATCTAAACTAAAATTGAAAAAATGTTAAGTGTAGAGAAGAAAGGATATCTCATATATATAACAAACCAGTAACTGCAATCATTCGGAATTTTTCTACATTTATCCTAATATCACAGCCAAGTTCTATGTAAAGTCGATACTTTTCTCCCTTAAATTATTAGTCAGTTATTATTAATTCGTAGAGTTTGATGCAATCCATTCGCTTATACAAAATTAAAAAAAAAATAATAAATAAAAATATATACAGTATATAAATTTTTTAAATAAAAACTTGATATTAGGATTTATTGTTAACGTTTATAAAATATCTTAATCGTAGAAAATTAACTAAAAATAACAATTACGGCTCCAAAATTACCTGTCGGTGTACTCGCAGCTGCCATACCATAAGTCATTCGTTGGGAGTGAACGAGAATGATTGTATTCTCAAATTCGACTAGAGTTCTACCACTGGAAACGTTACGGAGTTAACCCTTTCAATTAATCAAGTTCCCTTATAATCCACGGCCATCATTATCTAGTGGTTTTGTATAAATTCTACAGTGAACGTATCTTAATAATATACAAACAAGTGAAACCACAACAATGAATGTAGGGTGCGGTTACATCAAACTGCAGTAAGTTTCAAATAATAAGTTAGTTTTCAAATGTAGTGAATGTTTTCATTCCTTACAACACTCACTATGTGCAAGAAGATCCTAATAGACTAGTAACAATGGAGCAGCCGTTTTATTTAGCTAATTAAAATAGATTTTTGTAGTTACTTAATTTTGTTGCAATAAAGAAAGAACTTTGTTTGAAACATGGACATAAAAAATTTAAAAATATTACGTGTAACAGCTTGCAACGGTCAGAATGACCGATGCAAATAAATCTGGTATTAGTACAGATAAATGTAACTCAGCCTAGAATAGTTATATAGATCAATCAACTAATATTCCAATTATGTTATGACATTATAATAAAAATATTAAATATAGGGAAAATCAATGTAAACTAAGTAATCAGAACTAAATAGACAAACTGGGAATGGTAGAATAAATTATAAACCAACACAACATTAATTAGGCTAACGGCTAATAGACCGATTTAAATGAAACAGTAAAAATGAGGCTTATGGGACCCAGCCAAAAAGTATAATATTAAATTAATTTTGACCAAATATAATCAGGGATAGTGAATATAAGTATAAAAATGTGCGGAAAGTAAATTAGGCCTAGCTAGGGAGAGTTGTATTTCTGTAAAGATGCAAATGTTTTATTTAAAACATAATAGCCTAAAAATTTTAGGTTAGCCAGAATGAAGTTATATTAGTTTCGGTAAAAACCCGCGTGGGGAGATTTTTTATACAATCTTGCACTGCAGCGACAGCGCTATCGTCGAAGTTTGAGTTAACAAGAAGAAACAGCAACTTAATTAAATTAAAAGAAATAAAGAAAAACAAATTATTAAATGGTTAAAAAATTGAAATAACACATTGGAGTAAAGAAATGTATTTCACAAAAATTGAAACTAATTAAAATTCAAAGTTACAAAATAAACAAAGCCAGTCACCATAGCAACGGCTTTCCCATTGGTTAAAAATGTAATATGGACATCGGAAAGGCGGAAGGTTGAAGAAATTGGTGAGGCGAAGCCAAAAAAGTGAGGCTTAGTCAGTACAGTTTGAACGGTCAACGAGTGAGGCCGTATTGATACACGCAGAGCCATTAACGACCTAATATGTGGTAAGAAGTCCGTATAAAGTGATACGACGTGACCCGGGAAGTGTACAAATATATGAGCTGAGGCTCATATATATTTCTACCAACATCTCGAACCAAAGTTCGTAGTCAAGGGATAAACCATTACTCTCCATTACGGACAAGGTGTGGTAAAAGGAAGATAGGTGAAGAGTAAGAGAAAAGGCTAGTCGGAGGGAGCAGCAGCGGGGAAGGTAAGGTCCGTGAGAAGGTGTATTGGTTATAATACGTTTGCTGAACAAATATTTTGTTTAACTTCTACGAAAACTAAGTTACTATAAGTACTGAGCTACGATAAAACCATGCAACAACCTAAAGCTTTAAGAACAGCAAGTTAAAGAGAAAATTAGCGAATAGTATCACTTAAATTTTATAAATAAGTCAAATAGTATAATTCGCGTTGGTAATTTTGCCATTCTAACAACCTCTTATGTTTATTAGAACCTCACGACGTTAAGTATAATATTCTCTAAACAACAGTTTTTGAAATAAACATTTCCGACATTAAATTAACCGCAGATCGAAACTAAAAAATATTCTTTTTGAGGTTAGTTTGCGTCTACTGTAAAGATGGTAATCATTGGTAAGGATTACTTGATCAGCTGACAATATCTATATTTGCACCTTACAAGCTCTAAGCAAAGCGCAAACTTAGGAAGTTTCATGAAACTACAATATATTACTTAATTTTCATAAAAAGGAGATATTGATGAGGGACAATATTTAAAAAGGCATTATTAAATGTTTGAAGATCGACGTTTCCACTAGATCAACGATTCTCATTGTGTTTCTCAAAATTAAATACAAATTAATTTCCACAAATAAACTTACATTACAAAAGTTAAAAATCAACCGTTGTTTGTGTTGGTAATGCTACAAACTGTGTAATATATGTTTTTACAAATTCATTAGCATCTACTCTTAAGAAAGACCACGAGAATTGTTGGCGTGGTGGAAACCTCTGAGAGTTTTAAGAGAGCCCTTTTTGTAATATTGTCTCTAATCCAACCAGAGTCCTTTTATGTCTAGAACTAAGACAATAGAAACATAAATTTTAAAATACCTAGTTTTACAGTCTATGCTCATCAAACTTAATATAAATCGACAAATAAGAATATTGCACAGGATAGATAATAGTGCATTATAGGATGCATGTAATGAGGTATAGCGCGATCAATCGTAGCGTTCCGTGGCTAAAGCGGTAAATGCTTCACTTGACTAGGGTAAATACTAATGCGGTAAATGCAGGGAACCAAACATTTAACTATGTAAATTTACACAGGGAATAGATACAAGACATGTTTCACAAGAGATGTTTTTGTTTAAATTTATTTACAGTATAACTTCATCTAATCTCTTGTTATCCGTTACAAAAAAATAGAAAAGAATATTCTAACGATTTTTTCCACTTTTCCACTCAAGTGTTACGAGAAATCCATATATTTATATCTAGAAATTATATAGATTTATTCATTAGGCTCTTCTAAAATCATATTTTACCGAAGCACAGGAAACGGTAGAAGTAAACATTTGTTAAATGAACCACTACCCTAACTACGTTTAAAATATGTTGAATAAAATTACGGGAAAGTCTTTGTAATGGCAAGATTTAAGTAACTCCATTTTCTTTTAGAACTTCCTTGGTTCCCTTTATACATCAAACCTTTGTCAAGGAGAGTAACAATTTATTTTCGTTGCCTTCAAAACATTCGCGCACATAATCTAGTGAGAAGCATTTCCGGGATCGGTTACGTAAGGTAAGATGTTTCGTGCTACTACTGATACCCGTAGAAGAGTTAAACAAAGGGGTAACCGATATAGGGTCAAAACAAAACGAGAAATTAAAATCTATCTATTGGAGTAATATAGATTTTTATTGTAAGTTATATATTTTTTTTATATAGGTTAATGACAAATCACAGACAATTTTGCTTTTTTAAACACTCAACGTTTCGAATTTCATTCCTAAATTCCTTTTCAAGAGCTCAGTTTTAATTAAACAATTATACAACATAACTTACGATTTATAAAATAAATAACATTATATAAAACATAACAAAAATCAACCAATTATAAAACTCTCAATCCATATACATTTATACATGTATATTTATTATATATATATATATATATATATATATATATATATATATATATATATATATATATATACATAAATGTATATGCATTGAGAGTTTTATAATCGGTTGATTTTTGTTATGTTTTATATATGTTCGAATTTAGGAATGAAATTCGAAACGTTGAGTGTTTAAAAAAGAATAAATGTCTGTGATCTGTCATTAACCTATATAAAAAATTAATAGCTATTAACAGACATTAAATAAAAATATTACATATTTTCCTTACATAAAATATTACTGTCCTCTATTAAAAATTTTAGAAATAAAACGGTAAAAATGTTTTAGTAGCTAAAGCTTTAAGGAATACTTCAGAAAAATTCCAAAAATAAATAAAAGATAAATTCTTAGACTAGATGAATAGAGTTGAATGACGGTTTAAAATCATTTACAAAGCCGTTAAGTACATATATACATAACAAGGTTTATACTTACAGGATTACAGCCAGACTGTGGTCCTAAAGGATTACTTGGTTGTTGTGGCTGCAACATCGATACGTTTGAGTGCATTACAACACACTTTAGTGTTTAATTTTGTTTTATTTTTGTGCTTTTAAACTTTTGTTTAGTGTATTTCAGAAGAGATTTACACAATTTGTTCTATCTGTAAACGTACAATCAGACCCAAAAGCAATGAAATACTATGTAACGTTCTTGTGTAAAACACGAGTTTTTAAACGTTCTGAAATAGAATTTGAAAGGTTACATTATCTCCCCTAACCGATTCCTGATTTTTGATATTCAGATGTTTGACAATTTGTTTATATAGGCCTATGATTGGAATAACGTAGAAAATTATCAATGTTTTACTTGCTATATACGCTCACTTACTGAACATGATTGTATCCAAGCATTCCATAAGTTTTGATAGGAGAATCCATTTCTAAGCTTAGTTTAGAATCTTTCTATTTGAGAACAGCTCATATATGTGAGTATCATTTATGCTGCCTCATACGTAGATCTTCACATACTCTTAATAACAAAAAACATTAAAAGTTTGTTTCAATGTGTATCCTAGAGAGATATGTCTTTTTCCTATTGCAATGACAATGATTTTCGTCTTTGACGAAAAAATCCTCTATTTTCGTAATACTTAGTACTGTATATACGATGGTACGAATATACGAATTTAAATGTGATTTATAATTTTTTAATGGGTAAATAATACAAACAGAATATAGTAAATCGTAATACTGATAATACATTTTCTGGTATACTAGGATCTTTGGAAACAAGAACGTGTCTACTCGTGTGGCTGTGTGGAAACGGGTGGTAGGGGGAGAACAAACGAGTATATTGGAAAATCTTTGCATTTATAAATTCAATTACATCTAAATTCAATACATAAAAGGTACGTAGAAACACTTACTGACTCAGAAACAAATCGAGGTATGTAGCCTGAATTACCTGAAAAAAAAAACAAAGTATGTGAGCACAACAAAATATCACACGTATGGAAAATTTGAATAATAATATTATTAAAGAATATCTGTTGTTACACATCTTGAATAATCTAACAAATAAAGCATTTGAGAATGTTGTATAAAATAACCTACATAAAAATCTGTCATTAAATCACTCTAAGGTGGAGTACAAATTATAAAGTTTGAAAACTAGTAGTACCTTGGGACCGTAGAGGTGAGGGAAAACTAGTAGTACCTTGGGACCGTAGAGGTGAGGGAAAACTAGTAGTACCTTGGGACCGTAGAGGTGAGGGAAAACTAATAGTACCTTGGGACCGTAGAGTTGAGGGAAAACTAGTAGTACCTTGGAACCGTAGAGGTGAGGGAAAACTAATAGTACCTTGGGACCGTAGAGTTGAGGGAAAACTAGTAGTACCTTGGAACCGTAGAGGTGAGGGAAAACTAGTAGTACCTTGGGACCGTAGAGTTGAGGGAAAACTAGTAGTGCCTTGGGACCGTAGAGGTGAGGGAAAACTAGTAGTACCTTGGGACCGTAGAGGTGAGGGAAAACTAATAGTACCTTGGGACCGTAGAGTTGAGGGAAAACTAGTAGTACCTTGGGACCGTAGAGGTGAGGGAAAACTAATAGTACCTTGGGACCGTAGAGGTGAGGGAAAACTAGTAGTGCCTTGGGACCGTAGAGGTGAGGGAAAACTAGTAGTACCTTGGGACCGTAGAGTTGAGGGAAAACTAGTAGTACCTTGGAACCGTAGAGGTGAGGGAAAACTAGTAGTACCTTGGGACCGTAGAGTTGAGGGAAAACTAGTAGTGCCTTGGGACCGTAGAGGTGAGGGAAAACTAGTAGTACCTTGGGACCGTAGAGGTGAGGGAAAACTAGTAGTACCTTGGGACTGTAGAGGTGAGGGAAAACTAGTAGTACCTTGGGACCGTAGAGGTGACGGAAAATTATGTGGTACCGCTTTCCTCCAGAAACGTTTATGGGTGGAATTGTATACGATAAAAAGAGAAATAGTTGACGGAATAAAGTATATTATGTTGAAGTATAGTCTACTTAAATACAAAGGAATACTTATTCAATTAGAATATAAACATTATTAAAATTATATTCCTCTCATAATATGGAATGTTTCAGTTTGTATATGTATTTTAAATTAACAAGCATAGAGTTTACAAGATAATATGTTTAACAGCAGTTCTAAAATGTACCCAAAGACACCTGAGTAAAGTAAAAGACTTGAATGGTTTTACAAAAGTAATTGGACGCTTAATAACTTAAATTATAATTAAAGTAAATTTACGACAGATGTAATGAGACAAATCAGTTTCTAATGCACTAGAAAACCTGTGTAAACACGAATAGTTTGATGTTCTCAGTAAATTTCTTGAGCTATATGTTCGTCAAAGTGCATTAAAGTTTCCACAGTAAAGTGACTAGCAATAATCTTTTTTTCAAATTTATACAATCAAAATTTATTTTAAGGCAAAAAACCGGATACAAAATATTACTAGGTATAACCCTAAAGGTAAAGATGTAAAAGATCGTAGGGACACAGCATCTCCTGGGATGGGATGTAGGGATATCTGGACATAACATGTGACCACACATTGTATGTAGACCTGTTCTCTACGGAGGGTGTATAGAGTTATCTACACTGATTTATAATAACATCAAAATATTGCCATCATCTTTAATGATAATAATATTATTATTGGTGTTACGGATTGTTATAATTCATTTAAATTTATGTCAAATCAGATTTATAAATCTAATTAAAATTATATCTAATTAGAAGTATGTCAAATTAGATTCACGCATACTTAACCAAATGTTTGACTTTGTTTGCAGATGTTGCTTCCATTTTATACCTTTATCAATTCAACTATTCTTGTAATCTCAAGTTTGTTAATAACCTTTAACAATATACGTTTTATAAATGGCTTATTTTGTTTTTAAAATTTTATGTTTACGTCGAAAAACACGTCAACATATTTTTATTCACTTTTATGGTACGGAATTATTATTTTATCACGTTGTCACCATTTACTTTAGAAAGTAGTTAATCTATTAAGCATGCACTGTTTGCAACAGTCTCGAAATAAATTATTTTAAAATTTGTTTAAATATTAGATTTTAATAGGCTATAATTCCACACATACCATAGTAAATATAACTATCGTTCTAGCGCAATTGTGTTGTCAGGCAGAAAGTATAGTATATTTAATAAACAAAATTTTATGGCATTTTTAAACTATTTTTTATTATAAAAAATAATGAGTACCTTTAAGTTGTACGATTTGCAATAAAAAAATAAATTTGCTAATTACTAGCTAAAACTATTATTTTCGCTTCATAAATAAAATAGATATTTTAATTATATTTTCTAAAAGGTTTGCACGCTTACAGAAGAACTGCTGTATTGCAGATACAAATTTATATAATCTTAACAACGCTTGACGTTTATATCTGAAAATATTTCTATTAACGAGACCTTCAGTCTCGCAAGGTAGAGAGGCAGAAAGAAAAGTTAAATTTGTTTCCTTCTGATGCATTTGTGTGATTACTATCACGTTATATAATATATCCTCCGTTACTATTTGTAGGTTATATAGTTTGTCGCATTCCACCAGTCTTTTACTTTAGGGCGAATGCACATCCAAAAGGATCAGAAGGTAAACAACTATTTTCTAAATACCTTAAATAATAATAAACATGTAAATGGAAAAGGTGCCCGAGCACAAATATTTATTTGATAATTTAGAACATTATATAATACATATTTAAAATAAATAAATATCTAGGAATTAAAATTTGTACTTTATCTCAGATAAAACATTATTGTGTAAATATTATTTAAACTCTTCGCTCTCCATATAAATAGAAAATATAATGAACATGTTGATATAATACGTTTTCTTACGTCATTACCATTGTTCAAAAGATATAAAGTAGATCTGCAAAACGTGGACTAAATAGAATTCTAGAAAGATAAAGTGGTCAAAACTACTGTGGCGTGAACTTTCCGACCGTGGGACTTCCGACGACGGACACAGGCGTGGTATTTCCGACCACAAAAATATCATCCGTGGAGTTTTCTACCATTCAATTCACTACTCCACAGTAGTGATGTGACGAGTCGAGTATTTTACTCGAAAGGTATCGAGTCAACAGAGTATCGAGTCGACTCGATTCTTATACTACGATACTCGAGTATCGACTCGGTCAAATAGTTTACGAATTCCAAATTAGCAGGTAGCAGCTGAAACGCCAAATTTAGCGAGTTTAAACGGCGATTTAATCGAGTCGACGAAATACTCGACTCGTCACATCACTACTCCACAATAAATTATGTAAATCATTTGAAAAATATCCATTCACATTTTATCCAGGCTTAGGACTGGCTACGTAGGCCTATAGCGCAAACGTAGACATGTTTAAATATTTTTCAGCAAGTGATTAAACACTCTCGTCGTATTTTAGGGATATAATTATATTATTTTACATTACTATATAGCAAGTGATTAAACACTCTTGTCGTATTTTAAGGATATAATTGTATTATTTTACATTACTATACAGCAAGTGATTAAACACTCTTGTCGTATTTTAAGGATATAATTGTATTATTTTACATTACTATACAGCAAGTGATTAAACACTCTTGTCGTATTTTAAGGATATAATTGTATTATTTTACATTACTATACAGCAAGTGATTAAACACTCTTGTCGTATTTTAAGGATATAATTGTATTATTTTACATTACTATACAGCAAGTGATTAAACACTCTTGTCGTATTTTAAGGATATAATTGTATTATTTTACATTACTATACAGCAAGTGATTAAACACTCTTGTCGTATTTTAAGGATACAATTGTATTATTTTACATTACTATACAGCAAGTGATTAAACACTCTTGTCGTATTTTAAGGATATAATTGTATTATTTTACATTACTATACAGCAAGTGATTAAACACTCTTGTCGTATTTTAAGGATATAATTGTATTATTTTACATTACTATACAGCAAGTGATTAAACACTCTTGTCGTATTTTAAGGATATAATTGTATTATTTTACATTACTATACAGCAAGTGATTAAACACTCTTGTCGTATTTTAAGGATATAATTGTATTATTTTACATTACTATACAGCAAGTGATTAAACACTCTTGTCGTATTTTAAGGATATAATTATATTATTTTACATTACTATACAGCAAGTGATTAAACACTCTTGTCGTATTTTAAGGATATAATTATATTATTTTACATTACTATACAGCAAGTGATTAAACACTCTTGTCGTATTTTAAGGATATAATTATATTATTTTACATTACTATACAGCAAGTGATTAAACACTCTTGTCGTATTTTAAGGATATAATTATATTATTTTACATTACTATACAGCAAGTGATTAAACACTCTTGTCGTATTTTAAGGATATAATTATATTTTTTACATTACTATACAGCAAGTGATTAAACACTCTTGTCGTATTTTAAGGATATAATTGTATTATTTTACATTACTATACAGCAAGTGATTAAACACTCTTGTCGTATTTTAAGGATATAATTATATTATTTTACATTACTATACAGCAAGTGATTAAACACTCTTGTCGTATTTTAAGGATATAATTGTATTATTTTACATTACTATACAGCAAGTGATTAAACACTCTTGTCGTATTTTAAGGATATAATTGTATTATTTTACATTACTATACAGCAAGTGATTAAACACTCTTGTCGTATTTTAAGAATATAATTATATTATTTTACATTACTATACAGCAAGTGATTAAACACTCTTGTCGTATTTTAAGGATATAATTGTATTATTTTACATTACTATACAGCAAGTGATTAAACACTCTTGTCGTATTTTAAGGATATAATTGTATTATTTTACATTACTATACAGCAAGTGATTAAACACTCTTGTCGTATTTTAAGGATATAATTGTATTATTTTACATTACTATACAGCAAGTGATTAAACACTCTTGTCGTATTTTAAGGATATAATTGTATTATTTTACATTACTATACAGCAAGTGATTAAACACTCTTGTCGTATTTTAAGGATATAATTATATTATTTTACATTACTATACAGCAAGTGATTAAACACTCTTGTCGTATTTTAAGGATATAATTCTATTATTTTACATTACTATACAGCAAGTGATTAAACACTCTTGTCGTATTTTAAGGATATAATTATATTATTTTACATTACTATACAGCAAGTGATTAAACACTCTTGTCGTATTTTAAGGATATAATTATATTATTTTACATTACTATACAGCAAGTGATTAAACACTCTTGTCGTATTTTAAGGATATAATTATATTATTTTACATTACTATACAGCAAGTGATTAAACACTCTTGTCGTATTTTAAGGATATAATTATATTATTTTACATTACTATACAGCAAGTGATTAAACACTCTTGTCGTATTTTAAGGATATAATTATATTATTTTACATTACTATACAGCAAGTGATTAAACACTCTTGTCGTATTTTAAGGATATAATTGTATTATTTTACATTACTATACAGCAAGTGATTAAACACTCTTGTCGTATTTTAAGGATATAATTATATTATTTTACATTACTATACAGCAAGTGATTAAACACTATTGTCGTATTTTAAGGATATAATTATATTATTTTACATTACTATACATCAAGTGATTAAACACTCTTGTCGTATTTTAAGGATATAATCATATTATTTTACATTACTATACATCAAGTGATTAAAAACTCTTGTCGTATTTTAAGGATATAATCATATTATTTTACATTACTATACATCAAGTGATTAAACACTCTTGTCGTATTTCAAAAATACAATTGTATTATTTTACACCGTTATACTCAAGTGAATATACAGTTTATATTACACAGGTATATGAGTTCTCTATCCATTTTTTGTAAAAAGGCCAGAGATTGTAAACATTTTTTTAAATCTCTCTAGTCGCAATAAGCTCCCATAATGTTTTTTATTCTTTTGTCTAATGTTATCTAGGTTTGTTTTCTCTTTTTCAAAGGTAGGCCTATTGAATTTTTCCTAACTTCGAATGTAGCATTTACTGCTTCCTCTTTTAATTTGTTTACTAGGAAGTACACGTTTGGTTTCTTTTGATTTATTAAGTGTTGAGTTATTATGCTTAGACAGCGTTTGTGGTCCCCTATGCCGCTGGTTAAAAACATTCCACATTGTTGATCCACGCGAATATTGTTTATGTTAGTAGGCCTTTATTTAGGAAGAGTGGTGACAGATCGGAAATCCCACGTCTCGACCCGATCGGTCGGAAACGCCACAGCAGCAGGTGCTCAAATAATAGGATCGCAAATACCACGGTCGAAAAACCCACGTAGTCAAAACTACGACCTAACCTTCCATTACTACCCTGGATACAGTTGAGTAGAACTAGAGGGTGAAAACACACACGGTGCTACTGGGAACCCGGGAGTAATTTTCGAAGCGAAGCGCTCTGCCCACGTGACCGCACATCACGAAAGTTGTTGAATTTAATGAAATTAAAATTGATTTATTAATAATTAAGAATTAAAAAAATAAACAGCAGAGCCTCAATATCCATTCACTTTAGTAATTATTTTAAAAATAACTTGCTGAATCGAGTCTTTATTTGCCTACATTATGGCGCCGAATCTTCAGGCAAAGTATCTTTCAGTCACTAACTTCTCACATAATTTCTCAAGATTTTCGTAATATCTCACGTCTTCAAGACACCAAGAAAATCCATGTACAAATAAATATACAAAGTGGTTCAAGCGTTTAATAATTTTGTATTTTCGTTCGCTTAAGAGTTATGTGTTGGCTGTAGAAGTTTCTTCTTCTATTCCTTACATTTATTCCCTATTGTAATCTTGTATACGTACAGAAGTATACAGAAGAACGAAAAATTCGCTTCCGAAGTGATGTTGGTTCAGTGAATAACCTATACTGACAAACGATTCCCTGGTGTACCACATTTTGAAGTGGTCCTGTGTAAATATAGAGCGACGTTGTAACTCTGTATCAACGTTACAAGCCCGTAAACAAGTGACGGTCATCAAATACATAGAAGTTGTATCTTAATTTTGACTACGTAAACATTTAATAGAACCATTATATATATATATATATATATATATATATATATATATATATATATATATATATATATATATTCTTATTAGAAAAAAATTAACTAAAACCGTCTGCACTGTCAAATAAAAAGGGCATTTTCTAGAATAATACAATCAAACGGTGGGTTATATTTGAAATGTAAAACAATAATAGGCAAATAAGGCAATATACAACAAAAAATTAAGAACAGCGAATTAGGAAATTTACTCCGTAAATGTATAAATATTTCAATACTTCGTCAGCTTGATAAGGGCGAATGAATGCTTCGACCAAAGCTTAAACAAATAAGTAGGTTTTCTACAAACACAAATTAAGTAGAAAATAGGGCTACATTGTTTAAAAATTTTAAACTATTGTGAGATAAACCTTAAAAATCAAATTCATTACAAAAGTAATAAAACAAATAAAGCTGTAAAAAGAACAAACATAGGATAATGAATAAGCTCGTTTTACAAAATAATTCTTACCTGATTTAATACGCTCCTAATGTTTGGATTTAACTTGATGAAATATTATTTTATTTTCCTTTGAACATATATCTCCTTTTAATTTTCACACACACATAAAAGTACTCTTTTATGAACAGTGACTGACGATAGGCTTCATTTGTCTGTAGGACAGGCAGACAGGCCGTCACACAGGGTGACAGCTCGGTTCTAAATATTTTGGCCTCTATGCAATGAAGCAGATATTTTTGTAACAGAAAATACTTACAAACATAAGTGCCCCTGGTACTTCAAATAAATATATTATATATATATATATATATATATATATATATATATATATATATATATATATATATATATATATATATTTCTACTCTTATTTTTACTTATGCCAAAAACTGAATTGTTAAGAAGGTTTTGATTCCTGCTTCAAAAACAGTAGCATATAACTTGATTCAGAATTTCATAATATGTTTGAACGAATATTTATATGTATGCACGAATAATAAGTATCCATTTGCTTACTGGACAAAGAAATTCAACTGTGCACAATGTCGTTCATTGAAGAGTTCCACTAGGCTATTATATTCCTCACACTGTCACAGTATTTAATAGAGACGTTGTTGTACAATAGAAGCAATCTCTCTCTTTCTCTCTCTCTCTCTCTCTCTCTCTCTCTCTCTATATATATATATATATATATATATATATGTATATATAGATTTAATGCCCAGAAAATATACCCAGGCAGAAAAAGGGGAAGAGGTGCGTGTGAGCGCGCACACGTGTGTGTTTGTTTTAACACTCGCAAACACTTGAGAACTTACAATGTGGAAAATTTTAAAATTTGAGGGTTAAAATTTTTAATTTTGAAAAATAACTTAATTTTTTAAAACGATTTCAACTTAAATCGTACAAAGAGGTGTAAAGTTAAATAAAGTAGAACAGAACTGTAAAGTGGAATTTTAAATTGTCTGTGTAACTGAAGTCATTTTGGGAGGGTCGCGAATTTAGTTACCAAAGGCCGTTATTTAATGTGTTTTCAGGTAGAAACATGATTGACATTCCAATGTGATCAATTAATGAAATCTTAGAAAATCGCAAGAAAAGAAAAAGTCGAGTAAATGCACCAAAGGACAGTTAGAAGCATTGAATTGAAGATAAAGTGTTCATTATTATAAAAAAAGAGAGGAAACAGGACAGCTGCAATCATATGATCTGGTCAGTGTTTAGAGTCAAACTTCACAGGAATTATTTAACTGAATAGATAATCCAGTTAAATCACGACACGGATTTAAGTGGACTATTCTAATGTTTTTACAAAGGTATATTATTTATTAAACAATAAAGTTTGAAGTATTTAACCCTATGTTTTATTTTATTTGTCTTGAAATTATTATTTTTTTTCAAAATTGAACTTAGTTTTTAAGATACAATATACAAATAAGCAAATACGTACATATTTAGGACATCAAATATTCTCATTTTTTCCCTAAAACTCACAGTGTGGCTACATAATATTTTGTAATATAAATGCTTTTTATGGAATTTTATATTTTTCATAACATTCTAATAAGCAGTTTTAGGTCCCTATCTATTGCTTTCCATAATTACAAATATTAATTTTGCTTTCACATCGTTGACAAAATTAATATTGACATCTTATACTATAAGAACGCTCAGTTATTTTAAAACGTTAACAATTTAAAGTACTGCTTTTGCTATCAAAATCTCAATTTTATTTTAATATTGGTGTGCGCGCGTGTTCGTGTGAAAGTTAGAAAAAAATTTCAATACAAATAAAGTTGTACAGCGTTCGTTGCTTTTACATCTGGGTGCAGTTTATGAGCAACATTTTAATCTTCCTGAAAAGAATAATTAGTTTCAAAATGTTTCTCTGTTCTACCTTTTAATCAAAAGTTGTCCAAACCTAAACTCTCTTTCTCATACACACACACATCAACTCCCCTCTGTCATTTCATCTATAAAAATTTACGTATTCAACGTTTTTCCTGTCAAAACATGGATTTGATTCTACTTGAATGACTTCATCTTAAAATCAAAATAAGTTAATTTCCATGACAATTCGTTATATTTTTATTAGTTGATAGTTGTCTAAAGTAAAATAGTTACCAAGATGTAGGACATAATAATAGGTACATAAAAAACGCCTTTTAGAGACACAGCTCTTGATTTAAAAAAAAATACTTAGACAACTAATTGGTTTAGAAAGAGAAAAAATACCGCCTATTTCAGCAGAAGGAGTCCTTTTGAAGTTCGTTCTATTAACGAGTTCTAGAGTGAGTTTTGGAATATATAGTATAACATTAAATATCTATCAAATACTTTGTTTTATTAATACGCGTACTGCATGTTTCATTTCTTGTACTGTATGGTAATGTCACGTGTTACTCGTTTGTCACGGAATAAATAAGGAATAATGTATACAAATTTAACTAGTGTAAAACCATGACGGTTTTTACTTTGATTCACTCTTTTGTCTACCACTACCTTAAGTTGCCTTAGAGCTAGTAATGCAATATGTTTATGGAAGTTATGGTTAGTGACATGGTTTTACGATTTTGTGCTAATGAAATATTTGGTAGCGTGTATTAAAAGAAAAAAAGGGTTCTTTATGAAATTTTACTCTAAATGATGATAATTTAGGTCAATGAGTACAATTTGTTTAAAAAGATTGGTAGAGCAAAAGGTTATTCTGTTAGAAAGGCAACTTTCTGTTTAACGGATAACAATTTGTTAAATGGGTAATAAACGTTTAATTTTTTCAAGTAACACTTCCAAATAGTTTAGCTCTGAGAAACTACATTTTTGTATAGCCAAATATAATACAAATAATAAATACACAAAAACTTCTTAACGACAAACCTTCTTTATTTTACCCTTATGTACATTTTAGTTACTAAGTAACCATCCTCAGAGGGCTTTAGTATGTTATCCCTCTGAGGATGGTTACTTGGTAACTAAAATGTATATAAAGGTAAAATAAAGAAAGTTTGTGATTAAGAGGTTTTTATGTATTTATTATTAAATTCAACCACAGTATATTCCTAATAAATAGTACAATAAAAATGTTTGTTAAAAAAATAATTGTATTAAATGATCAAATATTTGCAATAAACAGAAAATATCTTTAATTTCAGAAAATATTCAAATAAAATTTTATTAAAAAAAGTAAAATAGTTCAAACTGAGATGAAATCTTACAAACTACACAAAATTGGATAGTTTTGTATTCAAATTTAGACATAAACTAATTCAGTAAATACAGGATTCAATACTTTTGAACTAAAAATTGTCAACTGTTCTTATGTGCGGAAGTTGAAATATTTGTTTCGCGTTTTAAAAATGTAATTTTCAGTTTTCATAGGAAAAATTATAGCCTAATCATATATATATATATATATATATATATATATATATATATATATATATATATATATATATATATAGTAAAGGGCTTTTCGTTGGTTGCAAAGGGATAATATCGGATAATAAGGGATCATATAGATATTACGACGTATTTCTATGATAGGATTTCAAATCCAAAATACTTCGATTTTTTAGTTCAAATTTTATGTACACCTGATTCGTTAGCAGCAACTTTATATTCAGTAGAATGAAAAGAATTACGTCATGACCTTGATGAGAAGAATATGATGCAGCAAGGTCTTCTTAATCCAAGTCAAATCACATTGCTTTACCACAAAGTACAGTATGGCAAATATAGGTCTGGCTTCCGCTCCGTGAATAAACAAAATATACTACGTGGAACACCGTCTATTGTTGTCACTGGCCGTTTTCTTTCACGTTTAACTGTTACCCTTCTGTTTAAAGCAAGCTTTTAACAATCTTTTCCACCACTGCCTAAACAAATCCATTCCTGAAACTCCGTTAGATGAGAGCAAATCAATCTTCAGTAATATCAATACGCATGAAGATGTGGATAAAGAACGCTGCGAGGTGACAACGCGTCTAGGTAGGCCCTATAGACAAGTAGAAAGGTTGCGTTTAGAGTGAAATAAATCCCTTCCTGAAACTCCGTTAGATGAGAGCAAATCAATCTTCAGTAACATCAATGCGCATGAAGATGTGGATAAAGAACGCTGCGAGGTGACAACGCGTCTAGGTATAGACAAGAAGTAAGGTTGCGTTTACAGTGAAACAAATCCCTTCCTGAAACTCCGTTAGATGAGAGCAAATCAATCTTCAGTAACATCAATGCGCATGAAGATGTGGATAAAGAACGCTGCGAGGTGACAACGCGTCTAGGTATAGACAAGAAGAAAGGTTGCGTTTACAGTGAAACAAATCCCTTCCTGAAACTCCGTTAGATGAGAGCAAATCAATCTTCAGTAACATCAATGCGCATGAAGATGTGGATAAAGAACGCTGCGAGGTGACAACGCGTCTAGGTATAGACAAGAAGAAAGGTTGCGTTTACAGTGAAATAAATCCCTTCCTGAAACTCCGTTAGATGAGAGCAAATCAATCTTCAGTAACATCAATGCTCATGAAGATGTGGATAAAGAACGCTGCGAGGTGACAACGCGTCTAGGTATAGACCAGAAGAAAGGTTGCATTTACAGTGAAATAAATCCCTTCCTGAAACTCCGTTAGATGAGAGCAAATCAATCTTCAGTAACATCAATACGCATGAAGATGTGGATAAAAAACGCTGCGAGGTGACAACGCGTCTAGGTAGGCCCTATAGACAAGTAGAAAGGTTGCGTTTACAGTGAAATAAATCCCTTCCTGAAACTCCGTTAGATGAGAGCAAATCAATCTTCAGTAACATCAATGCGCATGAAGATGTGGATAAAGAACGCTGCGAGGTGACAACGCGTCTAGGTATAGACAAGAAGAAAGGTTGCGTTTACAGTGAAACAAATCCCTTCCTGAAACTCCGTTAGATGAGAGCAAATCAATCTTCAGTAACATCAATGCGCATGAAGATGTGGATAAAGAACGCTGCGAGGTGACAACGCGTCTAGGTATAGACAAGAAGAAAGGTTGCGTTTACAGTGAAACAAATCGCTTCCTGAAACTCCGTTAGATGAGAGCAAATCAATCTTCAGTAACATCAATACGCATGAAGATGTGGATAAAGAACGCTGCGAGGTGACAACGCGTCTAGGTAGGCCCTATAGACAAGTAGAAAGGTTGCGTTTACAGTGAAATAAATCCCTTCCTGAAACTCTGTTAGATGAGAGCAAATCAATCTTCAGTAACATCAATACGCATGAATATGTGGATAAAGAACGCTGCGAGGTGACAACGCGTCTAGGTATAGACAAGAAGAAAGGTTGCGTTTACAGTGAAACAAATCGCTTCCTGAAACTCCGTTAGATGAGAGCAAATCAATCTTCAGTAACATCAATACGCATGAAGATGTGGATAAAGAACGCTGCGAGGTGACAACGCGTCTAGGTAGGCCCTATAGACAAGTAGAAAGGTTGCGTTTACAGTGAAATAAATCCCTTCCTGAAACTCCGTTAGATGAGAGCAAATCAATCTTCAGTAACATCAATACGCATGAAGATGTGGATAAAGAACGCTGCGTGGTGACACCGCGTCTAGGTATAGACAAGTAGAAAGGTTGCGTTTACAGTGAAACAAATCCCTTCCTGAAACTCCGTTAGATGAGAGCAAATCAATCTTCAGTAACATCAATACGCATGAATATGTGGATAAAGAACGCTGCGAGGTGACACCGCGTCTAGGTATAGACAAGTAGAAAGGTTGCGTTTACAGTGAAATAAATCCCTTCCTGAAACTCCGTTAGATGAGAGCAAATCAATCTTCAGTAACATCAATACGCATGAATATGTGGATAAAGAACGCTGCGAGGTGACAACGCGTCTAGGTATAGACAAGAAGAAAGGTTGCGTTTACAGTGAAACAAATCGCTTCCTGAAACTCCGTTAGATGAGAGCAAATCAATCTTCAGTAACATCAATACGCATGAAGATGTGGATAAAGAACGCTGCGAGGTGACAACGCGTCTAGGTAGGCCCTATAGACAAGTAGAAAGGTTGCGTTTACAGTGAAACAAATCCCTTCCTGAAACTCCGTTAGATGAGAGCAAATCAATCTTCAGTAACATCAATACGCATGAAGATGTGGATAAAGAACGCTGCGAGGTGACAACGCGTCTAGGTAGGCCCTATAGACAAGTAGAAAGGTTGCGTTTACAGTGAAATAAATCCCTTCCTGAAACTCCGTTAGATGAGAGCAAATCAATCTTCAGTAACATCAATACGCATGAAGATGTGGATAAAGAACGCTGCGTGGGGACACCGCGTCTAGGTATAGACAAGTAGAAAGGTTGCGTTTACAGTGAAATAAATCCCTTCCTGAAACTCCGTTAGATGAGAGCAAATCAATCTTCAGTAACATCAATACGCATGAAGATGTGGATAAAGAACGCTGCGAGGTGACAACGCGTCTAGGTATAGACAAGAAGAAAGGTTGCGTTTACAGTGAAACAAATCGCTTCCTGAAACTCCGTTAGATGAGAGCAAATCAATCTTTAGTAACATCAATACGCATGAAGATGTGGATAAAGAACGCTGCGAGGTGACAACGCGTCTAGGTATAGACAAGAAGAAAGGTTGCGTTTACAGTGAAACAAATCCCTTCCTGAAACTCCGTTAGATGAGAGCAAATCAATCTTTAGTAACATCAATACGCATGAAGATGTGGATAAAGAACGCTGCGAGGTGACAACGCGTCTAGGTAGGCCCTATAGACAAGTAGAAAGGTTGCGTTTACAGTGAAACAAATCCCTTCCTGAAACTCCGTTAGATGAGAGCAAATCAATCTTCAGTAACATCAATACGCATGAAGATGTGGATAAAGAACGCTGCGAGGTGACAACGCGTCTAGGTAGGCCCTATAGACAAGTAGAAAGGTTGCGTTTACAGTGAAATAAATCCCTTCCTGAAACTCCGTTAGATGAGAGCAAATCAATCTTCAGTAACATCAATACGCATGAAGATGTGGATAAAGAACGCTGCGTGGTGACACCGCGTCTAGGTATAGACAAGTAGAAAGGTTGCGTTTACAGTGAAATAAATCCCTTCCTGAAACTCCGTTAGATGAGAGCAAATCAATCTTCAGTAACATCAATACGCATGAAGATGTGGAAAAAGAACGCTGCGAGGTGACAACGCGTCTAGGTATAGACAAGAAGAAAGGTTGCGTTTACAGTGAAACAAATCGCTTCCTGAAACTCCGTTAGATGAGAGCAAATCAATCTTTAGTAACATCAATACGCATGAAGATGTGGATAAAGAACGCTGCGAGGTGACAACGCGTCTAGGTAGGCCCTATAGACAAGTAGAAAGGTTGCGTTTACAGTGAAACAAATCCCTTCCTGAAACTCCGTTAGATGAGAGCAAATCAATCTTCAGTCACATCAATACGCATGAAGATGTGGATAAAGAACGCTGCGTGGTGACACCGCGTCTAGGTATAGACAAGTAGAAAGGTTGCGTTTACAGTGAAATAAATCCCTTCCTGAAACTCCGTTAGATGAGAGCAAATCAATCTTCAGTAACATCAATACGCATGAAGATGTGGATAAAGAACGCTGCGAGGTGACAACGCGTCTAGGTATAGACAAGAAGAAAGGTTGCGTTTACAGTGAAACAAATCGCTTCCTGAAACTCCGTTAGATGAGAGCAAATCAATCTTTAGTAACATCAATACGCATGAAGATGTGGATAAAGAACGCTGCGAGGTGACAACGCGTCTAGGTATAGACAAGAAGAAAGGTTGCGTTTACAGTGAAACAAATCCCTTCCTGAAACTCCGTTAGATGAGAGCAAATCAATCTTTAGTAACATCAATACGCATGAAGATGTGGATAAAGAACGCTGCGAGGTGACAACGCGTCTAGGTATAGACAAGAAGTAAGGTTGCGTTTACAGTGAAACAAATTACTTACATGAGTTATGTTTAGCAAAACAAATTTTTAGTTTACAAAAACCTGTTCAATAGATGCTTAACAAAGGCTAAATACACAGGATTATATTGAGTCGCCATTATGATTGCATTTAATGACTCTCTTGCGTTGTTTTATCCCAAGGGAAAACTGTATTGTGCGGCACGTTTACATGCAATATAAGCATTATTTATGCTACAAGCTTTATGCTGTGGCCGCTTGCGCATATACATACGCTTAGGTCACTGATAATATAAATGAATATATAAAGTGAACACTTTACGTTTAATGAGGGAAGACAAAATCTTTGTATCAGGCTATTTTAGGAAAAAATATATTCAGTGGATTAAATCTTTTGTGAAAGTTAGTGTTTCATATTTCGTTGAGGTAATTGGTGTTTACACGTTTTGTAAAGAGCGTGTTTGTTATGGATGTATTTTATAAAAGCAGAATAGTAAATACATAAAACGAGAATCATATAAACACTAGGGAGAGACAAAGTCAGCAAGTGATTGCTAGTAACTCTTAGAAGATATACACATTACACACACACACACACACACACACACACACAAACAAACACACACACACACACACAGTAACAGAGAAAACTTAAAATATAGTGGCTGAGGAAACTTAAAATATATGTGGCAGAGGAAACTAGAAATATAAGTGGCAGAGGAAACTTAAAATATAAATGGCAGAGGAAACATAAAATATATGTGGCAGAGGAAACTAGAAATATAAGTGGCAGAGGAAACTAGAAATAGATGTAACAGAGAAAACTTAAAATATAAGTGGCAGAGGAAACTAGAAATATAAGTGGCAGAGGAAACATAAAATATATGTGGCAGAGGAAACTAGAAATATAAGTGGCAGAGGAAACTAGAAATAGATGTAACAGAGAAAACTTAAAATATATGTGGCAGAGGAAACTAGAAATATAAGTGGCAGAGGAAACTTAAAATATAAATGGCAGAGGAAACATAAAATATATGTGGCAGAGGAAACTAGAAATATAAGTGGCAGATGAAACTAGAAATAGATGTAACAGAGAAAACTTAAAATATAAGTGGCAGAGGAAACTTAAAATATATGTGGCAGAGGAAACTAGAAATATAAGTGGCAGAGGAAACTTAAAATATAAATGGCAGAGGAAACATAAAATATATGTGGCAGAGGAAACTAGAAATATAAGTGGCAGAGGAAACTTAAAATATATGTGGCAGAGGAAACTAGAAATATAAGTGGCAGAGGAAACTTAAAATATAAGTGGCAGATGAAACTAGAAATAGATGTAACAGAGAAAACGTAAAATATAAGTGGCAGAGGAAACTTAAAATATATGTGGCAGAGGAAACTAGAAATATAAGTGGCAGAGGAAACTTAAAATATAAATGGCAGAGGAAACATAAAATATATGTGGCAGAGGAAACTAGAAATATAAGTGGCAGATGAAACTAGAAATAGATGTAACAGAGAAAACTTAAAATATAAATGGCAGAGGAAACATAAAATATATGTGGCAGAGGAAACTAGAAATATAAGTGGCAGAGGAAACTTAAAATATATGTGGCAGAGGAAACTAGAAACATAAGTGGCAGAGGAAACTTAAAATATAAGTGGCAGATGAAACTAGAAATAGATGTAACAAAGAAAACTTAAAATATAAGTGGCAGAGGAAACTTAAAATATATGTGGCAGAGGAAACTAGAAATATAAGTGGCAGAGGAAACTTAAAATATAAATGGCAGAGGAAACATAAAATATATGTGGCAGAGGAAACTAGAAATATAAGTGGCAGAGGAAACTTTAAATATATGTGGCAGAGGAAACTAGAAATATAAGTGGCAGAGGAAACTTAAAATATAAGTGGCAGATGAAACTAGAAAAAGATGTAACAGAGAAAACTTAAAATATAAGTGGCAGAGGAAACTTAAAATATATGTGGCAGAGGAAACTAGAAATATAAGTGGCAGAGGAAACTTAAAATATAAATGGCAGAGGAAACGTAAAATATATGTGGCAGAGGAAACTAGAAATATAAGTGGCAGAGGAAACTTTAAATATAAGTGGCAGAGGTAACTAAAAATATAAGTGGCAGTGGAAACTAGAAATATAAGTGGCAGAGGAAACTAAAATATAAGTGGCAGAGGAAACTAGAAATATAAGTAACAGAGTAACAAATAAAAATGCATAAAAAAACTCATATCAATTAAAATAATTATTAATAAATGTTTCATCTTAAAAAGTTATTTCAATATTATTTCAATTTAAATTCATTGAAACAATAGGTAGGTAAAAAAATCTTAGTGACTCTCTTGGTTTATACTCAATTACGATAAATATTACACTTTTGAATGGATATCCAGAAAATAAATGTTGATTTATTTAAATAATTCTTGTGTGTGTTTTCATTGATAATTTAGGTTTGTTTCTTTTTAAATCAGTTTGACTCTTTAAAATTTATAAATAGATAATGAAAGCTTTTCTTGTAAGTGAGCATGCGTAAGATAAAACGATTTTTGGCACGAACTGATTGTTACCCGTTGTAAATACTTTTATCAAGTGAAAAATAGTTTCCACTTAGGGTATTTATATTATTAGTACAAAATCTCATTAATTTCCTATATAACCAATCGCTGTTCAGATATTAAAAATATTTATTTGAAACTTTATTGATAGTTGGTTCTTTTAAAATAGTATTATGGTCTATAACTATTGTAAAAGTTATAAAAACTATAAAAAATATATATTACTTGTAGTGTATGTGTTCATATTAGAAGTTAAAAAGAGTTTCCTCTCATGAAAGTTATTATTTCTTGAAAATGAAAAATATATATACTAATTTATATACACAATATCAAGAGCACAGTGGTACAATATATTACAATAAAAATATTGAAAAGAACCCCAATACCACAAAAATAATCAAAAATAACAAATAAAACAAGTTACTTAAGATTAAACCCTCGGGGGTTTAATCTTAAGTAACTTGTTTTATTTGTTATTTTTGATTATTTTTGAAGGGTTTAATCTTAAGTAACTTGTTTTATTTGTTATTTTTGATTATTTTTGTGGTATTGGGGTTCTTTTCAATATTTTTATTGTAACTAATTTATATGGTGAAATCTAGCGTTTGAAAACCTATTCATGTTTGTACTTAAACATTAGACTTCAAGTCGTAAGCATATTTTTGGTCTAAAAAGTAAAGTAGCCTCAGAATGTACTGTCGTGATGGGGGAATTAGTGTTTCGAAGTTTCATAAAACTACCCTATATTTTATATCACATGTTTATTAGAAATGTTTTCCGGAAATATTATTTTTTTTTATGTCATAGAATGATGGACGCTTCTTTAATTAAGAATCAAATTCCGCCGCATTAATACAGAGTGAGAATTGAATGTAGTTGCTGAAAGCGTAATCATGGCCGTTTCGGAAACTTTGCCTAAAGTTTGCAGCAGAAACACCCTTGACACCTCGTTAACAGAACCTGTTACTTGCAACTTTGGGGTGAGGACATCTTGGAAATCGTATACTAACTTTTTGCTGAGTCTATCTACATAAACAAGTTTTTACTTGTTTCAATCTTCTTCAATTAAAAAAAAACACACAATTTCAAGCGGTTTGTTTCAAACGATTTATTAGTTATAACATTCAACGATTTACTTTGTTTCGCAGCACTTGCATATTTAGTGAAACTTGAAGGTTTATGTATTTAGACTATTTATTTACTTTATACAACTAATTGCAAAAATTCAAATTACAATAAAAAATGACAGTAAAAATAATGTACACTATTTATTCACTACCTTATTTCTTACAAGTTTAGTTTACATTTCCCTCTAAACTGAACACGAAACGTTCAGATTCTTCATAATACATCCAAAGTAAGTGAATGTGCTCGGAGAAGTAATTTCATAAAAAATAAAATATCGTTGTTTTAAAATTTTTCCTATAGGCCAAAAATATGTTATATTTACTATAATTATTATTTTCCTTCTCTTTTTATATGCAACACTAGGTAGAATGATTAGAAACTTATAATGTACTTGCTTTAAGGAAAACATCACTTGTTTGTGATTTCTGACACGTTTGGGTGTACTTGATTTAGACAGAAAGAGAGCACCATTTAATTGTTTGTTTATTTTAGTCAATTATTATTTGAGAAACATGTGTTCAAGTATTTCTTTAAAATTATTATCGTCTAAATGAACAATCGTCACAAGTTATAGTATTTAATATTAATTTTTTCATTTTATTATTTAATTTTGTTGAGAACAGGTATAGTAATGAAATAATAAACGTTACTTACGGCTCATATGAGCAACTCAAATGAGTTTCTTCAGTTGTATTTCTTATTTATTTTTGTACGATTTTAAATTATAGTGATATATTGTAAATGTGATTGAAGTAAAAGGTGAACTAAAGTTCAATGCGTAAAGGCAATAAAAAAATAACTGGCGAAATAAAATCCTTTTTTACGTTTACAATAAAAATGTTATAAATATACATCTTGTGATCTTTAAATTGAATCTAAAAACTGATTCTGAATTACAGAGGTAACATTTGGGTAATAAAGTTGTAAAAGACACTTTAGTCCGCAATATCCTCAGTTTTGTAAAGGCCAAAGTTATAAAAAGGTGAACTGCAGTCGGGTAAAGTGATCGAATGGAATGGATCGTCAATATTCGACTCTGAGCCGATGGAACGAGTAGTTATTGATAAAGTCTGAAATGTTCTGAGACCGGCTAAAATATTGATACTTAACCACAGACATTGCAGTGAGAGAGTTTCATTGTTGATTACGTTTCACAAAGGTCAAAGATTTCGCTGCCACGTTGTAATTTGGTAAAATATTTAATAAATTTAAATGATATTTTACAGTGAACGAATATGAAATGCAATGGTATATATTTAAAAAAATGATTAGTTATGCTAGTAAGGTTTTATGGATTGAAATTATAAATCATAATTAACTTGTTATTCCTTATATTAATACTTGAGATTTTACAATATTTGTCTGGCTAGCTCAGAAGGGCTCCATCCGGCGCTAGTTCGACTCACTGAGACTGGGTAAAATGCGCAACCCCCTCGCTTAAGGGTGCTCCAGTCAACGAGAAGGGATGAATATAAATGCGAACAACGCAGCTCATTCCCAGTTCACTGCGGTTGTTTTTATTGCGTTTTCAGGTTTTAATTTGTTTGTGAAAATATTATACATTTTGCAAATGGTTTGGTTTCATATGACCTTGGTGTAATGTAAGTTTTCTGTATACGCCTTATGAAAATTGCAGATTCAAAGCCCAACAATAATTTTGAAAACAATGAAGTGAAAAAAAAACATAGTATTGGCGAAATATGCAAACTGTATCGATACAGAAAACACCTTAAAATGTCTTTAATCCTGGCGATTTAATAATAATATATTATATAGTTTAATTGCAAAACCTATACAAATCACATTAGATAATACACATATTCTCTAACCATAAATATTTTTTATTCCAATCTTATGAAGGTTTCGCTTACAAAGCTACCATCCTCAGAGACATGGCTATACCTACCGTATATATTGTCATGTCTCTGAGGATGGTTACTTTGTAACCTCAATGTACGTAAGACTAGGATAAACATAATTGTGGTTAGAGATAGTCTGTATTACTTATTAATATTAAGTTACAATAAATTATTCCAAGTAATTAGTGACAAATCACAATTTTACAAACACGATGGAATAAATAAGAAACATTTAGGTATTCTTGTGGGAACAATTACTTGTACAGACCTTTTACACGCGCGCGCGCACACACACACACACACACACACACACACACTCACACACACACACACACACACACACACACACACACTCACACACACACACACACACACACACACACACACACACACACACACACACACACACTCACTCACACGCACACACACACACACACACACACACACACACACACACACACACACACACACACACTCACACTCACACACACACACACACACACACACACACACACACACACACACACACACACACACACACACACACACACACACACTCACTCGCACGCACACACACACACACACACACACACACACACACACACACACACACACACACACACACACACACACACACACACACACACACACACACACACACACACACACACACACACACACACACACACATACATATATATATATATATATATATATATATATTATATATGTCCTGCTAGATATTGGTCCTATATATGGTCTAGGGCAGTGCTATATATTGTGTAATTTCTGAATCTAATTGTTTTTAAGCGAAACGGAGTACATGAAAATAAGAAATAAAAGCAACGTTAAATTTATTTGGCACATTGAAAATAATCTAAATAAAACTAACCTATTAACAAAGCATTTTTGTATATCCTATTTTACAAATAAAACTAGAACGTAAAATACACTTTTACGCTTCAAAATTGTGAAGCACATTCTTTATAAGATTTTAACACTAAAGCATATCCGTAGTATTTATATATGAAATTTGATATTTTCTTTCAATAATGTTTCAACACAGTAATAGTTAAGTAGAATTATGTTTAAGTTTAAGTAATTTTATTTCTAAAAAGTCATTAAATTAAACTAAATGTTATGGAATATGTTTTATTCATGTTGATTCTGTTTGCACTTAATTTAGTTAAAGAAGACATTTCTAAGATTTGTATGATAGATCCTAAGTTCTTATTCTTGTATTCTTATTAAATATCTTATCAATCTATAACAAATAGAAACAACACCCAAGAAATACGTAAACTTAATTGTTCTCCATAAAATAAAAAATGTTCCTAGATAAAATGTTCGTCTCAAACAAATTTTCACCATGAAAATGGACAATTAATTAAAACTATATATTTTTAAAGATTAAAATACGTTACGTCGGTGATTTCAGTTAAAAATATATAATAAATGGATGGATCGCTGCCATAATTGAAGCTTATACCTTTAATACTATTCACGTTTAGGAATTGATTTGAACTAACTAACAGTTACAACGGGCGATGGGTTAGCTTGGATTGCAATAGAAATACCTTTGGGCAGATAACAATGTAATTAGCTCATTATATAAAACTAATATACTGTGACAAGTTTAACAAAAGAAAAACCTATAATCAATAGGATTTTACTCTTCCTAAATTATAAAAAACAGTGCAGTAATCACAGTGAATGTAGATTCCATCAGAGAATCGTTGCAGCTTAAGTTTGACAAAGTATAACACTGAAAAAATGTAGATTATTTGCAACGGCTTAGCTGTATAAAGGGAATATTCAGACAGACAATTTTAGATATAAATTTCCGCAAGGATGTATATCCTGGGCGTGACAGGACTTGCTGGAGCTGTCCTTTATCGAGGTAAGATTAGAGACGCTACGGAAGGGCAGAGGGAGGGTGTCCTTACAAATTCTATACAAGACCTGCTTTTCATTGCACAGCCTCTCCATAAAGCCGACTCCGAATCCGGCTCTTTTAATTTCTATTTCAAAATACTGTACTGGAGTGAAATTTTATAAGCATTAATTAACGATTCAAACTGATGAATATAAAATGAATAAATTTACTGAAGCCTTACTTTTACAGCAAACTACTACTCAGTATGTCCCACTTATACGCTTGTATTTTTAGTTTAATTAAAGTGAATGATAACTTGGTAAATAGATAACGCAATGTAAACGTACTATAACTGCTTCTCCTACTATCTACCAAATAATATATTATAATGGTAACATAATAATATTAAAATAATTATAATATATATATATATATATATATATATATATATATATATATATATAATATATTGGTAATCTATTATTTCGTATAAATATTGGTTGTAATTAGTAACACACATTTTAGTTAAAAAAATATACTTAAGGGGTATAAACTATGGTATATCCAGCTATTGTAAAACTAAGGAGAAAACAACTCATTTGTGAAATAGCTGGTGATGAGAGGTCACAGGTTCAAAGTGGGCATGTAGCAACCTGTTGGTTGCTTTGAAATCCTGCCACACTACAAGGTTTGGGTTTCCTCCTTACCAAAATTATTATCTTATAATTTACTATATCAGATTTTTTATCCCGTAGCAAAAAAAAACTTTTAATTAACAACCTGTTGCAGGAGGTGAATTCAAAGACCACAAAATGGGTGAAAGCATAGAAAACACCTTATAATATTGCCTTTTACCTAAATTCTTCTAATATTATTTACTAACCACAATAAGTTGCACATTAAATGGCATTAAAACTACTTTTATATTCTAAAGTGAAGCATTTTTATAATTATATTTTAATAATGGCATCACAATAAATATCTATTTCCAACCCAAATAAACCTCACGATTTGGCGTTTTTTTTTATTATTAAATCAATCATCCAAAGAATTCTATTACTGGATCAAATTCATATTTGGCATAAAATTCAACTAAATTTGTGTTCAGTATTTCAATTAAACTTTAAAAGCTATCAAAATATTTTAATACAATATCAGCCAAATTATGAAAGCAATATTTTAAAGTAGAAACCCTATTCTAAGTTAGGTACTGACCAACGTAATTAAGAGCATCAGTCACTTTCACGTTATTTTCCATTATTTTAAAAAGATAATTTAGTATTTTTAAAGCTGCTTTTAAATCCGTGTATTATTTACAAATTATTTTCTCTGCATACTACTCACTAGTGACGATTAACATCTATTTATGTAGGTTTCGGGATAAAACTAAAAGTTTGTTTAAATTTAGACAACTTATGTATCTTTTATTGAGAAACACTGTGTAAAGTTACCGAGCTTTGCCAAAGAGAAAGACAAAAAGGCCAAGTATAAGTTTTACTAATAACATGTTTCCATAATGTTTTATTAGTTTAGTATCTTCACGCGGGTGTTTAACCATTCTTTTGCTACTTATTGTTCTTTATTGAATCAAAACAAAAACAAAAATAAGGAAAACCTTTACGAGGATATTTTTTGTCTTTCAATATGGTAAGACTGGTAAAAAAGTTTTTTTTTTACATATTTACATATACTGTATTGGGCCAATAGTTGTAATGTATTTATTAATTTGTTAGACCCATTAATGCGTTAGATGCATTATACTATTAGACGCGCTAATGTACTGAAAACAAATTTAAAAACCTGTTAAATCAGACAAAAGAAATTAAAGAAAGTTTGTACATATATAACCATTGACCAGCACATAAGACTTACATGAAGCAAATAAAATATGTATTCAATGGTAACCAATAGACACAGAAGGGATAGGCTTTAACGTAAGCACAACACAAGATTCGTTTAAATAGTTTAATAATGAAGTAAACTATAGGCCTATAGATAAATAAAATGAACGAATTGCCATCAAACTATGTAACGAAACAGTGTATTTGTGCAATAAACTTTATAACTAAATAAACTTAAAAAAACAACAATGACTGTTAAATATATTTGGTTGACATGCCGAGATAAAACCAAATAAAAAACTATTGACCTTAAAGTTGACAAATTCAATTGGAGTTTAAATGTTAATTCAAGTTTAAACATCATACAAAATTCATAGATACGAAAGAAACTCTTAATTGGTATAAACTTGAAATTGATTCAACTTACTTGATATTTCTTTAAATCTACAGGTAAAAAAAAAAAAAAAAAAACAGAACCGACTTTAGGAAAGCTCGATCATATAATTTTTACTTACTAAAAAGGAAAAAATAATCTTTCAATAACGACACTGAATTTTTCATAAGCTTATTCCCACAATGTTTTGAAGTCGGTTCCGAAGATTGTACTTGCACTCATATTTAACATACTGAGCGTGACAAATAAAGAGATTTTACTTGATGTTGGAACACCTTATCATATAGATAAACATATTAGGATATAAACACAGGCTATACAATCATTTCTTTCATAGACTTGTTTTATAGATATGAGAATTATTATACCTATGATTTTAAAGATTTAAGGAAATACTGTATTATCTCTTATATTTATAAGCATCTACAAATATCACATCCCTGTAAATCAATTAAAGAAGGTTGAATTGTCGGCAATTTGTCCAACAAAAGATTATTGCTTTGGGTTTGTTCAAAAACATTAAGAAATGTAACAAAAAGAAACTCAACACACACACACAGGACACACGCACACAGGACACACACACACACACACACACACACACACACACAACACACACACACACACGCGCGCAAAGGAGACACACACACACACAACCCCCCCCCCACACACAGACACACCCACACAGGACACACACACAACCACCCACCCACCCACTCACACACACACACACACACACACACACACACACACACACATACACAGGACACACAGAAACATTCCACAATAGCCTGAAACGCAGATAGCCTACACTATAGCAACACAAATGAAAACGATTCAGAAAATTGCATTATCTCCTTTATTGTGATTTTTTAATCTCTGAGCCAATAGTAAGCATAATTGCCTATATGTATGATTAGGCGCCTTACTTTTCGTAATTTAAAAGTGATGTTCAATTTAAGACGGATGTTTTGTATTTGTATTGACATTTTATTTCATCACAGATTGTTTTATATGTATGAAGGCTCAAGATTTAATAAAAGTCATGTCTTTCCTTTATGAACTTTTTATACCGACGTATTGGGAATAGCGAGGTAGGATATGGGATGCGTTGGCAATATTTGATTTTTAATATCAACTTTGAAGTATGCCCTGAAGTTGTCTTTATATATGTCCGTTTATAAATATTTGGTATAAAGTTTTATAAATATATATAAAAGTTTGTCAATATATTTACTTTATCACTTTCTATTGTTTTGTAAGGAACGTTTTGACACACCTTTGGGAGATAACAGTTCGTTTTATATCGTATGGTTTCCATACGGTAGTTATTTAATTCTATTATTATGATATGCATATAGCAATTAAATTTTTGTGTAAGGAAATAAACATAAAAATACTTATACATTATACTCTAGAACATTAAAATATGTTTAGATTTTGAAAAATTAATTTCAACTTTATAAAAAATATTCTAGAAATATATTCGTTTACACTATTTTGTAATGCTTACATTTAACCCACCTTATAAATACAGAGGTAAGAATAGAAGAGTTTTAATCTATTTTTTAATTGAATTATATTGTTTAAATTATAAATTTTGAAATGGTTGCTTAAAAAACGATTGTACTATTAACCTGAGTTAATAAATAGTTTTTTTTATTATTTCGTTCCAAATCAGCGGCTAGGATATGAAGAGAAATCATAATAACACAAATAGCCAGTCAGTGATGACAACTCTCACAACATTAATAACTTTTGCCTTTAAATTAGTTTTTTTCATATGAAACAACATTATGAATAATTATTTATTTACGACCACTTATATTTATCTTTTTATTATCGATTCAATTCAGAGAGCAATGCTTGAGTTAGATAGGTCTCAATGTATAATACCACGTGGCTTGTGAAGATGTTAGGTGTTACTAATTTGCTGTACTATATACAGTTACTGTTTTTGTTTATTGAATGTTTCCGTGAAGGACATTCCATAGAAATCAATATGTATTCGGATTTTATTAAGTTTCTCTTAATGAAAAACCTTTGCTGGAGAAACCCTTTTTATGTAGTCGGAAAACTATTTTGATATTTCCCCCCCCCCCTTTGGGAGGTTAATATTTATGACGTTTGCCATGATTTAGCGCTTAGAACTAAATGAGGTCTCCTGAGAAGAGTGTTGACGTATTTCGTAATACGTTCATGTGATTAGTACTTGAAGGTATATATGTGTAATCCTCTCAATTATGAAATACAAATATCTAATCATACACATTTGTTTTATTTACTTTTATTAAAAAAAAAAAATAGTTAAGTTGAGTAAATACTCGAGTATTTCTGTGGAAATTCCAAATATTCAGCTAATTCCGACTTTTTGATTGATTTTAAACTGAAGTATACTTTGATAATCATAAGGAAAATATTACAATTAATATAACTAACAACAAACCATTGATCACAATACGAGACTTATAACTCAATAGTAACTTCAATAGTAAAGTAACAACTAATAGAAAAAATCGAATGACTACACCCTTGTAGCAAGTTATAGCCAGTTGTAGCAAATTATAGCCAGTCGTAGAGAGTTATAGCCAGTTGTAGCGAGTTATAGCCAGTTGTAGCGAGTTATAGCCAGTTGTAGCGAGTTATAGCCAGTTGTAGCGAGTTATAGCCAGTTGTAGCGAGTTATAGCCAGATGTAGCGAGTTATAGCCAGTTGTAGCGAGTTATAGCCAGTTGTAGTAACTTATAGCCAGTTGTAGCGAGTTATAGCCAGTTGTAGCGAGTTATAGCCAGTTGTAGCGAGTTATAGCCAGTTGTAGCGAGTTATAGCCAGTTGTAGCGAGGTATAGCCAGTTGTAGCGAGGTATAGCCAGTTGTAGCGAGTTATAGCCAGTTGTAGCGAGTTATAGCCAGTTGTAGCGAGTTATAGCCAGTTGTAGCGAGTTATAGCCAGTTGTAGCGAGTTATAGCCAGTTGTAGCGAGTTATAGCCAGTTGTAGTAACTTATAGCCAGTTGTAGCGAGTTATAGCCAGTTGTAGCGAGTTATAGCCAGTTGTAGCGAGTTATAGCCAGTTGTAGCGAGTTATAACCAGTTGTAGCAATTTTAAGCCAGTTGTAGCAAGTTATAGCCAGTTGTAGTAACTTATAGCCAGTTGTAGCGAGTTATAGCCAGTTGTAGCGAGTTATAGCCAGTTGTAGCGAGTTATAGCCAGTTGTAGCGAGTTATAGCCAGTTGTAGCGAGTTATAGCCAGTTGTAGCGAGTTATAGCCAGTTGTAGCAAGTTATTATCCAGGGAGTAAAACATATTTTAGTAAACATTTGCTCTGATGATAAGTATTTAACTTTTCAACTCTTTTTAACAGAATAACTACTGCTATTGTTATTTTTAACTGATTTACATGAAGATAAATGTTGAAATGTTTAGTTTTATTCTATTATTATTTTTCTGAACAATAACCACGACAAATGTTATTACCCTCGGTGATTAAAGTTAATATTTTATCAACATTTTTTCAACTATCAAAACAAGTGGTGTGAAAAAAGATATAGGGATACCAACAATAAATAACAGGAAGTAATGCACAAAACAGAGTCGTTTTACCCCTGAAACGTAACAGAACCGTTGATAAGCCCGTCACACGCGTTCTACTCACATTCGTTGGGCATTGGACAATAGTAGTTTGTTACTTGTAGCATCTTGTGCATAAAGATGATTCTGTTACTTCCATTTAATTGAAACCTCTGTAACAGTTATAACTCTTTCGGGTTTACTTTATGTTATGCACTTCAAAGCATTGTTTTGCCACTCAAAATGTCTGGTATATGCTGTAATTAAACCTATTATTAACGTTGATATTCTGGTTTAATTTTTCACATCGATACAAATATTACAACGCAGGGTCTATAATTATGGGCAGCTGGTTATTTTTTAATAATCTGAATAATATTCAATAAAATTTACAAGTAGCCTAATAAGTAATATAATTCGTTTAACGATTATTCCTACTGAGGTCAGCACAGACAATTTTTATTTTAGTTTCTTTTTATTAAATAATTACAATAAATATAAATATATATAAACAGCAGTACATTTATTCATAAATAAACACACACACACACACACACACACACACACACACACATATATATATATATACATATACTAATTTTACACTACTTAACTAAGTGAATACGTAATTGTTTACTTGCTGACGCGTTTCAAAACGATCGTTCCTTTTACCAAGGTAACCCTCTACTCAGTGTGACGTTCTGAAATGCGTCAGCAAGTAAGCAATTACAAATTCACTTAGTTGACCAAATAGAAAGCGAATTCCTTGGGATTTCCCATTTATGTTTCTAGATATATTATTGGACTATTATTTTTGATTGTTACCAATCTATACGCTTTCTTTTTTTCGTCGCTTACGCTGTGTTGCAGTTTCTTTTCGCTTTCCTTTCGCCTTGTTCGTTTGTGAAGCAAGGTTAGACACCTCTAATCCAATTTGTTTGTTTATTTTATTGTTTTCATTCATTTTTAATCCTAGAGCATTATTTACGATATTTTGTGGTAACCATGACAACTGTTTAAGGTTGTACAATGAAGGTTTTCACCACAACCAGTTGGGGGTAAAAATCCATATAAATGCATTTCTATCTATAAGAAAGTTGGGTCAGAACGGCAGTGCTGGATTTCAAACATGTAGTCATTCATTTCGAACCTGATCTAGACCTCAACGTTTTAAAATTTACTTACAGGAATAAATATTTGAAAAAACTAATAATATCAAAAGTTACGCACTACAGGTTTACAAAATGTATTCGAACTTGACTAGATGAATAAAAATGTATTTTATTACAGATTAAAAATTTGTAAAAGATAAGGAGAGTGTAAACTAAAAGAAGGAATTGAAAAACTACAAGATGATTATAAAATAAAGAAAGCTAAGCAAAACCATAAGCGTCTAAGATATATTTGTTGATTAAGAAGGCGGAGCAGATTATGATGCTATCACAGTATAGAGAAATATAAATTTGCAACTAGATTACACAGATGATAACATTTCTGTACGATAATTTCTCTGCGATTACACTTAAATGTCTCTCTCAATTGGCATTGGAAAACTACACTACAATAAAACACTGATAGAAAGAAGTATGTTGCTCGATCTAACCACGATCGTGAAGGGGAAGGGGAAACGAATGGAGATAAAGACTAACGCGAACGAAGAAATAATTGAAAAAGGTAAAAGTAAATTTTATATTTGTTGAAGTGTGTTATGGACAACCACGAGGAAATTAAATTTATTTGTATGCTCGGGGTTTCACTACAGAAAAAGTAGTTAGGCTTCGTGAGTAATTTAATTCAATCAATACCTGCGTCTAACATCTTTAGTACATTGCCCGATATTATTGGTTCTAATGAAAAACCGAGCCGATTACAGATGTTATCTTCCTTAACTCAAAGAGCTCTACAATTTATTTTCCAAAATTATTTTCAGACACATATTCTAGAACCTGGTCATTGGTTACTAAAGCTCAGTGTTTATATTGAAAACCTGTCAAAAAAATCTGTAGACCTCATACACACAAGTGAATCAATGTTATTTATCTGTGATTTAAGTTTTAGTTTTAACTTTTTGATGCAGTTAAACATTTGAACTTTTAACAATTTTGAATTTTATGTAAGTTTCTTTACTTTTAATCTTTGGAAGTAGTTTACATAAGTACAAAACTGAGAATTAAAATAATTTAACAGGCATTATATTATATAAATCAAAATTTAGTCAGCAGTTGCAAAAATGACAGCAGTGTTGAAATTCAACGTTGAGTAGTAAATTTGAAACAATCTTCCGAAAACGTTTTACGTTTGCTCACATATTGTGTTGATTTGTTGTGTTTTGTTGCTTTATATCTTTTTGTAAGTTAATTGTATTATCAACAACTTGAAGCAACTGTGGCGTAAATGTTTATATTAATTAAAACAACCTCTCACCACAAATTCAACAAATTTTATTTAACCCTATGTACATTTCGATTACAAAGTATTCATCTTTATGCTCTTTTGACCGAGAAGTCATGTTGACAACAACTTGAAGCAACAAATGTTTATTTATGCTCTTTTGACCCAGAAGTCATTTGTAATTTATAGTTATTTGTAAAAATACCTCTGAAGATGATTACTTTGTAATCGAAAAATACATAAGGTTAAATAAAATTTGTTGAACTTGTGGTAAGAGGTTGTTTTAATTAATATAATTGTATTATGTTTGGTATGAAAAGTTATTTTTGTAAATATTTTCTAGAGCTTTGAGAAGGACCTCCTGATCGAAGCGTTGACTCGAGAATAAAGACGATAATAATGCCATTAATTTCGTCCTTTCGTCGAAAGCAATTTCAATTTGTTATTTTATGTTCAGCTATATTAATAATTACCTGGTAATTAAAACTTATACTCTTTAACGTATCAAAAATATTTCCATGTTGGTACTTGCCTATAGCAGCGCCTACGTTTTGTGTATGTGAGGACGGCTATTTTGGAAGATGTGCCTTATTGTGTCTGACTTCTTGATTATTTAAGAACAAGGGGGGGGGAGAGAGAAGTTACTATATGAGGTGAATTTGAGTCAGTTTTATGGTAATGTTGGTAAAACGTTAAATATACAAACACTATAATATATATTGTATAAACAAATATTCTTTGAGCTTAGCTTGTGAGTAAGTTGAATAGTTGTAAGTTAGAGTTTGTAGTACAAATACTCACTGATGATGATTTGGTCATTGAAACGCGTATGAGTAAATAAATGACTAATTTGTGAGTTTTGTGTGTTTTTTATTTGTTTATATATTGTATATTGAATATAACATTTAAATAATTTGTAGTTTTATATTTTGTTCTTATTTTATATTTCTATTATATATTATATTTCATAGGCACTTCAAATTATACTCTTCTCTCTCTCTCTCTCTCTCTCTCTGTCTATCTGTCTTAATTTCCCTCACTTTGAATGTAAAATAAAAATTATTGTTAAAACTAAGAACTATTAGATAATTTACGAAAAATATCTCTTGCTCACACACAATCACTAGCAGGGTCTAGACTTTTAAACATTATATAATACTACTGATTTACCTCTAGTTTTCGGGTCATAACAATGATTTAAAACTCTTATTATATCTTGTAATAATAATTGTATAAGTTAACTATATTATCGCGGAAATATATTGATCATAAAAGACATTACTTTTTGAAGGAAATGGCCAATGAGTGTTTCAAAAGCATTATCAAAGAGTACAGGGATGTCACGTAGGCCTAAACCCACTTCCCACTCCGATTACATTTCATAAATGTAAGATGCAGTTCACCATTTAAATGAAATAGAAAGTCTATAAAGGTGTGTAAGACACCTTTCTTCTAGAGTCTATAATACACAATAGTTTTCGCATTGAGTGTATGCAGATGAATAGGTTTCAATAAGGATAAATATGATGGACAATATCAATATGGAGTAACGAGTATTATTACGTAGTTAAAACAATTCTGTACCGTAACCATCCGTCACTCATGTTAATCTAATAACTATAGGTATTGTATTGTTTACAATTATTGAAAATTACGATTACTAAGCGCAATAAAATTCTACCAAAAAATTACATGACTGGAATATGATAATATAACAAATACGATAGCAGGTGGTTTTAGGAATCTAATTTTGCTTATTTGTTTTGTAAACTTTAATTACTTGCAATATTGCAATAATATTGCAATAATATTGTAATATTGTAACTAGAGCTTCCTCACGGATACGTGACTCCAGTCACAGCAAAGTATTACATATCTTGTTACAAATAGGCATCTAATTTTCCTTATTTGTTTTGTAAACTTTAATTACTTGCAATATTGCAATAACATTG
>JBAIZL010000001.1:146875043-146925043 GCA_036971475.1 Prosapia bicincta | reverse complement strand
GCTAAAATAAAACTGTATATATTTGCATGCATGTTGAAGGTTGGAGTAGACGTGTTGGTTAAGGCACTGCTCTCATTTGTCTCGATTAAAAGCGCATCATCCTTATCAAACTGACATTTGCACAAAACTTTCTCAATCCCTCAACCTTCCACTCCTCGCCCCATCGTCCGCCTCTATCCATTTTCTAGCAATGTTAGTTCGTGCATCTGATTATGCTTTGGACTCATGCAATTCAAATTTCCGTTCCATGGCATGAAAATTTTCTTCTTTATTTGTATATCAAAGCTTCATCAACGAGCGAGACGCAGTGATGAACCTTTTCACCTTTATGGTGAGACACGGTGCATATGAGCTTTTATAGCTTCTACGTCACTCACCTTTTATTGTTTATATGTCTTCAGGTATTTTATAATGGTGAGCCTTTGTTTTCGTTCGGCTGAGAACAAGCTGTGCGTATATTCTATTGAACAATATTGGATGTTAAGAGGACGTTTATTGTTGTCGAGTGTGAACTTACTCAAACATTGCCTCGGGCTAAGACACTACGTATATATTTTAAAAGTTTATACTAACAGAATTTTAATTACGTTTTACAAAATAAAACAAGTATTACTGGCTCTATGAGTCAGAACCACAAGTACACACTAATAATTCCCATAGGAAATAAAATATTCCCGTATTTGTTATATATATCAAATCCAATGTGCTTAAGATGGGAAGGACTTTGTATTAAATTGTACAAATGGCGGCTGGGATTCGCCGGAAATCGTAACAACTGGAAGTCGATCCGTTACTGGAATATTAATATAACCAAGTTGAATCCGGAACGTATCCGTAATATTTCGAGGCGGATGTATTAGCATAAGACGATAAAGTTCAATATCGATTATATAAACAAAAATATTAGGAAAAACGTAGTTGTATAGAAATATATATTCAGATTAGGTTGAATTTTCGGATCGAGATGGAGTTTGTAAGTTGAAAACAATGTACAATTTAAATTACAACTACAATTTTAACCATATAATTCTTAATCATAACATACGCTTACGCAATTAGGATTAAAAAATTGTTTAAAATTCCGCTTTGTTCTTTCTTATCTCTTTACATTATGAAACTGTTGTACTTTGGAAATTTCAGATCCTGTCTTTCATGGCTTTTCGTACGTTCGTTAATTCATCTCATGACTGTATATAACTTTTAGAAATGTTGTATTTTTTAAATACCTCTGAAGATGATTGCTGGGCAATCGAAATGTACATAAAGTTTAAATAAAATGTTATTTGTGGTTTAGAGGTTTTATTTATTTAAAAATAAACATTACGCCACAGTTGCTTCATATAGTTATAGTTATATAGTTATTTTAGAAATGTGTTTACCGATCCCCCAAAACATCGGCTTTTTATACTTAAAATTAAATAATTTTTCAATATTACTTGTTTTAAAACCACATCACAGATAAAATATCATTTGCCTACTAGTTATAGTTTTACTTGAATTTACATTAATTTTTAATTCTGTCAAGTAAGCTTGTGGCTTTTCCCTCTTTTATATCAAAAGTTTTCAATCGTCTTTCTTAGTAAGCAAAGTAAGCTAACCTATCTGATTAGCTTGGACTCTTAAATTGGGTGTATTAGGAAGTCGAGACGTAAAGGAGCTCTGGGAAGTAAAGTCAGGTAGGAATATATGAGGTTGTTGAGTTTGTAAACAAATTGAGTGATTAGAGTCTCCGGAGTGGTCTAATGTTATATAATAAGTGATAAAGATTGTCAAAATGTATTAGATTATTATATATGAATCAATAGGTGTCAGTGCTGCTTGTATCAAAAAGTAGCATAACTTCAATTAAACACACTTAATCTGATTTAAAAAAAAAATGAGCGTTGGACCACTGTAGCTCTAACCGCTAAATTATGCATTAGATAATTTGCATCAATATAAGTACAAAGATATATAGAAAAATTAAACACAAAATGCAAAAGATAAACTCGAAATTCAGCTTAAAAACAAATCAGTAAAGTAAAGTTTCTATGTTTCTATAAAGTTAAAAAAATACCCGATATCCATTTTAAAGTTATTAAATAAGAAATCATTAAATTTGAAAGTAATTTTCGAAATAAGAAGAATATCTACAACGTAGATTTTGTCTTCTTCAAGTACCACAACCTATCAGACGGTTCTTTCAAAGGTTTAAATATAAATTTCCACAAAGATGGCTATGAAAAGACTTGCTGGAGTTGTCCATTAACGAGGTGAGATTAGACTCTATAGACTCTAGAGGAAGCGTCTTTTCACTACACAGGGCAAAGTGGGCTTCAGATGAGCTTCTTTTAAAAATAGGAAGTACTTATTAAAATATATAATGAACACTTCATATCGTCATACCAACCTGGAAATGTTTTAAAAGAAAATGCGGAGCGTGGATTTAAATTTACAATGTACATTTAAATTGTTTACTTTGATATGTGTTTAAGAAATACCAACCTACAAAATAATAATCTCAATTAGCAAGAAGCTCAACAAAAATAATATTCTAAAGCATTTACTAAAGGTCAATTATAAAGAAACTACTTCCACAAAATATCCAATCAGCATTGCGTGGTATATTTGGCTGTACGGTACGTGAAACAATCGTACAACACTGTTTCATAATATATATGCTACTTATATTGTTTACATAACATCGGATGAAGGATAGAATCACCATTCGCCATTTTACTACGTACATTTGTCACTTTTTTTTAAAATACGAGTTCATTTATTTACTTAACAATGGTTTTATAACAAGCTCGGAGCTCAAACTTTCATCTCTAACGGTTCATTACTATTTTGTTACTAAAGAAATTGCTTTGTTGATAAGTTGGAAATCGTTAAATATTCCATCACATTCGACATTAATCGTTGGACCAGAATGACAAGTTCTCGGCGAGAGTCTTCCAAAGTTCTATATATGAGTAAAAGGGTTCGTCGAGAGATAGCATCAACATCATGCAAATTACGTCAAGTTAATATTCTCAACACGGTTCCCACCAACACATTCCTTCAAATTCGTCAAGTTAAACATCTACAGCGATACGTAGTTATTCCTGAACCAGTTGTATATCTTAAACATGCATACTGAGGATCTTCTGCAGATAAAACTGTACGATTATAAAATTCGGTAATAATACCTTCAAACTGAAAATAAAGATGACAAACTATGTGTGAAGTGTTGGATTTTTAGTGTTTAATCGTCTAAATGTTTCTAATTCCTTTATATTGTCGTTGGTCGTAATTCTCTACAAACTTTCTTCAAATTAAATTAAAAACAAAAAAAAGTTACAAATGTTGTTTAGTGTGTAGGCCTACATTTAGAATGACAAATAAATAAATGTATTCTTTCAATAACTATAATTATTATTTTATAATGGGAAGATTAATATCCATAAATTTGTTGTATAAAATTTCTTATTATAACAATATTTATTAACCGCACTCTGAAATAAATCTTCCTAATTTAACTAAGAATGAACCCATGCATTCGTACTTTAGACAAAAAGACATTTATTCGGTTAACCAAAACTCACTTTAAATTTAGTCCAAGTTTTTGCAATAATATAAATATTATATCCTATTTCAAGTAAATGTTTAGATAATATGAAAACCTTCTTGCGATGAAACATTGTTACTGATATTGCAGTACAGTATAACAAGTAAAATGTGAATTCAAGTCCTAACATCAATATTTACTTTTTATGTGGAAATAACTCATTACACTTTTTCTATTACTTGAAACCAGACTTTTTGTTAACTAAAGTTGTTAAATTGTTAACTTACACTTGGAGGAAACGTTTTCGTCTTACGATTTCTTCAGCCTTCAGACTTTAGTTGACAAAAGCCTGGTCGCAAGTAATAGAAAAAGTGTAATAAGTAATTTACAACCAGCTCGTCATGAACAGCAACACGATTTCGTGCAAATAACAATAGAGATATAAGAAAGTGATATGATCAATAAAATTTGGCAGGGCATTCCTACTTGTAAGCCATGCATACTTGTAAACGAACTAACTTTTATTTACTTTACAAAACTTGAACTGTTGTAAAATAACGTAGAAAGATCGCACTCCTGACCATACTCAGTAATCACTGCAGAATAAATTAATTTTACGGAATATTATTTTTATAGAAAGTCTTTGAAAGGTGAAATAAAAACATTTTTAATCATGTATAGTTTTTGTATATTAGTTAGAAAACAATTTAAGAACAATTCCTGAAGTTTCGCGGAACTTATAATTTAAGTAGATCTATGCTGAAACAAAAGGTTGTGATATAGTAACCCTATTAAATTCCTTCTATTAGTTCACACTCTCCTGATATATATATATATATATATATATATATATATAGGCCTATATATATATATATATATATATAGTGAAATAAAATAATTTTCATAAACAAGAATATACGAATTCGTATATTCTTGTTTATGAAAATTATTTTATTTCACTATACATATTCAACAAGAAAAAATAATTCATCTAAGTTTTACAATAAATATATATATATATATATATATATATATATATATATATATATATATATATATATATATTGTACACATTTTTTATCATTAATAAAATAAACTATTTTTCATCAAATCAAGTTCAAATTCATTTTTTAAACCTATAGTGGATGATAATTGTTGTAATTACAGTTTTTTCAAATATTTATTCAATAACTAAGCTATACAAATTTGGGCGTTCCAAGTCAGATTCGAACTGAGTATCTTCATGTTCGAAAACTAGTGCTTTTTGGCACTGAACCAACTTTCCATAGCTAGGAATCAATTTCTCAAAGATCTATATGTATAATCTCCATTGTATAACCTTAAAGTGTTGCTATGGTTACCACACAATATCATAAATAATGCTCTAGGATTAAAAACGAATGAAAAGAATAAAATAAAGACACAAACTGGTTTAACTTTATCGAACCTTACTTCACATACGGTCAATGCGAAATGAAAGTGAAAAGAAACTACAACACAATGCAAGCGACGAAACAAATAGAAGGCAAACAAATAAAAATAATAGAACAAATATATCCAACACTTCATAGAAAGGAAAATGGAAAATTGCCACCTAATATTCTTATTTTAACGTACGTATATACGTATTTATATTAATTGTAGTTATACAATAAAAAGAAATTAAAATCAAATTTTTTCTTTGTTGGTTTAAGTAGGAATTGTATATTACTTGTTATAAATAAACTTTAATTATAAGTTAATCATAATTTGTACTACATTCTTAGTGGGCAATAAAAATCCACGAGAATATTATATATTTATTTATTAGACTTTTTTTAATTACTAACAGACAGAATTCATAATAAGTATATACGTACTTCAAGGTGAAGTACTGCAAACGAAATATACGTAAGGCAATAAAATATAATTTAAGTTAAAAGAGAGATCTTATGTTTTTTATTGCATTGAATAAAAATGACAGACCAGAAATACATTCGCTGACGAATTCTTATTAAAAGTTAGGCTTTAGGAAATGCTCGCATTTTAAAATTGTTTCTAGAATTATAAGTGCTGTTTTATTGTAACAAGTGACACGTCATGTTTCAAGTGGTAGAAGCTGCAATAGAAATTGTAGAAAAGACCTTTATGGATTGCAATGCCCCGTAAAGTGCACGCTAGATATAAAAGAAATATTCAGCGGATAACTTGTTATTTCTTTCATAAAAGGAAAACAATTAGTTTAAAAACGTTGAATATGTGGAATAAACGAAACTTTTAAAACCTTGATGTCTCATGGAAATATCAACGTTAAATCCCAGGAGCATTAGATGAGTGACAAGTGTAGCAACATGTTCATTTCGTTTTGCTCAGTTTCTACGTGACAATAAACAAAATCTTTTCTTATATTTACCCATATTGTGTCACGTAGTACAACACAAAGTTGCTTTGTCATATATTCATTTCCCATTGCTGGAGCTTTTCCCTATGTCCCTCCCCCTGGAACAGGTTGGATTGCCACAAACCCATCATAAACATCCCTTTATTACTTTAGGTCAGGATGTAAAACAAAAATGTTCTACCGCATTTTAAACGTGAAAAATATAACTGATGAAAATAACGTTATTAATTCTACAGAATTCCTTTTAACACCTGTAATAACTACATTGGCGTAAGTAGCCTATACTTTGGCTTTATCTGGGTATTTCTAACTGGTATTCTATTCATTTTAAATAGCTTAAAATACGAATAAAATATTTTCAATCTCTAGTACTTTGCAGTTTTCTTCTACTATTTTTGCTATCTAGTCACCAATATTTGTTCTTGGTGAAGGTGCGTAAAAGTAATCATACAGACAACTCCATTTAATTTACATCTTTACACTTGGCCGGAAACTCAATATGCAAATAACGAATAATTTTAAACCTCACAATTCATCTTGATATCTTTAAACTCACCTTGATACACAATTCATCGAACCACCCAATACAACATAAACACGCAGAATTCAAACATTTACTACACAGACTAAATAAAATACCTATGTCCACAATTAACAACACAGAGGAACTAAACACAATCAAATATTTAGCCCACAAAAATGGATATGACAATTATTTAATAAACAAACTACACAGAAAAATCCTCAACAAGAACAGTAACAACAAAAACACGAACACAAACAAATTCATCACCCTCGCATACATAAAGAAACTCACAAATAAAATAGCACACCAATTCAAAAAAGCAGGATACAATGTAGCTTACAGAACAACAAATAAAAACCAAACAGCTATCAGACACAGCATTAATAACAATACCAACACATACAATAACCCAGGAGTATACAAACTAAAATGCAACAACTGCAGTAAGTTCTATATTGGACAAACAGGCAGATCTTTCGCCGTAAGATATAAAGAACACAGAAGCGCACTGCACACTACTATTGAATCCACCTCATGGACCCAAAACACTCATGCAAAAGTATGGAAAATAACATGAGCATCCTCCACACATGCAACAAAGGCCATAAATTAAACAAACTAGAACAGTATGAAATATATAGAAATAGCAACACACATAAAGATGACATTATAAATGAACAAACGCGGCACAGATCCACATACTCTTCGATCACATCACTTCCAGCTTTCAAAAAAATGGTAACGAGGAAGCACAACAAGCGCATTCCTAGCGGCAAAAATACGAGGCTGAAGAAGTCGTAAGACGAAAACGTTTCCTCCAAGTGTAAGTTAACAATTAACTACTTTTAGTTAACAAATGTCTGGTCGCAAGTAATAGCAAAAGTGTAATTTGTAATTTACAACCAGCTCGTCATAAACAGCAACAATATTTCGATATTTAATTTTGAACCATTTCTAATATGGAAATTATGTCAATCATGGTTTTAATGGCTTGGTTTTCAATGGTTTTAAATTGCTCCTCTTACATTTATATTCTTGTTGAGTTTGTTAAAAGCCTGTTATGGAAGTGGTGATGAGTGATATAATCTGTTGAATTAAAGTTCAGAATAGGGGTAGAAGTAAAGATGCGGTACGATATTACAGACTGATAAACCCACGGAAACTGTGGCACAAATGCTTTGCGCTTTCATATACTATTATAAAGTACCTTAAAGCCTATTTTCTCTCTTGCGCTTGTGATCACTGTAAATCGATAAAACCTTTTATTTACGTACAATAGGTTCCTTTGTTACGAGCCAAATTGCATTATGCGCAATATATTGAAAGTTTATGGTGTATTTAAGGTTTTTTGAGTCATAAAAGCTAAGCCTGTGAGATTACTTGGAAAAAATATGAACAATTGTTTACTTTCTACGTTAATACATTCAAAGTCTGTTTGGATATGCTTTTAAACAAATTGTAAGAGCGAGATAATTTTATTTTTGATAATACACGAAGCATTTTTACTTATTTATAGGCGGTAGAAGTCAACTTTAGCAGTGAACAAAGTTTTAAATAAATTTAGGTTATAAATTTAAGAAAGTATATTTAGCTTTTATTTTCTATTTCTAAATTCAATCTAGATATGCCGTGAAATATTTCATTGTAATCCAACAATCAAACAGTAGAAATACAAACACAAGCAATAAATGTTAACCCAAGGGAAACACGATGCTAAAGTACACAATTAAACACGATAAATTCGTGTACAAACGGAATGGACGTTTAATTTGTACACACTTATCACGCGGTGTCCATTGACCTGACGGTACAGTCAGACCACAGCCTATTCAGAAGCGAATTGTGAGGAATTTTTGAATGAAATGTATTTGGAATCAAAGGAATTCTTTATGTACTTTTAATGAGTTGTTACTTGTCAATATCTGAACACAAAATAATAATTTCAATGTTTGTGGTTTTAAACACAACTTGTGAAATCAGTAAAATTTACGATACAATCAAAAATAAACGTAAACTAGCTACCAATAAAACCACACTCATAAACGTTCTGAGAATTACGTTCTACTGTAAGGCCATTATGCCCCATTATAAGAAATTGGATAGTTTAATAAATAATTAATCTATTTACGAAGCTCAATAAGTGGTGTTGAGCTTGGATTGTGAGATCATTAAAATACGTAACTGTCGCTGCAAACGATAACATTGCTATGGAAACGCGTATGACTGCGATTAAACCTTTTATTGTCAAATCGTATAAGTTTATCTCTGAAGTTTAGAAATGCTTTTTGTTGTAGTCAGATTACATCATATGAAGAGATTGCAATACAGAAAAGTTACAGAGGTCATTTTATTTTCAAAATTAAGTGAAATCTTACATTAGTGCAGATTATAAGAAACTAAACGTTTTCTTTTCCTTTCTATTTAATGAGAAATGATCGCCAAGATCATAAAAAGATACAGAAATAATTCATTTGTAATAATCAGATTTTAATTTAGTTCTAATTAGCTTAGTGTTAACTTGGAAGAGCTAATAGATTACAATGGAAACAAACACTATAAGGAATAAAGACCCATTTAGATGAGCACAATTATATTATGGCTAATATTATTTAGGGAATAACATACACTGAATTCAAGCTAAAGTATTTGGCTTTGTTACAAATCTATTTTAGGCAAAATTGCTAAGTAACCAGACTTGCAAAACCTTTGTCTAAGAAAGTGTTAGATTGAATTTAAGCTACATTTTGTTCATACAGACGCTTGAAAACCAGAACTAGACAAAGTGAGATAAGACAAAGTAGGATTGGATTCAAGAAAAGGTTCCTAATAAAATTAACACAGTGATCTAAGAATTAACGATGACAGAAATATCTCAGAAAACTCTTTACGGTCATATTAACTATGGCATAGTGACAGTGAACTTTGAAAATAGTTTGAAAAAAGAAAGATGGTGAACAATGAAGAAAGAACGAAAGCCATCTGGGCGATCACCTTATCTCTTCGTTCGAACACAGATATAGAAATATAGGTGAGAATCTACAGTGCAGCATATGAAATCACGCCCCTACGAATCTAACCTCAAACCTGTAACTCTCGAACAAGTGACTAAAAAAAGGCCAGAGATGATAAAAAAAACTATACAAAAAAGATAAAGATTAGAAACTATAACCACATAAATATTGTAATCCATATTTTCCATTGCCCGAAATTATCGCTGAGGTATTGCAGACCCTTGACCCACGTTAAAACATTGGGATTATTTCGCATGTCCACTATTCCTTACAACTGCATACATAATTCTACGGCACGCAAAATATTTAATTACTTTTAGTGATTCCTGTAGTAGTAACATAAAATCTTTAAAATGTATTTAATGTTCCCCATTTGAACTAAAGATTGAGCATTCTTCTATTTTCTGCACGATAGTATTTGATAATTTGAAACATCATTAAAAAGCGTTTCATCATAAAAACATGGAAATTGAATACATTCAAGAGTTTCGGAGTTGTTATTATTTTTATTGTTTAATATATTGCATTATTTTCTATATTTAGCTAATTTATTACAAATTAATAAATATTTTACTTATTTTTTCAGATATATTGTTCTCTCTAGAATTGATGTTTTACCTAAACAAAGACGCAATCGCTGTTTATTAAACATATGTTTTACTTAAACAGATTCAATAAAAAAATCTCTCACAGTTCATTATATTAATATAGAGCAAAAGAAGAGAACATTTTTTGATGACAGTTTATTAACCACAGGCTCAGTGCAAACACGGGCAGCTGAAGAGTTGAACAAATACTGACATCGGAAGACACTATACAAATCCAATAATCAGGATTCTAGAGATGTAATAAAGTGAAGGTGTTGAGGTTACTAAATAGTTTTAAATAAAGTGAAGAAATAACCTTGTTATGTAACAAACTAATTATTCGTAAATTAAATATGTTTATGAAGCAGTACTATACACAATTAACTACAATAAAGTGTATTCACCACGTTAAAAACAACCGCAACAGCGTTACATATAGTGAGCCTTTAACTAAAAAATTTGCATACTTTCAACTTTGTAAGCTTTCTACGTTCTTGCATTCTATTAATACAGATGTAGCAGGATTAACTCTTGTTACAACTTTGTAAGCTTTCTACGTTCTTGCTTTCTATTAATACAGATGTAGCAGGATTAACTCTTGTTACAACTTTGTAAGCTTTCTACGTTCTTGCTTTCTATTAATACAGATGTAGCAGGATTAACTCTTGCTACAACTTTGTAAGCTTTCTACGTTCTTGCTTTCTATTAATACAGATGTAGCAGGATTAACTCTTGTTACAACTTTGTAAGCTTTCTACGTTCTTGCTTTCTATTAATACAGATGTAGCAGGATTAACTCTTGTTACAACTTTGTAAGCTTTCTACGTTCTTGCTTTCTATTAATACAGATGTAGCAGGATTAACTCTTGTTACAACTTTGTAAGCTTTCTACGTTCTTGCTTTCTATTAATACAGATGTAGCAGGATTAACTCTTGTTACAACTTTGTAAGCTTTCTACGTTCTTGCTTTCTATTAATACAGATGTAGCAGGATTAACTCTTGTTACAACTTTGTAAGCTATCTACGTTCTTGCTTTCTATTAATACAGATGTAGCAGGATTAACTCTTGTTACAACCTTGTAAGCTTTCTACGTTCTTGCTTTCTATTAATACAGATGTAGCAGGATTAATTCTTGTTACAACTTTGTAAGCTTTCTACGTTCTTGCTTTCTATTAATACAGATGTAGCAGGATTAACTCTTGTTACAACTTTGTAAGCTTTCTACGTTCTTGCTTTCTATTAATACAGATGTAGCAGGATTAACTCTTGTTACAACTTTGTAAGCTTTCTACGTTCTTGCTTTCTATTAATACAGATGTAGCAGGATTAACTCTTGTTACAACTTTGTAAGCTTTCTACGTTCTTGCTTTCTATTAATACAGATGTAGCAGGATTAACTCTTGTTACAACTTTGTAAGCTTTCTACGTTCTTGCTTTCTATTAATACAGATGTAGCAGGATTAATTCTTGTTACAACTTTGTAAGCTTTCTACGTTCTTGCTTTCTATTAATACAGATGTAGCAGGATTAACTCTTGCTACAACTTTGTAAGCTTTCTACGTTCTTGCTTACTATTAATACAGATGTAGCAGGATTAACTCTTGTTACAACTTTGTAAGCTTTCTACGTTCTTGCTTTCTATTAATACAGATGTAGCAGGATTAACTCTTGTTACAACTTTGTAAGCTTTCTACGTTCTTGCTTTCTATTAATACAGATGTAGCAGGATTAACTCTTGTTACAACTTTGTAAGCTTTCTACGTTCTTGCTTTCTATTAATGCAGATGTAGCAGGATTAACTCTTGTTACAACTTTGTAAGCTTTCTACGTTCTTGCTTTCTATTAATGCAGATGTAGCAGGATTAACTCTTGTTACAAATTTGTAAGCTTTCTACGTTCTTGCTTTCTATCAATACAGATGTAGCAGGATTAACTCTTGTTACAACTTTGTAACCTTCTACGTTCTTGCTTTCTATTAATACAGATGTAGCAGGATTAACTCTTGTTACAACTTTGTAAGCTATCTACGTTCTTGCTTTCTATTAATACAGATGTAGCAGGATTAACTCTTGTTACAACTTTGTAAGCTTTCTACGTTCTTGCTTTCTATTAATGCAGATGTAGCAGGATTAACTCTTGTTACAACCTTGTAAGCTTTCTACGTTCTTGCTTTCTATTAATGCAGATGTAGCAGGATTAACTCTTGTTACAACCTTGTAAGCTTTCTACGTTCTTGCTTTCTATTAATGCAGATGTAGCAGGATTAACTCTTGTTACAACTTTGTAAGCTTTCTACGTTCTTGCTTTCTATTAATGCAGATGTAGCAGGATTAACTCTTGTTACAACCTTGTAAGCTTTCTACGTTCTTGCTTTCTATTAATACAGATGTAGCAGGATTAACTCTTGTTACAACTTTGTAAGCTTTCTACGTTCTTGCTTTCTATTAATACAGATGTAGCAGGATTAACTCTTGTTACAACTTTGTAAGCTTTCTACGTTCTTGCTTTCTATTAATGCAGATGTAGCAGGATTAACTCTTGTTACAACTTTGTAAGCTTTCTACGTTCTTGCTTTCTATTAATACAGATGTAGCAGGATTAACTCTTGTTACAACTTTGTAAGCTTTCTACGTTCTTGCTTTCTATTAATGCAGATGTAGCAGGATTAACTCTTGTTACAACTTTGTAAGCTTTCTACGTTCTTGCTTTCTATTAATACAGATGTAGCAGGATTAATTCTTGTTACAACTTTGTAAGCTTTCTACGTTCTTGCTTTCTATTAATGCAGATGTAGCAGGATTAACTCTTGTTACAACTTTGTAAGCTTTCTACGTTCTTGCTTTCTATTAATACAGATGTAGCAGGATTAACTCTTGTTACAACTTTGTAAGCTTTCTACGTTCTTGCTTTCTATTAATACAGATGTAGCAGGATTAACTCTTGTTACAACTTTGTAAGCTTTCTACGTTCTTGCTTTCTATTAATACAGATGTAGCAGGATTAACTCTTGTTACAACTTTGTAAGCTTTCTACGTTCTTGCTTTCTATTAATACAGATGTAGCAGGATTAACACTTGTTACAAGTTTGTAAGCTTTCTACGTTCTTGCTTTCTATTAATACAGATGTAGCAGGATTAACTCTTGTTACAACTTTGTAAGCTTTCTACGTTCTTGCTTTCTATTAATACAGATGTAGCAGGATTAATTCTTGTTACAACTTTGTAAGCTTTCTACGTTCTTGCTTTCTATTAATGCAGATGTAGCAGGATTAACTCTTGTTACAACTTTGTAAGCTTTTTACGTTCTTGCTTTCTATTAATACAGATGTAGCAGGATTAACTCTTGTTACAACTTTGTAACCTTCTACGTTCTTGCTTTCTATTAATACAGATGTAGCAGGATTAACTCTTGTTACAACTTTGTAAGCTATCAACGTTCTTGCTTTCTATTAATACAGATGTAGCAGGATTAACTCTTGTTACAACTTTGTAAGCTTTCTACGTTCTTGCTTTCTATTAATGCAGATGTAGCAGGATTAACTCTTGTTACAACTTTGTAAACTTTCTACGTTCTTGCTTTCTATTAATGCAGATGTAGCAGGATTAACTCTTGTTACAACTTTGTAAGCTTTCTACGTTCTTGCTTTCTATTAATACAGATGTAGCAGGATTAACTCTTGTTACAACTTTGTAAGCTTTCTACGTTCTTGCTTTCTATTAATACAGATGTAGCAGGATTAACACTTGTTACAACTTTGTAAGCTTTCTACGTTCTTGCTTTCTATTAATACAGATGTAGCAGGATTAACTCTTGTTACAACTTTGTAAGCTTTCTACGTTCTTGCTTTCTATTAATACAGATGTAGCAGGATTAATTCTTGTTACAACTTTGTAAGCTTTCTACGTTCTTGCTTTCTATTAATGCAGATGTAGCAGGATTAACTCTTGTTACAACTTTGTAAGCTTTCTACGTTCTTGCTTTCTATTAATGCAGATGTAGCAGGATTAACTCTTGTTACAACTTTGTAAGCTTTCTACGTTCTTGCTTTCTATTAATACAGATGTAGCAGGATTAATTCTTGTTACAACTTTGTAAGCTTTCTACATTCTTGCTTTCTATTAATGCAGATGTAGCAGGATTAACTCTTGTTACAACTTTGTAAGCTTTCTACGTTCTTGCTTTCTATTAATACAGATGTAGCAGGATTAACTCTTGTTACAACTTTGTAAGCTTTCTACGTTCTTGCTTTCTATTAATGCAGATGTAGCAGGATTAACTCTTGTTACAACTTTGTAACCTTCTACGTTCTTGCTTTCTATTAATACAGATGTAGCAGGATTAACTCTTGTTACAACTTTGTAAGCTATCTACGTTCTTGCTTTCTATTAATACAGATGTAGCAGGATTAACTCTTGTTACAACTTTGTAAGCTTTCTACGTTCTTGCTTTCTATTAATGCAGATGTAGCAGGATTAACTCTTGTTACAACTTTGTAAGCTTTCTACGTTCTTGCTTTCTATTAATACAGATGTAGCAGGATTAACTCTTGTTACAACTTTGTAAGCTTTCTACGTTCTTGCTTTCTATTAATACAGATGTAGCAGGATTAACTCTTGTTACAACTTTGTAAGCTTTCTACGTTCTTGCTTTCTATTAATACAGATGTAGCAGGATTAACACTTGTTACAACTTTGTAAGCTTTCTACGTTCTTGCTTTCTATTAATACAGATGTAGCAGGATTAACTCTTGTTACAACTTTGTAAGCTTTCTACGTTCTTGCTTTCTATTAATACAGATGTAGCAGGATTAATTCTTGTTACAACTTTGTAAGCTTTCTACGTTCTTGCTTTCTATTAATGCAGATGTAGCAGGATTAACTCTTGTTACAACTTTGTAAGCTTTCTACGTTCTTGCTTTCTATTAATACAGATGTAGCAGGATTAACTCTTGTTACAACTTTGTAAGCTTTCTACGTTCTTGCTTTCTATTAATACAGATGTAGCAGGATTACTCTTGTTACAACTTTGTAAGCTTTCTACGTTCTTGCTTTCTATTAATACAGATGTAGCAGGATTAACTCTTGTTACAACTTTGTAAACTTTCTACGTTCTTGCTTTCTATTAATACAGATGTAGCAGGATTAACTCTTGTTACAACTTTGTAAGCTTTCTACGTTCTTGCTTTCTATTAATACAGATGTAGCAGGATTAATTCTTGTTAAACTTTGTAAGCTTTCTACGTTCTTGCTTTCTATTAATGCAGATGTAGCAGGATTAACTCTTGTTACAACTTTGTAAGCTTTCTACGTTCTTGCTTTCTATTAATACAGATGTAGCAGGATTAACTCTTGTTACAACTTTGTAAGCTTTCTACGTTCTTGCTTTCTATTAATACAGATGTAGCAGGATTAACTCTTGTTACAACTTTGTAAGCTTTCTACGTTCTTGCTTTCTATTAATACAGATGTAGCAGGATTAACACTTGTTACAACTTTGTAAGCTTTCTACGTTCTTGCTTTCTATTAATACAGATGTAGCAGGATTAACTCTTGTTACAACTTTGTAAGCTTTCTACGTTCTTGCTTTCTATTAATACAGATGTAGTAGGATTAATTCTTGTTACAACTTTGTAAGCTTTCTACGTTCTTGCTTTCTATTAATGCAGATGTAGCAGGATTAACTCTTGTTACAACTTTGTAAGCTTTCTACGTTCTTGCTTTCTATTAATACAGATGTAGCAGGATTAACTCTTGTTACAACTTTGTAAGCTTTCTACGTTCTTGCTTTCTATTAATGCAGATGTAGCAGGATTAACACTTGTTACAACTTTGTAAGCTTTCTACGTTCTTGCTTTCTATTAATACAGATGTAGCAGGATTATCTCTTGTTACGACGCTATAACGGGTTGTAATCAAAATACTTCCAACGACAGTGACGTCATAACAGAGGCAATAAAAGGGATCGGACCAGAATATAAACCGTTACGACTGAAGTTAGCATGGACACGATGTGCGGATAATTTGCATAGACAGAAAAATCAGCCAAGGAAAGAAAACCACACATATTATACCCTGAACATGAATACATTTATTTCAATAAAATATAAATAATGGAATTTTTGTCAACCATTATTTTTTTTTAGAATGGAACAAAAGAATTTATGTAAGTTATGTTAAACGACGACAAAATTAAAATAATAATAATGAACGTTTTTGATGCCTTTGCTAGTTTATTTATTTGCTGATTTTGAATCGTTGCTGAGAGAGAAGTCTATTTTCCCTACTAGAAGCCGTTAGGAGAATTGAAGAGGTACACTATGATATTTTTAGTATGGAAATTGCCACGTATATAACTATTCTATTTTACGTATAATTATATTTATATAACAATTAGTTTCCGACTTAAAAATGGAACTCCAAGTTATGCAAGATATCACTGCCGTGCACATTGTTTTATCCATGTAAGACTTGAGAATATTAACCATAACACTTTTCATTTCCTATCAAAAATACAAAATCTCGATTTTAAAAACTGTTATTAGTCTAAAGTTACAAAACCTTTCTGTAAATGAAAATTAGTTACTAACTATTTCAATGACCTACTATTTCAGTAACTATTTTGATTACTAGAGGCAAACACCTTTTCCTATTTACTAACGATATTTCTTTATGTTATTGATCACACATTTTTAAAAGAAACAGTAACGTATCTATGTGTACTTTTTAAGTTTTGTAAAATTTATAATGGTAGAACTTAATCGTAAATACTCATTTCAGAATAGAAATATTTATTTTTCTTCAAACATAATACACCTACCAAACATATTTCTAAACATTAATAATATTATTTTAGTTTCATAACAGCATAAATATACTTTATGCTAACTTTTGCTATTTAAGAAATGACAAAAATAAATTTTAAACAGTACTTCTGGAGTTGATTACCATGTAACCGAAATGTACATAAAGTAATTTTAGTACAATAAAGATTTTTGTATTTGTGGTTGATAGATTTTATTTATTTAGTTAAAATTAGTACACAGTACTAAAAAAAACAAAATATTAATTATGCTTTCTAGGCTACCTTTTCGTAGCGAAACCAACAAGATTATAAAATGCAAAATTTAGAAAAATCCTTGAAAGTACTGCAATAATTTTAAATGTAATAACCATTTGAATGACTCTTAGCTCCATTTAGGTATATTTGTAATAGATTTACATTGTACTATGTAAGTTATTTATGATTTCCAAATGTACTAATGAGAAAATCAAATGAATTTCATTTTAATATACAAGGGATAACAAAGGGTCATATAAACAATCAAGTTTTATTTAAACATAATTAATTTTCAGATACATAGCCTAGTGTCTGTGTTTTTAATACACACACACACACACACACACACACGCACGCACGCACGCACGCACGCACGCACGCACGCACGCACGCACGCACGCACGCACGCACGCACGCACGCACGCACGCACGCACGCACGCACGCACGCACGCACGCACGCACGCACGCACGCACGCACGCACGCACGCACGCACGCACGCACGCACGCACGCACGCACGCACGCACGCACGCACGCACGCACGCACGCACGCACGCACGCACGCACGCACTCACGCACGCACTCACGCACGCACGCACGCACGCACGCACGCACGCACGCACGCACGCACGCACGCACGCACGCACGCACGCACGCACGCACGCACGCACGCACGCACGCACGCACGCACGCACGCACGCACGCACGCACGCACGCACGCACGCACGCACGCACGCACGCACGCACGCACGCACACACACACACACACACACACACACACACACACACACACACACACACACACACACACACACACACACACACACACACACACACACACACACACACACACACACACACACACACACACACACACACACACACACACACACACACACACACACACACACACACACACACACACACACACACACACACACACACACACACACACACACACACACACACACACACACACACACACACACACACACACACACACACACACACACACACACACACACACACACACACACACACACACACACACACACACACACACACACACACACACACACACACACACACACACACACACACACACACACACACACACACACACACACACACACACACACACACACACACACACACACACACACACACACACACACACACACACACACACACACACACACACACACACACACACACACACACACACACACACACACACACACACACACACACACACACACACACACACACACACACACACACACACACACACACACACACACACACACACACACACACACACACACACACACACACACACACACACACACACACACACACACACACACACACACACACACACACACACACACACACACACACACACACACACACACATATATATATATATATATATGGCCAATTCAGAATAATAAAAATGGCACATTTGCGCTAAGGTTTCAAAAGTTAATCTCGATTTGCTAGTACGAGTCTGGCAAGAAACTGATGGCAGTCAAATCGAATCTCAATGATAATAACCAGTGAGTCATATCAATAAATTCATATATTATTTAAAATTTCTAAAGTTCTTTTTGTTATTGCGGCAACAGTATCATATTATATGAACCATACTAGAACTGTGTAACCAAAATAAAATCTCTATCAACTCTGTAAACGAATTTAATAAATTAGTGTGAATTTTCAAACTAAATTCTGAATTTATATGAACAAAGTTATACAAGTTTATGAAGTTGAAACTTCATCAATTTCGAAAACACTAGTTTTCACCATATATATTCATGAATCATTTACGTTGAATGAAAATGCGTTGTTTCGAGAGTCAATTAATTGAACAACCGCATTTTTATTCAACAAACAACTTTTCTGAGTGTAGCCTACACACATCATCATAAATAATTTATATTTTGTAGGGTGCAATAATTAAAAATATTTTGCCTTATTTTCTTATATAAAATGAACATTATCATCAGATTTCAAAACAAATGTCTGTTTCCAAGCGCATGCTGTACAATGTCAAATATTTCATGACAAAAGCCGAACCGTCCTTATTGTGTTGCATTGCTATTATCTTCATAGGAAAGGATACTTTGTGGGGGGAAAAAGATATCCTACTCCTGAACATGACATGGCGAAAGATTATCCTCTGCATGTGTTAGGGTTCCATCCAACAGAGCGGGATTTGGGTATCAATGGGATGTATTGTTGGGTTTGTATTTTTTTACACATATATTTCTTTTAATATCAAACCCTTTGGCTAAATTATTATGGTCATTTTTATGCTTTTTGAACCTAAACGTTGTTATTAAAGTAAATATAAGTGAAAATCCAAGGCTCGAGAAAATACCGAAATATATTATAAATATTGATTGTGTAAGATTATATAAATATATAGTATTAAAACCTAATTAAAATGGAAATATATTAGTTATTGTAAATACACAGATAGTTGAAAGTAAACGGATTTAGCAATTACTAAAGTAAAATGATGTAAATTACAAATTATGTCGAAATGCAGAATTTGTTTTATACATTAGTTTCCTTTTACCACGTGAAAACGTCTAGTACAATTCAAAAGATCGTAGCCCGATATGTATGAAAGTTTTTGTTATGTTGTTAATAATTTAACATAAAAAAACATTTCTGTAACTGTTTTCAAATTTTAGGAATACATAATAATCTCCTTCGTGGATTTCCGGTTGAAATCGACAACCCTAAGACTCTACCCCCAACACTTGCGGGCAAAACAAATATTTGGAAACAGCTGATGTTACATGAAAATATGCAACACTCCCTCCTTCTACAAAGATACGAAAGTTCAGGGGGTGCCTAAGGGGAACCAGGATGCGAGAGGGTTTTCAGCCACCGCCGCTGATGGATATGCCAAAAACAAGTCACTGAGTTGAAGGGTACGAATGTGAAGTGGGAAACTACTGTCACAACTTCATCGGTGAAGAAGAAGGGTTAAACATATTGTTAACCTCCTTTTACCACTATCTGAATCGTACATTGCGCAGAATGTCTCAAAATCGAAGAACAGAAAGGTAACAGATCGGTTTATTAAGGTTTAACAAAGCCACCAATCAGAACAAGGAAAAGGGTTCAAGGCGCTGGAGAAATAAGGGGCCTAGAGTAGCTGAGGCAGCAGCTGAAGATCGACGGTTTCCCTTAAAATGATGATTATTTTATTGCGCTTGTATTTTGTAACTTCTGTAATTCTTTTTCAAGTTATAGACGCTTTTCAATTTCAGATCGGTTATAAACATTTTTTTATTGAATTCAGATTAGAAAAACTCATAGTCTAAATATGTTTGTATATAAACCAATGTCCTACTAAGTTGAAAAGACACAATATCATTGTTGTTTATATAATTTTCAACGAGTTATTTTAATCTCTTGTACACGAACGTACTGTTTTACATTATTTTCTCACGTAATCGTCTGTGTTGATATAAAAGTATGGATGTTTTTGAAAAAAATACCCATTCTAACAATTTTTTTGTAACGCCTAATTAGTATTATATTTTGTTCAGTATAGACTAACAAATTTTTCTCTCGTTTATTTTTCTGCTTTCTTTATATGTACATTTCCCTCTTCAATAGCCCTCTACATGTTTAGAAGTTTATAACTATGGATCTTGAATTGGGATTTATATTTGAAACTGTTGATATATTTTTCTTCATATCTTGAAACTTGTATTATTTTTAATTTAGCCGATTAACATACATTATGGATATTAAAACATTTATCCCGCTTTCATTAAATTTATAACTTTGCTGTACGTTTCAATTCCAAACTATAATTTTCTTCAGAAGCTAAAAGTGTAATATATTTCTCAAACAACACACGTATGAATGTTGTTTTATGTATGTGAATTTATGTGTGTAATAAATACACGTTTAGCTCCTAAGAGGATTCCAGTTTAGTGTCGAAAGTAAAACAATATTTTAGTAACGAACGAAAGCTGGTTTGAAATATTAATATATATGTATAACCGGTCGTAATCTATCAACAAAAGTTATCATAAATTATAGGTGTAAAAATGTATAATGATGCCTTGGTAGTTATTTTACCACCCCGTATCACCAACCCCCACGCATACCTTCTATGACTACATAATATTGTTTGCTGTTTTAAAAAACTTTATTACTTTATTCCTGTTAATGTCCTGTTCATATATCTTTAATATTTTAATGCAATAATGTTATTACTTACTAAAACGCCGATGTCATGATGTAATACTGTGTCGGCTTTTATTGCGCCAGGTCAAGCCGACAGCTACGACCTGAGCAGATGTTGTCTTGACAACGCGTCGTGCAGTATATCACCCCATCCTCTCTGACTTGTCCACTTCATAGCAACCCCTGAGTTTCATTAGCGTCAACCCTTACGAGAGGCCAATCAACAAGATATTCTACGTTCGTTAGAACTTGCCTAGTTCAGTTCGTAGAACGCATATAGTAACAATATGATGAAAATGAGTTAATAGAAACAATATTGTAGATGAATATTAAACAAAGCTTCGAAACCACAAGATAGCTAAAATTGTTTCAAAAGTAATGAACAACATTTAAAAGTAGGGATGGGCCGATTCCTAAAATTTTCGATTCCGATTCCGATTCTAAAATTTTCCTTTCGATTCTCGATTCTTTACTCGATTCTCACACAAATATAATAAATTTTGTTTGGTAATAAATTACTCCACACGCATATTTTAATAGTTAACAAAATAGGAATCGGAATCGACACTTTTATGAATGAAGAATCGAGTATCGACGATTCCTCGATACCACCTAGAATCGACGATTCCTGGAATCGAAAATCGGAATCGGCCCATCCCTATTTAAAAGGAAAGAAATTTAATTTCTCGTCTTCATCCAATATTACGGTTTTAATTTGATATTTTTTAAAATCATCACTAAGTCACCTTAACGAACTCTCTAAAGGAAGAAAAACCTGCATAGAGTCGATAGATTCAATTTGTAAACTTAAATACGAAAAGAAAACTTTAACAACATAGGACTACTTATATTCCATCCCCCCCAACATGTTTTCTGGGTATTTGATAGTTTTGCTACCATTCTCCATCCAGGTAGACAGATTTACATCAGGTAAGCTACCCCGCCCACAGATGTCATAAATTTACCACTTCTCGGGATCAGTAGGTAATACCTACATCTACTTTTCCTTTTTATTCGTACAAGGTGATGTCATTCTTACAAACGTGTCTTTGTAACCCCAATAGAGAGTGGGTCCCCTTCGCCCAACCCTGCAAACGAGACGCTTTGGTACCTTTTACCTCTACCTACGGGATCAGTAGGTAATACCTACATCTACTTTTCCTTTTTATTCGTACAAGGTGATGTCATTCTTACAAACGTGTCTTTGTAACCCCAATAGAGAGTGGGTCCCCTTCACCCAACCCTGCAAACGAGACGCTTTGGTACCTTTTACCTCTACCTACGGGATCAGTAGGTAATACCTACATCTACTTTTCCTTTTTATTCGTACAAGGTGATGTCATTCTTACAAACGTGTCTTTGTAACCCCAATAGAGAGTGGGTCCCCTTCACCCAAACCTGCAAACGAGACGCTTTGGTACCTTTTACCTCTACCTACGGGATTAAAGTCCTGACCGTAATGACATATATATCTTCTATAAATTTTCTTTAAAAAACAAATCTAACCTAACCTCAAACTGTGTAGCAATATTTCAATACAGTTGTATTGGAATGTACTAGTCTTAAAACTTTGTTTTATTAAAAGTATTTTAATTTTATAAGGTTTCTTGTTTGTTGAAAGTGAAGTTAAATGTGTCTTTTGTGGGCGTGGTGAAGTGCTCAATTATTTTTCCGAGTTCTTGAGAGTTTCTACGTCACTAGATATAATTTTTGTGTTAGATCGATGATATGGTTCATCCGATAGTTACCATATTTTAAGCTATGAATATTAAAACTGTATTTACGTTTAAATATTAGTTCATATTATTAAAAATATAGAATACAGAGATATAACTTTGCTTACACACATAAGATTCTATTTTACAATAAAATTGTTAAAAAAAATATTTCCAAGCAGCTTCTTCCGAAAACAACTTATATTTTTTTATGTAGCGGACTAAACTTTATGTGGTACTGAACAATGTATTAACCTATGCTTCAAACGAAGAATATTCTAGACCTAATATTCGTCACCTTAAACTAAATAGACATTTATACTGTTAAATTATTTCTTCTGATTGTATTAGTTCCATTCTTTTTTTAATTAAAAACCTTTAGAAATACTGCTATTCATACCTATTATTGTTAAATATATTCCACTTCTGTTTGCTACCATATTGCCGTTCATTTTTCTTTATTAGGGATGATTTTCACTAATAATTTCAGATTTAGTATTTAATATAGTTAGGACATTATATTTGTAGAATGAAATTATATAAATATATTTTGTCTTATATAAAAATTATTAATTCGAGACCAATACTTTACCAGTACCAAACTTTTTTGTATTGAAGGTTGTATACCTAGTTAGAATATTAGCAATTTTTATTATCGGTGGAATCATTATATCAGTCTTAGGAGGATATTTATCATTTTATTTAGAAAGCCTATTTCGTGAAAAGATAAAAATATGGCACCGAATACATTTTGAATGGGTACATTTTACATTTTAGATGTCAGTTAAAGTTTTTATATTTATTGCAGGCAATAGTAGAATAAATTAGGCGGCCTACTTTATGTGTTCCTGGAGGTTACAAACTTCTAAGATTGCTGGTACTGCGTAAAACATTGATAAACTGAATTTTTCTACAACAAAGCCAATTTAGTTTTTTTAAAATTTATTTTCTTCGTTTTAATTGCAATGAAAAATCAGTGTTTAAAGAAATACAATTTTGTTTCATATTCAAATAAACCTTTAAGAATCGATTAAAGATTCTTTACTATAATCTGACTAGTGCATTGGTATAACTAAGACTAGATAATTCGGCTTTGCTTCTGAGGATTTATAATTTCTTCTGGAGATTAAAGGTTATACTAAATCGACTCAATATCATTTTAATGTGTCATTAATTTTTATTTATAAATCTGTGAAACCTGTGCCTCTGTACCAAAATAACCAAAATTCGTAGAGAATCAGTACTACTCAGGTAGAAGTTTTGTATTTCTGGTTTCATTTGAAAGATAATTATTTATATGCAATGAATTTCATTAAAAACAAGTGTTTATATTTAAAAATTCCAACAAATAGTATTTGAATGATGTCTCTTAAAATACTTTAAATTTGATTCAGATATCTCACTCACAAAAATTATTAAAGAAATTTAGTTGAACATTTATTGTTGCAAATATAGAATTTGTAAACCAAATTTTCCTTAAATTTAAAACCTGGAGCTCTTGAAATAAAATGGCTGTACTAAACAGACTGTGCATGGTATTAGAGAGATATGAATACCAAGTTCTGAACAGCAATCGATGGTATTATTATTATTCAACCTCGCTCAAATGAGACTCGAAATATTTGTTGCGAAACTCATCGTTATTTCGATGTTAATTATTTTTCTCTTTGCAAAAATAAAACCCGTTCACATTTATTTATTTTATGTTTCAGATGGATGACTAAAGCTGTAACGTTTGTAATACAGCGACAACAGTTCCTGTTATAAAATTAAAATTTACAATCGACCGGAGAAATCTTCAGAAAATTAAAAACGTTAATTCGAATCTTTACTGTTTTATGAATTTGTATTTATTGCATATCCGGCTTCGTATTTATTGTTTATCTGGCTTTGTATTTATTGTATATCCGGCTTTGTATTTATTGTATATCCGGCTTTGTATTTATTGTATATCCGTCTTTGTAGTTATTGTATATCCGGCTTTGTATTTGTTGTATATCCGGCTTTGTAGTTATTGTATATCCGGCTTTGTATATATTGTTTATCTGGCTTTGTATTTATTGTATATCCGGCTTTGTATTTATTGTATATCCGGCTTTGTATTTATTGTATATCCGGCTTTGTATTTATTGTATATCCGGCTTTGTATTTATTGTATATCCGGCTTTGTAGTTATTGCATATCCGGCTTTGTATTTATTGTATATCCGGCTTTGTAGTTATTGTATATCCGGCTTTGTATATATTGTTTATCTGGCTTTGTATTTATTGTATATCCTGCTTTGTATTTATTGTATATCCGGCTTTGTATTTATTGTATATCCGGCTTTGTATTTATTGTATATCCGGCTTTGTATTTCTTGTATATCCGGCTTTGTATTTATTGTATATCCTGCTTTGTATTTATTGTATATCCGGCTTTGTATTTATTGTGTATCCGGCTTTGTATTTAATGTATATCCGGCTTTGTATTTATTGTATATCCGGCTTTGTATTTATTGTATATCCGGCTTTGTATTTATTGTATATCCGGCTTTATATTTATTGTATATCCGGCTTTGTATTTGTTGTATATCCGGATTTGTAGTTATTGTATATCTGGCTTTGTATTTATTGTATATCCGGTTTTGTATTTATTGTATATCCGGCTTTATATTTATTGCATATCCGGCTTTGTATTTATTGTATATCCGGCTTTGGAAAAAATGCCAAAATAACAATTAGTATTTCATGAATGAACCAACGAAGGTAATGCGGGTAGGCCGAAGCAATAATCCCTACCCTTCTCTAGTCACAAGATGTCTCATTTCCTGCTAAAGTTAAGGTTTATGGCGAGTATTACGGTTAGCATTTTACTTCGCTCAATAAAATCATGATTACCTTCACTCTAAAATACTCCTGCTTTCAAGTGGCTTACTTTAGGTAATGGAAAAATAGACCTCGTTTTTCGAAGCAAACAGCTGTAAAGGAGAAAATGCCAAATATTGGTTTTTTACGCCATTTTACCACAGAAATAATAAACATAATTAATGCACTAGCACCCTCCTTTGATTAGTACTGTATGAAATTTAAACTACATATAGGTAAGCGTTTACTTACAAATAGAAATTTGTAAATGGTAATATTATTCATTTTATAATACATTTTTATAATACAAGTATGAATAATAACAAGTTTAGGTCATACCATTATTATAGGTTATGTCACTCGATAAATTCTGTCAGGAGTATATCATTGAGATTTCCATAGGTTTTGTTTATAACTTTATTATCTTATATACAATGAACGTATTTAGGAAAATCACATGTTAGGATATCGTCAATGGAGAGTTAAGGGAGATAGTAAACCTAGCGTAGGCAATGTGAGAGAGAGGACAAGTCAATGGATTAAACTTGTTTCGGGCTCACACCTATCTTGCTATGCTTGTCAGCATGCAAGGGGCCTATAGTAATAGAGGGAATTGAGAGTTAAGGGAGATAGTAAACCTAGCGTAGGCAATGTGAGAGAGAGAGAGTACAAGTCAACGGATTAGACTGGTTTCTGGCTCACGCTAACTAGTCTTATTAGCTGGCAAGAGGCCTATAGTAATAGAGGAAATGGAGAGTTAAGGGAGATAGTAAACCTAGCGTAGGCAATGTGAGAGAGAGTACAAGTCAACGGATTAGACTGGTTTCTGGCTCACGCTAACTAGTCTTATTAGCTGGCAAGAGGCCTATAGTAATAGAGGGAATGGAGAGTTAAGGGAGATAGTAAACCTAGCGTAGGCAATGTGTGAGAGAGAGAGTACAAGTCAACGGATTAGACTGGTTTCTGGCTCACGCTAACTAGTCTCATTAGCTGGCAAGAGGCCTATAGTAATAGAGGGAATGGAGAGTTAAGGGAGATAGTAAACCTAGCGTAGGCAATGTGAGAGAGAGTACAAGTCAACGGATTAGACTGGTTTCTGGCTCACGCTAACTAGTCTCATTAGCTGGCAAGAGGCCTATAGTAATAGAGGGAATGGAGAGTTAAGGGAGATAGTAAACCTAGCGTAGGCAATGTGAGAGAGAGTACAAGTCAACGGATTAGACTGGTTTCTGGCTCACGCTAACTAGTCTCATTAGCTGGCAAGAGGCCTATAGTAATAGAGGGAATGGAGAGTTAAGGGAGATAGTAAACCTAGCGTAGGCAATGTGTGAGAGAGAGTACAAGTCAACGGATTAGACTGGTTTCTGGCTCACGCTAACTAGTCTCATTAGCTGGCAAGAGGCCTATAGTAATAGAGGGAATGGAGAGTTAAGGGAGATAGTAAACCTAGCGTAGGCAATGTGTGTGAGAGAGAGTACAAGTCAACGGATTAGACTGGTTTCTGGCTCACGCTAACTAGTCTCATTAGCTGGCAAGAGGCCTATAGTAATAGAGGGAATGGAGAGTTAAGGGAGATAGTAAACCTAGCGTAGGCAATGTAAGAGAGAGTACAAGTCAACGGATTAGACTGGTTTCTGGCTCACGCTAACTAGTCTCATTAGCTGGCAAGAGGCCTATAGTAATAGAGGGGATGGAGAGTTAAGGGAGATAGTAAACCTAGCGTAGCCAATGTGAGAGAGAGTACAAGTCAACGGATTAGACTTGTTTTGGGCTCACGCCTATCTTGCTATGCTTGTCAGCATGCAAGGGGTCTACAGTAATAGAGGGAATGGAGAGTTAAGGGAGATAGTAAACCTAGCGTAGGCAATGTGAGAGAGAGTACAAGTCAACGGATTAGACTTGTTTCTGGCTCACGCTAACTAGTCTTATTAGCTGGCAAGAGGCCTATAGTAATAGAGGAAATGGAGAGTTAAGGGAGATAGTAAACCTAGCGTAGGCAATGTGAGAGAGAGTACAAGTCAACGGATTAGACTTGTTTCGGGCTCACGCCTATCTTGCTATGCTTGTCAGCATGCAAGGGGCATATAATAATAGAGGGAATTGAGAGTTAAGGGAGATAGTAAACCTAGCTTAGGCAATGTGAGAGAGAGAGAGTACAAGTCAACGGATTAGACTGGTTTCTGGCTCACGCTAACTAGTCTTATTAGCTGGCAAGAGGCCTATAGTAATAGAGGGAATGGAGAGTTAAGGGAGATAGTAAACCTAGCGTAGGCAATGTGAGAGAGAGAGAGTACAAGTCAACGGATTAGACTTGTTTCTGGCTCACGCTAACTAGTCTTATTAGCTGGCAAGAGGCCTATAGTAATAGAGGGAATGGAGAGTTAAGGGAGATAGTAAACCTAGCGTAGGCAATGTGAGAGAGAGTACAAGTCAATGGATTAAACTTGTTTCCGGCTCGCGCCTAACGTACTAGGCTTGTCAGCATGCAAGAGGCCTATAGTAATAGAGGGAATGGAGAGTTAAGGGAGATAGTAAACCTAGCGTAGGCAATGTGAGAGAGAGTACAAGTAAACGGATTAAACTTGTTTCCGGCTCGCGCCTAACGTACTAGGCTTGTCAGCATGCAAGAGGCCTATAGTAATAGAGGGAATGGAGAGTTAAGGGAGATAGTAAACCTAGCGTAGGCAATGTGAGAGAGAGTACAAGTCAACGGATTAAACTTGTTTCCGGCTCGCGCCTAACGTACTAGGTTTGTCAGCATGCAAGAGGCCTATAGTAATAGAGGGAATGAAGAGTTAAGGGAGATAGTAAATCTAGCGTAGGCAATTTGAGAGAGAATTAAGTCAACGACCTCAACACTAAGCAATACATCAATAAATGCGGATGACCTGAAATGCGTTCGTTTTGAATAAAATAACACAGTTACGAATGGTGGACAGACGTTCCCAGGAGTGGTTTGAAAAAATAATAGTATTTCCTCAGGGTTCAGTGGGAGGGTCTGAATAGGGAGTTTTAGCCCAAAATTAGAAATGAAGGCAATTGTGACTTTATAAAATGCGTATAAAACACCAAAGCTGCAAGAAACGTAAAAGAGCCATTAACGTATGACAGAAGAAATTTAGCACAAATTCAAAAATGCGTACACTTAATAAAGACCTTGAAAGTCGACTCGCATATACATAAAGTAAGATTCTTGTTTATGTACATTATAGAGTAAGTAATAAGTGAATACAAGAAAATAGTGTTGGAAAGTTATACACACACACACACACACACACACATATATATATATATATATATATATATATATATATATATATATATATATATTACCAATAAAGTACTTATTATTAGTAAGTATAGTAAAACATACCTCAAGATGCATAACTCTTTACAATATTTCTAAAAAACAACAACAATGTACTATAAGTACAACAATTATACATAAAATTATTATAAAATTTTACAAGTATATAAAAAGAACATAAAAATACGTAATGACATATCATTTAGATAGAATTCGGCTGAATCGAGATGAATATATACATCATTATAGTGTGATCGCTCACGTCTATAAACTGAGTTTTATTCCCTCCGGTTCTTCAAGCTTTCAATTTTATTGATTCGGTGAGGTAGAAATACGAACTTGAAAATATTTTATCACTCTAAAAACAAATCTATAACAGCATAAATATCATTGAATTACACAATGAGGGAAAGACCGAAGTAATTGATAAAATTGGAGTGAACATGCCTGCAAATAATTATAAACACTACAAAATTCAGAAAGTATTTACAAAAAAAAGAAACATCATAGTAACGTCAGAAGAGGGCGTAACATACAAGGCATAAAGTACTTTGTAAATATACAGGTAATTACCCTGCAAGTCGATTACTCTAAAATTTTAGGGTTTCTACCAGAATGTAATTCTAATGGCTTTCGAGTAAAGCAAGGACAGGTGTATTGAATTTCCCATATTTTTGTTTCATCAGTGAAATATCGGTTTTTGGTATTTCACCATGATTTATAAAGCCACATTGTTCATTCCTCAGAAAAAAACAGTTTCTAGCTTATAGAAAAAATAACAGTTGTCTGTCACGTCCGTATTTATAAACATATTCCTTGTGATTATAGCTGCCTTAGGGATATAATTATATTTCAAAGTGACTTGGAAGTGTAAATAAATAAGAGAGAGAGAGAGAGTGGGTAAATAGTGCCATCAATTTTCATACACTTAATTTGAATCAGTTTTTATAGACTTCATATTTTTTCAAAGTAAGAAAACGTATTTAAATTTAACCTTACCATGAAAGCTCATTTTCATCCTTTATTTTCGTATATCGTATATCTTGTTTGAACAATAATTACACCTAATGTAAATTTTAATAAATATCCATAAAAAAACCAGAAAGTTGGTGCTACAACATTTTGGGTCGAATTTCAAAGTGTTTTAACCTTCAACCGAATGGCATTGGAAAACAGAAATTTATTTCAAGCCACACAGTTTACAGCAAACAGTTTTATATTCAAAAACACTTTCCCCTAAAGCTATCAAATCTTTAATATTTATACTTCCTTTCATAAATGTTAATTATCAAGCATGTAACAATGTTACAATAAAAATATTGAAAAGAACCCCAATACCACAAAAATAATCAAAAATAACAAATAAGTTAAACTCAAAAAAGTTACTTAATAGTTATGAAAGTGTTTTTATAGTCAAATCAAATTGTAAATTAATGAATGCAGATAAAGGACCTATTCCTTACTCACCATTATATACTTTACTTAAATAGCTTTCTTCAAATCACGATGTTTTAATCTAATTACTTTTAGTTTATTAATTGTTATTGCTGTAGTTTTTATTACATATGTATTATTATAATGTAATTTTTGACATAACCTATTTGGTTCCTGATGGCCGATTGTTATTTGTCGTTCGAGGGCGGAGAGGGGGCGGAGCTTACCTCACGCCTATATATAGCGACCAAGGAGAACGATTGGTATCATTCTAGTTTGTAACTTCTTGTGTGCTAGATTGTGTTTTGTAACAACCCTCTGATGATGATGACATGGTCATCGAAATGTACATAAGGGTTTAATCTTAAGTAACTTTTCTTATTTGTTATTTTTGATTATTTTTGTGGTATTGGGGTTCTTTTCAATATTTTTATTGTAATATATTGTACCACTGTGCTCTTGATATTGTGTATGTAACAATGTATTAGAATAAAAATATTAATACATGTAAATATAAGTTTACCTAGTTTATGTAATTTTATTCTATAAGAAAATGATATAGGAAGTCTGGCTGAATTTTCGTTTCCTTCTGAAGATCATGCTTCGTTTCACAAACAGTTCTTATCTAAGTTTCTTATTTTAGCCTTATCTTAGTCCCTTATATATAGTTAGGAACATATTCGTAATTTAGTACAATAAGTTGTAAATTTAAGGTCAACGAATTAAAGTTATAATTTAAAAGCAATTAGTTAAATACATTCTGAGTCCTGTTTGAAGAAGAGAGTTATAGTAAAACAACCGCTAATATATCAGAGCTGTTACTAGTTCAGAAGAAAACGTTTTGATTTCATTTATGGTGAACTTACCCACAAAAGTTTTGTTTAGCTTAACGACTCTCTTGGCACCGTTAAGCTACTCATCAAGATAAAAATGATAAATAAATCTGTTTTCATTTTTATACCTGGAAAAACATTAGTACCGGCTAATTAATTGCCAATGTGTCAATTCAATAATGTTTTATTAATTAAATATACCAACCAGGGGCGGCTTCAGGGTTAACTTTTGTCGTGACGGCCCCAGAAAGTGTTTAAAATGTAAACGGTGTGTTTAAGGGCATTTTTACTTTCAGGGGAAATAGGTACATAAGCTACACAAAAGAGCCATTGTTTTGCTATTTTATTGTTGCTTGGTTCATTCTAAATTTCCCTATAATATTATAAACATTTTTTAGATCTCAGATATATATATATATATATATATATATATATATATATATATATATTGTTTATCTTTTTATATTATTGACAATTTAGAGGAATTTTAAGAATACAAAAAAGTTGGGTAGGCCTCTGATACCAACACGACTATTTAGGAACAATGCAACATTGATATTATGAAAATTGTATTCAATAGGACGAGTATATTTATACGCAGTGTTGCCTACATAAAATACGTTGAATGTCACATCCTGTTTGTTTCCCAAGCAGAAGAAAGATCGGTATGTGTAATATGAAACAGCAAAACCACAAAAGCCTTTCATAAATAGAAATTTACTTAGTACATGTTATCTCGTACTTTTGACCTTTGACGTAACAACTCCACCCTCACTTCTACCTACACGCTAACGGTTCCCATGGCAACCACCATATATAAAGATATAGTTCAAAGTTAGCACAATCAACTGTTATTGGCTGGGTGCAAGATTTAATTTAATAATAAGGTAGGCGTTACGGCTCTATTGATTTTATAGTTAAAAGGCCGTTCTCATGGTATGTGCACATCTTCTAAAAACATTTCACGACATAGTAAAGATAAACAAATATATTTTCCACATATAGAACAAACATTACATGCTGCAGTTGTTTTTAATGTGCATTACTTTGACAAACACTGTACATATTAAACCTGACAAGCAAACATTTATTCTGCTAGGATATATACATAAATTAACGTCGACAAATTATCCTCAATATCAAATAATATCATTTTATTGATCTTGTTTGTTTTTTGTGTGTAAAGATTTTGTATTTTTTGTACTCAGTTTACATTCATCGCCGGTAAGTAATTGGGAATAAAGTTAGAGATTATGCAAAGATATACAATTCTTTAGTGTAAGATGAAGGCCGGAAAATAAATGATGTGTTCAAGGTGGTACACCTGAACCATCTCTCTCAGAGTCACACGTGACTGTTTCTTACACTTATTGTCGCATGAAGAATAAGAAAAAACAAGTGTGTAATAGACAGATGGTTAGGGGAGTATGATACTTTTATTGTTAGCTTAGGTAGGTTCGTTCATCCAAATTATACCTGCCCTTGCAGGGCTAAAAGTGACCTGCAACCGATGCCTGAAAGTTTACGTCATACAAAGTAAAATATAAACGTCTGAGATAAAGTTTATAGGTGAACGATTATAATGAACAAAAATAGAAAAATTATTTGTTATAAATTTCCGAAAATACAATTTAGAGCGAAACTGTACTTAGTTTTTTAAACTAAGAAAAAAATGATGTAACCTATCTTGTAGGCGGGGATGTGCCTTATCACTTACAGGCACCTTCAGGTGTTTTCTCTGTAGGATAAATGACGAGCAAAAGATTAACTGACCGTCTAATTGAGGTGTTGAGACATTTGATTTGGAGAAAAAATAAAAGAATTATACTTTTAATACAAAATTCAAACTATTAATTATTAGCAAGTAAAAGTAATTTCAAGTTATCACGCCATTATACAATAAACATAATGATTTTGTAAAAGAAGACAAATCGTAGAAATGTTTAGAAGCTACGATGGATTTCAATAAAAAAAACTTTGTAAATAAAAACGTCTGCAAACTCAGATTAATAGGGGCAGGTAGTGTAAGGGATGATTAATAACAGCGGGGAATGAATTGCACCTTTCAAAGTGGGGTTGTACCCATTACTTAGACGAAGCATTGATAAATGTATCTCTTAAACTTGACTCGGCTTGAAGGAAGATTCGGGCTTCGGGCTATATAGAGCATTGTCTTTGATCAAATAGTGCGACATGACGTTAAATGTCACCCGAATGCCGCACGCACTACTTGCACGTAGCCATACGTCATTCACAGTGTCATTTTAAATTCTGATAAAATGATACAATACGACACATCAGTTAAAACTGAAAATGGGTAAAACGGGTCAGCTAAATTCTTCATTTGCTAAGAAAATTCTATTCTGATTTGACAAAGAAATGTATATTTCACTTACTTTACATTATTTACACACACACACACACAAACCCACACACACCCACTCACACTCACACACACACACACACACACACACACAAACCCACACACACCCACTCACACTCTCACACACACACAATATATATATATATATATATATATATATATATATATATATATATATATATATATATGTGTGTGTGTGTGTGTGTGTGTGTGTGTGTGTGTGTGTGCGTGTGTGCGTGTGTGTGTGTGTGTGTATAAGTTTTCATGATTATAAACTCACTATTTTTGTTTACTGAAATTAAAATTTATTTCGTTTCTAGAGTTTATAAACCCATCAAGAATTTACTATTTACGGTTAATAATTAATGTTGTATACTCACATTCTAATAATGAGGAAAATGAAAACCTTTACTAATTTTATAGAGAATTTCTAAGAGGTATTTTTAATTTTGTAAACTTTACCCCCCCCCCTAATAAGAACCCATTTTGAAATGGCCTAAAGGTTTTATTCCCATTTACTAATTTTAAGATGGGCTATGAGCACCATATTTTAGTTTTATAGTTCACTATCTTTGTCAAACGTCCAAATATTCATTATTGAAACGCAAACCATTCTTACGTTTTTAGATGAACTACTGTAATTGCATATGACGTCATTCAGATGTTAGTACATGGTTTGAGTTGTCGGTTATTCGGTCGGTCAGCCCGTCAAGCAAAACTTTGTAACAGACTTAAGTCAATCTAAAGTATGTTCAAGTCTGACACGGCTACTTCAAGCAGAATAAGATGCTTGTCTTCATCATTAACTGTAAACTTTCTAAACCGTTTAGTGTTTCTTACCTTAGGAAAGTTTTGACACAAAAGACTTACCGAATATTAATTTTTCATTAATATTTTTGCAAATCATAATTACTGAAGTGGCGTAAAAGATATTGTTTTTTCGTTTTAATTTCATTTTGTGTCTGTAACAATAAAGTATATAAGTCACGTTTGTTCTTCACTAATTTAAACATTTTTTGGGTTTTAAACAGGAAGCGGAATATTTTTTTTTAATAGGAGAGTGAATAAGTTTTGTTTGAATTTAACTAAAGGAAGTGACTTTCTAGTTTCAACAAAAAATATATTCATTAAAAAGACAGCCATTATTCTAGATATCTTAGTCCTTTCTATGTTTTATAATTTTTAATAAGCCCTTTGAAAAATTTTATTAAATGAGCATTATATTATAAAATTATAAATAAGAAATACGGAAAAGCCTTATTTATTCAATTATTTTTGTAACAGTTGAGCCTTTTTCCTGGTTAAGTATTTATCGGGCCTTTATTAAAAATGTGTGTTAATTACTAATTAACAAATTAATTAAACTTACTTACCAGGTGCTCCTAGTTCTCCGTTTCAGCCAGGCATAATAATGTCTTCCTGTAAACGATCTTCTGATATCTTCGGAAGATAGAACTAGGTTACTTGAAATGAAAATTGAAAGTTTGTAACGTTCTAGGTTACTTTTGAAATAAGAATTTAAATTTTTAAAATACAAAGTCATACAATTTATTAATCAGAGACAAATTACAGTAGAACAAAAGACAGCAATGTGTCGAGTAATTATCTTTTAATTACTGCTAATTATTCCACACATTTTAATTACTTATTAACCTTTAAAACTATATATATCGAGAATGTAGTAACTTAAGATTTCCAATTAAATTTTTAGAAATGAATATTCAAAGGACAATTTCTACCTTTCATGTGTTAACCGTTTATCAATTAAAATTCAACTTAATTAACATTAAAATACTTTTTATTTATTATTATCTAAAACGTACCTGCTTGTGCACATTACTTTTTTTTTAAAAAAACTTTAACACATATTAAACATTGCCCATGGCTTTTGGAATCACTAATCACTGCACATCGATCCTGGAATCAGCGCTCTTACACAAAAATTATATAAACTTTTATTTATTTGAAACACGTAAATAATCGCTTCTGACTTCTTCTTTAGCTGAGTTAAATAAATTGGGCACCGGCCTTGACATCTTAAATTTTGAATACTGGAAGCTTATAAATTTCTAGGTTACGTCCGAAAATGTCATCACGTCTGTTCTGTTCAAGAACCTCTGGAGAAGTGGGACTTCTGCAAGGGCACGCCAACGGAATTTCCCACCTTTGGTTATTATTTCGAATTTTTTGATTGGTCCATCATATCAGGCGATATCAGACCATGCTTACATCACATGGGGTGATGTCAGTTTTTTAACTTAAGCTACCAACTCGTACGATATTTTACATTTTTACCCGCTAGGGGCGCTACGAAACGTACCCTAGAATTACAATTGTACAATGAAAACAAAAATTTTCTTTTATATTCGGACGATATAATTATTAAATAAAAATTAAATATATAAATGAATTTATATGTAACACCTTATTTTTAAGAGTGTTACATTTTGAAACTTAAACACTTTTAGTATGAGAATTTAAGAAAATTTTGTTTGAAAATGGCTATCACATCTCTATTAAACAGATAATTAGTCATTCATTACTCGAGTGGTTGTATTCTTAGGGATAGACGCTTACAAATTGTTATAACTATGGTTATATAGATTTTCAGCCATAAATGTTTTCTCGTCCGTTAATTTTCAATTTAGCTAACCATGGGCTAGGGATGAAATAGAATTTAGCTCATCATGAGTTGACGATAGCTTGGAAAACTTCTAGTGTTTCTCTTTCGGATCTGCCTATCATATTGAATGTGTTGAAAGCCTCTAAGATTTGTATGTGAGAAATATTAACAGGGCTGCTCTGATTTTATTTTCGTCAGGTAGAAATATTTGGGATGACGACAATCTATTGTTGCAAGTCATGGAGCTAAAAATGTCTTCTAGCGGAATGTTGGTTTTTTAAAAGTTTATTTCAATGGCTTGAAGCTTAAAGCATTGTGTAATTACTGTGGATCATAAGATGATCTGGGTATTTTAGCTTTATCCTTGTAATCGATATTCCTATTTCTCTTACTACACAAATGACCTGATACTTATTCCATGGTGACAGAGTCATCCAAGATACTTCTACCACATGTCAGCAGCACCACATTTACCAATGAAGTTTAATTTATTCCCCATAATTCATTCCAGATTTTTGAACTGGAAACTTATAAAGACAAAATAAATCTGGACGAACAAGAGTTAGACTGATTGAGGTAAAATAATCAAGCACTTCAAGTTAGTGAACGATGCAGTCGGTTGTATCTCACTCGTAACTGCTTTGATGGGTCTTTCCTGAGTTTACTGTTGTTCCTATATAACTGTGTTGATTCAAGTTAGTGAACGATGCAGTCGGTTGTATCTCATTCGTAACTGCTTTGATGGGTCTTTCCTTAGTTTACTGTTGTTCCTATATAACTGTGTTGATTCAAATTAGTGAACGATGCAGTCGGTTGTATCTCACTTGTAACTCCTTTGATGGGTCTTTCCTGAGTTTACTGTTGTTCCTATATAACTGTGTTGATTCAAATTAGTGAACGATGCAGTCTGTTGTATCTCACTTGTAACTCCTTTGATGGGTCTTTCCTGAGTTTACTGTTGTTCCTATATAACTGTGTTGATTCAAATTAGTGAACGATGCAGTCGGTTGTATCTCACTTGTAACTCCTTTGATGGGTCTTTCCTGAGTTTACTGTTGTTCCTATATAACTGTGTTGATTCAAATTAGTGAACGATGCAGTCTGTTGTATCTCACTTGTAACTCCTTTGATGGGTCTTTCCTTAGTTTACTGTTGTTCCTATATAACTGTGTTGATTCAAGTTAGTGAACGATGCAGTCGGTTGTATCTCACTTGTAACTCCTTTGATGGGTCTTTCCTGAGTTTACTGTTGTTCCTATATAACTGTGTTGATTCAAATTAGTGAACGATGCAGTCTGTTGTATCTCACTTGTAACTCCTTTGATGGGTCTTTCCTTAGTTTACTGTTGTTCCTATATAACTGTGTTGATTCAAATTAGTGAACGATGCAGTCTGTTGTATCTCACTTGTAACTCCTTTGATGGGTCTTTCCTGAGTTTACTGTTGTTCCTATATAACTGTGTTGATTCAAATTAGTGAACGATGCAGTCTGTTGTATCTCACTTGTAACTCCTTTGATGGGTCTTTCCTTAGTTTACTGTTGTTCCTATATAACTGTGTTGATTCAAGTTAGTGAAGGATGCAGTCGGTTGTATCTCATTCGTAACTCCATTGATGAGTCTTTCCTGAGTTTACTGTTGCTCCTATATAACTGTGTTGATTCAAGTTAGTGAAGGATGCAGTCGGTTGTATCTCATTCGTAACTCCTTTGATTGGTTTTTCCTGAATTTACTGTTGTTCCTATATAACTGTGTTGATTAAAGGTAGTGAAGGATGCAGTCGGTTGTATCTCATTCGTAACTCCTTTGATTGGTCTTTCCTGAGTTTACTGTTGTTTCTATGTAACTGTGTTGATTCAAGTTAGTGAAGGATGCAGTTGGTTGTATATCATTCGTAACTGCTTTAATGGGTCTTTCCTGAGTTCACTGTTGTTCCTATATAACTGTGTTGATTCAAGTTAGTGAAGGATGCAGTTGGTTGTATATCATTCGTAACTGCTTTAATGGGTCTTTCCTGAGTTTACTGTTGTTCCTATATAACTGTGTTGATTCAAGTTAGTGAACGATGCAGTAGGTTGTATCTCACTCGTAACATCTTTAATGGGTCTTTCCTGAGTTTACTGTTGTTCTATATAACTGTGTTGATTCAAGTTAGTGAAGGATACAGTCGATTGTATCTTATTCGTAACTCCTTTGATGGGTCTTTCCTTAGTTTACTGTTGTTCCTATATAACTGTGTTGATTCAAGTTAGTGAAGGATACAGTTGGTTGTATCTTATTCGTAACTCCTTTGATGGGTATTTCCTTAGTTTACTGTTGTTCCTATATAACTGTGTTGATTCAAGTTAGTGAAGGATACAGTTGGTTGTATCTCACTCGTAACTCCTTTGATGGGTCTTTCCTTAGTTTACTGTTGTTCCTATATAACTGTGTTGATTCAAGTTAGTGAAGGATACAGTTGGTTGTATCTCATTCGTAACTCCTTTGATGGGTCTTTCCTTAGTTTACTGTTGTACCTATATAACTGTGTTGATTCAAGTTAGTGAAGGATGCAGTCGGTTGTATCTCATTCGTAACTCCTTTGATGGGTCTTTCCTGAGTCTACTGTTGTTCCTATATAACTGTGTTGATTAAAGGTAGTGAAGGATGCAGTCGGTTGTATGTCATTCGTAACGCTTTTGATTGGTTTTTCCTGAGTTTACTGTTGTTCCTATATGATTGTGTTGATTCTACTTATTCAAACTGTCTTGATAGTTGTTACGATTTCTTTACACATAGTTTAGTTATTGATATGTTTAGATTTAGGCCGTAAACTCAATTCCTTGTTGTATTTTAATCATTAGATAATTGAAATCCTTCAAGTTATCAATGTAAGCCAGTTGGTTGTCGTCAGTTGGATCTTCTGTATGCCTTCGGTGATTTCTTCTAGTTCCATTAAAAACCTTTTCAAAGTAAATAAATAAATAACTCCACTCGAACTCACAAAACAATATACTTCGTTATCATACTCTTTTTAATGACTTATATCATCGTCATCAGAGACACTACTACAACTTTACAATTGCAACTCTACAACTGAATATTATAATAAAGTATACGGTTTTGTGAGTTCGAGTGCAGTTATTTGTTTATTTATAAACTCAACTCACAAGTCAGTTAAATTATTACTTTTCTGAATGGATTTAATACATGACAGATTTTTATACAATATTTATACAGATATTTATATAATGACAGATCGATGTGGAGAAAAAGTACAGTTCTAGAACAAAACTGCCTCAGTTCTTTGAATTTATATATACACTTGTTAACAAGCTTAATTTATTTCTAACAACAAAATTTTGACACCAGTGATATTTTGAATCGGTATTTACTCCCATTTGATACAAAATCGATATTGGTAAAAAAAAGTTATACCCGTCTTCAAGAATACCAAAAAAATTGTAAAAGTTGGTGGTCTCATCGGTTGGTGCAAATCGGGTTAAAATGTAGTACGTATATGTTATATTACATTAAAATATAGTTATAAAGTATCTAGTTAGGCTAAATTTGTTTTGTTCTTTTTTAAAAATAATGTTTAGTTGTGTAAGAGGTAAATAGTTGAAAGCGTTGAATATGGGCTCATTGTTCCGAGCAGCGATGCATAAACCTATACCAAAATGGAGGCCACTTCAATTTGAACATGTTGACTTCGCAGACTTTATTTATTTATTTTTTTGTAATAATCAAATCTATCCCAGCCGTATATGTCGTAGCCATAGCATAACATAGCATAACACTATTTTGTTTGAAATAACTGCAAAATTATTTTAAAATCCTCTGTTTATATTTTGAACTGACGTAACAATTGATTTTTTTTGCTTTAAAATTTTAAATTTTAGGTGTTCGTCACAAAGTTTTATGTACACATTATGTTTTGGCATGTATTGATTACTTGTAGTGTAACACTCTTAAAAATAAGGTGTTACATATAAATTCATTTATATATTTAATAATTATATCGTCCGAATATAAAAGAAAGTTTTTGTTTTCTTTGTACAATTGTAATTCTAGGGTAAGTTTCGTAGCGCCCCTAGCGGGTAAAAATGTAAAATATCATACGAGTTAGTAGCTTAAGTTAATAAATGACATCACCCCATGGTCTGATATCGCCTGATCCGATGGACCAATCAAAAAATTCAAAATAATAACCAAGGGTGGGAAATTCCGTTGGAGTGCCCTTGCAGAAGGCCCACTTCTCCAGAGGTTCTTGAACAGAACAGACGTAATGGCATTTTCGGACATAATTTAGAAATTTGTAAGCTTCCAGTATTCAAAATTTAAGATGTCAAGGCCGGTACCAAATTTTATTAACGTAACTAAAGAAGAAGTCAGAAGCGATTATTCATATGTTCCAAATAAGTAAAAATTTATATCATTTTTGTTTAAGAGCGCTGATTTGCAAGAGCGATGTGTTAAATGTTAAGTGTACAAAATCGATATGCAATAATTAATGATGTGTTTAAAGTGTTTACAAGTGATGTGCACAACCAGGTACGTTTTAGATGATAATAAAGAAAATGTATTTTAATGTTAACTAAGTTGAAGAATTTTTAATTGATAAACGGTTAACACATGAACGGTAGAAATTGTCCTTTGAATATTCATTTCTAAAAATTTAATTGAAAAACTTAAATTACTATCTTCTCGATAAATATAATTTTAAAGGTTAATAAGTAATTAAAATGTATGGAATAATTAGCAGTAATTAAAAGATAATTACTCGACACATTGCTGTCTTTTGTTCTACTGTAATTTGTCACTGATTAATAAATTGTATAACATTGTATTTTAAAACTTTATATTTTCATTTACCAAGTAACCTAGTGCGTTACAGTAGATGGGATTACTTACTCATGGATCTAGCATATTCAGTCAAAGATTACTATATCACGTTTCATAATACACGTTTCGTAATCCATGCAAAATTCAAATAAAAAAAATGGGTTACACGTCTAATGTACAAAATATTTCCAATTGAAGTGTGGGTGAAGTAACTCTGTAAAATATATTTACCCTGAGAGAATCATAAATCTAGGAACCGGTAGTGATTGTTGATTGTAACCTTCATCTTGTAGCCGAATTTATGCTTTCCATCTGTCTGATAGATATTTCTATTAAATAAATCGTTAAGTTAATGTCAGCTAATCTGATTTCAGTTCGTCAAAAAAACAAAAAACAAAAAACAGTAGTATTTCGAGATATTCTTCCCACACCCACTATAAAGGAAGTAGGCACAAGCAAACAAACTTTTCTCAATTTCCACCATTTTATTCGGTTCGCAAAATTTTATTGAGTTATATAAGGTGTTTTGAATCTATTCCACAGATTTATTTCATTATTAATTAACTTGAAATTATGTCGCCCGGATAACATAATTATTCTATCTATTGAAATAGTGAAAAGCAAAATGTTTGACAGCTTGTTAACAAGTCATAATCAATCGCTATTCTTCACTCCTCCCTCGAATGAAACACCTATTGTTTGCAGATTTTGTATTGTAGCATTCTATTGTAACAGGCGCACACCACTATCCGCATAACACACCTGCCTGTAAACATTCTATATGTGAGAAATGTTGACAAATAAAGAAAATGAATTTATTTACGACATTAGTAACTTGTTCCCTTGCAATATTTCTATAATCAATTGAATTGTGTTTGTGAAAAACAACTTTAAGCAGTAAACTGACGTAACCAGATGAAATTATTGATGATTTTATGAATCAAAATAACAATACAATAAACTATGATACAATGTTTCCATCTCATATTTTTTATGGAAAACAAAATCATTCTTCCTAAAATGATTTTATTATTTATTTTATAAAATAATTTATGTTTTAAATTTTTTAGCACTTTATATCGTGTTTAAAGAGTATTTTTTTACGATTTGTTACAACTAATTAACCTTCTACACGTTACTTAAAAGGAGTGAAATGGTTTTCATATTTAAAATTAATTTTAAAAAAACATCATAATGATACTTGATATACCCATAATCCATACCTACGGTTATGAATAGCAAAAAAATTAAAAGAATTCATTTCAATAACCGAACGCACCGAGTAGATATCTAGATATGGGCTAACTTGGTTTAAATCTCCAACAGGATTTATACAATTTTGCAAGTCCAATTTTAAATCAGAAAAAAATATATATAGTAAAGTAAAATCGGTTTTGTACAATCGACTTTTGGCTATTGTAACTGGTATGTTTTTGTAGATTTTTAAATTTTACCAATTAACCCGAATGTAAATATTTCGTTCAAAACGATACTTCTCAACACTTTTGTAAGATTTTACAAATTTATCCCCTTAAGCTTACGGCAGTATAGAAGCAGTGACCAAATTTAATCCATCAACGATGAAACAAAACGGTAGAGACTGGCAGGAAAATATTGTAAAGAAGTAAAAAAAAAAAACAGGTATCCCATAGAAATGAGGGCGGAAACAATGTTTCTAGAAACCGTAGCTTGAGGCATAACAATTAGGTCTGGTTTCGGCAACATTCGGATCCGGGTGTTAACGAAATCAGCCGATAATGCAGGTTTTAATTTAAAATAATTATTTATTGCTAAGTCTAGGTGATTTATTGACGGTTCGCTAAAATGTTTTAAAGAAATTATTTACGACGTTTTAAAAACAAATCTGCAGTACCAACTATTCTTAGAGATTCGCTTGTGAGGTTATGTTAATAACGAATAAATCTACACAAAACTAACAATTTAATCATTTATTTACTCAGACGCGTTTCAATGACAAAGTCAACATCATCAGTAAGTTTTGCTACTACAAACTCTACTACAAAACTAAGGTCAAAGTAAGGTTAAATTCTTTATTTACAGCGTGTGCGTAGCCACGCCCACCTGTCAAAACAACAGCTAGCAATATTTAAATGTAATCTTTTAGAAATATTGTTAATAACTATTATATTGACGTTTGGGCGTCGCCGCGCCCACGTTATAAATATAGAATGTAACCTCTCGTTCACTTTAGTCGTAGGTTAGAGTTTGTAGTAGCAACACTTACTAATGATGACTTTGTTATTGAAACGCGTCTGAGTAAATAAATTATTAAATAGCTTTCTCGTTATAAACCTATGGTATTAAAATTAATTACACAAAAATAGTACTAGATAATTTCTTTCCTACATGAACCTATATATTATTGGAAAAATGTAGAAGCAGGATATCAAATAACAAAGAATACCAACTCACAAAATTATCTATCCTGCGATCAACAACAGTGAGTATATCTATACAATATATACAATTTTAAAAACATATGTAATATATTATAGTAGACCTATATATGTTTTAATAACACGTTTTGTAGAATATTTACTGAATGACTAAAGCTATACTCACTGATATGATCACTTTGTCATTAAAAGGCCTTGAGAAATAAATTATTCGTTGGAAGTTAGAATTCAATAAAACTCGATTATTACACGTACTCACAAGCGGAGTTCAAAGTTTTGGTACAGTGTATAGTTAAAGAATAAAAATATGGTACAACTCACAAATACAAAATTTTTTATTTCATACGCGTTTCAACGACTAATTTGTCGTCATCCTCAGTGAAGATACACAAATCAAATTAACTGATTAATTAATAACTGATCAAACTAATTTGAATTGTGTATCTTCACTGAGGATGACGACAAATTAGTCGTTGAAACGCGTATGAAATAAAAAATTGTATATTTGTGAGTTGTATCATATTTTTATCTTTTAATTATAACTTTCACTCACAAGCCAGCTCGAATATTATTTACAGTGTATAGTGTTAATAAGTAGGCATATTTAACTATTGTGACAGATAATAATCATATCTCCTTAACCCATAACGCCTGTCTTTAAAATTTATTTTTTGGTATATATATTATTATTTAATTAATATCTGCCAATATGGCACCGCTTGGTGTATTATTATCGTAACTCACAGTATTAAAGTGTTACACCTGACTTGAACATAGACCCAGGAAATACATCTGTGGTTAAATACACATGTTTATAATAGTCCTATTAGGTTTTATTTTTTCACTAATAAATAAATACGTACCTTTAACCACTAATAAATACCTACCTTTAACCACTAATAAATACCACTAAATAGCATTACCTTTAACGTCATTTAATTATAAACATACAAAGAAAGGCAGTAAGTTTGAAATTAGATAAATTGACTAAAACTGATTTTAAAATTACGTATTAAGAGGTTCTGAAAAGAAAATTTCACAAAGTGTGGTGATAGTCTTTAAGTGGGGAAAAATTGGCATTCTTTACTAAACTAAAATACATTAAATTTAAAGGACTACATAGAAGATAAGTGTAAAAAATGTTAGTTCCAGGAAGTAGTGTCGCCTTGGAATAAAAAATATAATTTGGATATATCTTGAGTATAAAAATGTGTAAAGTTAATTCTTTAAATTTTTAAAAAAACATTATAGATAAATAATATAATTTTAAAAATGTATTAACAATTTTTAAAATACTTAAAAATATATAGTTTCAAATGAATTTTGTAAAAAAACTATAAAATTAAGATGTTTTAAAATTTAGAAAAGGACACGATATGATTAAATAATTGAATCGTTTGATTCTCAAATTGGGATTTATAAATAAATTCCATACAATTTGTCTTATTTACCGGAGGTCGCCACCATACAATTACTTTGAGATGCTGTACTTCTGGAGTTTGTAATTGACTAGCTAACAACGAATCAGAAGAGCTCAGCTTGTCAAGCAGACCACATGGTAGATTACAATACGTACTTATTGTAAAATGTTTCAAAATCTAACACCTTAAATATTTTAAATATAGTTTTATATATAGATGTTTGATGATATTTGATCAATGATATAGATGTAGATGTTTGTGAATATTGAATATATATGTTTGTAAATTCAATAAAACTATGTTCATTAATATGTATACGCAATTGGAATCATTTAAAAATTTTGATGAAACTGTATTATAACAGGTAGATTTCAGTTCGAAATTGTTTTTAGTGACTAAACAACTTAACGACTATAATTCAGATAGGCGTATCGAATTTCAATAAAATAATAAATTTTATCATAGTTTTACCATTGATCATGAAAATAGAACGTAAGCGAGCAGATAAACATATCTGATTTATACTTAAATCATTACTTTACCCAAAACTGTAAATGGTTTTGTTAATAAAACAAGGCCTGTTTCTATTCTTCCTGCATTTAAGTAAAAGAACCCTTTCGTGGCCAATCCCACAGGAGATTAATCCTGCTACAAGATAGAAGGAACACGGCATTAGTTGTTGTGAACATATTACGTCCAAGATTAATCAAAAGGAAAGAAAGCTGTAGGACGAGAATCAATACGGCGATAGTAAGCAATTGACTTGCTAAAGGGAGCTCATTTATCACTGAAAGCTCTGGTTTAAGGCAGGAAACATCCGTATTTAGTAACGGCAAAAGCAACTGAATTGTTGACTTCTTTTTACGTTAATTGGCGCAGGTGTTTTTTGATGATAGAGAGCTCCGATGAAAAAGGTAAAATGTTCGAATGCAATAGAAGATTAATTAATAGAAGATATAGATAGGGATCATAATAATAAATTGAATCTGACGGCTTATATATAGTAATAAATATCAAAAACTCTGGCGAATAGCACAAAACAAAGATTTCAAATTTAATCTTCTATAAACAAAAGAATAAATAAGCTACGACTCATAATTACAAACACTTTAATATCAGATGCGTTTTAATGACATTATGACGTCATCTTCAGTGATGCTACACAATTGAAACTTAAGTTTAAAAAAATTGAACATAACCTATAATATTTTAACAAAAGTAAGAACCGGTTGTTAAAACTGGTCATGTTAAATCAAATAATACCTTTCTTTGCACAACTCCTTCAGGCACATATAACTAAAGTTGGCCCCTTAGTACTCTACATTTTGTCTGCACTAAACGTATCACCACACTACATTCGCTCAAACTATTTGGTTAATTCCTCTTCACTCTTCTGTCGTTGCGTTCAGGTGGGGTCAAGTCTCTTTTTATGTATTTCTATGTCGTCTTCTATATTTAATGTTATCTTTTTTAAATAGTCAAATGCCTGTGAATATATTTATTACTGATATACCAATGGACCATCAACCATATTTCTTACTAACTATTTCAGAAACGTTTGACGAATTCTTACATTCGATTATTTTGCACATTCCCATGGTTGGCTGCCATATAGGAAGTCAAGGGTTTGAATCTGTTTATAGGTTATTTGTTGCTTAATGGCGACTTTGAGTTATTAGCCAGGAGTTATTGATACTTACGATATTTTATATCTAATTTTTTTTTTTTTTTTTTTTTTTTTTTTTTGATGTGGTGCTGCAATGTACTTTTTGATTTAGTTTAATTTTCCAACTGTTACTATGTTCTAAAGTTCTAATATGTTTTTCATTGGTATATATATACGTTGTCAGTTCGTTTATATAACGGTATATATATATATATATATATATATATATATATATATATATATATATATATATATATATATATATATATATATATATATATAAGGACCATTACCTTTTTCTGATTGGAGGTATTGATGCAATTTGTCATTTCATTATCCTGGTAGCTCTCCAAAGAGTACTCTGTTTCCTTGGGTGCATTCATATAATTTAAATAAGAATCTAAGAATCTTGTTTGTGCGACTGAATTTCTGTCGTTAACTTAATTTTATTATTTATAATTGTTTTGACCACTGGACCTCTAGATTGTTGCCATATTCTGATGACCCTTCTTTAGAAAACAATGTATAACAAGTTGTTTAATATAATTAATTATTTCAGCCAATTTCTGCCATTTACAATATCATTATAGTCATTCCCAAGGCTATAGATAAAACGTCCTATAATTACAATAAACCCTAATAGAAACACATATATACATTCTTTGTGGTATCTGTCACAGTCTTGATTATAAGTTATTGTATACATATTTAAATACCAATATTAAAAGACATTAAAGAAAAAGAAACGTTCAAATCAATGTTAATCTCCTTAAATTATGAAATGAGCATAATTTTTCTCTGTTAACATGTGAAATATAACATCAAGGTTTTTTTGGGGAAATACGTATTTCACTTAGTTCGATTTTGGCGAATATCACAAATGAGTAGAGTTCTGTGAATATAAAAGAAAATTTGATGATGTATGTGGGAATTCCACATATGGTCATGAGGAAACTATAAATTTTTAGAAATATTTTAACGTTCATTTAATTTAACACCAATTATATCTACTAATATAGTGCTTTTCTTATCTTCTTAGAAGAGAAAAGGGAGTTAATCAAGAGATGGCTTTCGCAGATGTGTGTGTTGAAACACAAAGGGATGATGTTAAGACTCTAATGCAGGAAAGAGACCCAAACAATCCTTTACTTAAATTACTTTTAAACTCGTTCTATCCTGGCAATTACAATTTTAGCTTCATATCCTTAATAGGCACTGCTAATAACATTTAATCAGACACATTTTCTTTAATTAGTGAACTACTAGTGCACTGCAAAGGAAGTGAAACCTAAATAATATTTTAACTTCATTAATACAAATTCTAAAGGAAAGTCTAATGATATAAACAAAGATTCCAAAAATGAGTGTAGGGTTCTATATGTGCCAATAACAATTCTTTACGTGTAATGACTACAGGTAATAAAGGCGTGTTGCTATGAAAAAAAAAATTAAAACTAATGAAAAATATGTACAAAATAAATAAATACAAAATATATATATATATATATAAATATATATGTATAACAAAAGTGATAATATAAATATTAAAACAAATGGACATTCGTATTACACAAAGGATTAAGTCTTCTAATACCCATTTCATGGCTGACGATTTATAGTGAAAAACATAGAAATCACTTTGAAACATGATACTTTTAAAAACGATAGTTTATTCGCACTTTAGCTCTTCTTGTTATGTACACTCACAAAGTTTACAAAAATACCTCCGAAAAGAAACAAAATATTACGGGTTTCGTCCAGGTAGTAAAGGAAACGTCGCTGCCACCGAAGGAAGTAATATGTACAGCGGATGTATGTTCTATAAAATTGTAATTTTTGTGTGCATATTCCAGATTAAAAGCTGCACAATAAGTGTTTGAAAAGAAACCATTTGGAAAGAATTTTTATCCAAAGCGAAATACTTTGAAAGAGTAACTATAGAATTTGTACCTTTTTTTAAATACTGCAATCTACATTGATTAACTTGTCATAGTGAACTCTGAAATCATTATAACATTGTGCAATCAAACAATTTGATTTTTTACGTACGCACGTTAATTACATTGTTTTAAAAATTGCCTTGATGTGTTTTATCAAAAAAAATGGAATAAAAGCTGTGATTCCTTATAAATCCAACATTTCTATAAATGTATACACGCACAACTAAAATGCATGAATTATAAAAAACCACCATTATTATTTTGTTCATACTTTTTTATGTTTCAAGCTCAACAAGGTATTGGATAACGATTGTTTTTATAAATATAAGAAAAGTATTATGCAAAGAGGGGTGACATAATTTGCATAGTTAACCTTCAAGTATAACACTTATTGTAACGTAACAGTAACACTGGGGTCCACCAATCCCAAATCATATTTTATCACTGTAGTCATATACATTGTTTTAAAAATATTTTAAAATATTTACCCGTTTAATTAGGTTATTATATTATGATTATTTGTAGTTAATATTAAAATTAAGGTTTGTATGAAAGTTAAACAGATAAATTTCCAAAAAACCAAATATTTTTCACAAAAATGCATAGTTGTACTAAATTGGAAAAAATAGTTACGTTTATATTATATTGGATAAACAAATATAGATATTATGAAAGAAATAGTATTGTCCTTTACCACAATATTATTGAAAAGTTCTCAAAATTAATACCTACCCTTACACTACCCTACAAAATCCCCCCCTTAACCAACATTCAAAATATATTGAGAAACTCCTAATAAAGGCTCACTTAGATTTTCTTTTATTGTTTCTGCCCTTTAAACCACACATTCGTTGCAAACCATGGTTATCACACATAGCAGCACCGCAAGTTTGGCAACACATTTCTGTTTTTCTGTGTCTTTTGTACGAAGACAAAAGATATATCTTTTTTTCTTGGAGGTTCTTCCCCTCTTACTTTCTAATGTTCTCTTTCAGAAATACCCAAAATGTCCTGAATGGCCAGTTAAAGGCTTCTGCGCAGTGTTGCGGTCTCTAAACGTTTGTATAATAAAGATTTGATTAGCGATTTTCCTAGTGCTGTCAAATACAACCTTCGGGAATTTTCTAGATTTTGCACATTCAGTTTGTATAAGACCATAGAATTTACTCCACATTGATCTAACATTCCATGAATGAGTATTAGATGCCAACGATTGGACTTCCTGCATACAGAGCTTAGTGACATAATTTGTCACAAGTGTCCGTTCCTTCTTTTGTGTTGTT
>JBAIZL010000001.1:146847543-146870043 GCA_036971475.1 Prosapia bicincta | reverse complement strand
AAAAATAAGGTCTGAATAAACAGAAACGTTTATTCAACTTTACTCTCGACGTTTTTTGTCCAGGACAACGCCACAATTGTGTTATTGCTGCTTCCTCGTGATTGTATGAGATATATTATTACAGTTCCATCAGAGAAGACAATTGTATCTTGATTGAAGGCAGAGATAACTCTGGTACACAACTAGCTCCAGAACACCTAGTGAAACTCCAGTGCACATTGTCTTAGCTTACAATATCCGTTGTCTAGAATGAATTGCACACCTTTATGTGTGTAAATATCTTTTTATTTACATTCGGTAATATAGAACTTATAAACGTTAAACTCAAACACACATCAAATATATAAACAGCGGTAAGATATTATTCGAAGTAAGAGACCCACTATTATTAGAATAGGTTACCAAATTTTATTAAACAAATGTCTCACAAACAAAAATAAATTTTACACACGTAGGTCCAAAAAAGCTCACACATTTTCCCTAGTAAGTTTGTAGACTATAAAGGAATTGGAAAGTCTCGGCTAGTAAATATTCATAAGAAAAACCTTTATTCACAGTTACCAACCTTTGCCGAAGACTCGTTTGTCCATTCATTTACGCAACTCCTAAGACAAGGGTAAAGAAATTAACAAGCAATTTCTTTGACATATTTTCGCTATTAAATTGACAATTTAACAAAAATTTATGCGAATGCCTGTATCGCGTGCATACAACTTTCAAAATCACAAACATTGTGTACAATAAAAACACAAATACCGTTGCACTATAATGCATGCCGTGACCATTGTTTTAAGGCCATACAAAACACTCAAGGAAATCCAAAAGCTAAACAATAAAGACTTCATAGTTGTGAATGACTAGATATAAAATGCATGAAAAATTGAAGTTAAAAACAATGAAAAACTTTTGTTTTCGAAAATGTTAACATTTACAAACCTTTATGTAAAATTTGAAGGTTATTATAGAAAAGGTGGTTTTGTATATAATTCACATTAGTATGTTCTAAATCAATTAATGTATAAAATACAAACATTAATTTTGTATTGAATTAAGAATTTTTTATAACAAATATTTTATAATAAATCGTTTTGTTTTAGTTTGTAATGTTTTATATATTTAAAAAACGGAATTTAAATGACGTCCACTAGAGGCGCTAGCACGTCTCTAATCTATCTTTGCTAAAGGTTTTCCACACTTTTTTCCTACATCTTAAAATTGACAATTTACTACTTCCGAATAAGAAACATATACTCACGAAAACTACTTGCTACATATTTTATTTGTAGTATTAGTTTTAATAGAAATTAAATACAATTAAAATATAATGTTAAAAGAAAAGTGGCACAATTATAACATGTTTTAGACTTTTTATTATAAAACAAAAATATATTGAAACCACTCTGTCTCCTTTACTTGCTTTTCAGGACACACAATGCAAATCCTGACGTAGGTTCTGTGCAAATGGAGATAAGGCGAAATAAATGGCAAGTGGAGAGGTTTGCAAGAGTGACATTTATTCCAGTTCAGAAACTTAGAACTGTTTGTTTTACACGCAACTGATATCAGCGGCGGTACAAAGAGAAAAGGGGGAAAGCGTTTTATTTTCAATAAACTCCTTTAGTATAAAGACTGGTAGAAATGTTTGAATCTGTGATATTCCAGATCGAGTGTTGTGGGTCTGTAATTGTTTATACGTTACTGTAAAGGCTTTGTGGTACATTTAAAACTGCTGCATATTGTAAACACTGGACTAAAAGCGACGAATGAAGAGAAAAATACAAAAATATAAGAATATGATATTAAGATGAAGTGTTTTACTTTCATTACTCATAAATAAGATAAAATAAAATTAATAATAATAATAATAACATTAAAATTAAAAATTATATTTCTTTTGAATAGTATCCGAATAATATATTAGGAAACTAAATAAGTCTGGAAATAACACACACGATGTCAGATTTATTTTATTGTTACAATAATAAATTAGATGAAAGACGACAATTAAATGGATTGATCGTGTCCGGAACTAAGTAAACCCAGCGAAGAAGAAACAATTTATAAACGATTTTGTTGCGGTAACTTGTTAGTCAATGGAAGCGGTTGTTAACAACAAAGTAATGGTTAACATGTTATTTATTCTATTTCGATAAAATGTCAATCATCCTTCCTTCTATTAAAAAATTACTTCTCATGTCAACGTCTGTTTTTCACCCAGTCGGTACGCTGTCTACTGGGGTCCTTAATGAACATAATGTGTTACAATGTAAACTGACCCAGTTATATTTAGGCGATATTTAGGACCCACATCATGTTCTATCTCTGTTTACAAGGAACAATATCTAGAATCCAAAAATGTTAGTAAAAATTGCTTAAATGTTACGTAGTTTTGTAGATATAAGCTTAGGAGGTAAGTCATCAATAGGAAGTAGGCCACTGGCTGGGTAGAGGGGTGTGAGGGTCACCTAATTCTCTGCGGCGCTTCAGAGTCTGGATGAAGTATAGTAAAAAAATACAACCTCGACAATGTCAGAAGTAAAAACAAGGTCGACGATATTGGATAATACTTTTGGGAAAGCACAAGTGGATATTACAAACTTTGAATTGAACTTCTCCAGAATTATGCGGTTCCAAGAATAAATATAGGCTAGTTTCAAATGTCTCATTCATATAGCGAAACATATCAATTACCATAAACATTAACATTTCCTTCTGATAGTTGTGATATCTGACATTTTAGCCATAATTACTTTGTTAGCGGAATGCCTATAGTTAAGTCATTGTTTGCCTTCCCTCTCTGTACAATTTTTAACGTTTCTCTTTCTAATATTCACTTTCCCAATACACTTTCCTAAACTCTACTCTTTCTACTTCTGCAACGGTTTCTCTTTCCTGTATTCATTTTCTGTGTTGCGCTTCTCCCTGGGTTTTCCTTGCATGCATTTATATATCCATACAAAACTTTTCATTACTGAGTGCTTTTACATTGTCAGTTATTACAATGAGAAAATAGGACACCAGATTGATCTCGAATTAAAAAAAAGATCGTAAAACTTTCTTATAAAAAACTAAAGTAAACTAAAACCCTTTTCTAAAAACTAAAATAACAAATTTAACTAAAACAGTAAATTTTTCCGACGTTTTGATGACGTATCCACGTTACAGTCCTGAGAAAGACAGGTTGTTATACAAAAGTAAAAATTATTGTATTGTATTAAATTTTATTAGAATAACAAAACTGTCTAGAGTTCTACGAAAATGGAAATTTTAAAATAAAATATCTATTTAGCTGTTTTTAATTAATTCAGTAAATTATTCAAAGTTAAAAAAGTACAATTAGCTTATTCCAGTTTCTAAAAGATTTATTTTGCTCATAAAACAATGCTACGATCTGTTAGCGTTTAACGCGTCTAAGCACTTCCTAATTAAGTAATAAAAGACGGATTTTGTTCGTCACTAATTGTCAATGACATTCTCGTTAATAGATTGTAAAATATTTACCCATTTCCGAAAATATTAACATTGTGAAACAAATGCAAACAAAGCAGTAACCGTGTTCTAGCTCAACCTTAAACTGAGTGGGTTTCCATATGTTTTCTAATACATTCCATAGATTAAACCTTTTATAGAAACTGAAAACGTTTTATCTGTGATTTGAAATCTGTCATCTGTTACACAGGTCTAGAATCATTGTTTATTATAACTGAATAACATTTTCTAAATCTCTGAAGTAGGTTTTCAAAACGGTTTTCGTTTTATCGTAATCTAAGTTGTATTTGTTTCAATGATATTTCTTAATCACCATATAAACCCCATAAGACGTATAAACAACTAAGGAACATGTAAGCGTCCTATTACGTTATTACTACAACTGAAATAAATACTTACTTTACTATGAAAACCTAAATACGTTGTAGTAAAATGACTTAAAACATAAAATAAATTGTCCCCATTCATACCGACCTCAGTTTTATTTATTTCACTTAGAGTTAAATATATTACGACGGCTCTAAAACTGTTAGTGAGAAAAATAGTACAAAAAATCCAGGCGCTTTATCTTTTCAACCTCTGAAATATATGTGCCTTACAATTAATTCTCCCAACATACGCTACGTAGTGAAGTTAATTGAAAAATACGGCTTCTTATTTCCAAGATGCATGACTTGAACACTCTTAACATTCTTTTATGTCATCATTATTTCTATACAACGACATTAAATTTCAATGTGTGTGTTTTGAAGAGTTTTGTGTACGCAAACATTCTATAACCGTCCCTCCAATATTGGAAGATACAAAATTATGGAAATAGTTATTGGGCAGATTGGTTTAAGGAAATGTAGCAGTTTTCCAGACCTGAGACAAAAATAAACTTTTTAAAATACAGAAAGAAAAGAGACGATGTAAAGAGAAACTCGGAATTGAGCGATTAAATTAAAAACCTAAAACAACGTTTCGGTCAACACTATTCAAACATCCAAAGCGAGCTTCTGAAAGAAACCACACGCTACTTTTTTATAAAATGTTTTCAACGAAAATTCCATTTCTGCTGAAGAAGAACGAAATGAACAGTAAGCATATATATATATATATATATATATATATATATATATATATATATATAATATATATATATATATATATATATATATATATATATATATATATATATATATATATATATATAGAGAGAGAGAGAGAGAGAGAGAGGTATGAAGTGATAGTGGTATTACCTTGAAATTATTTTGGACAGACTCGATTACTCTTATTTAAATGAGAAACATTTGTGGGGAAAGACCAACTGGGCTTGAATTGAGAGTTGGATTTTCATTTATAGAAGGAAATGGTAGTATTGCCATTTTCGTTTCGATAAGCAAATGCTATCCAAGCACGCAGGATTGTAATGACTTAAAGGTCGGACGAGAGACGATTTGCACAAAAAGGCTGCTTAGATTAATAATACTAAAGTGCTGGTAAGGCAAAGGAGTATGTGCGGTTTTATAAGAAGAAGAACAATATACAAAGGGAAGAGATGAGAAGGGATAATATGTGTATTGGTATACGATGAAGCGAACGATAGAAGAAACGTTAACGCAAATGCAAGCCGGTGCAAATAGGCTAATATTAAAACTAATAATTCTTAAAGAAAATTGAAAAAATAGTTCAGAATAAAACAGAGAGTATAAATAATTGTAGAAAATTGACATTTTACAAGAACACAGGTTTTCAGATTTGTACTTACAGAAAATGAATGAGAAATAATTTAATATATTTATTGTGTATTAGTGCCTGTTTATCTACTTATTCACAATGAGACTTGTAATACCGTATACCTTGAAGACTAACAGATAAACTGCATTGTAATTTTTCTAAAGGAAATAGAAAATCCATGAAGCTAATGCAGTTTTCCCTCCTAGCCTCACCAAAAGCCGTATATTTCTAGCATGTCTAAAAAAAAACAACTAACCCCCTCTCTTTACTAGTTATCATTAACAAAATATAGCTCCTTCTGTACGTCCTGTTTGCACGATTACACAATCTAGCTGTAAAACTTTAAATTAAAAAATGTAACGCAAGAGGAGTTAATGCAGGTTTAATAATTTTACTTTTACAAACTCATGTATTAAGGCAGAAACGTTTTTCGTTTAATCTCGTTCAACTTATTAACAATTTTATCCTTCTCGACACGTAAAATACATCCTGTATAGGTTAACTATTTATTTTCTGCTTTTTAAGATATTAAAAAGCAGAAGTTACAAGTAGTTGTTCTACTTTGAAGTGTCGTCCCATCTTAGAAATATAACGACAAAATCCTTGTTAGCGTGTTGAAACCATAGCAACAGGAAAAACTTCGGTAAGAAAAAAAATTAAACGTTATAATTAAATGTAAATGACATTGCGCTAAGCCTAGACTTAACGTTACATCCAGCTTTCTGCTCTAGTTCAACTGTAATAATCAAACAAGTATCTCATGACGTCATCCTCAGGTGAGGGTGGGTCAATAAAGAGCGACGTAAAGAGGGCGCTTCCATCGTATCCGAGTCGTGTGTTTACAAATTTAATTAAAAACAAAAAGGATTTGAATAATCTTGCTCAAATTAAACCTGAAACATAAAATTAATGTGCTCTAATTGTTATTAAAGTTGCCTTTATACAGTTTATTACAGTTTAAGTTTCAGTTAAACAATTTTAGAAACGAACACACTAAGTTTGTTTTTACAGACTTTCGATACATAGTTCTTGTTAGATTTGCTTGTTCTGAGCAACCCGCCAATAATGCTTTAATAAAGAAATGAGAGCATTCTAAGATTTATTGATATGCTTAAAATTAATAATGTGCAATTGCCATCCTACTTTAAAAATTCTTCTGGGTTTTATTGAAATTAATATGATTATATGGATGTGTGGGAGAGACAAAGAGAGCGAGTGTATGGGACTTTTTATACGTGACGGGATGTGTGTATTTCATTATGAACAGAACATTAAGTCGTGTAAGAGGAATATAGTGGCAGTATGTGGTGTCTATTTGAAGGAAGCATTGGGAATATATTAACGCTCACAGATCCAACACCACATTTCTGAGGTAGATATAATCTATTGAAGAATTATTGACGTCTTACAGCTACACTAAACATTAAAATGAAGAATGATAGATATGGGAACTAAGAAATAATACAGAAAGAGAAATTGGAGTTCCATATTTTGAACAAAATGGTTAATCAAAATTTACTACGAAAATTATGGAAACGTTCAGACGTCTAGAAAACTGGCAATAAACTAGATATCATTGATTGGTAGACATTTAACTTTTAGTCCTAACATAACTATAGGTCAACAATACGTCGACTCCTATAACATTCAGTAGTTCAACTGAAATTAATTTATAGTAGAGTTGAGCCGTAAAGTTAGTGATAAATACTTGAAATAAACTCACTCAACTTGAAAACATAATGATTCAGTGAGGAGAAATATTATGATGAATCATATTTTAAGGATACTAAACTGACCACATTAATGAGGAGATTATATGTTGACCAATAAATGAAATAAATAACCCAAAGGGTAGAATGAGTAATTCCGGGCAGTATGAAATATTTAGAAGCATTAATGAGCCTTAAATCAATATGAACAAAGAAATAATACATACCGAGTAATTATTTAAAATAATAATGATTAGTGACGACAATAATGAAGTACATGACAAATATTGTAAAATGAGAAAATTGTGAATGTGTGTAAAATCATCACGTATATGTAAAGAGAAAATATTCTATTATTCAGAAAATTAAAAAAAAAAACGGGCAATTTTTTTCTAATCAAATACGTACTTAAAAGAACGAACAGGTTAGAAAAAAAAATAAAGTTATGGAAATGAGAGGGTACATTGAAAAAAGATGATGGAATCGAACTTGAACGGCAAAAGTCGAGTACTTTATTACAAAGCAATGAACGGAGGTCTCGTCTTTGCATTTGAGAAGCATCTCCAATTTGTTTTAATAGGAAAAGTGTTTAGGATAAGTTGAATAGCTCAGCCTAGTGGTCAATCTTGAAAACGTTGCTTTTGCGTGTAAAGGAAGAAATGCTAACTTCGAACGACCTATACAACATTAAAAACTATGGATTTTATTATTTTTTTATTATATTCTTGGTAGAACATTTTTCTTCTGGGAATTTTATAGAAACGTTTTTCAATTATATTAGTAAAGTAAATTGTTTTTCGTGAATATTTTACCGTTGTGTAGAAGGACAAACTATTTTAAAATAAACACAAAAATGTATAACATGCTATTACAATTTAGTATATTTCATAAAAATTCGTTATTTAATTAATATAAAATCGGTTTTGTTTAAAAGATAATTTTGTTTGATAAAAATGTTTAATGACTACGTCAGTCAAAATTACGCCATGTTAAAAATACGTGAATCAATGAAAAGTTTTTCTGAATATACAAGGGTGGGGATATTTCGAATCTCGTGTAGGTTTCCTTGGGAAATAGTGTTTCGTACCAAGCTCGCATGACACACGAGAGTGGGAGGATCGAATGGGCTTGTAGTGGTTACAATTTGTGTTAAAGTTTTAATAATGTGATTTTCAAAATTTATAAACAACTGGGAATTGTTTTATTAGTGGCTTTGTTACGTTAATTTTATTATTTTAAAAATTTAAATATGTTATAAAAGTGAGCCCTATAACAGTTATAAGTCCTAACAAAGCCACGCAAGTGTAAGAGATTGCGCCAAGGTATGTTTTCAAATGTAATTTTTCGATATTTTTCAATTTAATCAAATGAGTAAATATAGAGTATCAGCGTTAATTAACCTAGCTTTGTCACAAAACATTTTTAAATTATGTAAACTTTTGTATTTTAATTTTATGAAGCTAAACTTGTAAAAAGTAAATTGTACTTAAAGTGTAATGTTTTGACTATTTTAATTAAATCTTTTTTGTAAACACAAACGACAGTTTTAATGTAACCTGTCCTTAATAGAACGATTACACATACAGCTAGTATGCCTGATTTAGTCGTAAGATACAACTGTTGAGACAAACAATTGACCCGGCGAGTCTCTGCAGGTGTAAAGAATAAAGGTAAATAAAGTTTTCCTTCAGTAAGTCACACTGTTACCATTCGCAAAATATCGGGGGGGGGGTGTTACAAATGTGAGAAATATATCTTATTTATTTAAATTAAAAAAAAAAAACAACTTTCTGTTTGGAGTACTCATATGTGCATGGATATGACGTAACACATATAAAAAAAAAAACAATAAATAACAAAAATTCCATAGTTTTGTGTGTTGAGCTAAAAATATTTCTCTGTAAATAACTGTAGATACAAAAACCACCGCAACTGTTGTCGCGCAACATTTCATGAATTCCGTGCATCTGGCTAAAAGGTACAACATTCTCAACATGAAAGGAAAAACGGTGACACATATTTTGTATGAAATGTATAAAAAAAAAGAGATAAATGTGTTCTGGAAATACTTACAATAGCCACAAGACGTAGCCGTCGACGTTTGCAATTTACAAATATATAATGGAGCAATTTGCAAAAGCAGTTGTGTTCAGACGGAACGTTTCCGGTCCCTCTTAAAATGCATTTATTAAACTCTGTACACAACGGAAATCGGCGATGAATGTTAGTATTAGTTCCTTATTTAAAATGATAGAAGTTTATAGTGACGGAAAAATGATTGGAAATGAGTCGTTTCGTTTTGTATAAATCATATTAAAAACTTTTAAAACATGTTTTAACTGTCTGAAATGACTGAGATTGAATTCTATCTAGGAGAAGATTATATCCTATCAAATTAATTGCAAAATTAATCCAAACGACTCACTCTGAGAAATATTTTGTAACTGAGCTAATATATATAATGTTCAAAATTTACATTAAAATGTCTCTTCATAATCGTAACATATGTTATTTCGACATTCAGTATATACGACATACAGTCAAGAATAATCAATGATATTCGCAGCCAAACTTATTTATCGTTTTGCTAATAAATAATAAATCGATCATTGTCATGTACATCATCGACAGGAAAACTATTTTTAAAGTTTTTAATCAAACAAGTAAAAATAAATTGTTAAATAAAGATATGCAATTTGAATGGTTCATACATATTGATGTATATATATATATATATATATATATATATATATATATATATATTGATATATATAAAGATGATTATTTTTTCTTGATTTATTATAATTATTTAATAACTTCAAAATGTTCATAATCAAGATGTATTTTATTCAACATTTACAATTTTGCTGAAGCTTTTCGCCGGTGTACAGTACCAGCCCTGTAAATGTTGAATAAAATACATCTTGATTATGAACATTTTGAAGTTATTAAATAATATATATATATATATATATATATATATATATATATATATATATATATATATATATATATGTGTGTGTGTGTGTGTGTGTGTGTGTGTGTGTGTGTGTAGAATGTCAAATATGTTTTCCTGTTAGAATTGTTTTTAAGATTAAATAATATACACAAATTACAGGAATAATTTATTGAAATAATACATTCAAAGCTTTTCGTTGGTTGACATTACCAACATCCTCAGGAATTACAATACTAAGAATGATAAAAGAACTATCATTGAGTTCTTAAATATATATCTTTAATCTTAAATATATATATATATATATATGTGTGTGTGTGTGTGTGTGTGTGTGTGTGTGTGTGTGTGTGTGTGTGTGTGTGTGTGTGCGTGCACGAGAGAGAATAAGAGAGAGGAAAAGAGAGAGTGCGGAGTGTATAAGATACGTAAATTTCAGTCTTCATTTAGACTTTATCATCCCATAATAAAAATACAAATAATATTTACTCATTACAATAAACAAAATACATTATAAATTTTGTTGCAATTAAAGAAAAGTATTCCTCTATTACATGTATAAATTAAACTTTGCGTAAATGTCAAGCGTAGCTTATTACCAGATAATACCAGTGGTAGCTTAGAATTGCCATTCACTCTATGTAGGAGTAAAATTACTACCTTTATATGCTATAGGTGCTTTGCCACGTACAGACTCTCTTTAAATGCTGCGGATAGTAGCGCGCTCCTTCTCCCTACCTCCCTCCCTCCCTCTCTCTCTCCCTCCTATCTTTTCTCTCTCCCTCTCCCTCCCGCTCTCTTTCTCTCTCTCCCTCGGGGATTACCCCTGGGCATCCACCAACAGAGGTAACCATCTCATAATTAATCTGCGACACAAAAAGGAAAGGTTTTCCATATTTTAAAATATATTTGATAAACATGCTAACCGCCCACGATAGTAGGAGGGCTGTTAAAAGAAATCTATTTTGTGGGGCAGAGGCTTTATAAATTTTAATTTGGGGCACTGTGTTATTCAGCTTTCCTACGGCGATGTAGCAAACGTAATGACAATTTTTAAAAAAAGTAATAACCTTTTTTGTATTAAAATTATTTATGAACCTTGTTTACCCTTTGTTAAAAATCTATTCAGAGAAATGTTAAATTGGTAACTAAAACCAACTGTTAAATATCTGTTGACCTTTGCACATCCCTATTATAAGACTGAATAATTGAGCCATACTTACAAAAACGTTTCTAATGCAACAGAACCCTCTTTCGGTTTTAAGCCTATTAACTATTAATCCTCATAAAATATTTTACATGCCATTTCTAATATATCCTGATAAACCTATGGCCTCTGCAAAATAATGTAGCGTTGAAACCAAGAAGAAGATAAGCATTCTTTTACAAATAAATTCGTAATTTGTCTTGCCTATTTTTGTTCTTGTTTTAGCACTTCAAACCTTTAATACACTTAAGCATATGTTTAATATTAACGGTCATATTTACTAGGCACATAATATTTTGCATAGAGTCCAAAATCATAGATTATCACTTGGGTCCTACACATTGAGTTTTAAATCACTGGAACTACTTTTGGAGACAGCTCCAGGCTTTTGAAGTACTTACTGCTAAACATTTCCTTAGCCTTGACAATTTATTTAAAAACAATTATAATAAACTAGGACAACACGACTATTATTCACTTTTATTTAACGGTATATTTGTAAGGAAACATATTGGGTCCTAACTTTCCCATCATATCATTTATGAGAAACTCATTCTAGAAGCAACTGGCTTTATGTGGCGGCTCGTATTTTTGCACTCAACAAGGGATAACCGAATATTTACCCATTTAAATTTATTTAGTATGTTTAACTAATTAGTAAAGAATATGCTACTGGTAAAACACATACAGTAGAACCCTACAGTAATAACGGCGCCATCCACACCTTACTTACTAGCCAACGCCCACCCTTAGCAGTTGAGCCATTTGGTGACGCGCTGACCAATAGCGATGGGCATCCCTGAAAATGGGACTGCACTAATCCTGGGCCCGGTCCAGGGCTGTGCAATCATTAAGGTGTTCGGCATCCATAAGTTCACCACCACACAGCAGACACTCCGGGGTTGGTAGCACATAAATGCGGTGGAGGTGCGCAGCAAGGTAATCATGGCCGGTCTTCAATCTGAAAGCTGCAACGCTAACAGATCGAGGCAAGTTTTGGTCAATTGGTCCACCCGTCACAAGACTTTCCCACCGTTTTCCTGCTAAGAGCTCATTCAATCGACCGTGATTCTATTTTTTAGTGGACGTCTTTATTAAGGACTTGGAGGAATGTAGTGAACTCAGATGCTCGGGCTGGGCGAGGCTTGTTCCCTGTTTGGCTAGTTGATCAGCCTTTTCATTGCCAGTGATGTTTACATGGCTCGGGATCCACTGGAAATTAAGTACCTACCCGGCATTTATGAGAGCATTTAGTTTTCTTCTACATTCTATTGTTCTACTACAGTCGGTCCGTGAGTTCCCAGAGAGATTCATGATGGCGGTCTTAGAGTCAACAAGGAAAACTGCCCTACCCGGAACAGTCAGGTTCTCAAGTCCTATTGCTGCACCATATATGGCAGCTACCTCACCGTCATAGTTGCTAAGGTGGGCCCTCACAGCAGAAAATCCCTCAAAACATGAGCAGTAGTATGCAGCACCTGTTTCGCCTGGATGATCCATCTGTGTAAACTTGGAGCCATTTTGGTGCAGGGTATTTTTCATTGATAGTTCGGAGGGCTGCACTTCTAAGCTCCTGATCCGAAGATGCATGCTTCGGCAAGTGGTGATCTGTCAGGAGGAGCTTTGCCTCAGGGAGCTATTGGAAGCAGTCCCGAAAAGCAATAAGTGGAGCTGGTTCTCCGGGAGTGACTCCATACTTTTTATAAAGATCCTGGTAATAGACAAGGGGTGTTCGCTAGGATTTTAGTCTACCTGTGGGTTTATGTTACTCATCCCAAGATGTGTTTATTCGTTTAAACCGTTCCCAAAAACATAGGGCTAACATCTCCCTGCGTATCTGTAGTGGTTCAATCTCAGTTTGAGCATCCATTGCAGCAATAGGAGTGGACTTGGCAGCACCAGTTATCACTCTTTAGGCATTGTTTTGAGCAAAATCAAGTATATTTGTGGTGTATTTGTGGTCCAATTACACCAGATGTCCTAAATAGTCCGTTATATTAGGGTACTATTGTATAGAGTTCAAAACCTTGATTGGCCAAAATAATAATAGTAATGATTGCTATCATATATATATTACGCCATCTTAACATTATGCCAACCACTAAGTTTCCATCAAAACGTAATTTTCATACATTTAAACAAAACAAACAAATTACTTTTTAAGGTAAGTAAGCAAAGGCAAATAAGCAACCGTACAATATATATTAAAAAACTAACATTACAATATTCACAATAGAGATCTCTGCAAACATAACGGAACCAGTGGATAATGCGAGAAATCAGAACAATGTTTGTACATGATATGTTATGACGTGACCACAACGAGCCCTGACAGGATTACACTGTTGATTAATAAGTATTGACGTGTCTAAACTTAGCAAGTACAATTATCAACATACTCGTCGTAACAATGAAGGGCTTTCGTAATATAATACAGTAGTATTACAATAATACCGAGACGACATTCCACTAAATTAGTGCATAACATTATTTTGTTAATATATAAATTTATATATATGAATATAAACGCGTTTTTAAACACATAAAAATAGTTTTCTAAACCTTTTTCAGTAAATAAATGTTAAACATCATCTTTAGATGTTACGAACCTTTAGATAAATAAAAGATTTATTCTATACACATTTCGTAGCAGCCAAGGTTATGTTTGCTAAGTAATAAACTAAAAAAAACATTCTTTAACTCAGATCAAAACATTTATACAAACATATTTTTAAAATATAAATATTGCAAATATTTTTTCAAGCAAAATTATTTATACTACGACACACAAACGAGCGGCCGCACGCATAAAAACCACACACACACACAAACAAATATTTTTAAAATTCAATGGAGAGGTAGAGAGAGAAAGAAAGAGAAAGACATAGACGAAAAGAGACAGAGAGAGAGAGAGAGAGAGAGAGAGAGAGAGAGAGAGAGAGAGGAGGGGGAGGGAGCGAGAGAATATTGATGGTCTTAATTGCGAAAATAAGGAAAGACGTGGTGGTTAATACTATTAATATTTGAATTATTATTAATACCATTTCTTGAGTTCGATCATTGCAAAAGTTTCGCAATCTAATTCAGTGTACAATTTGTAAAATTCTCCTAAAATTAAATATTCACAATTTAAGACGAAGGTTTTGCAAGATTCCTCTTTAAACCCTACCTGTTCACTTTACGATGGATTATTAATTGCCAATTAATTTTAATTCCGAATTTCATTTAAAAAAAACCAACCCGCCCGATACCCACTTCTAAATTCAGGCAGTAAAGCGTGTCGCGAACCTTATCTCGCCTTCATCCTTTTGCATCGCCACTTCCTCGCCCCATTACAGAAAGTCCATTATCACGTTGTTTATTCTTAGGGATAACTAACATTTTGTGATTATCTTTAGGTGCTTCAGAAGGGTCGAAGGGATGGCAATTTATGATGGTCATTACTTAAAGGTTAAACTCTATGCAAATGTGTTCAGAGAGACTATATAAGGTGAATATAGGGTCTTCAAATAAAAATAACGTTTACACAACCTTACTAAACTAAACGGCTTGTACATATGGTCTTATGGAAAAATAAAAAGACTATTTACTTTTGACGATTAGCACCAAAAAACATTTCTGTAGGGAACAAAAAACGCGTGTTTACCTTCATTTTCAGATTCTTAGTGGTTGAAAGTGTAGAAGGACAAGGTTGTAATCTTACATGCAGAGTTGCGTGCGCCTTTTCATCGTGAGGTCTTATGTGTTGTGTTATTCTTATGCTAAACTCTTACAACTTACGTAACCTTAAACATTCCATTTCTTCGCAAACAGGAAGTATGGTCAATCAGGAATAAACTTTATGAAACGAAATAATAATCTTTTTGTGTATGAGTTACTGTTGTAATGTTTTAGAAAAAATAATGTTTTTCTTAATTGTAAATGACTTTTTACGAAACCATAAATATCAATCCATATATAATTTTTACAATTTCCCCCAAAACATCATGTTTTCATCTCTCTATCAACCAGAACAGTTATACTTTACTATCCAACTAGACCATGGCTAACCCTTCCTACAAGAACTAAGAAAGCACCAGGTACCATCCTTAAATATTTCCTGCTTTCCCAAAGACTTAGAAACAGAAGGTAGAGATCAAAAACATTTTGTGCATATTCTTTAGCAATTCTCCTCCTAAATATTTCTGAATATCTTGAACCAAAACCAATTATAAACAAAAAACTGAATGCAATATTCAAATACGGCTGAAGTTATTTTTAATTTGATGCCTCAGGCGTAAGACGCTGTTTTTATCCCGAACGTAATCATCCTGCTACTAAGCCTTGTAGAGAAACAAGAGGGGGAAGCGTTTGCAGCTAAATTACAACTTTACTTCTCAGAAGTTTTACTAACTGCTGTTTTCTTTTAAATAAATGCTACTTCCCAATGCTATAAAATACTGTTATCTTGGTAAACATTTTACATATTTTGTATAGAATCTTTATAATTTATAACCATGTTTGTGGATATTTATAATTTTATTTTCATTTTTAGAGTTAATTACATTCAATCATGCTTTTACCGCGTTAAACTACAAAAAACTGAAGAAATCCAATTATAAACTAGCTTTTAATTGATTGTTTGTCTATCGACGAAAGTCTAAATGACGATGCTAGAAAACAAATGAACAATGCGGCAAAGGAAATTTAATCTATCTTTAAATTTATTGCTACTATTTCCTCTCTGCTTGTCGGATTCTTCTGCAAGATTACACATCTGTCTCGAGTTACTAATCTCAAGAAATAACCATCTTTTACTTCACAACGTGTAGCATTCGCTACTGTACTTGAGTAAGCTCAAACATTCATAATATCCCTTGGATTTTCCTATTTTAGATTTATATCAACTTGTAGGATTCTATCCATTACAATTATAATGTCCAGATTTTAATAAAACCGTTACAGTTTCGTCTTTTTACTCTACATCATCGAAATGACCTTCAATAATAATGTATAATACTACAAAACAGTAAAACGAAACGTTCATAGATATGCTAAAAATGTATCAAGTATATTTCTTAATTTATACAATTTCAAGAGCATAGTGGTACAATATATTACGATGAAAAAATTGGAAAGAGCCCAATGCCACAAATATAATACAAAATAACAAATATCACAAATTACTGAAGATTATTTTATTATTATTGTTGTTGTTAAAATGTTATAGGGGTTTAATCTTAAGTAACTTCTATTATTTGTTATTGTTGATTATTTTTGTGGTATTAGGGTTCTTTCTAATATTTCCTGTGTAATATTTCTTAATTTGTTTACTTATATTTTTTAAAAAAAAACCATAAGCTCTTTACTAATTTTGATACCATTTGTAGAAAATGATCGAAATTGTGTAAATGAATAACAAATCGGAAGACTGCGTCACATGAAAGAAAACATTATTATTGGTCAATGAAACAACCCAAAGGATCGAAAATAATTCAGTTTGACATTTCGGGAAGATTACATCTTCTTCAATTCTAATTAGTAATCAATGTGAAAACAATGACAATACAGAATATAATATTAAATATTATATATATATATATATATATATATATATATATATATATATATATATGTATGTATATATATATATATATATATATATATATATCGTTTAAAATTAAAAAAATATAAGAGCAACAATTTTACAAATATTATATATATATATATATATATATATATATATATATATATATATATATATATATATATATATATATTATTATTATTATTATTATTATGAAACGAATGTTTAGAAACGCGTCAGCAAGTAAGCTCTTACGTATTCACTTAGTTAAGTATCTTTTAATTATAGGTTTTCATTTTCTTAGAGAAAACTGTTTTCTCAATTATGGTGAGAGCATAAACTTCATGTTTTACAAATAATACCAATCATCTATTGATAAAGAATTTAAAAATAGAAAATATATCTTCAGAAAAAGAAATGCTTTATTTTAAATATTTCCAAATTTAGTAAATAACAACGAAAAGTACTGACCTACTAAACAGGTGGGGTTCTGTAAGCAGCTAAGGGCAGAAAACATTTCAACACTGACGTAATTGCATCTACGACACAATTAAGTTATGTTCTAAACTGACCAATAATGACAAAAGTACCTACACTACGTATGTTAGACATATATGCCTTCTCTCCGTATTTTTCCAGAATATCCAACCCGCCTTCATCGCTTCCCTAAGGTTACGACTAGAATTCAAAACATATTTTGACCTTGTTATGTATTGAGTCTATCGTTTATCTTCACTGAGAGCATTTAGTCAATCAGACAGGGAAATAATGAATTAGGGGCCCAGATATAATGAAGTGTCTATCACGTAACTATGTCTAAGCAGTAGGCAAACTTGACTATGCCCAGGGAGAAGGCCTTCTCGTGTTTGAGCTGGTATTAATAAAGAGTGTTTGTCAAAGTGGAACGACGACGATACCATTTGTAGAAAATGATCGAAATTGTGTAAATGAATAACAAACCTTTTTCAATTAATAATAGTGAAAATGATATTAACATGTTATTAAAAAAATATAAATATATCACATGTAATTTCCAAATAACTATTGAATGCGTAAATAATTCCGTGTAAATATTCAAAGTTTTAATTATTATTAAAACTTAAAATAAATAAGTATATCCCTAAAGTACATTGAAAAAATATTATGCCCCTTTCCTGATATTGCATTTCTTAAACCTTATCCCAATTAAAGCATTTTTAAAAATATATTTTTTCACTGAATTTTTTCGCAGTATCTCTTTGAGAGTCTAAAAGCTTCGTCAATAACGGATTTATTTTGATAGCCGTACATATAGCTGTATACATATTACGGAGACGTAATACGAAATTATACGCTGCCCTGCGAGATCGTCAGTGTGTCCTTAACGTTAACATGTCCATATATATATATATATATATATATATATATATATATATATATGAAGTTATTATTATTATTATTAATTGTAAATAATAATATTTTTCATCACTAAGTGCAATAATTTTACCTTATGTGATGAGGCACCTTTCTGTCACTTGACATTTGTCGAATTATTTTTACAGTGCAAAGGAAACATAATGGACAATGTGAAATATCACAAAAAATATATATATATATATATATGGTGAAATAAAATAATTTTCATAAACAAGAATATACGAATATTACTTCATTTTATTGTTTATTGAAGCTTTTCGCTAATTTACATTATTAGTATTTTCAAAATATATAACTCACTGTCTAGTTATGTGACTAGAGTAAGACTCATAGTCTTACTCTAGTCACATAACTAGACAGTGAGTTATATATTTTGAAAATGCTAATAATGTAAATTAGCGAAAAGCTTCAATAAACAATAAAATGAAGTAATATTCGTATATTCTTGTTTATGAAAATTATTTTATTTCACCATATATATTCAACAAGAAAAAATAATTCATCTACGTTTTACAATATATATATATATATATTAGGGATGGGCCGATTCCTAAAATTTTCGATTCCGATTCCGATTCCGATTCTAAAATTTCCCTTTCGATTCTCGATTCTTTAGTCGATTCTCGATTCTCGATTCTTTCAAGTTATATTAGCTTACATGCTAGTACTCTAATAATTAATTTAGTTAACATCTTGGTCATATGGCAAAACCTTTTAAAAGTTCTGTTTTAATGTAATAGGCTACACAAAACCTTCAACCGTGAGAGTGATATCTGTCTATAATATAATTTATTAAGGTTAAGTTTCGGAGGAATAATACAGTGTTTCTGTTATCCATCTATTCGCTCAACCGTCATGGCCACGGTTCCGACGGTGACGGTTAATCGAGTTTTTACTGTACTTTTTTGTGTTTTGTTCTGACATTTAGTGAGAGAGAGAGAGAGAGAGAGAGAGAGAAAGAGAGAGACGGGCGATGTCAAACGACCAGAAATGGTTACGATCTTGATTGCTGTTGCTTCATAAATAATAATATTTTCGTTTACTTTAATCATTTAATTCATTCAAATCAACTAATACATAAATAAGACATAGTTGGTAATTAATTATTTTTCCACACAAATATAATAAATTTTGGTAATAAATTTTGTTTGGTAATAAATTACTCCACACGCATATTTTAATAGTTAGCAAAATAGGAATCGGAATCGACGCTTTTATGAATGAAGAATCGAGTATCGATGATTCCTCGATACCACCTAGAATCGACGATTCCTGGAATCGAGAATCGGAATCGGCCCATCCCTAATATATATATATATATATATAAACATATGTTCACGTTAACCATTTACTTGATGTCTTTGTTTAGAATAAATTGTATTTTGGTGTAAAGTCTTTATAAAGTTATGAACATTGTAATGATAATGGAACATTAAAATAAAAAGTTCAATTCTTTGGTTCTTTAGATAAAAAAAAGTTGTCTTTTAAATGACCCAATGAGTGTTATAGGGTTGTAGTTTCTGGAGCTGTTCTAGGCTTCCAACCGTTGGTTTGTCTCGCTAGATGAGTAAGATTTCGCTATTTAATAAATTTTATTTAATTGCAAAACGTTATATTTTTTTATTTTGTTTTTTCAAGCTACTATATATATATATATATATATATATATATATATATATATATATATATATATATATATATACGTACCCTTAAATCCGTAAATTACATCGGTAATTATATTAGATTTAGATAATTTTACTTTGTAATTTTATATGGATTGCAAATATAATATTAAAATGTAGGTCAAACTAAAATAGTAATATTGCCATTGTGTGCAGAAAATGATTGAGGGTTGTCTTGTAAACAACCGAGCTCCTAGAGCTGGAGAAACTGACTGAGTTCCGAGTGGGGTCCTAACCTTCAAACCACCAATGTTTTTGCAAGATGTATAGTAGCCAACTGTGGAACATTTTTTATAGCTTTTGTATCGTCTTCATAAATGTTTTAATTGATTATAGTCAAAAATGGTAACAACTCGCTGTCGTACATTATCGTCCTTGAATGGACAATAAAAAATCTTTGTTTATAAAGTATCGAAAAATGTAGTACCTTAAATATCTAATTAAAAAAATTTAAAGCTAAGATTGAATAAATTGGAAAAGTAATTCTATTTGTGCGTTTTATATAACCCGTATTTTTATATGGGTTGCTGCAGCAAACATAACATGCAAATTTTAAACCCCATAAAAACGATTGTTGCATGACTATGCAACAGTATGCATAATTTTACAACAGCGAAATTATATACAACTAAAGGACACCCTCCACCTTAATGGTCTTGCAGCAGGTTCTGCCCAATAACACAATGCCAGTCACTTTATGTACATCCCAACCTCAATTCACATTTTAGCCACCCTGGTTGGCTCATTAAGTCGTTTTAACCACAGAGTCGGCAGAGGACATAATCTTTTAGATACAAAGGGGTGTAAAATAATTTTATTAACGTGTCATTTCTAAAAACTATCATCCAACTAGGCAATAAACGCCAACTATTGTCAAGGGGTAAGGTTAAGAAGGTGAGGATATATTCCTCGGCCTGGTAAACATGAAAGGATTATAGTTCAAAATATGCAGGACCTTATCGGCTTTAAATAGGACACCAAAAAAGGCTTGTCTACCGTTACACGAAAATAATAAAATTGATAGTAAAAATAATGATGTGGCGCGCCCAGCCCCTTGATATAGAGCGCACCACATAGCTAGGCGTCTTGTTGACGCATGCGCATCACGCTCCACGATACAGTCTGGGCTAGCACGCAGTCACTACTGAAGACAACTACTTTCAAGTTAACTAATTGTACAAGTGCACGTAGAAGAAGTGTGGTGGGGGCAACTCGGCCAAGCTATATAGCAACACTTATACCATGAGTAAAGTTTTAATGAGCACTTATAACTGACGGCTTTAAAGTTCGGAGACTCAAGCCAAATTTTAAAAAAACGATACAAAGCCGTAGGCAGCAACTTTACGTAGTGTAAAAGATATATTAAAAATTTCTACGACTCCAGATATCAAAATAAATTCTTTGATGGAACAATCGTTTGTTGCCTAGTTATTTGCTTAAATCTCAGTAAAAGCAAGGCCACCAACGAGTATTGCAATGCGGTACTGTAAACGTTGTAAAGTTTCAACTTAAAATTCCCTAAAATTTCAAGATGTCTACAATTTTGTATAATATGCATAATACAAACATATCTAGAGGCGTTTAGTAATTCGCCGTTTTATAGATACATCTTCCTATCATATAAATGCAGTATTCAATATTCAAAAAACGCTATTTTGTATGACATATCGAAATATTCAGTTATCATAAAAGCTTTTATTTCTGAAACAATAAGTAGGATGCGAATCTCTTAGACAATAACAAAGGGAACAAAGGAAATAGAAAGGAATAAAAAAAAGCTAGATTAATAATAAAATAAGCAGTTTTTCTGAATTGTTTAATAACTAGGTATAACATCTAGTTTTGTTTACACTAATTTAGGAATATTTATTTATACACTTTAATCGTAAAGATAGTGCACACACACACCCACACACACACACACACACACACACACAAATACGAGTGGCACGTTGCTTCAACAGTTGACAAGGAGGTCACGTGTCGAATTTGTTGAATTATGTGCATTATTTGAAAACATGGTTGTCATCAAGGGATGCTAGTGATAGCGGCTGATGTCAAAACGTAAATCTCAGCACAAATTTAAAAATTAGATTTTAATATTGTTAAATATATAACTTTATATTACACATATTATTTAGAACTCGTGGATTTCTACTGATAGTGTTGTTCACGTGTAAGAATTGTTGGGTCACGTGTTTCACAATTTAAGTCTTTCATTTTCGAATTGTCTTCTCAAAACATACTACACAAGAGAGATATTGGAACTGAAACTGGTCAGATATTCTATAAGTCTAAAGCTTTTAAATTTCAATGACAGTTTTTGTTATCTCTTTTGTTTGTATTATGAAAACCAAATATAAAAAGAAAATGTGTGAAGCAGCAAAAATATATTCATTCCAAGGAATGATCTTTGTTCATACAACTGGAGAATTAGAAAATACTACTGTATTAAAAATGATTAAACACATTAAATTGAGCGATTTCATTTTATACACGTGTTATGTTGAAGTTTTAGGATCTGTGATGTGAAAATCTAATATATTTGAATAGCTATTAAAAAAAATTAGGAAACTAAAACCTATCGTAATAGATTTAACAATTACTTAATGAATAGTTTTCTGAAAATTAGATATAACTTAAATTAGGTGTAACAAAGTAATTCAAAAACTAATTAATTACACCAAATGTTAGATCTTTTTATAAGTAATTTTAAAATGAAAAACTAAATAAAAAACTCTCCACAGACAAAATTA
>JBAIZL010000001.1:146842543-146845043 GCA_036971475.1 Prosapia bicincta | reverse complement strand
CTATCAACCCTGTAAGACTGCTTTAGTAAAAAATGAAAAAAATACAATTAATATATTCACTATAAAAATTATAGACAATACAAGCTATAGTTGTTTATCATTGAGTGTTGCCTATTACACTTTATATACATAACAGATACAGGATCAATCAAATTAACAGATTGTAAAACAGTACTTTTCCAACAAGACTTTAGATATATCCACACTGTTAGTTTTCAAAATAATATACTTACTGTGTGTCCCCTCCCACACATCTTTTTGATCAAACACGTTTCAGTGAAAAAGGTTTAAAAATCCTACCTAAATAAAAGGTACAGCAGTTTTAAGCAATAATCAGATGATTTTAAAAGTGAAAAGTGTTTTTTTTTAACTTTAAGTTTTTGATATAATCATTTAAATAGAAGCTTAATTTTCGGCCATGTGGTATCATGGAGGCAAAAGTTGTGGTATTACATGCGACTAATATTCTGTGTTTTGGAGATAGTAATTTATTTTTTACATCAAATTAGTTATGGTTTTTAAATTTAGCTTAGTGAATGAAGCAATCAGAAATAAGTCCAACTTTAAAAATTACCGTTTAGAGTTAATAAGTTCTTTGGTTTGGGATATCGAACTTGAAACAAAATTGTATGGTATCGGCTGGGTTCGTTTAGGAAAGAAAATATTCTAAATACACTATTGTTGCCCTGAAAAAAACTCCAAGTTAATAAACTTGATAAATATTATACAATGACGTTTGTAAGTAAATGCATCTTAAGGTGTATTTTAATTCAGTAAAATTAATCTATTTAATGAAAATAATCATTGAAATTTTAAAATACGTCCAAAAAATAGTGTAGGGGCTATTATCTAAATAAAATTAATTAATTTATGCTAGTTTATAATTAGAAATATAAAATACAGTTATTATAGTATAATATTAGTAGTAAAATTATTAATAATTATTTAAAGGAAAAAAGCAGGAGAAATATTATATATAATACAAATTAAAATATTATGTGAAAAAGTAAATTTTATTGAATAAATTTTGAAACACGACACCTACCTTATAAAACAAATAACTTACACTGAATGAAAATATTGATTTTAACCCTAAGAAAATAAGTGAGTGTACCTAAAAGATTGCCTTGAAAACCACACAACGCGTATGCGTCTCTTATGTCATTAAATAAAATAAATCAGCGGTTTTCCCATTATATGCAACGCGATTGCAAATGAGTCGCAATTTGATGTAAGTATATTTTCGATCAAAGTCCAAGAGATTAACACTATACATCATTCACAATCAATACTATATCATTTACAGTATATTTGTCTTCTCAAACAAAAAAGAAAAGATACTATTGTTCATTGTAAACATATCGTCCATGCTAGCTAAACGTGAATTGTCGGTTGTAGAAGTATGCTGACGGTCCAGCCAGGATATACAAGCTAGCTAAACGTGAATTGTCGGTTGTAGAAGTATGCTGACGGTCCAGCCAGGATATACATGCTACCTAAACGTGAATTGTCGGTTGTAGAAGTATGCTGACGGTCCAGCCAGGATATACATGCTAGCTAAACGTGAATTGTCGGTTGTAGAAGTATGCTGACGGTCCAGCCAGGATATACATGCTAGCTAAACGTGAATTGTCGGTTGTAGAAGTATGCTGACGGTCCAGCCAGGATATACAAGCTAGCTAAACGTGAATTGTCGGTTGTAGAAGTATGCTGACGGTCCAGCCAGGATATACATGCTAGCTAAACGTGAATTGTCGGTTGTAGAAGTATGCTGACGGTCCAGCCAGGATATACATGCTAGCTAAACGTGAATTGTCGGTTGTAGAAGTATGCTGACGGCCCAGCCAGGATATACATGCTAGCTAAACGTGAATTGTCGGTTGTAGAAGTATGCTGACGGTCCAGCCAGGATATACAAGCTAGCTAAACGTGAATTGTCGGTTGTAGAAGTATGCTGACGGTCCAGCCAGGATATACATGCTAGCTAAACGTGAATTGTCGGTTGTAGAAGTATGCTGACGGTCCAGCCAGGATATACATGATAGCTAAACGTGAATTGTCGGTTGTAGAAGTATGCTGACGGCCCAGCCAGGATATACAAGCTAGCTAAACGTGAATTGTCGGTTGTAGAAGTATGCTGACGGTCCAGCCAGGATATACAAGCTAGCTAAACGTGAATTGTCGGTTGTAGAAGTATGCTGACGGTCCAGCCAGGATATACAAGCTAGCTAAACGTGAATTGTCGGTTGTAGAAGTATGCTGACGGTCCAGCCAGGATATACATGCTAGCTAAACGTGAATTGTCGGTTGTAGATGTATGCTGACGGTCCAGCCAGGATATACATGCTAGCTAAACGTGAATTGTCGGTTGTAGAAGTATGCTGACGGTCCAGCCAGGATATACAAGCTAGCTAAACGTGAATTGTCGGTTGTAGAAGTATGCTGACGGTCCAGCCAGGATATACAAGTATGGTATACATATTGCTGCTAGAGAAAGATT